>OW804095.1:57838772-59038772 GCA_942159475.1 Sthenelais limicola | reverse complement strand
GGGGCCCAGAATACTAGGAAGAAAGTAAGATGTGGTAAGGCTGTTAGATGTAAACCTTGCTCTTTTAATTCCCAGGGGAGTGTTACTGCTTGTCATGGATTGTGGATAATTGTTCATTTATTGATTTGATTTAGTTTTAAGACACCACATCATTTAACGTTTTGGATCCTATACCGTTTTATTCATAAAAAGTGGCACTTTGGCTTTTCGTAGGATGCGGAGGATTTCTCCCTATCGATGCTGTATTAATTGACAACTATGTAGAACACCTAAAAATTAATTAACCAATTTTTAAATTTCAATGATGAATCCAGACATGAAGACCGAACAATTTCTAATATGACAAAATCAAATTGGATAAAGCAGAATGGCGGGAATTGGCTAAAAGCTGGGTGGAACAACAGAATCACCGGTATTTATGCGATCAAAGAGGATCATATTGACCTGGCTATAAAGATCAATGTACACAAAGCTGAGTGTCCCTCCACACGAAAGAATAGTCAAGACATCCGGAACAATATATATTCACAAATAACCTTATTCAGGAGCCATATTTACATTTTATCACCCATATGGGATAAGAAACTGACAAGGCGTTTGATGCATTACTCACAATGTTTAAGGTAGGTATGAAATATGATACCACCATAGCCTATCCTATGTAAAGTCTCACAGACTTGAGCTTGTAGATTATTCAAGTTAGGGAACATGCTACATTTAGCGTGAACAGTGATCCTCATGTGGTAGTTTATGTAATAAAGTTACACAAGGAACAAAACAAGTTTTTGTATGGAAAATGCCAATTGGGCAATTGATGTGAGCCTCCTGCAATTACAAGTGTTCAATTGTGTGTACCTACACAAACTTAGACACAAAGCAATAAGTCAATTGGGCCAGAATATACCAAACAGAGTAATACTACGGTTTTGGAATTGTTTGCAATACAATACCGTCATTGGTCTTGCCTTACACTATTATAAATTGGTATAATGTTATACGCAATTTATGTTCCCATAAAACGCAACTTTTCGTCCTGTCTCGTATACAGAATTGTGTAGGTCGAACGGTGAGAAAAACAGGATTTTATATTGTACTTTATGATTGTTGTTGAAAATATGTGTACATCGTATCTGTGCAAAAACATCGCATGCATTCATTATCTGTATCAATGAACATATCCAAGTCCAAATCAGATGGAGGGGTTTAACTTTTCTGCTATTGGCTTAATATATTATTCTATATTTCCTAAAGTTGTAATTTGGGGCTTTGTAAGTGTTAAAAATGTACACTTGTTTCACGAAAATATAAATAATAACACCAGGGAGATATGGACAAAGGGAAGTGATTCTTGGACCCAACCTAAGAAAACAGCCATTTAGATCTGTTATCAAGACTTAGGACAACGAACATAATGTGTATATTCACTTAGAGCCAGTTCATTCTTATCCTTCATTAACTTCGCCCTTGGGGAAAGTATAGGTGCCTACTTATCTACTATTCGATCAATGTTGCTTACTTTCTTGTAGGTAGGGACAATCATTCCACATGGTGCATGTTGACAAAATCGGGTGAAAATTGTAGTTATTTCTCTTTTTTGATCACAAGTCTTTTCGCCATGATAAGATCAAGCTCAAGGTAATGTCGCAAGGAAAATATACAAGACTACATATACACGGGTGACAAGAGCGCCAAAATTGCTTTTGAAATCATGGCATAGACAAATGGACTTATGGTAGATGTAGATATAAACGCCAATCCCCAGATAGAAATTGCGGATATGAAACTCTAATTCTCACTGTATCCTATGGCTAAACCCTACAACTATCACATTACTCCGAATACTAGGCTTCTTTATACTCGATCTGAATTTGTAAGTTCACCTGGGATAAAACAGCAAATGGGTCTGTCACTTTAAGGTGTAACTAGGACTAAATGCGGTCAAATGAGCTCCCGAAATGTCAGACAGCATACAGGCAATGTACATATTGGGCATGGGACGAAATGTTTCTGGATGAGGACAGATCAAATAGGACTAAGTGACAATATGAGTGCTAGGGGTCTATTTGTGCAAGGGGACAGTTGGGGACTATTTTTCCCTCCTAAAAACAAGCCTTATCCCCCGCAGGCGGATTAGTATGATCCTCGACAGATACATAGATCATGTGTCCACCGTCCCCCGGGCATCTCTGAGGCAGCATTCTTTAACACCAACTTTCTTGTGAACTGAATTAACACCACTGAAAAGAAAGGACCTAGAAGAAGGGTTAACATTGATATATAGTTGCTGTAAAAGTATTACATTTTCTTTGACGGATATTACCCCAGGCCTGGAACGGTATTAATGCTGAATTCTGTCTAGTTGGACTAAGCCGAGACCCCAAGCTCGACCTGTCTTCCAGGAGGTAGATTCGACACAGACACACACATAGGTAATTAGAAAGACCGTCTCTAATTGGATTGTAATATAAGCATTATATATTTCATATTATCCAAGGCTTTTCATTTATCATGCCTTCTATTGACCAATTACAATTCTAATTGTTTTGTCAAGGAGGCTTTCCGTTTTTTTAACTTTTGAAATTCACGAAGCAGCAGTGGCTGCAGAACAATTACGACCAGAAGGATAGCAGGATGGGAAATACACTTTCTATAATGTACATAAGACCTATTATATACATTGTACACAGACAAGAATGGTATATTGTCCGCATGATATTTCCATTGATAAAGCCCCAAAGATTCTGTCTTTGTCCTTCAAATTGGCTATGTGAAATAAAGATTTACTTTGAGTATAAAAAGATGTAATGTGTGATCACACAAGATTGAGATGGATCCAGATATTTGTGATAGGCTTCAGTCCCACCTAACCTTTGCAGGAGATGAAAATAGATGCTTCAAAACACTCTTTTCATCTCTTGACCTCTGAGGGTATAGATACCATTTCTATATTAAGGAAGAACTATACCGGCGATAGCCTCACAAGTTCGCCTTTAAGTTTGAAGAGGGTGGACAACTTTAAAATACACATTTATCAGACGATTAAACATCTTTTGTGTCATTGAATATAAAAGCTTTCATCCAACTCTTACAAGTGAAAGGGATATCTATGATATGCTACGTTTGCTCAGAGTGCAAAGATGCGTTAAGGAATTCGTGTACAAGTTGTCGATGAGGTTTTGAGAATGTTTTTTCTTATGTCACCATACTCCTTATCTCTACTACGCTTGGTTGCGTTAAGGAGGGTTATCACATTCTGTCCTTGAATTGTAAGTATTCTTAGGTTGTGGTAATGAAGCATAATGTCTTTCGATATACCTTGATGTATTAGCTTACAAAAAAACTGAACAATATTTCTGTTTTTATAAAAAGTGGCGGGTTACATAGAATTCCTTGTGTTGGGAGGCATGTTCCAAAACGTCTGTCTGCTGGTATGCCTTTAGGTATCACTTCAATAATGCCACTTTCTGGCATGCAGCTAACAAATATTTGTTCAAGTTTGATGGCTGGCTTCCGGAGTCAGCAATGGGGTTTACATGCATGAGCCTATGACCAAACCCCATTGATCCCCTGCAGATCCAAATTTAAGACATTTCATGTTCGAGAAATGTAAAATCTACACAGCAGGTAGGATATTCTGGTGCAAGACAGACAGTTTTATTCTTTTGATTGTGCCCAAAATGATATGCCCTTCGCACATTGCGGTGTCTACGATTCTGTAATTGTGGGATTTATGAAAGATATAAACCGACATGAGTGGAAACCAAGTTAAAATTACGAAAAAATAATCTACTTTCATGTATTATCTCGAACGCAACTCATAAACATTGCCTGTTCGATCTGATCTGGCAAAATAAATGAGGTGGCGCACAAGTCATAAAGGGTCTCTGATTAGAGAGCGCCAGATTTACCTTTGTGATGTATGCATCTGAAAGGCAAAGGTCATGCTATGGACTGCTTTCCTTCTCGTATTTAAACAGAGTGATTTGAAATTCTGGGTCTCCCCGCGATAGTCTCTGACTTCACCCCGGTGATCTATGTGATCGAACAGTGTTGTCATCCCATCCATAGACCACAATAGAAGAAAGCTCAGGGAAATTTATTTTATCTGATGAGGACTATTGACCCCCGGACAGCATCTATCAAATTCTTCATCTATCTGGACTAATTTATTTCAATGTCAATAAGACAGAGAGTGACAGACAGAATGTGGGACCACTGCCTATACGCTTGCGCACACAGACGCTTTCGACATACGCTCACCTCAACAGTTTAATTATGTTTACATAGCTCAGGTGGATTTTTCTAAATTGAGTAACATTACTTCCAGTCAGATTGTGTGTCTGGTAACCATCAATGGACCAGTCAGCTAGGGGTAGGGACACACTATGTTCAACTCTCAATTATATGATGATTTCATATCGTGGGAATGAAACCAATTTGGGACGATGTGATTCACCATGTCAAATATTTAAAAATAACAAAGTGTTCATTGTTATTCAACATATCATGCTTAGACCGGCAATATTACTCAACAAGTCTACAGTTGGAAGAATATTTAAAACTGACGCTTTAAAGACAAGAAAACAATTCTTTTGTGCTCAAAGAAATCAGTATCATGTTTGTCCAATCCTTTTGCAAATGACACTACTTCCTGACACCGCCTCCCATTCGCTTGTTTTGGGTTTCGTTTCCAAAGCGTATCTCACTGACTCAGTTCACTTTAGGCCGGACCACAAGCTTAGCGATAGATTTCGCTGGTCATTATCAGATGAGACACAAACCGCAAAGGTATTAAGACGCGGGAATAAATCGAGGGTGAAATCGCACCGATCGTCGCCTTTTCGCAGTATGGGGTATTCACCTCGCTAAGGGCTATTGCCACGGGCAACGCCTAATGTCGAAAGGAAAATCTCAGTTAGCACCTTCGTTCCTGTCCGTTCCAACTAAACCTGGGTGGACGTGCTTTGCTTTTAATGCATTTTCTTGTTTGACCAACTCATAAATTTGGAAAACTGACCCCCTGCTGATGGCATTCCTCTCTTCAGGGGGGTCAGGGAGGGAGAGAGCAAAGTAGTTTGCTTTCTCAATTATGTCCTCTTGTTCGTGTGATTAAATTGCTCAAGGTAAAGTATCAATAACCTTTCCTTGTGTCAATCTAAAGTGTTTTAGTGTAAACGCCGGTTTCTTCTTACTGTGGCTCGCTGAAAATTAATTTGGAATTAAATTTAGCCTGGTAGGTTGCCCTGCACCCAAGAATCCGCCAATTCTTTTTAGAGTTCTGTATATATTATACCCACAACTACATTTTCATACCTACCGTAAATGTATATCAATTTTGTGTGTGTATGTGTAGGTGTGTCTCTATGTGAAGTGTTTCTCAATGGGGACTATTGGATTATTGGTGGTAAGACTCGGAGAGGCATGGAGAATGACAAAAATACCCCATGTTATAGCTAGAAATATTATGTTATCGAATTACGCTGGGCTTGGCGTTGACACTGAACAGAACCACAAAAACATGGCTGCAACAACAATTTCACGCATAAACACCACATAAGAGGAAGAAGAATCTAAATCACATCCCTAATCCCCGAAGCTATACTTTGGCACTTGACAAGATGACACTGTTATTTAAAAGCAGGAGCCCTCTCCCGCGGAAATATTCATATGAATGTCGTCATATACATGTACATGATTGTTATTTCAAGCGAATCGCTATATGCAGAAAAACCTGGTGAAATTGTCTCCGAGGTATGTCTTGTTCCGATTTCCAGATGCCTTGATGAAAGAGCCAATGCTCTGCCATTAGATGATTGAAAGGGTGCTGAAATCCGATAGGATAATAAGACAATTCGCAGTGAAAGTAGCTTTCCTAAAGTATTGTTCTTAATCTATATTATTGGCCGACACCTCCAAATATAAGATCAAGAACATCGCGTTACGGAGAATCAATAGCGCCGGGCCACGTTAGCGCAAAATTAATTAGAAAACTTTGTAAATGTGCTTTTGATTCTAGTATCCATCCCGGAAAGATTTACCCTCGCCCAGTCAGTCGGTCACCGTTAAAGGCGTTATCGCGAATATCGCGACGGTGAGCGGCGAAGCTTTCTGGTGCTTGCACAGGGGCAAGGGTCCGCTTATGAGAACAATTGCGGCAAGGGGTCACTTGGCAAATAGGCTGATCCTTGAAGCCCATGAATATCTCACACTTACACCATTCTCGGCCAAAGAATCCAATAACTATCGACGGATCGAATAGGTACAGTCTTCTTAAGCAGAGCTAGCAATTGAGGGTTTGTAGTATGCATACATGTACCTACAAAGTAAAAGTAGAATAAGGACTCATTTTTGTTTTTATTCGAGTTTATGGTGCAAGAAAGATGGAGAAGAATACCGATAGGTCATAAATAATAGAGACGAGCGTCTATATAGTAGTGTACTGTATAAGTGAAGAGAACTCCTTCGAAATAGTGGTGTTTTTTTCAGTACGTAGGGTGTTATGATAGGAGAAGGAAAGTGTGGACTGCGACTAGTCCAAATTCGATATGTAGATCCCAAATAACTGGGGAGGGAAGCAGGAGGCACGAAAGACCATGGTTTCTAATGACATGTCATCGCACTTAAGGTGTCTTTCAGGGCAGGGTTTGATTTTCATGGGCGTGGCTTATATATTGTAGAGACAATGCTATTCTTTGGCTTACAGACATTATCTTTTTCATCTGAGTCACCGAAAGGGTTGATTCCCCATATCTCTAGAATGGCTCCTCGTAAAATGCTATTGGTTCTGATCGCTCTCATCCAGCCTGACAAGAGGCAATTACCTAAAAAGGCGATGACAAAAAGCCAGTGATAAAGAATGTATCACACAAAGAAGAGCAACCCATCAAAAACTATAATACAACGATTTGAGTCATTGACTTGAATCATCACATGATGGAAGTTTATGGCTTGTCTATAGGGGCGAACAAATACGATGACAGGTCTATCCATCTTTGTTGACGTACAACTCTCCTCAATGGGGTCGTTGCATAACAAATGTTGATTTTTGGTCTTATTCTGGCCATTATTACAGGAAGAAATATTCGAAAATATTTCACATTACGCAGCGTAGAAAATCGATCGTTGGTGCCAAGACATGTACGATGTCGTAGAAAGTTATGCAATACAGTCATCGCAGAGGGCTGTCTACGACGCCGCGTAGAATCAATCCACGAGCTCGCAGATTGTTATGCAACGGGGGCAATAGCCAATACCATTTATCGCATTTAGTTTCACAGCTTTTAAAACCCATGGTCGGATACTATCTTATGTTCAGGTTAATTGAAATGTCATGTAAAATCATTCATTCTGAAATATGGCCCCCGTGCTAGAATATTATGTTTTTTTATATTTCAATGTTGGATAAATGGCAGGAGGAAAACCTTTACTGACTCAATGATTCATTACTGACGCGTGATAGGTTGATGATAAAGGATAATGAACTGTATGATGAGTATAGATTGTCGCGTGAAAGCGACTAAACAAGAACTTTGGTGAGAAATGACAATTAATTTCATATAATTTTATACTAAGTATCCCTAATGGTTTCATCTATTATCCCAAGCCGGCGGCAAGCATGCTTGCGTGCTGTGGGTCGCTGATTGTGGGGTGGCATCGTGGCTTTATTCACACAATTAGAATCTCCAACCATCGTGTTATTGTCCCTAAAAGGTCACATGGAGGACCACATCAATAGCCCACTAAGATGGATCACTGGTTTTGGATACTGTTTCATCTCCCTACGATAACTCCACGGCGATGATCAGTCCTCTATTTGACAGCTGCGATATTAGGATGGAACCCCTAAGACCCTCTCTGAAATGTTCATGAAGATGGACCGAAAAACACTCGCTCACAAGAGCGGACGATTTGAACTGGACCTGAAAAAGGGCACATCACATTTAACACTGGTTGAATAACAGGATATTTTAAAACAGACTTTCTGGGCCGAATTAGTCATACATAATGAAATGAATCAAATAAACCCGCAGCTGAAGTAATATTTATTATTATAGTGTTACCTACATGATGTATGTCTCCGTGTATCGATTACTGACAGTGTTGATTAGAAAAATGTATTTTGATAAAGATCAAACTACATTTTTTCTGTCCGAAGGGTTTCGGCGGAGAGCTACCGCTATCATATAGCCTTTGAAAAATTTGAAGGCATGGTGTTACAGTTAATCCGGTATACTAGTAATTACTAAAACTTTCAAAGTCCTCTACATCGGAATACATAACGCCATAGATAAAAACAATTGATGAATCTTCTAGTCACCGACACAATATCTCCCATGGATGGTGCTATAAAATGAGTAAAACTATGCGGATCGATACGCCAGAGAGCGGCCACTCTCAGAGAAATAGCAAAGTGTCCATTGTCAGAAGAATCTGATGCTTGTAATTCCCCACCCATGGCAAATCTGAGAGGAAAGAGACGGATAGAACCGAGTGAAGGACTGTGTAAAACAATTAGCTTCGGACACAACTGCTGTAACACTAAAGCAAGCAATGTTTCGCCGTGCCTTGCATCATCCGTAATAGGCAAATGTTCGTTCCATTGCGCAAAACATGAAGTGCAATGACTACATCGTTAGCATTGTAGATTGTGTATTATTCGAATCTATCTATAGATGGGGTTCTTTTTGGCTGTACTGAACAAAGCATAGTATAGGTCATTAGTTAGGCTAAATCTAGCCTAGAAAGAAATCTGGGAGCCCAATTCCCTGCACTACTTTGTGTATTAACGTTATCCAGGGAATTCGTCCATGCATTTGCAGACTTGTGCAAAATAACCTCCTTAGAAAATGTTATTTTTGTTTTTAAAAAGTTTAAAACTATCATGTACACTAACTGTACATTATAACTATCTATTACTACAGAAATTACATGTGTACGTGCTGCCGCATTACAACAATATGTCCCATTTTCAGCCCCCCCCCCCCTCCCCCCGCCAGTTCGGTCATCCCAGCTCAACTAGTATAAAATGTATATCACCACTTGAAAAATCAAGATAATACATAATGTAGACTTCTATAATTATAGGGTTTGGGAAAAGCTTGTGCCTTGCCCGTTTATTTCTGAATCATATCTAAACATAATGTGTCAAGCGTCATAAATTTTGATTTCGTCAAACAGTATTAACACGCTTTAAGGTATACTTACTTATACTGGAAATTTTGTTCTAGTAAGCATGTCTCTACATTTTTTTATTTTATCTTTGTCTTTTACATAAACATTTTCAATACTAGCACAACACAGGTAAAAGCATTTTACAATTATTTCTGATCTATTAAAGGAATTTACTAAACATACACGAACTTAGTACGTGCCAGGTATAATTTACAACGAGTTCACCAGTCTCATAGAATATCATTTCTCTCAATCTTTTTATTTAGAAATCTAACAATCAGTGTATTCTTGAAGGATACAAGAAAATCAAAGAAAGACAAGTTTCCTCGCAGTAATTTGTAGAAATATTTTTTAAACTTTTCGATTCAAACTGGGCCATTTGTGTTTTTTCCATGAAGTTACTTGTGTATTATTAAGGTGCTATGTAGATAGACGTCCTCCTGTATTAGAACATAAATACATAAAAAAAACCGTTGAACAATCGGTCTAATATCCGCTTTTATAAACCAAATTACGAAATATGAGAATGATTGATGTCTTACTCGAAAATAAGATTCTGAATATCGGTACACAAAAAGGCATAGACTATCTCCCAGTCTGGGAGATATTGGAAGTGTTGCTTAATATTTATAAAAAGTTCGTAAGGTTTTTTAAGCTGAAACGTCTTTTCTTAATTTCTTAATCTAAAATGTCTTAATATCATTTTTATAAAATTAATGCAAATTAAATCTATCAAATCGTGAAATCGTGATTGTTATTAAATCTTATATGTAAAATAATTGTAGGATTCGTAACCAAGACCATTTTACCAGATTACAAAATCATATTCTTAGTAACGATTATGCCCCATTGTTTGAAAAGGACTTTGGCTAGTCTACAATGGTTGAGGTAGTACAGTGGTGGCAAAGCCATAGATGTCTTCATCGTGGGCCCAGTTCCACTACAGAAACACTCCTGAGTGCATCAATGGTAAGCTGAACATACTTGAGCAGTGGTCTCGCTTCTGGTAGTTGCGAGTTGGATGTTAGAGGCAGTTTGAGTGGTGGGGAAGAGGAAGAAGCGCATTGAGCCACGGCGGCTCCTCTTTGATGCCATCGAGAGACGAGCCGCTTCAGGAGGGGCGCCAGCAACTCTGACACTAGACCCGCAACACGGAGGTAGTTGTGGCACTAGCGGTCAGAAGGTGACACACAGTCAAAGCCCTGCGGTCAAGGAGTAGTTTTGCATCGCTTCAACTAGCCTACGGGGGGAAGGCGAGTCTTTAAAATATAGGGTAAAAACAGGAACAAAGTTGCCTCCAGTGGTTTGAATGGCCCGATGAGTACGCGGGGCTTAAAGGAATAGGGAAATGCCTCAGAAGAGTAGAGTATTGCGTTACGTTGTTCTTCAATACGGTTCGAGCTATCAAAGGACTATTCAATTTGGGCAATTTTTGTGTTTTCCCCACTAAGTTTTAGGAATGTACGAAGACAGTGGATACCTCTCCCCGCTGATTTGACACCTTTTTAAAACAGCTTTTACTTCAATTTTATCTTAGATGAGGTGTGATTTGTGTTGAGTTATAAGTGACGTATACCTTCTATTTTTCAGGTTGGGAAACGCAAGGGTTTACCGTGATTTCAGGGGACACATTACTTAGAGACTGTGCAGGAAATAGGCGAAGGTGCTTCGAAGCACCTGACATAAATCAAAGGACCTTTTCCAAAAACTTATTTCAAACGTGTCGTGTGAAGTAAAGGAGCAATTATGATCATGGAGTACAAAATCTGGCAAGTGCTTCTCGTCTGCCTCCTCATGGCCGTGACGACGGGAAAGAAAGAGCCACGGATGAGAAATGGCAAAACAAGGCACAATCGCGATAAGGATAATGGACAATGCCAACTGGAGATAGCATGTAAAGGGGGTGTCATTCCCGAGGGTGACGAGCTCGAGTTACCTGTGAAACTTCCCATCAGAGGCCCAAGAGGACCTCCAGGTCTACCAGGCGAGTCTGGACTAAAGGGAGAAGATGGAATGCCAGGTTTACCTGGTTTACCAGGTAGGTGCTTTGAGAATTATGTTGTTCCCGTATGCCATGTGGGAGATTAATTTTATTTCAGGAATACACCGGATAGAATTGACTTACCGGCTGCTAGTAGAAACTTGCAATCAGTCTTCCAAATCGGACCCCAGAGGTTGCTTTGAAATAAGAAATGGGGTTGAGGTATGGGGAAATAATCCCCATCTATAATCGTTTCTTTGTTACCTCAGTGCAAATATGAAAAAAAATAATTCACTGTTCTGCATTCATTCCTAAAAACCACAGGGCGTACCTCGCAGTATTGTTACATAGGAAAAATAGCCATTATTCCGCATGCAAATAAATCAGAGTGGTTCACTAAAACGGTCTGACAGACAAATAGATACCCGCAATGTAAAGCTACTGGTCTTAGTCCAAAAGAAACATCAAGAAGGACAAAAGCCCCAGGAGCGCTACTCACGGTCCTCGAAAAAAAATGTTTTCTGTTTTAGATAACAAGTTTGCTACATAAACTATCTGATTATGTATGAAGTCTTAAGATCTGGGAAGTTTCACACGTGGGGATCTGCCGCCTTGGCTTGCTTCTTTCGTCATGCTGATTGAACTCTCTATGTTCAAATTACAAAGGCTGTGATTACTTAACAACGGACGCCACTGGTGGTCCGGATTCACGTTTAGATATATTCGTATTATGTAGATATCCATCCTCGACTATACTCGTATGCATTGTTGGGTTTGATTCAGAAATTTTATGTATAGGGAATACAATCCGACTGCCTCTCTTGATCTTGTGAAGTTATATTTATGTATATAGATCTATACCCTTTCACGGTCTATTTATAATGGTAAATTGAACTGGCATCTATCCGCCTTGGCCCGGGAAAACTGACTGTTTTTAAAAACAACAAACTCTAGAAGCCCAAATACAGTACCTAACCCGCCCGTACAAGAGGGACCAACTATATGGTTTGAGCCATCAGCCATAACATTGAAGCAGTTTGGGAAGAAGCTACTTGAAAGTGTAAATCCAAGGAAAGAAAGTTATTCTTAACGGGTGCTGGATTCAATCATCGCTAAGGTGTATGCTCAGTAAGAGGTCCGAAGCAGACTTGAGTACAACGTGTCAGATGAAAATACCCCTCCAGGATCACGCACAATTTTCTTTTCCATTTCAATTGACGAGGCGTATTCAATATGATAATGGGCCCCAGCAGGTAACCTTGTCAGTTCAGCAAAGTCTGAGACGTTTTATTTCCAATCGCTCTGTGCTGTTTTAAAGTTGCGCTAAAGTTGTGCAACTTGATCCGCCTTCCTCTCAAACATACTACCATCGGGTGTGGGTTACCGGCGGGGAGTTATGATCACACAATTAAGGTGTGGATCCATTTCCCAAGCGGCGAATGATTCCAGGTTTTTACTTCAAAAGCAGATACTTAGACCAAAGTGAAATACTGATCCACTACAGAGGTAACTCGGCACGAGAGTCTCACTCATTTGCAACTGAATTAATAGGGAGCGATATTCATGGGCGGGGAAGTATAATCGTGCCAGTATTACAATAGCACAATGGTATTATTCGCGAGAGTGGAAACAGGAGTCCAATGTTAACAATACTCGTGGTGTTCTTGAGGCGGGGAGACGCATGCTTAAGCTGGGCTTAACTCCCTCTTAAGGCAGCAAACTTTTCTACATCCTTACGCGCTTCTATTTTCGGAGGAAACTAACTGGTCCTCCTGTCACATATATACGCACAGTGAGCCATAGCAGCACATTGCTGGATGACTTAAGTCAGATTTTCTCTATTTTTTCCTCGATTGTTTTCTGTTTTCTTTATTCTCAGCTCTATGCTTTGCCACCTCTGTTGCACCTGAGAGGGGATATGAGTGGTTATGTTGGCGGGTCAGGTTGCAAGATCAAAAAGCTCTCAAGAACAGGTGACGTATCAAGAGTCTCAGGGCACATAATGGAAAAGAGCAAGAATAATAAAAGGCTCCATCATTGCAAATCTATACATTTTTGTGTACTCTATGTTTAATGGGAAAATAAGGAGAAGGATAGACCTAGGTAACTTTCCTATTGAGTATAAACTAATTCTAAAAACTGGCTTCTGTTGTCAGGCGATGTTTAAAAGCAGAAGTCGGGTGTCTCCAAGACAAGTGTCATGTTTGTATCTCTGTGCCTCGTAGGTCAAATATATTCAAATTGAAAAAAAAGAACAAGTGTATGACTCAATTTCAATAGCCCACACCAAGTAAATGGTGCCCATCATAAATCTTGCTGTAAGATGATAGCGCATGTGAATTAAAAAAGACAGGACTACCTCTGCAAAATAACACTCATCACGCTAGACCATGTAAATTGAATCATACTTTAATGGGATTTAATTCAATCTAAAATGAAGAGAGCTACATCTCACACGAGGGTTCACAATGACACAGGGACTCAACGACACTCAAAAGTGCAAATAAAGAGTGACATAAATGACAAAAAATGGCATGTATGTAATATGCCATGCCTCGGAAAAAGTCCTACTTTAATAATACCATTCCATCGAGGTATAATAGGTATGCGTCTATCCTATAATAAACGCTATCTTTTTAAATCAGACTATATAATATACATACCCATCAGAATTACTTTGGAAAACACGAATTGAATCCATGACGATTCGACACCTAAACATTTAAAGGGAGTGCCATCAAAAAGGTGAAACGAATATGGTGAGGTAAGAGCCCCATGATAAAAATATATACTAAAGTTCAGCCGCTAAGACAAAATACAGTGTGTACACACACAATCACAATCGCTTGGCAGAACTTTTTAAACCATTTTGTTACGCATAGTTTGATATGGAAAGGTCCAACATATTTTTTAACTATAGTTATGATCATATGGCCTTTTATGTGTGTACTTAGGTTGGTTTGGAGCGTGCACTCAATGTCACAAAATGTCTATGGGCAAGGTCAATGGTCCACGGGTCGACATTTCTTTTATTTCTCAAGAGCATAACATTAACAGAACATAAAGCAACATAATGATACGACCATGACATTGGGACCTCGCTAGTTTCATGCATTTATAAAACATTGTATCGTGTTGGTACATTTTGTATTGAGTATGTTTGAACATAAAATTAACACGCAAAAGCCTAATGCATCAAATGAAAATGTACATAAACCCCATTCAACCGTTTAAAGAGATATTTTAGTTGGTAGCTGGCCAAGTCTGACTCATTCCTCCCTTAATCTAATCATCGGGTGAGAGATGGTTATGTTTTAATTATCATTTCGCTCCTTCATTGAAAAAATAGTCCTCTCCTAGAAACACGTCCCAAAGTTTTGTGAGAGGAATAGATGATGGGCTGTTATCCTTAAAAAAGTAGTGGCTTAAGGTTTATCGGATTATACTCGAGGAGGTATTCTAAGCGACTACTTATGGAGAAAAGTCAACATTCTACGACTAGCATTAAAAATTTCCACCTGAAGGTAGGAGCTTAGGAACCTCGTATGCTATCTTCCAAACCTTCAGAAAAAATAGCTAAAGTATTGTAAGAATTTAAGTAGCGTTTCGTATATCTAAATGAGATTGTAGTTAGGAGAATCCAATCAGCATATAGACATATGGAGAAATGGGGGACAATTCGAAGATTGATGATCTTTTCGGTGCTGTGCGAGGAATAAAGGAGTCCATGGGTGTCATATGCCCCTTCAACTTGGCATGGTAAACCCCATCATCCTGAAAGTAATATTGTTATTTCATGTGGAGTCTCTCTTTTCTTCCTTTTCAAAATCTCCCCTATGGAAGAAAACCACTTAGAACGAAGAGCCATTTTTATTTACAAGGGAGCTTTAGTTTTTTTGGAAAATGTATATATATCGAATTTGAGAAAAGGAAAAATTTGGATCTCACTTAGGATTTTATTAATCTGTTTAACACATACTTCATCTATGATGCTCCAATTTCAGTTCCTTCCTGTTCAGAACCAGGTTCTCGAGTTCAGCAGGACGAGTTGACTAGCCACAGGCCCTATCCGATATAGACCTAGCTATATATAATTAAGATCTCTGGGCTAGTCCTACTCTGTGTATTCAACAGTGATCTTTCCCAAGTCTCCAAACACTTGGTTCAGTAGTGCTCGGATTTAAACAGTCCTACAAGTATTTCAAGAGTCATTCCCCTTCTATGTCAACTCATACAGCAACTTCCATGAGAGGCCTACTCCCATTCTTGACCTTCCGATGACCCATTCTTCTCTGTTTCCTACACCAAGCTCGATATCCATCCCCTACCCCTACAGTCCGAACTATCGACTCATCTAATAAAAAGGTCAGCAAATGAATTCTTTTGCAAACGATATGGCTTCATGGTGTGTATCCTTGGCAAAAAAGAGGAGAACATCAAGAGCATATCTTCAAACACCTCTCATATGTCCAAGCAGAAAAAAAGCGCATGCTATGAAAAAAGTCTGTCAAGGAAATGGGCTTTTATGTCAAAACGGTCGGCCAACCACGATTCATTTCAGTCAACAAAATGGCGTAGGGCATAATCGACATAAGTGATGGGTGATCACATACCATTTGGTGTAGTCTTTTCAAACTGGGGAGTCTGGCCACATCAAAGAAAGTTTTCGTGGGGATTCGCAACTTGGGAGTAGATAGTTCCCCTGTTCCCATATACACGCAATAGTTTCCACTCCCATAAGTTAAAGGTCGCTGGCCTCTGGTAATAGTAACAAAAATAAGTGCTCGTCTTTACCCATGTATCTCACGGGACAAGCTTCGTCACTAAAAGAGGTGTAACTTTAGAGATTTTAAGTGCCAAGGAACGTGCCTTGCCTTTCAATAGCGATAGATGATCCTACTTGGTATTCCCTGCACTAAGCAATACGAATAATAGCCCCAATAGTTTTATCCATATCACTAGTGTCATTAATGATCTATATGCACTATTTCATTCAAATATGGAATTAAAATTTATAGGACAATACGTCTTTACATGAACTTCCTATGGTATAATCATATTGTTTTAGCCTTGGAATGAATAAAAAAGAATGACAGTGGGTAGTATTATCCTATTCATTCTGCTGATAACGAACATAGTTAAGGCATTGCCTGCCTAAACTTTGGTTATGTTTCGCTTCAAATCGACGGACGGACCTCACTACAGGTATTTCGAATAGAGCTTGAACGTATATTTGACAGATTGCAAGAGTAAAAAAATGTTATGGTCGTTCATGCCTTCCATACAGTGGCCTTGTGCTCTGAGGCCCTACCTTGGTATTTGCCCCTGTGCTTGCACCTTGTGCCACCCCATATATAACCTGGAGAAAGGGGCATGCCACTCTCAGATACAGACCTTGCGTTAAGACTAATGTAACCGAGGCAGCTGATGTGGTTTTCCCATGGGCAGGGTTTAACGGTTGTATTGGGATTTCTGGTTTCCAACAGTTATGTTGCTTGTGGACTTTGTAGGCAATTCCTTCGGTCGTTGCCTATAATCCACCGGGAACATTCAATAAAATGACCGATCCACGAAGAATTCCTTAATATTTTTAAGGAGACCTTGTCACGATATCAGTTTATTGTTGTTTATAGGCGTTTAAGCATCCCATAGAAGACTGCATCTATACGTCATGAATCAGGGGCAAAATCAGACAAATGTCCCAGGTTAAAACATTGCAAGACCATTTTCAACAACTGCTTAGGATTAATTGTTTATTTAAAGGTAAACCACAACAAAGCAAATGATGGAGAAGGCCTATCCATCACCAATGTCAACCATTGGGATACATCCATCTTGAATGTTTCAGACAAAGACCTTCACCCCTTACACAAGTCATGGGTGGAATCCGTGGCGAAAAGTTCCATCCCTTTTTTACAACTCCACATGGAGTGATTAATGGATAACATATTTGCCTGGAGTTATACACGAGCAGTTACTTAGGGTAAACTTGCACAGATACTTTGCCTGCTCATTGTACCCGGGGGTTCTTGAGTATTTACACACATCGGTACTTGTTTATTGATACGAACATCAGTTGAAATGCTAGTTGCTGACAAAGGCATGTCACATTTAGCCTTCTAACAATAATTCCACGTGTAACTCGTGTAGAACAGTTTGGAGTAAAACAATTTCCTGAGAATCACAATATCAGAAAATCTTTATCTGATTGCATTTATTATGTACAAACATCGTGTTGGATTCAAGCAAATATATTACTTCCTTCCGTCTATATTATCTATAGTTATCCAACATGAATTTTACCAACGTTATTGAAAATATCTGTTCGAGTTTACCGATGGTTTTTGAAATATTAAAAATGTTCTGAGGCGTACACAAATCTCGTTAAATATACTGCGAACATTTTTGACAGGCCATTTCATTCCCGAGTCAGATCATCGGTTTGTTGCTGCAGGTAATAAGACCTCGCTATTATCATACTTCAAGTAAAACATAATACAGTTTTATCACTGAAAGACTGGGGGAGGAGGGTATATATGTTTCAGCCATCCCCATGTCATCACCTGACTGTCACTGACTGATTTGATCCTCGGAGATATTTCTTGATGGAGATTATCTTTCCCTAATCAATCAGCAATACGATACCCCCTGTGGATTTTTATACAATATTTTGTCACATGAATTATGCAGTTTCAACCAGACGCGCGTCTCAGGAATTGCCTTCGCCTGATGAATGGGACGGATACTGTCTCAAATGCAGCTCACGATGGTGGACATGACTTATTTAGTAAAAAATATTGTGTCATTCCAAGATAGGATTTAAAAGTGAAAGAATTCGTAATATTGTCGGGATGCGGTGGGGGTGGTGGATGGGGGAACTGTAGGGAAAGACCCAAATCCACACATTCCTGAGTGTGACAATATGATAGACCCATGATCTCACACTTGAGATCAATAGCATGGACTCGTGTCGGCCATGTTGGTTATGACGTTTCCACTCTCAGGCCAAATACCGCCTTGTGCGAGAGTGCATATATCCCTCACTTCCGGTTTCCTTGCTTGACTAAGCTGCCGCATGTGCTTGGGTACGTTAGCTATTTGTCTGAAAGAGAGATGATCAATAATTTCTCAAGGGAGGGATATTTCTGTTCGGTTCATAACAGGAACAAGTCTCTGCAATGGCATAACACCCAAATCGCTTGTAACAAGCATCCAGAAGGATCCACATTTCTTAGTATGATTACTCCCATTTATGCGGTTGTTCCGACTAAGAGCTACTAAGCCTTGATGGTACCTGCTTTGCTATATTTTTCTTTGTGATACACCCGGGACACTGAGTATTGCTGTATGGGCTGCACTACTCCGTCCTGTGGTATCCCATATAATCACTGCTAATTCATAGACTCAAATGAAGGGAAAACTGTCCATGGCCCTAGAGTGCTATTCCTCGTCATAATGTCAGTTTGGATAGGGCCAGACAAAGTGGCTGAATTATGAGAACGCTCTCACCGGTGAATTGGTCGATTGATTTGGCGATGAGGCGGGGCCATGTTAGGAGCCCAGAGCCCTGTCAAAGATGCCAATAAAGAGACACATTTCACTGTGTCTCTTGGACTTAGGATTCGCTGAAAATCTATCTAGCAGTTTCTACTAAGTATCTGTAAATGATAAGTGTGGCAACGATTGATCTAAACCGTCTCCAACTAACGTTCTCATTTTTCCTCCCCATCTTTGGTTGACTTTGGACCTATCCGAATTCCCACTTCTTTCATCCAGTTGAATAAATCTAGACCATGTGAGGGCATTCAATAACCATACATCAATAGTACAATTTGGGTTAATGTATAATATAATAATATCAATATACTCATAAACATTTTATGTATGGCATTTCATGAATAGGGTGGAAGACCGAGGAAATATAAGGCAATGATGTGCATGGTTTACATTGCAAGATGAATGCATAACCATACAGAATTAATAACGATAAAAATTCCCTTTAAAAAGTAGTAACAGTCAGAATTCGCCTCTCCACATACTCTTTGCTATTTAACGGAAACGATGGTTAGCCTCGAGGTAAAAAGTGTCAAAGGGGACTTACGATACAAGACGTTTTCTATTAGGCCCTGTCAACTCCAACAAAGATTCGATCAAGTCTTATTGCTTAACATGATAACCTTTCTTAACCGATGCCATCGTCATGGGGGATCGTTGTGTTCACATCTATGGAACATGCAAGAGGTGGGTGTCCTTTCTGGCCAAGTTTCAAGGCGCCGAACTCATGGCCATTTGCTAAAGAATTATAGAGTTGAAACTTCAGAGTTTTCCATTGACATCAGCTGGCCCACGGACTTGCTGCTGGAGATAGGAACATAGCAAGGGAGTTTTGTACCTTAAGTTCTGTTATCTGACGCAGAGGGACTCTGCCTCTAACATGACCTAGGTGCATACGTCATGGACAGCAAGACTGGGAGAGACAGGCCTCGGCATCATCACTAAACCAAGTTTTTCTAAACCATGAATGTGTTTGTTTCTGATAAGGGACATAGGGAGCCCCCTCCTCGGAGGGTCTTCTCCAGAGGGATTCTTGCAAACCCACTTCGACTATTTGTGGTATAAGCCAGGGCTTTTGATAATTTCCCAGGTATTTGTGCCACGAGGAAAGAGCTTTTGATTGCATGAGTTGGGGATCCACTTTGCGGCCCGCGGGTGTGATGAGCGTTTGAGGAAAATTAATTAATTTCTGAAACCCTTTCTTCTGTAATCACATTTACTCTTGGTGACACGCGATAAGCTGTCGTTCAATACTCGTTGTTCCAAAATTTAGAGGGAAAGCCTGCATCTGCTATTGATGAATCTATATCCCTTGCCGGATGTCGTCTACCTGATTGAGGAAAAATATCACCTCGGCAAGTATGTTCTTCTTTGAAGATTTGGAAATTAATTGGAAATCTATATGGGCATATAGGATTACATTAATCTAACAGAGAATTTGTGAAGGCATTCCTTGTCGGAGTAACTTCTATTATTTTTGCATTTCTTTATTTTTATAATTCAAGATGAATGAGTGATTTCAAAGCCTTATGGTAAATGTTAAATGATATTGAGGAAAATATCGAAGACTTAACGTATTCTTTAACTTCTCGCCAGTTTAGCTAGAGGATTGAGCACTGTGTTTCATATTGGAATTAATAATGAAATACCAACGCCTATCACAGTCGTAATATAGATGTAACATTTCCGCTCCCAGAATAATTGGTTTTGTGTCATGATCGCTGTAGCCAGGTATTAGAGGTAGGTCTGCATACTGGAAACCACCTACATATCACTCCTCTACTTGATCAACATTTCAGTCTTGATGAAATACCCCAAGAACGACTCCTTTGGGGAAGTGGTGAATGAGTGCTAGCTTTTGCCAAAGGCTCTGTAACATAGAGATTAGGTAGTTACGGGTAGCGAATGATATGCGTCCAGGTTCATGGTGTTGTGATATATTGAACTTGTACCTGCTTCCCGTATCCTTGGTCCATAAAGCACCAAGCTGCATTTCTTCATCTGTTTTCTAATTGCAAAGCTCGTATATATAATATTGTGAAGTGGGCGAGGCAATAAAAATACCACTGCATCCACATTGGTCCTCATCCATGAAGCAGTTCAGAAAGATGGGAACTATTAGACTTGCAACTTTAGTGGTAAACTCAGGTGTCGGTGAAGTATTGAATTTTTATTCTGGCAGTTGCAAAAACTCACAGATGCATATCAAGTGCGTTTGACCTGAATAACAACTAGGAATTGATGCCACTAGTCAAGATACCCACCGACTAAGTTCCTCTTTCAATATGTCTCCGAAATTCAATAAGAGTTTTTAACTGAGTTTTTCTCATTTTAAATGCAGTTTTGTGGGGAAAACGCCCTTAATGATATCTGTATATGTTTCAACACTTCCTTCTGAAAAATGGGTTGTGGGGTTGATTCTAAAAACACTTCCAACGACAAACATGTATCATATGTACAGATCTGTACACATTCTTCGCAGTATGTGAAAATATGAAGTGTCCATTTCGCCATTTTTCATTTTATCCTGCATATAACCTTTCAAATGACCAAGCTTTCATCTATATTAGTCTTTTTTAACGGAAGTTACTACATATAACATGGAATATTGTGTCAATTAAAAATTATTTGACCGATCCAAAGTCTGAGAGTACTCTTTCTTGAACTGGCTGCAGTCGTATTTATGATTTTATTTCAAATTCTCATATCACGATTAAAGTAATAAATTCTTTTACAGATATTTTACGACGTAGTAATACGTAGAACTTATTATTGGGAAAATATCGAAAAGAATCGCGGACTTAAGATTGATGACGTTAAAGATCTTTGGACATTCCCGATTTTCCATTGAAACCACTTCATGAGTCCGGTACCACTGACAAACAACACATTCACGGATATCTTGTCTTGTATATAAAAAGTCCGTCCGTGGAGATCCTGAATGTATCTGCCTTGAGCAAACATAACATTAGCACTGCATTAAATCAGGTTGTCCAGGGATATTTTCCGCGAACGGCCTTGATGTTTAAGTTATCCCAAGTTGACAGGGAACATCAGACGATGCTTCTCACATGGAATCAACCAACGCCAGTTTTTTCCTCATCTATCTATTGCCCTTTACCCTTAACCCTAACCAGAAATAGAAGGAATCAACTATTTGAAAAACACCAAAGGTGTTTCACAGCACACCAATCTCCCGATGGTTCCTTAGAATTTCCTCACCTCTTGCCACCCAGCTGTAGGGCATGATACTCAAAAGTTTCATTACTTTCTTATGATTGCTATGGCTATGGAAGTGCCTATATTGGAAAAAACAAGGTATATCTAATTGTAGCCTATTTGTTGGGTTGTAAGAGATCGTGTGTGGTCGGTCCTAATGTTACCTAACAACCAAACGTTATCAGATTGCTATCAACATGGTGTCAGATGCATTAAAACGTCTGTTGCTGATCAAGCCCATGTAGCTACACTTGAAAAAGCAAAATCTGACTCCAGAATAAATTTCGGTCTAATCATTTTTTCAATTGTACCGTATGCAGGGTAAGTTACCATTTATTGCATTCTTGAATATCTCCCAGATGATGAAATATTTAATTTGTCAAAAAATCTATGAAATTTGATCCGCTTTTAAGCAACACATTCCTAAGCAAACATTAGAGGGCCTTTACACTGGGACAGACTTTAACCATATCCACACACCCCTCGATCGTTAGAAAAAAGCTTTTCCAAGAGTGAACTGCATCCTATTCGAAACATAGACTGCTAGGGGCTGCCAATACATCACCTCATTTTCTACTTGAGATCTTTGCTGATAAAAATCGTTTGCTATCCGAGCATCACAGATATATATGTAATTGATATGTTCTTTGATTATCGCAAATATGTAGCGAATAATTCATACCTTTCATTGGGATTTATCACGTTCACTATTATGCATTCATGGCTGTTTCTACATTACAATAGATTCCTTATCATCCCACCATAGCCCTTTTAGGATTTTGAGGTATGCCTTTTCCAAACGATCAAAGTGGGCGAAAGAATTGAATGTATGGATACATGATAAAAAGCAGCGCTCATGAATATAGTGGATGGAAAATTGGCCAATGAAATTAATGGTTCGTTTGTATAAGCCAAATACATCAGGGATCCAAACATGGTCCACAGGGAAAAGAGGGAAGCACTCTTTATCTGGAATTTTTCCTTTTTGATTGCCGGCAGCCATTGCCTACATCAAGTACAATTTTCATGCCACATACGAGGATTGCCGAAAGTCGCATAACCTCCTGACTAGGCGGATCACGTGATGACCTTCGGGCCTCGGCGTGGCACATGGAAATCACGAGCATGTGCGCAAGTTTATCGAACTCTTCATGTTGGTTCAGCTCTATGCCGGGAAGAGTCGATAATCCCTTCTGCTTCCCGGTTCTCGCCATCCTCGATTCCCTAGCTCGATTCATCATCGCCAAGAACACACCCCCTTGTCGACGCAACCTAATACAATCATTTCCATTTCATAACTTTCTCCGAAGTGTGGCTGGCGAAAATTGCTACTTATTATAACCGCGTTGGTCGTCGCTAGGGAGGTGTGAGCAAATTAGAAGTGTGTCTACGCGCGCCCTGAGCGAGGTATGAACACCCTAAGACTAATAATAGCCCTTTCCTTGTCGACCAGGCCCGCCTTTTACAACTTGCTCCATATACATAAGTATCAGTAATAATTATAAGCACGGTAAGTCAAAGTCAGCTGCGTATCTTTCCTGTATATCGCACTGTTCTTCTTACACCAAGCATCGCCCAAACCAGAAAAAGAAATCGTGATAATAAAGAGGAAACGTAGATTGCCTACCCATAGGCGCCCAGATATATGACGGAGAAATCTTTGCTAGTCTGTAATCAGAGATGCAGTCAAGCGACGTTAGGAAAATCAGAACCACTTGAATGCGAAAAATGTATTGCAGTAAAAGACTTCTTTCTCCCCTCGCCCCGAGGCTTGACGACGGAGCAACCATGAATGGCCAATAGCCATCTTCCTTGTGTGCTCAAGGATGGGTAGGGTTCTCCGGAATGAAAAAGGTACACGAAAGAAAGCAGGAGTGATTTGTCCCCGCGATTAGTGAGGGTAGAGGAAGCACTGGCGGAACAAGAGATGGGATATTGATGGTAAATGGTCAAAATCAAGGCACGCTTCATATAGCAAGCAAGCCTTTTATACTGCTGTGCATCGAAGGAAACCAATAGGAAATTAAAAGAAACATCACCATTCACACGACTAACATATATATACGTTTCTTACGCATCCCTATGAATGAGGAGGACATGCTTTCACGTAACCACGTTTTGATATTTCCTTTGGGGCCTTCGTGCAATGCCAATGCAGAGTTTATTCAATATTTGCGAATGCATTAAATAATTGAAATTCAGCCGATAAGACAAGCGCGGATCCATGATCATGGTGATATACTACTGTAAGAGATTAACTGCATAACAGCTCGCGACAGACATTTCTCACGTATATATTCGCAACCAGTTCAACTATTTTTTCATCAGGCAGTGGAATTCTGAGAGTGGATAGGAGGGTGGGGTTGGGGTGGGGTTGGGCGCTCAAAATAAGCTAATTTCCGCCACCCATCTAGCGCCATCGAGAGGACGGAATATGAAACTAGTGGGAAGAGCAAAAAAAATAATATTAATGTCGTATCTATAAGCACATGAATATGTCGGATATAATGTTCCATGGGTTAGGAACGATGATGTATGACAAGCGACAATTAAGTGTAGACCTTTATCAAAAATGAAGCAATCTGTACAATATCCGGACATTCTTTCAGTTGGTGTGGATGTTACAAGGGTACGTAACTGAACAATCATGCAGGTGATGGAAGTATTTCATTTCCCACGCGTTGATCAAGAGTGGTAATGCCTGACAAATTTAGCGTTGCACAATACCAGGTAACAACTACCCGTTTGCCCACCTTAATAAGCATTTATTTCGCGTGATAATCCTAGATCAACAGCGTAAAATCCTGAGGAAAATTGTCTCAGCACAATTTATTCCGCTCGTTAAATACTGCTAGTGATTTCAATGCTTATTACTTGCTGTGTGAAGCTTAAGGTTATTCTCCTCACTTTAAAATTAGAAATTCCCATTTCCTTTGGTCGCATCAATCACAATCTTTCTATAGAAATTGACCACTAACAAAAAATAAAATCTCAGCTTATATGACTAATGAATACGGTTGTTATAATATACCCACAAGGTATATCACGTTAGCGACCTTGTTTACCCGGAGGGCCATCCAAAAGTTAAGTACCTGGTAGCTTGCCAGTAATGTGGAAAAAGGCATATAACTTCAGAAAGCGACCTTTTCTATCTAAAGATCCATTAAATCTCCACACCCAATATCTCTGACCTCATCGTTCTATGGCAGAAGTTAGCTCTATATAAAATGTATGACAATTTATGTCCTACCAATTGAAGACGACTGAGGCAAGTAAAAAGCCCAATCCGGGGACTTTAGTACCCAGTATAAATAAAAGCTTAAAAATAAAAACAAAAGAACAATATACCCTATCTTACTTTCCCTGTGTGACTGGGAAAACTTTACACCTGCAAGAAACGTGCAAAGATATTTTTTTCTAAAGTCCCATAAACACTCAACATTTTTATGTGCAAATGTGCACAAGTTTAGATGAAACATTTGAGAAAAATCATCTTTGAAAATTAATCCTTTATCTTCAGACAAATATTAGATATCGTCGGGGACACCACTTATTGAAACCGATCTATAGCAAGCTTTTCCCCACAGCCTGACTCCCACCAGGAGGACATTTATTTGAATAGTCAATCTTTTATTAATTTTTTCCGATTCGAAGACATTTATGTCGCATAAAATATAATCAACTGCTATTTGTAGGACCCTGGTAACAAAGCCTTCGAAAGAATTAAGGGAGAATATTTTAGAAAAAAGGCAATCTTAGGTATTTTAGTTGTAATAATGACAAGGTACACCAAGGTAATATCTTGGATATCTATCTTATCTTTGGATTAGATCATGTATCTCGTTTTTGTATGAATTTTTGTGAGAATGGAATGATATTCATTGTATTCACAAGACTGTTGCGCTGACTTGGGAAGACGATAGGTATAATTCAGAATTGATTGGCGTGTTTTGGTAAGCTAATACCATAATGAAATCGGTCCCTTTAACATGGTCGAATGTCTAGCTTCAGAGAGAATCTACCCCTATGCAACTAGTATAGAATACAGTTTTATTCTATACTCGTTGTCCTATGTCATCCCATGTCTTTGTCTCGATATTCATTTAGACCCATCATCCATCACCTACCAATAATAGAGTGATCTATGCCGTCTCCAAGGAAACTCCCGGCTACTATTTTAATCTCAGGTCAATCACACCGACCATCACTAAATCTTAACTCAATCAGTACTTGCCACAATATCGTTTGATAAAATAGATTCGTGGTCTAGGGATCTAGTTTGATGAAGTAAATACAAAGACAACAGTCAGGTTGTACCTGTTCTCCATCCACATATATTTCAACCCTAGATGATAGAAGAGACCCCCTTCATTGATTAAACCCTGCTGATCCCTACTTGGAGATAGAGATTTAAGAATATGCTCTCTGTGCAGGGAGGCAACAAGTCTTTGTTGCTTTAAAATATATCACCTCTAGGTATTCTGATTATATCTGCCAACTTAATTCTGGGTCGTGTCCAGGAGGGTATCAGAGTTCAATTATTTTATGTGTGTCTACTATTGCAGGGTTGCCAGTCAAATTAAAAATAACTCAGTTATAACCCACTACAATAATCAAATGATAATTACTCTATCCTTTATCATGGTAAACTATTTATTTGGCATGGTGTTCTTCTGGTTGGATGTCCATTGCCGTATCGAATTTGATCCTTGTTGTCGAACGAAGACATCATTGTCAACAGTAGCCACCCAACTTCTTGGATTTTAAAACCGAGATGGCGCCAGTCAGATTTTGAATACTACTTGATGTGTCAAATTAAGTGTATCTAGTGCTTGAACTTGAAGTGCAGGATTGGATCAGTGGTATGAACTATATATCTGATACAAGGTCACATTGGACCATGACAAGTATTGGAAATTCATTAATTACTTTTTGGCTTATACATATAAAACACATTTTTGTTACCTGACAACCTGAGCCGATTGAAAAACCCCGCCCGGTTCACCTAGGATAAATAAAATGTTTAAAAAGAATTAAGGTTTGACCTTGTAGTCAATGACCTTGACCGTGACCGATGAACTTGTCAACACTAAACGATAAAAATAGATTAATAGAGACAGAATTGTGAATTGCTGAAAGACAATTATTTGCTCATGTCTCCTACAATGCATCAGTAGATCTAGGATCTTTAAACCACCGTCATTTTCATATCAATCGATGGTGACTTTACCGAGATATTAGTTTAATACTGACATGCCACGTTGGTAGTTTTACTGCAGAGTTTGTAATATCCATAAGCTATAAGCCTAGAGTCCTTCGTCAGTAACTTTTCACCTTCTTTCAAGTTACTCAATTTTATGAAGATACTCTATATTCCGTTAACCGGGGTTTCCTTAGAGCCTTTGCAAGAGTTAGGTAATTTCGGGCTAGATAACAGAGAGTGGAAAGGCATTTTTATTTCCCTCCTTCCATGGCCACTATCGGTTGTTTCCGTCAGGAAGGCACCGTGTCTCGTCGGTTCAATTGGCGATCCCAGTAACGACCCTAAACTCATTGAATGCAGCTTTTTTTATTCTTATCTAGTGCTGCTTCAAACTAATTACATCCTTTCCCATCAAACTGTGGCAAAATTGCTGTTTGCGGGCAAGAGAAAATGTAAATTAAGTTTGGAGTTTTTTTCTTGAGTAGACATTGGGGCGTGTCTGGGGTGTAGAGTAGAAAGTAACAAGCAGATTCAGTTTCAATCAAAGAATGACGTCATAGGTTTTAGCTCTTGCCAGTCAGCTTACTTTAAGGCATCCTTCCATATCCTTGTCAGAACTGGCTCTCTTTGAGGCAATCGCAAATGATTCCCAGAAAAGCCACCTTTCATTTCTAGGCTTCCTCCTAGATATTGTTGTGTTCCCAGGCGTGAAATAGGGCATTAGGAAACACTGGATCATTTTCACCCCTCACAGAATAAACACTGATAACAATACAAAAGACTTCGGAAGGAAACTTGCACCAAATAATGGTTCTTTATCATTAAAGGCTGCATAAAAAGTCCACTTACATTCGTCCCTTCGAGCATGCATGAAGGTTTAGAGGCCTCTGATGTGAATTCCATGTAATAAACATGTAAATATTTCCTGATCTATACAAACTTTTGGTACGAATGAATCAAACTAATATATAGCTATTTGGTAAATTATATACTTTGCACACATGTATATTATATACGGATACAATTATGTTTTTTAATGAATGGGTAAAATAGATTACAACCTAACGATCGATTGGTGTCCCTTGTTAGCTTATGTTCTAATTGCTGGGTCACACCAGTATATTAGCGCATATAAAACGAAATAGACACCGATACCTATTTTAAGCGTGTGTAGACCTTGCACCGCAGTTGCTCGCGCACTTATCCAACGTTTAAGCAGATCGATCGACTCTAACAAATCAAGGGAATCAATTGTGAGTTCTACCCACAATCTAATATAATTCCTCTAATGAGATTTTGAATTCGATTAGATGAAGCCACATACTTCATTGGATAGACTTTCAGAATGGAATGTATATCCCTATCAGGCACATCCCTTCTTTTCAAAATCTATGCATTTTATAGGGTTTTAAAATAAAATGGAGGGATCAGTTTTGTTAATGTTATCTGAAGAAAATGTATAGCCTAAAGGCCCAACTTTGACCAATAACATTAGCTGGTACAGTTTATTGAAGAATTGAAACTGCATGATATTTGATGTTGACATGGTCGGAGATGGGTACATCTCCAAGATATAGTCTGTGTTGGAAAAACAAAATGTAAAAATGTAAAAATAATGTGACCATATTAACGAAACCTAACTAATGCGACGTCTGTGGATAACATGGAAGATCCAATTGAGACTCAATTCTTGGTAATATGAGCTTAAAACCCAACATTTTGATCAAAGTCACAAGATAATTCAAGGGTAAATGGAAAACAATAACATTTTCAGGTAAGCAGAATTCAAGTGCTGGACGGCTGACATAGAAATTTAGGGGGAAGGAACATTTTGTCTAGAGGGTTTCTTACAAATAGAAGAAAAGGGTTCTACAGTATTATCCACAGAGTCAGTTACTTATATCTATGATTACTTAATTTATTGGGTTAATCTGCAGTAATTTGGGTTTCGGTTTTGTATAATAATGTTTTAAAGCTTCATCAAACTATCATATCGAATAAGTGACATTAAACAAATTTCTGTGGGCACAAATTCATTTTCATTTAAATGTAAAGAATATTAACGCGTTCCAGTATGTAATACATATATGTTCAGCATTGCTTCCCTGCCTTACGGTACAATTGCGATGGGCAAGAGCTGCACTTTCCTACCTGCAGGGTCTCCCTCTGACATCAAGGCAATGAATTAATGGTTCAGGATTTTAAATTTAATACCACGCATGTTAGCATTTCAATTCTTAGTCCGAAGGCACTTTGGAGCCCTGTTCTTATATCATAAAATTATGATATAAGGACATGGCTCAATGTTCAGTGAGGGTGTTTTGATTCGATGTGTAGGTATAATGTATCAGACAGGGGTATGCTAAACTTGAAGTAAGAGCATCGACCCAAATAATGACCAGCTTGTGCAATTTACAGCACACTGCACAGACACCCATTGCTATGGGTTTTGTACTCGATAATATCTATCTATATGTTTGCTCATGGGTAATACCTTTGCTTATAGAAAACATATTTGTCTTTTCAGGGTTGAATGCTCCAATGCCGACAAGGGTGGCGTTCTTCGTTGGTCTTTCCGATAACATGGGTCCTGTGACCGAACATACAGACATCGTTTTCGACCGCGTGGTTACAAATATTGGTTCGGGATATGACGAGGCTTCTGGTAGATTCACTGCCCCTGTTAATGGAACATACCAGTTCAACATCATCGTCTCAGCGCAAGGTCGTCAAAAGGTACACATTGATTAATTATTACTTGTAACTTAAATACAAATGAGAGTACATATTAGTCAATGAGATGTTAAACCATATTCCTCCTCAAATACTTTTCTTTGCTTGGTCGTAATGTTGCCATCAGATTTTCTATCAGAATCCCAGGTAAAAAGTATTGGCTGTAGAGATTAATGTATTCCAAATTTCAAACATTTTAATAGTTTTCTGGGTTTAACATCGACGTAAGAATATTGAATCCAAACTCTGCCAATTTATCCTGAAACATTTCTTAAAGGATGGATTGAGTCCATTAACTTACTCTAGTTCATAAATTGGACAAATTTATACAAATGGTCACTAAAACAACATGGAATTTAGTCTCATGGTGTTGGTATCAATGATCTTCAAAATACAATAAGTAAACAATGGAAAATAGTGCGCAAATGCAAGGAGCTGTATACATACATGTGTATACCTCCCTGGTGTATGTCATGCTTGTGCAGTAGAACAACTACGTACCTGAACTGAAATATGGTTTCTTCTCATCTAATAAAACAATCTAATACTATTTTAGTTTTGACTAGCCTAAGTTTTAACAATTAATACTGAAATTTGTAACGTAGATTTAATAAGCGGTTCGTTTTCATATGATTGCGAAACATTATTCCAAGCCCTGACCATGGTCTTTGCATCCATTTTCCGTTGCCTTATGACATATTTGTATGCGTATTATGTCGATGTATTGCTTTCATCTATGTTGGAAAGGTTTTCCTTGAGTTTTAAGTCAATTATTTCTGACAGGTTTGCTTACTATATTTTGAGAACAAATTCTAATCCCTATTAGCCAGCCAAAGGCAGACCGACATCCTCTGTGTTGTCAACATTTTGACAGTGTGTTTTGAGTTAAAAACGACCGACTTGAAAACAGTAAGTGATAAATTTAAAAAAAAAGAGCCTTCATCCCTTGCCAAATGACTCTTGTTAAAATGCTTTGGATATCGTTTCTTCGAAAGCTAAGTCTACAAGTAAATTTTACAGTTGGGGATTGACAGAGAGAGAAGGATGATATGAAAAGCTTTTGAACACCTGCCACAGCTGCTTAAGATTGCAAACAAAAGTTACAAACAGCCGCCTAGCACAATATAACTGAAATGGAGAGGACTTTCTAGTCTACAGAAAAAAAAACCACTTTCAATAATCTAAACCTCTAAATAATGCATGCTTCCTTACTACACAAATTGTACCCCCAAATTATTAGTTTGTCAGGAAGTTTTCAGTCTATTCAGCCCGCATTTTCCCCGATAGTTGTGTGTCATGAAGTGCTTTAAACAAGTTATGCTTCTTCATGGTTTGATTTTGTATTATTTCATATTCTATGAAATAATTAGCTTCTTCCACGTTCATTCTGTTTGGATTAGTGGGAGTATTCTTTTTTCGAGGGACTGATTCTTGATACCCCCCGGTCTATATATTTATGTCTGATCACCAGCAGTAGAACTAAAGTTACTCGAGCGCCATGTGATGGTTACAAGTTGTTGTTTTGTACACCAGGCGGCAGTAATGATCGTGAAGAACGGCGGTATGGTGGCGACCGTGTGGGCTGAGAGCATTCCCTACTGGGCATCAGCCTCCAACATCGTTGTCCTTTCTTTGGATAAAGGAGAACAAGTTTGGCTCATGTTGCTCAACAGAGCATCGTTTTTGCACGGATACATGTACACAACCTTTTCTGGATTCATAATATTTGATAATAAGTGAAAATGGCTGCTAAACTTACAGAGAAAGGGATCGTGCATAATTTCGACAGGAGGAAGACAATTTTGGAAATCTGGACGCTAATTTTGACATGAATATGCATGAACTCTAAAACACCTTGTATACAACAATAAGGGTGTACACTGGACTTATCGGAAGGGAGTCATTGAAGAGAGTCAGATTGTCGTGGATTACGATGTCATAAACACACTGGCCAGGATTTCAAGACATGACACTAAGTTCTTCTAATTATGCAAGGGGCTTACACTATTGTAGGCTATGCTGTTTAAAAAGACAATTCGCATGAAGTCATTCATATCCATGACAACGTTCATGACGATGAAGACTTGCATGTTGCATGAAGGGAAATGATGATCGATGGAAGTTCTCAGCAATCGCTGCTTTTACTTACACATGCATTTACATTCATTTTGTAGTTATAATCTGCAGCAGAATGTATTTCCCTTTAAATGGGTTTCCCGATATTGTATACATGTATGCGGGAAAACTATATATGTATTGGTTCTTCCATGTCCCCGTACATTTTCCAGGCTTTTTGCTTCTCCTGAATACGGGGGTTCTGATGGAGTTTCTTCCACGTGGAAGTGTGCCGCTTGCTGTTAGTGATATGCATATCATTATTCTTCCACAGAATATCTGTAGGTTGTGATAGGACAGACATCTTCGAATACTTTTAGGAGAGTCGACAATGACTTAGACAATGCCAGTTTGAAATATGACAAGGAATGAAGGCTTAGATCCGTCAAAATCAAACCTTTTGTATATTCATCCTATTTCTACTTGTCCACGAATCCTTAGATTTATTTGTATTTATTTTATTACGCTTGAAACGTCACGTTAAGGTAAACAAAATGGTCAACTAACTATCTTTCAACATCTTTATGTGCGTTTATTTGTGCAACAACAATTACAATCATAATGAAAACTAGCGTTCAAAATCTATTTTGTTTACATGTACGTATTAACCCATGCAATTCCTTAGGTCAGTTAGTCTGCTTCTTAGACCAGTCAGATTATTTTATTTGAGAAATCACATTTCGTATAATTAATTCACATCAGTATATTCTTGTGGCACAAATCTATGATTGTGAACTATAATAGTATCATTATTACCTTTATCAGTATTGCCCTAATTCAAATAAGGATCACACAATGTCACATGATAACATGATTTGTTCATCCAATTTTATGTTTCCTAATTTTATTCTTTTGGAAATAGGCGGCTGTGATGATTCTGAAAAATGGCGGAATGGTAGCCACAGTATGGGCGGAGAGCACACCATACTGGGCAACAGCATCTAATATAGCGGTTTTATCTTTGGACAAAGGAGAACAAGTCTGGCTTATGTTGCTCAACCGAGCATCCTACTTGCATGGGTACATGTATACAACATTTTCAGGTTTCATGATATTTGAAAATTAAATCTTTTTCAACTTTTGGGAATCAATTCAGCATAATACTACTAAAGGAATCACTCACTGCCACCAGGTGATATTGGAATAATATTTTTTAAAAAGTCGCCATTTTACAATTTTTGCGAGGAAAGGGTTTTCTTCTGGTACGAAAAGACTCAACCCTGTGACTTTGTCACATTGACTTTGTCACATTGAAGTATAATATCACATCCGTGGTGCGCACAATATTATGTGTATTAGATGTACAATAAATTGCACCCTAATATTAACATTGATAGGTACTGTCTATATGAATATATTATTATTATTTTTTCATATTATTTATAGCATTTTACAACATCACATACATTACAAATGTGTCTTTACATTGGATTACATTATATCAAGACACAAAATACTATATATATATATAGTCATCAAGGCAATTACATGTCAGAGAAACTTATAATTAAATCCATGTGTGCTAGATGTCTAGATGAATGTACAAATGTGATGGTATACCCATATTGTCTGTATATAAGTGCTAGAACAGAATTTCTTTACCTAGTTTTACAAGTTACCATATTGTGTCACAAAAAGTAATAATATACGTGTATGAAAACTTATGTAACTATTGCACAAATATTCTATAGGAACCTAAACATTTGATGTCTTTATTATATATAATCTAGGGTATTGTGTTTCCAACCCACCTGTCATAAAAACAAAAATCAAACTGTGTGCAGTCCAGCTATGCTTGTAAGTGACTCGTGATATTTATTTTTCTCAGCTATGAACTCCTTATTTGTACAAGCATTGAACTATATGCGACGTTGAAAATTTCACAGGCATTATCGCATCTTAAACCTTCAAAAGAGGTTATTGGAGTAAGAATGAGAACTGGTTCACACATTATTCATTCTTAGAAAAAAATATTTTCATGACTTCCTTTATTATCTGTGGAATAAAGGTAAACATTGGTATATTTATCGTTAAATTAAAGACGATAATCTATGCATTGTAATTTAATTTATGTGAATTCGATGTTTGTTTTTTAGTATGTAAAGGTGATGTTAGATTGTCAATAAAATATGCCAAAATTCTACTGTTTGTCTAGTTCGTGGAATTAATTACCTGGCACCTGCTCTTAGTTGGTCTCACAAGAATCACATTGGAGATATGGGAATCATATATTATAGGCTATATGTATAATGGAAATACGGCTTAAAGTCAGTGAACCCTGAAATATCATAACACATTTTTGTTAGTATTCAAATTCAACGTCCCCCGTAATGCTTAGCAGAAGTAAACTTAGGCTTGCTTCAGTTTGTGGCGATGTTTTACAATGAATATGCAATATATTTCAGATGCCACAAACTACCCTCTCGTGTTAAACATAATTTTACCGTAGATCTCTTAATTAAAATAATTATTGGCTCTCTTGACTGTAGTTAGTCATAAATGAAGATCATGTACAAGAAACGTTATCCCAAAAGCGGTCAATATATAAACCGTTTACTAAACATTTCACCGGAACTTGAATTTAAACTATGAAACACATGCTGTACCCTAAAGTAGATCCACGTTACACACAGATAACATTTCATCTCCAACAACCAGACGATATTGAGGGTTTGAGGCGCGTCTTGCCCACACAATTATTATGGTAATTTTTAATATCATTGACCAATTGTTAGAATGTGGTCATATGTCATATGTATACAGGAATGATCAGTTTATGCATTCTTTAACCTTCTGTAATGAAATATTCCAGTTCCCAAACTCTAGTAGACCCACTGATTGGATGCAAAACCCGGCTTTTATTTGACTTAAATTGTCCCTTCCGCCAGGCTTCTATTCGGGGAAATATTCTAATGGGTACCGGTATCAGTTTTGGATGCTAACTTGATTGTTTCTAATGCCTAATACCTGGAAAAGCCCTCTACGAAACCTTGCGCTCTTCCAAAAGAAGATTACAGGGTTTGCGAAGGAGCTACATATGTAGAGCCACCAAATAACATGGAAGAGCACAACTAACTGACTACTGTGCGTCGGAATATATTCAAATATTATAAAAACTATCGTTGATGGAGTATAGCAGATGAAGAAGGCTCCAAACATAAGAGCCATCATTTTAGTGACTTTGTTTTCTCTCTTGGCTACATTGATTTGGGCAACCTGCTCCTGTGCATATATCTGTCGCGCTTTCTTAGCTGCAATGTAAAATAATCTGCTGTATAGCACAATGGTCGTTAAGAGAGCTGTTAAAACGGGCGCCACGTAGAGAGCAATGTTTGCGATGCTAGGTATCAAAGTTGGTAACCAACATTGCATTCCTTCCTCCCATGTCAGTTGAACGAAATATGCTACGGATGGAGTAGCCAGAAACAGCCAGAAGACCCATATTGCCGTGACAATATTTCTAGATAGCTGATCAGTCATAACTTCGAGGTACATATAAGGGTTAACTATGGATATATAACGATCAATCGATATTGCAAGGAGCGAAAACATTGATGCTCCTGCCGAAATTAAGGAAAAGATAAGGCACACATCACAAGCCGTCATCGAAACATAATGACCCGGGAAACAGCCCAGGAAAATGAAGGTACACTCAATTTGAGAAATTCCCGTAAATAAATCAGAGACACAGAGGCTGATGAGGAATCTGCTTGTCGAGTCTCTGAGGATTTCTTTCCGATATAGAACATAAATTACTAAACAGTTCGCGAAAACGATCACTAGGCCTAGTATGAGATCCACAACCAAAACACCTAATCCATCACTTTCTCCGGTAGATGTAGAATTATAAATTTGGTTTTCGAGGTTTCCGTCGAATTCCCAAATTGTTGTCACATTTGAGATCGACGCCATATTCTGATTGTGGGGTAGATGTCGTGCCCGTGGAAATCTGTTCGTAGGAATAATATGTTCAGAAAGGTTACCTATTGTCTCCCGCTTCATTTTGAAACGCAATTCCATTTACAGACAGATTTACAGTCCCAGATCTTCAGGAATTCTCAGTTCATAAAAAGAAGATCTATATTTTTTCCCCTGTAACACGTTTTCCTGATTATTTCCGTTTTACCTCCTCCTTGAGATACTTTGAAGTATGTATTACTTTCACAACATTAAATTAGTACAAGTGTTAAATAGAGCAGCTAACCTAATGCAAATAAGAGACTTGGGCGGGGGATGAGACAATCAGCTATAATAATCCCTTCCCCAGGCATAGCGTTGATTAAAGAAATAGGTGTGAAAAGAATTAACAATTCTCTAGTATTATTGGCATATATATGACGGTTTGTCGTGCTTTAGATAAAACTATTAATGCTTAAAACAGATGGACGTTCGGAGAAACCCGATACAATTAAATGTGGTTCCTGTTGTGGCTTTAGTTTGGGATGCAGACTTAATAGTTTGTATTTGTGAATATGATATTTTCACATTTTATCTTTTGAAATTTGAGGTAATGATTCAATGGCAGTCCCAATCACATGAGTCGCGATCACATATACATGGATGGATTTAAAGTTTAAAAGTTTTAAAGTTAAAGTTTTAATGATGTTCCGTTAATGAGTAATAGCAAGTACGTGTTAAAATGACAAAATGGTTAAATAATAATTTAGGATAAAATAGGATTTCTAGAGTTGTTTCGAAGGAATGGGATGGTTTCGAATTCGATTTGTTAATCTGATTTTATATACCTTCAGTAGTTGTTGCTATTACTTTCCTGTAATTCCTAATTATAAGCTGAGAATAAAAATGTAAATTGTGAGCTTACTGAAATAAAAGATAAACAAACAAACAAGTATTTACAAAAGAATTATATATATACGATACATCGGAAATAAATTCTCTCTAACAATGTGATATTACTATAAAGTCAATAAATAATTTAGAAAATACCCACGCACTCGTCAAGCTCCTGGGACTGGCTCTGTGGTGGACTTGTGTCTTGAATGGATGCAGAAAACAGCTTCAAAGAATCATGGCATGCTCTACCGCTATATATACGCCACACTGGTGGCGAGGAGCGATTTGATGGGAAGGGAGAACATAATAAGAATTCTAAGTGGTCTAAAATGGACTGTTCCTGGTGGGAATAATCACGGTATCATGTCTCTACACTATTGTTTAATGGCTTCTTGGAGAAACCTTTTCCGTTAATCACCATCACACTTTATACCTGTTATATAACACAAGCGAGCGGATGTATTAGTATCGGACTCCCTGCTTATGAGGTAACAATGGTCGGGATATTCTATTGAACTATTGAACTGAAAGTAGGTTTTCTGCTGCCTCATCTCATAGTAATCTCTGAATCAGATAAGGTGTGATTGTACAATTTCATATATATTTGCATCCTCCCCAACAGGGCTTTACTCCTTGCGTCCTGCGTTCCTGAGTCATACAATAGATTAGTAGAATCGGCCCTGCTTTGGGAGGCTGATGTATTTGTAGATGATTTAAGAGTATACATGGGTCGGCGAATATTCCTCTCCTGATTTGATGAATAATTTGCATTGTAGAGCTCATTTTATCCCCTATTTTTAATCACTGTGATCACCATCTGAAATAATGCTATACACAAAAGGCGATAGGTCAAATAAAGGGCAAATTCTGAGTACATCAGTATTGTCTAAGTTCAGTACTCGGAAAATGAATTATGTTTCACCAACAAAAAAAGCACAATTTTCATGGGTCCGGGTTAGATTCGTGCAGGGGAACCTCTATAGACATGTAACGGTTCTTGTTATTATTTAAACAGGGCTCGCTGGGCCGGAGGTAAGTTCCAAACATTGACTGACATGAAGGAAAAAATGTGATTCAACTGGTTTCTTTATGTAGTGCTGTGATGGAGTGTGATCGATCACACATCCATGCATAGTTCGATGAGGGTGGAGAGGTCAAGGAGATCTTTCTCTCTATTAATCAGTCTTTATCTTACTCCCATCCCATCTCCCTTGTCTATCTCTCTCTCTCCCAGCTTTCTCCCCCGCTCTTCCTCTCCCTCCCCTCCCCATATCCACGCCCCTCTTCTCTCTCCCTCTCCCCACCTATCCCTCTCTCTCCCCCTCCCCTCTTTCCCCCTCCCCTCTCTCCCCCTCTTCTCGGTCGGTCCTTCTCAGCTCCCTCTCCTCCCCCTCCCTCTCTCTCCTCTCCCATCCCCCCCCCGCATGAATTTCATTTGGAATACGCCATAATGTGTAATATAAATACCGGAAGCGGTTAGGTGAATCAAATGTCATTGTTACTAAGATAACACTAGTCATTAAGTCATTAACTAGACATATTAAAGGCCCATGGTCCTGCAGGCCGGATATCATGCTTTGCCTTTTATCAAAAGGCCAGCAACGGATTATCTTCTCTCCCTAATTCCAAGATTATCATGACTTATGAATCATGAATAGTCCCTGGACGTTATGATTGAAAGGTACCATCAGATATTATCTTTGAAAGCGAGACAAGACTAATTAATCAATATCTGGAGAACCGCCCATAATACCACGACGCCTCTCAATTAGCATTTCATATGTACACACTTGGGACTGTATATCCAAAGATAATTTATGAGTCCCATAATACCTTGTTATATCAATACTATACCCAAGTGACTTTGGAAGGACTTCTATGATAACATCTCATATATATCCTCGGTGCTGCAATATTTTTCTTTCTGTATTGTTTTTTTGTTACAGTTTGATTGAGAGTAGATTACTAGGCCCAATATATAATATATACATATCAGTACTGTAGAATTTTTTTTTTATCATAAACGTATTTTCAAGAAAAAGTTATATTCCATTTTTTTATACTGGAAAAACAGAAAAAATTGTCCTTTCCCCATAGACTTCTATAAGGAACGGTAATAGATTTCAGGGCTCCCTGAAATGAAAACTAACCTGGTGACATACCGTATTGTTTTTATTGGCTTTTTGGATTCACTTCACCGTCTTCTTTCAAGATAACAAGTTTAAACAAAATGTCCATTTCTTTCCCCAGCTGAACAGCGGTTTATACATTTAAATAGATTCACATCCTCCTCCCTTGAAAAATATATTCGGGAGAAACCGATTCCGTGGTAACCACACTTGAGGCAAGGGTGAGCTGCGTTGAAAGTTTGGGATTTTTACATGCCTCCGGGAAAAAAGCCTTTCGCACATGTATCTTTGTGGCGCATCTGTCATAAGAGAACAATAATTTTTTTTTTGGACAATATATTTATTCAGGAGGCATATACAAAATCAACCAAAACAATTTCGCTCCGTAGAGCGATTTTCCTCATGCCCTGATTTTCTGGGCTTTATCTCTTGTCCTTATGGTGGGTGAAGTCATTGTTTATATATTTGCTATTCTAATCTACATAGTTCAATTCATTTATGCAGTACAATCCTAAATATTACATTCATTATACTACTATGTAATATATACATTCAAAAATAATGGGTCGATCCGAGGATCGATGATGAGTGATGAGATATGAGGTGATATGATGAGGTGAAAACTGACTCTTTTAGATTATGACTATAAATGGTGGGTGAGCGAGTGGTACCTATATACTATAAATCAGGGGTGAGTTTGGTATACTTGTTCGTTATAATGGTGTTGCTAGGATTTCAGTAAATACAAGTGATTTATGGCAATACATTGTCAAACATTTTTCTTATGATTGTGTGCTTGAGTGCAGCGCTAAACTCTGTACAGGGCCATTCTCAGAAAAGTCTTGCAAATGGTGTCTTTGCTCTTTATGGATATGTGAAGCTGAGGAAAATATAGTTATTGATTTTCTGTGATTTAATATCAATTTTACGTGTCATGAGCATTTTTATGATGTACAGTTTTGGTAGATGTGGGAAGGTCACATCAAGGTTATTTGGGGGTGAGTATGGAAACCCCCCTATAAATATTATGTCCGTTGCACGATATTCAATATTTACAGCTGTAAAAATACATAGAAAAAAATAAAATGATATGAAAAATCACCATAAACCAATAGAATAGATTCTTAACTCTTGAAAAAAAATAAAGATTTTTTTCTTGGGATTTAAATTCCGCTGGAATAAGCCCAAACCTATTGTCCGCTGATTTATGTCACGATACGTGACGGTGGTCTTCAGGTGATCTGTACCTGGTATTCAATAATATACATTTGTAAAGAATATGGAAATTTATTGCCCTGACATCAATGTCATCTTAAAATTATACAAAATGATCCTCCTTGTATTATGATAGGCCTAGTAGGGACTTGAAGGCGGGACAAAAGTACCGATTTTTTAAGGATGTCACGTTACGTGACGGCCCTCCAGGACTTATTATAAAATATGGAATTATTTCAATTGTGTGGATATTTAGTCCTATAATGGCCTCAATAAAATAGGTATAAAAAATAATTCTGCTTCAATTATTTTGCCTGGCATATGAAATAACATGGGAAATTGTCACGATACGTGACGGTCACGATACGCGACGGAATTTTCGAAAATAATGAGGCTAATAATGACGTGTCATTATAGGGCATTGAATGGGTGGCGCCACCTTCACGACTTATAACTCAACTCCACCCCAAGTCTGGAATACACGCCACTTGGACTCTCGCTTGCACCCTAGTCAGAAGCGAAATCCTTGTTGTGATAACCTCCGCTATGCCTCCCAAACCTACCGCTACCACAAAAGCCGCTAAAAAGGCAGAGAAACTAAAGAAGCAGGAGGAGGAAAGGCTTCTTCAACAAACGCAAATAATAGTCAACGACCGTAAAGACGAGGAGGAAACTTATGAAGAACAAGACTTCACGCCAGAGGAGAGGGCCGAGCACGCCAATATGGCGGAATCCGCTGACGAGCATGCTTTACGGGACTCTGCCGGCGGGGAATATGATGGACCGCCTCAGACGCCCAACAAAGTATTGCCCAGACGTGGTTTACGTGCCAAACGAAAGACTATCGTTACTCCTAAAAGGCGTGGAAGGCCAAAGAACGCCCCAGTAGTTTGTGTTAATCCGATGCAGCAAATGTCAGATATGCTACAACAGATCTGTACGACAGCCATTCAGACTGCGTCAGCCAGTGTCAGTCATCGTGACAGCTACACGAGGCAGCGGCAGTCACCGCCGGCGTCGCACCAAGTATACCGCACGCCTAAACGGTCTAGAGTGGATGTTTCACAAATTGACTTTGAGCAAACCCAAACTGAGGACTCGGACGATACTATAGTGACATTTAAACGCCCCCGGGAAAGGCAATTTACGAGAGATAGCCACCGTCACCATCACGGACGGAGGAAGAAGAAGCATAGTGACTATAGTGACAGCCCGCCTCTACGCAGCCGGCACCCGGCATACTCTTATAGATCACGCCAGCCCGCAGATAGTTCGGAGGAGTCAGCTTCGGATAGTGACTCGCTCCCTTCTCCTCGTCGCTTAACAGCAAGACATCGCTCTTCGAAGGTTGTTAAGCGAGCCCTTGACGCACAGTACAGGTCTACAGGAAGACGAGGTAGGGTTGAAATTTTCAATGCGCCTGAAACTTCTCTACCGCCAGATATGGCGGCACGTATCAAAAAACAGAAGAGAGAGTTGTCCCTTGCTGAATATACCTGCGGCTTCGCACGCATGACCATGAATAATGTAAGATACGGGTCGACATCGTGGTTTATGCTCCACCATCTCGCAACTCTAGCTGAGGATACAGCTCTCCGCACTTGGGATTCGGCGCATGCATGGTCTCAAGCGTGCCTGGATCTTATCCTGGAGGAGCAAAATGAGTGGTCCCACACTGATGTATTTAATGATTACCGTGTTAAAATGGCCTGGGACACACAAGGTGCAAGAAGCGTGGATACTAATACGAAGGCAAACAACCAAGCAATCTGTAGAGACTTTAATTTTGACAACTGTGCCCACAAGAACAGCCACACGGATGGCAATACCAGGTTTCTACATGTGTGTGGTTATTGTTTTTTCGCAATGAAAGAGAGAGAGAACGCCCATGCCGTCAAGGATTGCCAAAATAAAAGAACAGCTCAAGCCAATTTACATAGCGGCGACGGCGCTGGCCGAAGGAATAACCAACCATTTCACAAGAAACCAGCATCTCAGGCTTCAAAAAACTCTCAAAACATCGATAAGGTGCTCCCCTTCGGGGCTCGTAGTTCTGCCTTTGTAATGCAGTCTGTGGCGGAGTTTATAGTGCGTGCTTTGCAGAAGAAAGGCGTGACAGCAAAGCAGTATTTGGACGATTTACTTATAATCAGTGAATCTATTGAGGTAGTAAAATGTCAAATGCAACTAACAATCGAACTTTTTACAGATTTGGGATTACAGGTCGCACGCAAAAAGCTCCAAGGCCCTAGCCACGCAGTAAGGTGGCTGGGAATTGACATTAATACAAAAGAAAATCGTCTCTCAATACCTCTTTCTAAACTTGCAGAAACAAGTTCCTGCTTGGCAAATACACTGCGTCAACACCAAATAACAACAAGCGCCATGCAATCACTGGTCGGTAAGATTGCACACGTCGCCAAAATTATCGCACCTGCACGCCTATTTATGCAACGCCTTCTGGCTGGCCTCCGTGCAGCCGCAGGACACAAGGTCACCATCTCCCCGTACATAAAGTCGGACTTGAAGTGGTTTCTAAAATACACAGAAGCCTTCAACGGAAAAGCCACAATTCCGCGTCAACAAGTAGTGGAACACATATGGGCCGACGCTTGTCTAAAGGGAGGGGGTGCTACCAACGGTCACCACGCCTATATGTACACATTCACGCCTGAAATGTTGTCTGAGAAATCCATCAACCACTTGGAGGCAATCAATTGCCTGGCAGCTGCTCGGTTCTTTACAAAAACCAGGCACGCCGGGGGCATAATAAGGATTCACTGTGACAATACTGCGGCGGTGTTTGCATATAGAGATGGTAGAGCTAGAGACCCGACTCTGGGTGCTTGCGCCAGGGCGCTCTGGTATCATTCAATGAAATTTCAAGTCCGATATGAGTTTGTCCATGTCCCGGGCGTACAAATGGTCATCGCTGACGCACTCTCTCGGGCGGCTCTCTCTTCTGAAGAATTATTCAAAGCTAAAGACATTGCCAAAGAAAATGACATTTATATTTCCTGTGCTCGTGATAATATGTTCAACATTCATATGTTCTATTAGGCAGGCAACCTAGGCACCTCGTGGAAGCTGCTCAGGCCAGACAACGCCAAGCACATCGCCCGGGGACAGTCGCAAATAGGCATGCGGCCGTCAGGAAGTATATCGCATTCTGCAAAGCTGTGGGCCACAACTTCAAGCAACCTTTTCCGGAGCTAATATGCTGGTTCATCGAATATTTAGCTAAGTATACCAAAGTCCCTGCTACTATCATAAACACTATTACAGGCGTCAGGACGTTCTTCAAGCTGACGGGGTATGCCTCGGCATCTCTCTACCATCCGCGGGTCGCCTACGCCATAAGGGGCCTGCAACTGACGCTCAGGCATGTCCCAAAGCCGAAGCTTCCTGTCACGCCACAGATCTTGAAGAAAATACTATTGAATATACACCTCCTCGACTTTCCTACGCACATCAGAGTTGCTATCCTCGTCATGTATATGGGCATGTTGCGTCAGAGCAATCTCGCCCCCAGATCTGGTGCCATCTTTGACGCCACTAGACACCTGACGCGGGGAGACTGCAGAATAGCATCGGATGGCTCATATATCTCCATAAAGTGGTCGAAATCAATGCAATCATCGCGCCAGGCCACGATCTTATTTGTCCCGACGACAGATGATCCAGTGTTCTGCCTCCGCAGAGCCCTTCTACGCCTCGACAAACAGGCGCCGACAAGAGAGTCGAGCTCCCCGCTACTACAATTCCCTAACGCCCGACACATGACCATTAACTATATAGTGACTCAATGGAAGCGCCTTCTCGAAGCTGCGCACCTTGATTCACGCCTTTTCTCCTTACACAGCCTTCGCCGAGGGTCGGCGTCATACGCTTACAACACTGCCGGAGCCTCTCTCCAAGATGTCAAATCTCACGGGACGTGGGCGTCCGACGCGGTGGCGTCGTATATACGCCCCTTCTCTTCCACAAGAACATCTGTCCATCACGCCCTTAAGCGACTCGCTTAGCGAATCCCCCTGGTTATCTCTTTTAACCTTCAACTATTTATTACCCAGCAATTTCAACAGACAATGTGATATTTATGTGATATAATACACCATTTATTTTATTCAACAAATGAAAATGTTCATCGCTGGATCTTTATAACCCTTTTACCCAAAATAATAAACAAAATGTATTTTAATTTACTCTTCGACTCCTCATTTAATGAGGCTAATAATGACGTGTCATTATAGGGCATTGAATGGGTGGCGCCACCTTCACGACTTATAACTCAACTCCACCCCAAGTCTGGAATACACGCCACTTGGACTCTCGCTTGCACCCTAGTCAGAAGCGAAATCGCCCACCCTCCGCCCTGAATCTTTTATCAAAAGACTCCACAAAAAACTATCCCACGAAGGGTTATCTCTTTTAATCTTCAACTATTTATTACCCAGCAATTTCAACAGACAATGTGATATTTATGTGATATAATACACCATTTATTTTATTCAACAAATGAAAATGTTCATCGCTGGATCTTTATAACCCTTTTACCCAAAATAATAAACAAAATGTATTTTAATTTACTCTTCGCCTCCTCATTTAATGGGCATCGCGGAAACGCTCACTGAGGCAAAGCTTTTTAGGATATAATGTAATCGTGTACATCAAAAATTCCGCGAAACTGTCAGCATCATTTACAATTTTGAATGATTCAAATCGGTAAAGATCTCGCAAGATGGTGGCAGATTTTCTAAAACTATATTTATCATTATTACATATCTAATTGTGACCATTATTTATTTGTGATATATTTTGTATGCTATTCCTATGCAAAAAAAGGCAAAAATGACCTTTCCTCACGTTTTGGGTTCTAGATTCTTTAATATTTGAGCCCGAGTGCCAATTGTTGTAGGACTGTATAGAGGAGAATATATATTTTCAGGAAATATAACCCCCAAACGTCTCATCTTAATTCCATTTTATTCGATTTCCAACCCTGAAATGCAAGACTTTTCTGAGAATGGCCCTACAAACATCTCTTTTTCGTAGTGATGGATCTAAGTTATTCCAATGTCTGGCACATTGATATGCCAGAGATCTCCTGTCCTTCTCGGATCTTGGTATAAATGTGGTCAAGGTAGGAGCAGTATTCTGTCTTGTAATTCTATTTGTTGCGTTATTGTTTTCTTGATGAGCTACTCCATGTGCTAATCTCATATTGTTAAAATAATCCTATCTTTGATCAACATCGTTTTCGTTTCCACATGCATATCTAGTATTGGGGTTCTTATATCTGCTCCTAACGCACTTCGGAGGACTCTCTGTTGCAGCTGTTTTAGATCTGTTTTATTAAGACAACATAATACAGATAGACTATAATCAAATAACGAGAGAATTTTGGACTTGCATATGATAATTGCAGTCCTAGTGTCTAGATTTTTCTGCCATTGTCAGATGTTTGTCTAATTTAATTCCTAAATATTCGTAGAAGTCTACTGCTGCTAATTGTGTATTATCTACCTTGACCGTGATTTGTTTACCGTGTGTTTTGTGGCGTGTATTAAACACCAGCAGTTTTGTCTTAGTTTTGTTTAGAGATAGTTTGCAACTCAGGCACCAGTCATAGAACCGTTTCAAATCAGCACAGAGAGTTTTTTCACATGTTTTCAAATTTGCTGCAGAATAATAAATTACTGTGTCATCTGCATATTGAATAAATTTCGATACAAAATTGAGGTCTTTTATGTCGTTCACATAAATTAGGAAGAGCAGGGGTCCAAGTATAGAACCCTGAAGAACACCAATCGGATTTATTTCCGCCGAAGAAGCACACCCTCCAATTTTTACACATTGTGTCCTGTTTTTTAGATATGATTCAAACCAATTTAGACCTAATTCATTTATGCCAATGTCGCGTAATTTTTTAACAATATATCATGATCAACACAGTCAAAAGCCTTGCTGAAATCAACAAAGCAGGCCAAAGTATAATCTTATGCATTGAATTGTTAATATCAGACACAAGTTTATATATGGCTTCATTTGTACTGTGCCATTTCTGAAAACATGTTCATAAATGACAGTTACATTTTTGGCCCCAGGCTGCTTTTGTTGTTGTTTTAAATAGGATAATATAAAGATTCAGTAGTTTGAATAAATCACTCAAGTCACCATCTTCAGTTTTTTCATATCATTTATCATTTTATTTATCTTATCTGGTTCAATATTTCCCCTCATGATGGGCTTCTTCAGGGACAATGAAAGTTTGTAGGTTTTGAAGGGTTTTTATACACTAGAAATGTGTAAGGATTGTGTAAGCACATAATGTGTTCGATATGTGTAGAGTATGTGTTCCAGGATCATTTATTCAGGGGGCTGGGGGTGGAAATGATGAGTCCGATTATGTGAATAAAAAGCCTCTTTAAATGATGTATAAGGCATCCATATAATATAGGAAAACTGACCCGGCTCCAGTAAAGCTTATATATATGAAAATGTTCCCTGCATATCTACAGGCCATAAAACCTGGGCCTATCTTAAAAACATATTATATCTCATTGACCGATTATTAGAATGTGGTCATGTTGACTTGCAGTCCCATATATATACAGGAATGATCATCAGTTTATGTATTCTTTGACCTTCTGTAATGAAATATTCCAGTTCCCAAATTCTAGTAGACCTACTGCTTTGATGCAAAACCTGGATTTTATTTGACCAAAATTGTACCTTTCACCAGGCTTCTATTCGGGGAAATATTCTAATGGGTACCGGTATCAGTTTGGATGCTAACTTGATTGTTAACAATCATTTTATTTATCTTGTCTGGTTCAATATTTCCCCTCATGATGAGCTTCTTCAGGGACAATGTAAGTTTGTAGGTTTTGAAGGGTTTTTATACACTAGATATGTGTAAGGATTGTGTAAGCACATAATGTGTTCGATATGTGTAGAGTATGTGTTCCAGGATCATTTATTCAGGGGGGACTGGGGTGGAAATGATGAGTCCGATTATGTGAATAAAAAGCCTCTTTAAATGTTGTATAAGGTATCTATATAATAAACGGGAAACTGATTTTTTGTCAGGATTGTTCTTGGAATCTGTGATATTACAAGCCGTTTTTCTGCTCTGTACAGTTCTGTTGACCCCATCCGGAGGACAATATATATGTGGTTTGTGAAGGAGAGAAAGCCGGGAGGGGGGTGCATATGAGGAAGAGAGGAGGGAGAGGGGGGAATCGGAGATGGGGTAGGGAGGGAAAAAAAAGGTATGAGAGATAGAGAAGAGGGGGAAGGAAAAGAGGGAGAGTGGGAAGTGTGGGGACAGAGGGGGACCGTCCATGCAGAGGACGAGTACTTTGCTAGTATAATATAAAGACTTTTCAACAATCTCAGGATTGAACCTAGACACAGCCGTTAAGAAGAATTGGGCAGCATTGATTACATCATTTAAGGTGCATTGCTTTAGGCAATTGAAGTGAGTTGCCTCCCACCCACACCTTCACAACCCCTCCCCACTTAACCAATGTGACTTGGTCACACACCTCACCACCTACTAGCTCAAACATTCTCTTCACTTCCATACCTCAAGCACACTGCTGCTTCTTTTTACCATCCCACCCACACCTTTTTCTAACCTTGCATCCCTTCCCTTCTACTAATTATCTCATAAAATCTTCAATTTTATCAATCATCATATCTTTATACAAAACCTTCAATTTCATATAAATCTATCCACCAATTCTATACCTATCTATATTTTATAAAACAAATCGATTAAAATAAATCTTTTAATTTCCCAAGACTGCCTTAGACTTTTATTCACTTATCAACTCCAGCATCTTTGCTTCAATGCCATGAGAATCCATACATTTGTCGGTGACGGGGTATTCTCAGAAGTCGACGTCATACGTTGTGCAACCTGGAATACACCTGTCCCCACCGACACGTATACATATATATATATATATATATGTTTTCTCTCGCCTTACTTAACTGGAACATCTATATGGATAAGTTTGTATGGACTGCCATAATGCCTAATCATTCTCTCTCTGACCATCCTCATGTGGGTCATTTCGTATGACAGCCATTATATCTACCCTTCCTGCCTTCACTGATAACATGAACTTATCTTTATTCATGAACATATCCAGTTTCCGATATACTCAAGATTGGATAAGATGTTCTTCCCCTACTAAATGTTCACTTGCTGCTACCTTGTGCTTCCCAAGCCAACTCAGGCTAAAACAGCCAATCAAAGATGGGAAATGACACTATAGCCTAGGAAGGCCACACTCAGCCAGATAGCACTTCTTTTTTTATTTTTATTAGGAGTATTTATCAGCCAATACACATAAAATAACATTGTAATACAGACATTCAAAACATATTATAAACATAACAAGATAATGTATTGGACGGGTAGGGAACAGCCTCAGTCTTAGTCTAGCTAAGTCTGATAGAATGGCTATTACCTTACAAATATCTTGACCTTTTTCATGTAGCTGAATAGAGAAGAGACTATCTAAAAGAGAACTAGGGGATAGCTAAGATGAAGGATGAAAGAGGAAGAATAGGAGTACATTGAACACTTTTAAATATATATGGGTAACAAGCTTTCGGCCTTGGTTAGGGCCTGAAAACGGTCGTACGAGTCAATATTTCTAGTTTCAGCATCTAGATTGTTCCACAATTTGGCTGTTTTTCTCTGTATACAATTCAAATCATAGTTCACTGTGTTAGGTTTTTGTGATAAAAGTACCGGTCCATCCCATTGTCTAGTATTTCTTCTCTCATTGTTTAGATATCTTTCTTTTTTGCTTCTCCTGAAGGCAAAATTTAAAATGTGTGCTTTTCTTCTATCTTCTAGCTTGGGTACATTAGCCAGTCTATGAATTAACAGGGTATCAGTGAGGATGGGAAGTTTTAAAGCTACCTTTATACATTTGTTATGAAGGACTTGGAGAGCATTCAATTCATTTGCATTACAACCACTATAGGTAATATCACCGTAATCAAACAATGGTAAGATATGACTTTTAAAAATTCTTAGTAAAACATGTTGTGGTACTAGTCTTGATATTCTTCTTAAAAGGTAAAGTTTATGGCTTACAGATTTGTGAGTTTGTCTAACCTGAGCAGAGAATTTCAAATATGAATCTAGGGTTATTCCTAGGTACTTATATTCTTCTACATTTTCCAGTAAGCTATCATTTATATTAATATTCAGTTGTATATGTCCCACTCTTGATCTTTGTCCCCTAAGGTGCATACACTTTGTTTTAGTTACATTCAGAGTCAGCTTGTTGCTTTGACACCACTTCCAAAAATTCACAGTATCTTCTTGAACCTTCCTATTAAGGTCAATAATATTGTTATCATGACAATATATGACAGTATCATCAGCAAATAGCTTAATTTTACAATGTCTGAGACTATATTCAGCATCATTTATATATATTAAAAATAGTAGAGGGCCAAGTATAGAGCCTTGGGGTACACCATAACTGATCTTCCTAACAGTGGAGATAACATTATTACAAACGGTGACTTGGGTCCTGTTGGTTAAGTAATTTTCCAACAGAGATAACAGGTTCCCTTTGATACCATATTTGCTCAGTTTGGACAGTAGAATATTATGATTCACAGTATCAAACTTTTTTCAGGTCAAAAAACACTGCAAACGATGTCTCACCATTATTCCTATTATTGAGTATGTCATCAGTTAGGTCAGCTATTGTTTCTATAGTAGATTTCCCTTTTCTATAACCATTTTGTTTGTCAGAAATCACATTGTTGTTTTCAAAAAATGCAATTAGTCTGCTATGGATAATTTTTTCCATCAGTTTCGCTTGTAGTGGCAATTGTGTAATAGGTCTATAGTTTGACATAGATTGGTCTCCCCCCTTGGGTAGAGGAGTAACACTTCCAGTCTTCCAAGAATCCGGTATAAAGTTAGAGGAGAATACTAAATTAAATATATGACATAATACTGTTGGTATTGCCATAAAGACATCCCTAAACACTAGAGATTTGATATGTTTTATATTGCTAGACTTGCTTATATTGATTTCCCTGGCTATCTTTTGTATTTCTTCTGGTGTATTAGTTATATTTTCCAAGGAGTTAATGCATTCATGGCCAATAAAGGTCCATTGGGCATTTGCATATCATGTGGTCATGATTTACCCAAATTTGCATAACATCTTGTCAGAAAGATGGAGGACATGGAGAGAAAGCTTTGATGTTATGTTTAGATGGAATTAGCTCATGAAAATTGTCTGACCCAAACAATTGTAAAAGGCTCTTTTCCCGTTCATTCTATAGACTTCAAACTTTCTACTAATATTCTTGAGGGTTCAACAGGTGTCACTGGGGTATTAAGAAATTTCAGACCTCTGTTTATGTTCACTACCGAAAAGATAAATTATATATATGAATCGAGATAGGTCCCTCCGTCACTCCGCCATGTTTTTGTCAGCGCAGCTTGCACAGTGGAGTGGTGCAGGACGTGACGGGAGTACTCTTTGCCTCAACAAAACTGTTTTCTTTGTAACTATTAGATAGTGTATGTATATGTGTATGTGTATGGTGGCCGGGTGGGGGGGGGGGGGGTACGGAATGGACGACAGGGAGAGAGAGCAGAAAAGGGATGAGGCGAAGCTTTATATGCACCTATTGTTATACCTTGTGTCATGTAAGGATTTACCCTATGCTATTATACTAAATTTTAGCTTTTAATATTACTCCATAATAATGTATCTATAGATGCATGTGGACTGTGCATTACCCAAGTCACCTTTTTTATGAATTAGTGTCAATCAAGGTCTTGCAGTAATGCTTCTCCCTATCAGCTGTGAGTCAGTTTCAGGCCCAGCAATCCTTTAGTTTACCTCTAAAACACCAGGTGCACTCAGTGTGCTCTTTTTTCCTGCCACAGCTTGTCCTCTGTATGATTATACGTGTATGGTTTCACCAAACCTACAGTCTCATTTTTAGCAGGTGTTTACCACACACCTACTTTTTCAGTCAGGGAGTCTCCAAACTGGTGGAAGCTTCTTGCTCCAAACCGCAATGTGCCATTACAATCCCATTAGGAGACCTACACCAGGGCCAGGAAAGATATTAATTAGCACAAAACAATGTTACTTATTAGACAAACTTTGCTTTGAAAATATGTCATCTTGTTTCAGGAATTATTTCAAGCTGTACATGCAAATACTCTTAAGTGCGCCAGTAGGTACCATACCTCCCTATATATACAGCTTTTCTCATATTTCTCTATTCTCCTTGTTCTTTTTATCTATGCATACAAGTATCCTAAGTATTTAGATCTATCACTATATATTAAAACTGAATGTGTGAGTTATTTCTTATTCATATCAGTAGAGAGATTGTCCCCGACCATAACAGAAATTGTACCTGACTATACAGAGCTTACTTGAAGCCTAGTCGCCATCTATCTTTTACCAATAGAAATAAAGCAAGGGAAAATATTAGTGTAATAATTGCAACGGTATAATGGTTAATGTTTCGTATCTAGAAATAAACATGCCATCAATATTATTATACATAAGCTTAAACTTGAAGCCATACCTTAAAAGCATAGAATGAGTATCTAATATATGCATCATTATTAAACATTCATTATAAATTTGAAGTAGTTATTAGACAATGACTTACTGTACGTGAGCTGTTCCCATAGAGGAGGGGGAGCCTCTGCTCGACTTTTGCAATTTCAACGCTTATATTTTGTGGCATCATTTTCCTGTGTCCACATTTGGATGTTTGCATTTCCATAACGAATTGGGCATTAGAGAATACATATATCTAGAATATATCTTAAAAAAAAAACTGATTTATTCAATTATTTATTGCTTATTCAATATACAGCGACATCAAAAGAAACACTCATATTAACAATGTTTTACTTTGGAACAACCTACCTATCGATAATAGAACGCTCAGTTGGTCAAATCTGAAGTGTACTTCGAAAGAGAAAATGGCTTGGGAAAATTTATTAGATACGTCAGTGTATGTGATTTGTAGTAGTCTACGTGTACAGTCTCCGTGCATCAACAATTTACCTCTATACATGTTTGAATGATTTGATTGGGATTAACGTTAATTTTAATTGTTTTTATTATTGAGATCTAAGCAACAAATGTTCCAACAGTATGTTATGTTATGTTATGTAACTCTTTACTTGGATAACCTAGGTATCTATTCAAAGCGTGTTCAATAAAATTTATTAAACAAGAAATTTTGGCTGTGACCAAGGAGAAAGCGGTTTCCCCCAACTAATTCTGCAGCCGTCCAGCACGGGAAAAAGCGTCGTCAAGTAGGTCTGCAGTGCGCGTTGCTAACAACGTAACGTTGTGTAAATTAGAACACATCACGACGACCTGTACAATATTGCGTCCTGTACGGCATACCTATAGGCCTATTTACAAAAAGATATCTGCATCTAGCCTACCCACCGATAGGATTAATGATGAAAATAAATCTCTGAGGGAAATAACTGGCAGGTCTTACTGAATTTCTACTTTAATTTGAAACATTTTGTGAGGAAATAGCGTTTTTCTTTACTTTGCCTAAAGATCTGTGTATAGGCTAGCAGCAGAGAAATGGCCGAAAATTATTGTTTAATGGTAACAGTGCAGTTCCCCTCATATCTTCCCTATTTAAATACAAATGTTGATAACATTAGATATATAGGGGTAGAAAAGCATGCCCTTTCTGAATTTAAACATCTTGGAAATGTATTTCGAGTAGAAATAGCGGTTTTTATTATTTCGCGGGAGCGTAATTTCCCTGTGATATGCCGGCTACAACGCTATTATAATGTAGGCCTACTTTGGCTACAAACCTAGGCCTAGGCTAGTTGTCATGATCGATATCTATAGGCCTATATTTAAAACAGTGGTATATAAATATGATTCTCACCAATGCAAGCTTAGACATTTCTCTTTCTGATGGTGTATGGGGTTAGGCAATTATTTTATATATTAATGCTTTAGAATGTCATATTAGACAAGCCAGTTTTGCACAACGATCGGATTTTTGTCAGTGAAGTAAGTCAATCTTGAGTTGTCAGGTAGGCCTAGGCACAGTCAGAGAAATGCTGAAATTGTTGATAACAGCACATTTCCCCTCATTTAATGGCTGAACTTGATATAAACACATTTAGGGGTAGAAAAGCATGCTCTTTCGGAATTTCAACATCTTGTCAATGTATTTCGAGTAGAAATTTTTATCAATTTGTGGGAGCGTAAAATCACCGCGATGTGTACGCAAGTGCGTCGGAAATTCAGGTGGGAACAGGGGGAGTCGGGTTTTCCTTATAAGGAGGCGACGCGGACGCGCAAAGAACAGGCGGCAAACACTGGAACCTATATAATGGCCCCCTCACACTATCCGACGTACGACAGTCAGGGGTCTCAAGAGCGAATTTTGAAGGCTCACACTAGCCGACGGGAGTCGGGAGCCCGGCGACCAGAAAAGAGTGTTTTTTTATGTCGTAACCGTTACAACAATGGTTGTAACGGCTAGTGCAGCTTGTTCTTTTACTTTTTTCTGAGTCGTAAGCCCCCCGACTCGCTGAAATTGAGTCGTAGGCCTCCCGACGGGCGCTCACACTGTACGACCCGATTCAACTTTTGAATCTGGTGTTTTGTCGGCTAGAAATGCTCCCGACGGCTCCTCCCGACGGAAAAATCCGTCTTAGACCCCCCGACTCGTCGTTTGTCATATAGTGTGAGGGGACCATTAGGTTTCCCAGTACAAGCGCCTTCGGCGCTCGTACCGCCTTTGGCGGGGGAAACCTTAAAAACTACAATTCAATTTTATCATGTTAATTATATCCGAGAGTTGTTCATCGTGTGCATCCTAATTCATATATGTATTCCGACCCTCCTATTACCACATATATATATACAATCGATGTATGCCATACCAGACTTGTCCTAACCGATCAAGCATGTCTAACGAATTTGGTCAGCTCGCGCACAAGTAATGTATAGTTCTCCTCCTCCCCGTTCTGCTGCACCTTTTCTCACAGTCTCAAGCCCTCGACGGAACGAATAACAGCCGGTGACCAGGCATGCTTGGGCGGCCATTAGTCTGTATAGAGAACACGCACCAAGAACCACAAGGACTATAGGCACCGCCAATCAACACATTCCTCTCGACCGATCATACACTTGTGGCAATTGGCTTTCTACGATGAGCCTTCGTCTCCATTGCTGCATTGCTTGTATGATGCAAAATTAGTTCTAGTGTAAGATAACCTTCAGAATCAGGCTTAGAAGGTAAGTGAGTATATATAGTGCCTCATGGAGAGTTTTATTAGCAAATATAATAATGACAGGTAATACTCATTGGTAGTTTGCTGTTCAGGTAACTCGGCGATCGATATGAGTGCATGGCTGTAATCCTGGGGCTCGAAGATACGTATACATACTTGTTCATGTACGTTTCGATTCACAGTGACGTTCAAAGGGAAACAATGAATCAGCAATTCCAAAGGGTTTTGCTCCCGTCCACGAACTCTAATTCGGAGTCAGTAATTTTGAAGAGAAATTTAATTTATTTATTAGAATAAATGACACACGACATTGTTCCTCTAACCAAATCGAACTTGCCTCTTCTCCCAGCTAGCGACGTACATGTGCATGTACATACATTGCCCTCTCGTATAATCTAGGTGAAAAGAAGCATCCATTGAAAGATGAAAATGCTTTTTATAAAAAGAGCTAGCACACTTGATCACAGAAATAAAATTAGCGTGCTCTAGTATTCCCAAGGAGCCACTATACGCTAAATGATGGTGGTTAAAAACATTATCTCTAAGTACTCCCGAAGGTATTGATTCCCTACATTGAATATATTTCATGCGATAAAATATTTATATCTGACACATTTGCCCCTTCTCAACATAGCAACAGCGGGTCGATCAAACATATAAGGGATACATTACACATATTGAGGTAAATGGCCATGAGATATAGATATACGTAAAGTCACATATATATGATAAACCATGGGAGATCCACTCAATTGTCTCTGCCCTCTGCACACAGAAATATCTCAATTCCTTATATCATCCTTAGCTCCTTACCCCACCGCACACACTATTCTCCTGTCTGCATCTCCCGCCCCGCCCCCCTCCCACGCCCACTCTCTCCACACTCTCTGTTCCTCTTATAAAGATCAAGATACGGGAGAGGGAGAGAGAGAAAGGGAATATCGATTTAAAGGTAAAAAATAGACAAAATATACTAGGAGAATGCAAACATAGTATATGATAATACATACATATTATATAGTATCTATATTATATTATATTATATTATATATGTCCTCCAATCAATGACATAACATGGGAGGAATAAACGTATCAGATACACGTCTAATAATGGTAATAAGAGTGGTTGCAGATCGGGATCGACAGATCTATCGTCTTTTCTTCTATCATCTAGATGCTAATCTCTGCAAACGCATTTATTATATTGGTTTATAAAGCGCAAATAATGCACATTCTAAAAGTTAATCAAAGACACTTATTTAGGTTTTAAACTCATTAAAACAATGTGTAAATGTATTAAATACGATAATAAAAGCAAGTCCTAAATTGATAAATAGGAGACCATTGACAGTTTTCAATCGTATCACATATATATACGTATGGATTAGTGTTGTGTTTGGTTTTCCCCGGCGCAATATAACAGGAAAGCACACGATAATATTTAATATCCACCAAGGAAAACATGTGTCAAAGGACTAATCTCATCTGTATAAAGCTGCTTAGTAAAAAGTTTTATCATAATCTTTAAAATGATTGCCAACTGCCAGTGGCGAATGCATGGTCTTTGCCTAGGCACGTCAACTCTGGTTATCCGTCGACCAATATGAGGTGCTTGTTTAAACGCATAACATGGTGTCAATTATATGAGGCGACTCCCGTGTGTTGTCTCGGTTCTGTTCTCTCCATTGGAGGATTCATAGTATTATTTTCAAGGCAGCCACACCACATGAGGTCTGCCATAAAAAGAACATAAAAACTGTTTATTTTGTCCCATAACCCAGGAACTACCGCTTCCACTTGCAATTGTATTAGTACATCAATATCTGTGTGACAATGGGGGTGGCAGTTAGATTGTGACCAAATTAATTAAAAAAGCGCTAAGGCCTATGTGAATTAGAACAGCAAACTGGCAGGTCTTTTGTTATGCAACAGTATCCGTTGTTTATTAGATGTATTTATTAGTTTTCGCCCTACACTAGGATTCGAGAAGGATCAAATCTTCCGGGTCAAATTAGAAAAAAGTCATAAAATGATCATTCAATATAAGTGACAACTGTTTTCATATTACTTATTACATATTACATTATACGAAACCTTAAATTTATGCCTTGAATTCGAATTTGCTTTTCAGAAATCATGGAGAGGGGCGAGGGAGGACCGGATCCCCAGCTGCTGACTATGCTGGAATATGACTGGGTATCTAACACATCGATGACCCACCTTTCATTCCTACTCCGCCATACACTTTTTATCCAGTACCCAATAAAAGAGGCAATCATGTGTCGTATCCGAGGCTATGAGAGTCTCACTGAAAGCGAATTTCGAGGAGACCGTGACCTCATGCTTATCTGCACTGGGTGCGCATACGAGGGTGTATTTCCACCATCTTTAACGGGAATGTCAGGCGAAGATGAAATCCCTCCTAATGCCGACCTTTCGAACATATACGTGCTGAGAAAATGGGTAGTTGACGAACCAACACCACCCTCAAGTCAACCCAAAGAATCATCGGATTTGAAAGCTGGGATCATGCGTTTGCCTACAGAACTCAGGAGGAGTTCCGAAGAGGCTCAGGTATCTCTGGCCCACTTTGTACCAACTGACCAACCTGGCCTCGTGAAAATCAAGTTAAGAACTCTTTCCAAACAATTGTCCAAATATTCTATCAGAAGTTTGGATAAATCTGGTGATCACTATATTTCTACATCGTTATTGCGCGACAAGGTGCAGAGCCTTATTGCTGATGGGGAAGCTGCTGATAGCCTTTCAGAGAGTCTCAATGGCATGAGAGTTGAAGGTGGGACTGAAGTTGGATCTGCAAAAACGGCTTGGGCTGACTTAAAGCCAACGGTTGAAATTCCTCAGGAAAAACCTGTGTCTTCAGATGGAAAAGCCAAAGATGTTGTATTTGGGTTTCCATGTCCTGCTTGGCCTAGCATAGCTAAAGAATGGAAACTAAGAAGGCGCAGGCATGAGTGGCCTGACAAGACCGATGTCAGTACTGCGGTTAGCACTGGTTGTTACCTCGTGGCGCCATCAGTCAAGAGTGGAATTGAGAATGAGACCCTTTGGCAAGTATCGTTTGCTTTAGCTGAAAGGTCTCTAATTTGCTCCCTGGTGTCGGCTCAGAGAAAAGCATACTCGGTGCTACTAACCCTCTTTCACAGACATCTGTCCTGTCCTACAATCATAACCACCGAGCATTTAAAACATGTAGTCTTATGGACTTGCGAACAATCAACTATAACCATTTGGAGAGATGACAACATGGCTGAATGTTTACTCCTCCTCCTTGACCGCCTGCTCCATTTTCTCTGTGATAGCAATTTACCTGATTACTTCATGCCGGACAAGAATCTGTTTGTAGGTATAGACTCTGCGGATATCCTCACAATGATAGGCAAGGTTTCCTTCGTCAGAAGATCTCCGGTAGAGGCCCTTAATGCAAGCTACGAGCAACTCAACTTTGTTGATGGTGCCTCTTACGAGGAGCTTTTCAAGGCAGTCTTGAATTACATGGAAAACTATCAAGAGGATGAGCATCCACTAGACAGCATTGTCCAATCTGCATTCACTATAGGCCACATGTTTCTGTCTTTTGATCATAAAGACCAAGCATTGGTCTTATTTGAAGAAGGCTGTGAATTAATGCTTCAAATTGCTCAACCCGATCATCGTTCTCTCAGTATTCTTCAGCTCACAGCCTGGCTCTATGTTCAAACAGGCCTCCTTGATAAAGCTATCGAATATTATGAAATCATTGTGAGCATATCGCGAATGGACAGTTCAGTGGAAGGTTTTAACTTTCAGACATGCCTGTCAAATTTGGCTTGTTTGTACCATGTCAAATCATTTGCTGTCAGTGATCAAGTCATCATAGATCATTTACTTGATAAGGCAAGAGGTTGTTTCGAAGTGGCCACGGGTAAGGACAGTAGCGTTCAAACTGTTGCTCATTATGCAATGTTCCTAATGAAGCAGAAGCAAGAGGAGAAGGCCGTGAACATTCTCCTTGAGGCTCATTCAAGTGAAGACGATGTACATGATGCTGCATTATGGGCTCAGAACACTAGCTTTATTGAAATGGAAGCTGAGACCCTTGATGATGATCTCGCCACTGAAGTTCGCGACGCTGGGGAACTTGAAATCCCTACGGTCATTTTAATTCAATATTTGATCTCTAAATGTCTAATAAATATGAAGATGGGAAAGCAGGCCAAGGAGAGCAATAGAGCCTTGTCAAGGCTCTGCAGAAGCGATATGAACGAGAGGAAAGATATTTCATGGATGCTTCTAGGATACTGTTTCAAATGTTTGGAAGACTACCATTCGGCCATGAAAGCTTTCCATTCTTCAATGAAAAGTAACCGATACTACACACTGGCTGAAGAACAGTATGGCATTTGCTTGGCCCAGATCAAGAACAATTCCGCAAGTGAAGATAGTGATGAAGGATGATTATTACATATCTCTTTAGCCGGAATTGTCCTAACCCTATTGCAGCTTCTTGACACTTTTATCATTTTGACTGTTTAAACTTTTGGAAGTTCACATGCACTATTTTCACGAATCAACCATTAATCTTGTTACCTCCAGAATTATGGGAAGGACCCAACGTGTTGTTTTTTAAGGACCCAAAGTTGATATAGTTCCCCTTATTACGGATAGGATGGTCGTGTTCACGATACATTATATATGTTATATAAGAGAGAGAGATCTGGCAATAACTATGAAAAGGCACTTACATTGCTCAAATAAAGTTTAACCTAAATAATTTTCATTCAGCAAAGACGTTACACATAAACGTATTAATCTTAGCCTCCGTTATCAATTACCAATGTAGATCTATTTTATTTTGTGCAATGCATGATAACATTGTGTGTGGCTGTTTACTACATAATAAAGACAAATCTGTCGAGTGTGCAAATCATGTGTATAATTCCTTTCACGAAGATTACCTCAGTTAAAGCTGCATCCTCAGCTATTACGACAAAACCAATCTTACCAAATTTACTCATAATTACTATGACTTATACGACTGGATTCATGAATAATCTGCTGCTGGTATATGTTTATTAATACAAGAATTTGAAATCAGAAGAAATGTTTTGACATTCATATATATCCCCATGGAGGTACGTATAGTAATCCCCTACAAAAGGATGGACATTCAACATGAGAACTATTCATAATCCTGTGGTAGGTTCCTAAGCATAGCTAGGGTAAATTAATTTCGGGCCCTTGTTCCAGTACTACAGAGAGTAAAAGTAATTGAAGATACGATGCTAACAAACAAACAATAATATAATGTATGATAATAAAATAATTTGCTCAAACTACGAAACTTTCCAAATCAGTCAATTGTAAATGACCTTTTCATTGCCTATATATTACATGACTACATTGGGCAAGCATACAATTCATTTATCAATAGTCAATATCCGTTGGTGACTACATACCATTCCAAAAATGACCTTCACAAGGGGTAACACTCCTATATATGGGTCGCTCTCCATAAAAAAGAACCAGTCTTTTGCTTTCTATTGTTCAATCGATTCCCAGGGTTGTAAGGCCGCAATAACTCAACCTTGTAAACCTATCCCCACATCATAATTTGCTGTGTTTTTCATTTGCGTCTTTAAAATGTGAAGGAAGTCGTAATCGCTTCAGGTGCTGAAGTCCGCAGGTAACTCGATCAGTCACGCGTAAAATTAAAAGGTTAAGATGGATGGAAATAATAATGTGGGATGAAAAGTATTTTCAGAAAATCATTCCTCAATGTGTTTCCCGTTTAAAGCTGCACACTTGGCACTCGTGTGCATAAGTGTGGCATACTACTTTTGGAATAGGTTCTGGATATTCCCCCAAAATGGTTGCTGATTGCTTATAATTTAGGAGAGGCGCTACCGTTGTCCTAGAGGTAGCGACTGCTTACCACTCCTCGTGATATTGGATACAGGTCAATGGGCAAGTAGAGCAGGTCAGAGGGGACAGCAGCGAACTGGGTAGAATCAAACTAAACATTAGTATGTATACATACATCGCCTCTGTACGTACATAGAAAAGAGGATTCGATCCTTCCCTGACTGTTCCTGGTCCCCTCTTTATATTATAATATTGATTTGTAACGGATGTATATTGACCCAGGACTAGGAAAGACTGTTGGAGAACTGCGGACATAAGGTCGGTATTTTATTAGATAGCTTCAATCGAAGTTAGTATGTTGTTATTTACCAAGGGAATGTCTATTATGACTGAGAGAATATGTCTAGATATATGTGGAACACTGCATGCCCTCGCCCAGGTTTTGGGAGATATTCATCAACAGGCAAGGCATATAATAGCTTCGTGTCTGGAAGGGAGTCAGCCACCCCGTATTGGAGTATTGGAGACAGTAAATGTCAATCTATTTTCATCCAAGCAAAAAGCTACACACGATCATAGAGATGTGAAAACTGGGTTGGAATGTATCGCTGCAGAATTTGTAATGACAAATATTTCATAAAGCGCGTGTTGATGCACATTATTACACAGGACTCAAAGTAAAACCAGTAGATCCCATTTTGGGAAATTAGATTATAAAAGACGAAGCTTGGAGAATGACGAACCTTATTTGTATTCACACTAGGATGCACGTACACAAATGGTTTTATTTTATGTTTTCTGGGAGTGGAGGTATTTCGCACAATACCCTCGAGCTCTTAAGTACAAATGTATTTATGCATTCACTGAATAAGCCAAATCAAACATACAAGGTAGTAACTTGAAAGGTGTCTTGGTGATAGCAGCTAGCTATGTATACCTGAGAAACTGAGCCAGTTTTACAATGAATTGAGAAGAAGGGATTATGATGCATGTAGTCCTATGACATGATATACAATATGTTGTTTATGTTTATATTATCTTATCATATGATATGATATGTATAATTACTGAATTACATTATTTTATCACAGCTTCATTTTGTCGTTCTATTGTAGAGTACTTTGAAACAAGTATATTAACTGAAGTGTAATAAGTCCATCGCAAACAGTTGTACATTTCTGCCAAGGAATGATATAACATCTGTATTATGCTTAGACGTATATAGGAGATATCTACTGGAAGTCTAATTTTTTCGTATCTATCATAGCCTGTGCCACTCTGATGAAGTCTATTAAGCATATCATGTCAATATTTGCGAATAACACGTGCAGATTTATGCGAAGGTGATGCTCCCTTTTCTGAACCTTTCCATACCAAAGTCAAACAAACTCTCCGTCAAATAAATTCTAAGCAAACAGTTTTTTATCCTATTAACTGACCACACCCTGCAACTCATCGTCACTGCGTGACATGGTTATGCCTTATTCCACATGGATTGAGTCTGATATAACGTCAGATTTTTCACTCGATGAATTTCGCATATTCAACAAAATCTTGAGAAAATTCGCAATGAAATACTATGAAACATAATATTGATCTTAGCTTCCAATATACCTTTTAGGATGCAAAAAACGTTACCTGTCTGACGTCATAAGATTTGGCACATGTAGTATGATCTTCTTCTTCGAGCAGTTTTTTATTACAAACACACATGAATATCCCTGCAATATATATCCCATAATTAATAAAATTCAATTCAATTCAAGAATTCTTTATTGCTGATATTTTTACAATAAGGTGGTCCAATAATCTAAATAAACATGCGTCTAAATAGGTCTTCCATTGGATGCCTGAATCTTGTTTTTGAGCTTTCTTTTGTTTACTCTTTTACTACTATGGTTTTCTAAGACTACTACAAGGTTACACAATGAAATGATAGAATGGGTATAATGATTTGTGGAGCATGAATAATAGATGGATACAATACAGGTCATGGCTATACAGGAAGTTTCCCATGGATGTTGGGCTTTTATAATTATGTGGATATTTGTCGAGTTTCATGTCATAATGTTTAAAATAAGATTGTTTCCCATCAGATGATAATGGGTCCATAGTTAACACATGCACACACACACTCGGTTGTGGGCCAATGGATTTAAACATTAAACAATTAAGGTATCATATATATCAAACAGCTCAATTAATTTAGGAATGGTGTGCCTCCGAATGAAAGAGTATTGAAACACCTGAAATATATTCAACAGTAAACAAAAATACAGACTGGAAGTTGCACGACGAAATCACCTTGTCACCTTGTCAAAATTTACCTGAATAAGTCAATATGCGGAACTCAGGTTCCTTAACGAAGCTGAATTCGGTATATTTTCCAATGGACGGGTAAATTATATACACCACCAATGATGACGTTATATCGTCGATACTATTGAACGTTAGACCTGAACTAATCGGCATCCAACACGTGATCTAATGCAGTCGTCAATGATAAATTAGGCGTTGGTTTGGCAATACACAAACCTTCGAGATCAAAGAACTATTTTAAAGTTGTTTTAATGCACCCCCAATAAGGCATGTATAAGAGGGTGTTGTCCCATAGTCGACCTTACTAAAAACGGTGAGAAGAATTTGGTTAAAACATGTGTTACGTAAGTGTCAACATGCAAGCATGGAAAGACTCAGTGCGTGTTGTTTGCCTTGCCTTTATTATGGCAGCACCTGTAGTTGTAAGAGGTAATGCCAACCAGAGCTACTTGTTCCATTACATTTTTAAATTTTAATTGTTTAATTCACGCACACAGATGCCGGGGAAAATAGGGTTCATGTTTGAAGGAATTGGATCGGTGGAAGATAGCCAGTATATTTATGAGACTTCAAAACGTGCTTTTTAAAATGATATCTGATGACTTATCATATAGACTTTCTCTTGACATCTTTGTTGTTTATTCATATTTTATAGCTAGTCAATTCAGGCCAGTGGAGCAGATTCACTTGTCTGAGGGAAGATACGCATAACATATTATATACGAGATGTCTGGCAAGCAAAAGCAATCCGAGCCAGTAAGAAAACCTTCAAGATGGCGCATCGGAAGGAAACGCTCAACGGACAAAGTTACAGAGGTGAGACAGCCCAGATTGGAACATGAGTTTAGGCAGGGGTCTGCAACTTCCCGACCACCAGAGGCTACGAGTAACAGCCATCGCAACCACTCCTTTTCCCAACATGATCAGTCCCTCCCCCACCCGACATATGCGACACCCCAGAAGCAATCATCCCACAAGAAGCAAAATAAAAGTGGCAAGGAACCACCATTACCCCCTCGTGGTATGCATCGAGAAACTCATCTTCATTTCCCACAAGGTCCATATCCTACACACGTTCCTTTCCCAACGCAAGAAGCCGGCCCAGAGGCCCTCCGAACAGAGATGAGGAGGGAAAAGGCAATGAAGGAAATGATGAGAAGTTTATCTATGAAAGATGACCCTTCAAAGTAAGAATATAGTTGCTGAATTCGGAAGTTGTAAATCACATTCCAATTTCATATCCGCGTGTGCAATTCTTGATTGTGCATTTAAGCTTCTTTTCTACAACACTGTTCATGGAATTCTAAATGTAAAATGAGCGGATATTTAACTCCCAAAGAATAGAACATTATAGGTTATCGTTCATGTTACAACCGTTGAACGACCAACATCCCGATCGATACCCCTCAGAATATATAATCTGGTCCTTTTCGCTTTTGAATTTTAGGTTTGGCTCCGGTACTTTAGCAGCTAGAAGAATTCAAAGAGAGGAATTGGATGCTGCCATGGCGAGGAATTTATTCAGCAGAGATCTAGCTATATCTTATATGTCACCACAGGTAATCTGCCTGTAGCCAGAATTCTAGATAAAGTGAATTAAGGGTCCTTACTCTGCATAGATTATAACTTTAATCCAGTATATCTAGAAATCAGGTATTCTAGACAAAACTTGTATTAAACTCGTTACACCACCTAAGAGAATACTTCCGTCGCGTCGGGAATATTTACATATATATATTATGGTCGATTTGCAAATTGGTCTACATCAATTTATCATTTCCACAAAGAAATAGGCTATACAAGTATTCTACTTCCCATAAAGTTATTTATAGAACGGTATTCTCTTTAAGGTACCTGTCATGGAAGTCCAAAATAGACATTCACCAGTTATAACCGCAGGTAAATATATAATGGATTTGAACGTTACGTGGCTTACGCTAGAATAAATTAAAACCTTCTATATTGCAGTAATTCACAAAATGTTATTCACTCTCGAAGCCATTTTATTTATATTAAGTCTTTTTTTAAGTGCCTCCTGCATCTCCTGTAAATATTGGTCCGTTGATGCATCTTAAACCTGCTTTCACGGATGAGCAATGGGAAGCTTTCAAGGTCAGTATAGTGCCCTTTCCTTGTAATATCTTCCGCAATTCTTCAGTGTTGTTACATAATCGTCTGTATATGTATAATGGATGCGGCATACTTTAATGTATCATATATCTATTTCAGCGGGATCCGTTGAATTATATCCAGCTGCATGGCCTTCCAGAAGAGCGGAATCCCGTAAAATTAGAAGTAGAACGAGAAGTACGGCCATCTGATACTAGTATGCAGCAATTACCAGACGATTTCTCTCTGCTTCCACCACACTTACAACAAGCAATGGCCCAGGCAAGATGTGTTTCTATGCTATGTGTCATCGCAATACAAGAATTAAAGGATACGCATTAATCTTTACTTGATCATTCACTTTACAATCGTTAATCTTTTCCTGAGTTCTGTTTGTGGAAATGAATTTTGCCGGCATGTAATAACCCAAAATATTATTGTATAAGCTCCATACCTCACACGCAAATATGTAGTCAGACGGAAACTCCTTGGTCCCATTGTCAATTTTAATGGATGCCGTTGAAATATCTCCGGCACAAAAAATCGTCACCGCTCCTTTCACAAAACAAGCGCTTGATATACGGCTCATTTAATTTCAGTCTGCACCTGAGTCCCCCACAACAGAGGAGGCAAAATTACCACCACGAGCCAAAGGACTATCCCCCGACGAGGTAGTCGCCATCTTGACAACGTTCAGTTTCTATGACGACGATCAGGCACTATCGAAGGACAAAAGGTCGCGGGTGAAAGGTCGTCGCTTGCCCAAAGGTGCGAATCCCAGAGGTATTATCAGCGATGCAGAGGCGAACGAGTGCGCCATATGTCTTGTGGATTTTGAATATGGCGACAAGATGGGTTTACTTCCTTGCTGTCATCGTTTTCACGCTGCCTGCATTGTAGATTGGTTACAGGTACAGTATGACTAGTCCAATACTTGTTAAAACACCAGATTGTCCCATTTTCCATTTAATTATGGAAATTTGTCGCGGTTGAACAATGGTTGAACAAATATGTCGCAGATTCAGAATCAAGAGATTCAGAATCGAAACAAAAATGGCAGATTTAGATATTGAAACCCAAAATATGTTCAAAAGGGGAGATTCGATTACTGAAACTCAATCTGTCTTATACATTTATATACATTCCCGGCGTAAGTCACCGACATTTCATTCTGTCTTTCAATATTTTATAATACTTCAAATGAGTCAAAATAATATCCAGATATTGTGCTTGTAGCCATAAGATGTATTTCTTATACAATATTGTCATACTTTGAGCGGTGTCTTGAGTGATGTTTATGGACTTTCACTGGGCTGATATCCAGGTCTCTTACTAGTCACTTTACAGATCTTCCCACAGCTAGTAAGGTAATATATCCCCAGGAATCAATTTGTCCTACTGATTTCCATTTACAGCGAGATGCCTCTTGCCCAGAGTGTCGAGAAGATCTACGTGACCATGTACAGTGAACAACGGAAGATGGAGCCACGGTGTCAGCGTATATAATACATGCCATATAACAAAGGTGCTATAAATATTAGACATTCACGGATATTCACCTATAGATATGACTCTGCATTTTACCAGAACAGCAGTTTCACTGTGTGGGTGATCAACCATTGTTATGGTGAAAGGGACCTGGGATATTGCACGCATTAAAAGACTAGACGAATGAACGGATCTATCCCATGCACTGCACGAAACTGGGCTCGACTCGCCTGCACACTGCTCACTGTTGGATTTACAATTGAAGGTTTATTTGTTACCAATCCCTGAAATCCATATAGTTTACATTATTGTTTTAATAATATGTTTGATGAAATGCAAGACTGGGGATTGGCGCTTAGTTATACAATTATCTATTTATCACCCCGCTTTCTATCAATCCAATCAATTCTTATTATTTTAAGTACCCTTATTCAGGCAAGTCGACAAAGTTATTGTTTGGCCAAATAGTTTTTTCTGTTTGGAGGAGGCATGGCGATTAAGGTTGTGCCTAGCCTAGCGAGGTTTTGGAATAATAATAATCAAAATAAGTAAACGCAAATATTTAAAACGCTCGCTTAAGAATAGTGTTCCCATGATTAAAAATGCACAAGCTTCTTACATTTACCAATTGTCCTATGATACCCTCATTTCAATGTCATGCAAGTTGCGACGATGTTCACCTCTCCTAAGTCCCCCATGCATGAGGAAAGCGAAGAAGATTTCCTGGACCATATGTCAACTCGAAGCTTGTAGAAGGCTTTCTTGGACTTTGGGTATACCTCAAGATGAAATGAGTTTGATCCAGAACCCTGTTAAATAAGCGATGCTGTAGAAACAATGAAATACAACCGTGGAGATTGTGAATTGACAATTGATGAAGGCGAGACAAATATGCGTAGACAGATATAATATAATTATATACTACGTAGGCAGTTATAGAAGTTTACCTATCGTCTTCAAACGTTTGTACTACCCAATGGCACCTGTTTCCTTTTTCAATATCAACCTTTTTAATACTATAATCATGTATTATATTTATGCATGTATGCAATTCATGGATAGAATAAACGAGACACATTAAACACACAGCATAAATACATACGTGTTAGAATTTCGCCGATGTAAGTTGTATGTTATTACAGTTATATGTTATTTATTATATCAAAGGAAGTGACTGACAAGAATGTCAGCAATACGCCAACAAAAGGAAATTAGCATTGATTGATGTATATGACTTAGATCAATCCTTTACTCTTGTATATTGGAAGAACTTCCCGTATAGATGAAGATATTTTTCAAGGAGATAAATACAATTGGTGGATACATGGAATGAGCCAACATCCATATGTCAAATGTCACAGGAGCTCTTTGGGAATTGCAAACAAATGCGATGAGAGAAGTAAAGTGCAATTCACGAAAACTTGAAGATTGGGGTATCAGCAATTAAGCAAGGTAGTATTATTGGTTGTTCTCCTACAGTGCGTCTCTATTACAAAAGCAAATACTTTGTCGTATGGAATTAGGAATGAATGATATGGCCCTCTCCCAATACGTTTTATTCATACATATGATTCATACTTGTGCTGTGTTCGCGAAGTCTATGTACAATCGATATAAAAATGCAGAATTTAAGATATAAAATAATAAGTATTAAATAATTTGTTAGGTGTGCGCCCCGGGAGATCATGGGATCCAAAAGTTCAGTCTTGTATTTGAATTGGAAAGAATGAATGGGTCTATCCCATACACTGCACCAAATTATGCTCGACCGGCTTGCTCACTGCCAACTGTTGGATTGACAATTGAAGGTTGATTTCTTACCGATTCCTGAAATATGATTATTTTACATTATTGTTTGACATTTTTGATTAAATACAAAACTGGGAATTGTTACTTGGTTATAAAACGCCAGTCACCATATATTTGCGGGGAGTTATACAGGTTTAGATAAACAATTAGATAGAGAATACAATAGACTATTAAACTTAAGGAAATACGCATCAAAATATCAAAATAATCGTCCAATATTACCATGCGTTGCCTGCCAAACTTTTATATACATTTTAGTCATTATGAATAGTCATACACACGTATACATAACAACATGGTTAAGACAAGTACTAATACTTAAGAATACATGTATGTATATCTAATTAGATCTCGACAGGCACCAACACCAATAAAATGAGAGGATTATGTATGTAGGTTTCTAATATAGCTGAACCATCTTGTGGGAATACTTTCAGTCACTTAAATGGGTCTATGCACAGCTATAGATTGTAATGGTGCTTAGTCTTGTCGAAAATGTCTGTATACATGGTTCAGCCAATATTATCAAAGATGCAACAAATAATATAGTGTCTTCAAACAATCAAAAACTAGTGTATATATAGATCTACAAAGGGAAACTCGCAAATTGATTTTCGTAAAATAGTTATAAATAAAATAAATTCGTTTCTAGGTTTTGTGTAAAAAGCATACTGGACAACTTTACTCGACTGGATAGTCACGCATCAACCAATGAATAGACTGTCCACATCTAAATCGGCCGTGAAGCGAAGTGACAGCTAACAACTGTCCACATTACATCGAGCTGTCCTCTTACTGTTGGCAGACTTCTGTTTAATAGGACTGCCCTGCAGGAGCATAGAACGACTGCTCACATGTACAGTACATTTGGCCCAGCCCACCATCACACTATCGTCCTACCGTATTTGGGCGAATTTATTTCCGTCTACTATCAAGAAAATCGCATAGAATGAATGGATAGTATAGTTCAAGCCAATAAAATGAGGGCGTTAGGTATGTTGGACTCTAATAGTGCTATACATGCCTAGATTAATTTCATAATATGACAATTTTCAATATAAGTAACTACATCTCATACTGTGCCATGCCCATAAGCATGTGTCATGGTCTCTGTACATATTATACGTACATATATAAAGTCTTGCTTCTGTCCCCGTCCCCAGGGAACAATGTGCGTGAAGTAACGTTAAAACTAATAGTCATGTTAATTGTACATCGGCGATCAGGGTATGTTTTGTAGTGGCGACCCATGTGGTCCGATGGGTACATGTTCAAAAGACAAAGGTCGTTCCAGTGGTTATAGATCATGTGAAAAAGAGACAGATGGGCATTATTGGTAATCTTTATCACGGGCCCAAGACAACATAAAAACACCGCTGCACCTGGTCGTCAGACGGTAACAATATTAATTACATCCTCTGCAGTCGGCCTGATCATTGCTTCCTCCATTGAGTATAGCCTGCTCTACCCACATCTTTGCCTAAGGAAATTTCTCACATTGGAAGGTATACTAGGATTTGAAAGCGGCAAATGCAACATTTGGAATGATATGATTCACTGTTAAACGCGCCTGTATTAAACAGAGCCTTAGGCTGATTTATAACCTACAAGAAATTATATTATTGGACAGAAATGATCATAATGTCCCCCCCCCCCACACTAATAGAGAAATATCAGTATCGATAATGACACCAGACTCATTAAACCGGTATCTGCAACCCTCACATATTATTACAAAATATTTTATCGGATTCAAATCAGGAAGTACCATATTGCCAATAAGGAAGATCGCCACATCTACATGCTCATGGCAATAAACCAACCACTGGCTTATCATCTTTATGTAAGAAGTGTGATAAGAAAAATCATAAATACTTTACAGGGGGATGTGATGCCAATGTCTGTGCCTTCAAGCTATAATGATATCTCCCCGGACAAAAAGCTTCACTACTTCGCTGGTCGGGCATGCTATGACAAGACGTTTTTAGTTCCTGCTTCCTGGCATAACACCCTACATGTTCTCAGGATAGATAGTGCTTATTATAACACAACAGTGATTTGTTTTAAAACCTGACAGTTAAAAAACCTGCGCATTTGTACACATCCTTCAGCGAACTCATAGGGAAACAACCATTATCCGGGCAAAGGCAATGGGCCATTTTTTAAAAAGTATTTCTATAATCCAGCTACACCATTTTTATTGTGTCTGTTTTCACCCTCATATCTAGGTGACTGCCACTATTTATTATGCCCATCTAGAGGTTGGTATGATATATGCCCCTAGACCTAAGCATTGGCACTAATAGCATAACTATAGCGGGTAATTTAAACTAATTTCCCCCCTATATATAGACAGAATTGCCCGAACGCACATGTATATCACCTATTATATTCTGGCTTAGCGATTTGAGTGAGTGAGCATAGAGAACGAAACGAAAAAAATTGCGTAGCCCGATACTAGTGTAATATGGGTCATAACATGATCGCCTGAGGGTAATTTTGTTTGTATTCATTATACTTTTTGCGATATCTAAGGTGAACAAGTTATAAGTTTTTTAAGTTAATCAATCATTTAATGAACTATTTTTCTGTTTAACTTTATAATCAGTTTAAGTTAATGTACATATTGTGCGTTTCCCAAGGAAACAAATTCTACGGACAACTATTTGTGCGCAATGGCAAGTCATAGTTAGCAGTTTAGTTTCTGCTCGACTGAAAATGCTTAATATTTAATTAAAAATGCTTATGCTTAATTATATGTGTAAATTTTGTGATAATAATATTGGATAAAGAACATAACACTCTTTTGAAACCCAGAAATCGCAAAGGGTGTAGTAGGTGTAGATCACTCAGATTCAGTCATGGGTGGTCCTCTCTACAGTTGTCAATCAAACCAAGATAGCTAATAGAATACAAGACATGTAAACCAATAGGATGTCACACTGGCCTTCAGGGATTTACTGCAGAGATGGTAGAAGGTTGTCAATCAAACAGTCCTAACCAATAGGATGTCACACTGGCCTTCAGGGATTTACTACAGAGATGGTAGAAGGTTGTCAATCAAGCAGTCTTTGCATAAGTGCCAAGTTAGTAGTGTTGGTGTGAATTACATCACACAGAGATGGGCATCCAGATATCCTCCCAGATAAGTGTCCACACTCCTCACACCAACCCTCAACCAACACCTCAAAATGTATCACATGAACTGGCTACTCAGGATGATTGACAGAATGGTACGCAATTCACTAACATTCACGAATTTTTAATTCCGTAGAATGTAAAAATAGTGAAAACTCTACTGAAATTAATCGCAAGACACAACGCGACCCCTTGTTCCAACCCCACTCTCTGTTTATATTCTCACTTCAAGCTCTTTCACTACATATCATTGCGTGGATTCAGCCCTTCTTTTTTCCTTTGCTCACTAAATACACCAAATTAGGCCTTCTCAATGGATTATTTTCCTTTAGACACCGTTCTATATGGCCGATTTATAATGTGTACATGTCCCTGCAAAATTATCATTTAAATACAAATATAAATCACCAGGAACGGAACTATATATGTTCTCTGTTGCGGGTGATAAACAGGCCATGTGTGGGAAATAAACAGCACATACCATTATATGATCTTATATGCTGTATAATGTGGTATATGCGGCAATGCTTTAGCCTATGGGCATATCATACCAACCTATAGACAGATATAATAATATAAAATATGTAATTATAAGAGCCATCACCCGGCGTAGCGCTAAGCATAATGTCAAATATAATTAAACAGAACAGACATTTATATATATATAGACGATTCCTGTGTAGTCATACCTTATAATTAATGTTTTTATGCTATCAGAATCTATATTCTGAACAAATGCAAAGCTCTGTCTCTCTATTTTCATCATTCCATCACCTCTTTCACCTTTCTCTCGCTGTTCACCTTCATCTCACAATCTTCCTCCCTCTCCTTCTGTCTCTCCCTCTCCTTACCTTCTCTCCTTCATTCCCCCTACCTCTTCCTTGATCTTCTCTGCTCACCCTTCTCGCCCCCCCCCCCCCCCCCCTCTCCCTTAATATATTGGCAGTGTGAGTGACAGAACTCCACCAATGACGTCATCAACATCCTCAACATTTCTTTTAGAGATTACTAAGTAATTAATTACATTTGGGCCATGAGAACTAAGAACAATAATGTAGATTCTGATAACATATGATAGAAAGGTTTGATATGTCTCAGAGTTTACCTTATACATATAGGCCCATATATAGGATACAAGAGTTTAACGTAATTACTTACAGAACTGTCGAGGAAGCTACAGCTACACACAAAATGAAATGCCACTGACACGGGTTCTTCCTGGAGTTTGACAATATTTTAGATGCAATTGATACTAACATTAAGTCACTGGCCTCTGCTATGACTCGTTCAAAAGGAAAGCAGAATTCACCCTTAGAGTCTTGACATTTATACAGTCAGAACGTGGAGCTTCTGATGTCTGGTGTTTTTGCATTATTGTTTTACCGCGCTTTACAAGGCCTTCGAGTTCTCACTCGGGAACATTAAGTAGAAATACTAATGGCGGATCTTGCTGTCTTTGGTAATGTCAGAGACGCAATATTGGGACTGGAAGATGATCGCGATTAAATGCTTACTTCTTGACAGGTTCATGTAATCTCAGCAGTAGTTTCGAACAAAATTATTCCTTATGGGGTTGTTTAATATGACTTCATGCCACGATGGAAAATATGAATTAATGATGATGAGTATTAGGCACATGAAAGGGTGTGACGTATAGGCCTTCCATGAACTATAGAGACTTTTTTGGATTCGGCTTCGACTCTATAATATTTCTATTAATATCTATAGGAGGATAGCATCTCGTATAGACTGTACTTTACTATATATGTTCAGAAATGAGGAAAGACTGGAATGGAAGACATATCGTACATAGTTTATTGTGGTATATTGTAAATCAATCGGATACAGAAGTTGGATGGTATTTACATCGTAGAATATCACACATACAAAATGTACTTAAGGGAAGGATCTTCAAATAGAAATACGTCCTGTGTGTTTAATACCATACTATTTCATTAAAATGATTACCACTAACGACAATAATTCATAGCTTTAATGATAACCGTTACGCATTCAAAGAAAATATTGCAGGTCTGCAAAGGATTTTACAGTCATTAATACTTTGATAACTTCTACTTTTAAAGACATGTTCTGGAACTAAATATAGTCGACTGTATTCGTTATGTGAACGTTCCATAATACCCTGATAACATTATGCCCATAAATGGGTCGTCGGAACTATGGTGTGATATGATAACGTTTTCTGTGAAAAGCATAGGGAAAGCTGTTTGATAGAAGAAATACTTTTTAAAGAATAACTTTATCGGAGGAAGGCCATTGACAGGTTTTACAGAGTAGATTGGAAATTCCCAATCCATAAACTTTACTATAACTAATTACAATAGTTTTAGCTATATGCATTTAATGATATGCACAAAGAATTTGGAATGGTCAGACTCACGAGAACTGGTAATTAAAGCGTAAGAAAGAGTAGAAATCTATTTGATATTTCCATACTTATACACACTTCAGCTGTGCCCCATACCTTACAAACAAATGACCACCAATGCAAATTTGAAATCGTAAATTGCATAGCCAGAAATTGTGTATAATTTAAAATCCTATTGTATATTATCTATATGCTTACTACAATCATGTCACTCAATAGAAACGTGGGTAGACACTTGTATAAAGTGGGAAAGGACGAAATTACCTCTATAACAGAAAATCACTGTAACACTCATGACTACACACGTTCATACATGTATACAATGTAATTCCGGCAAAATAGAAATACAATAGAGTTTTTTCAAACATGTTCCACACATGTTGGCTTCCTGGAATATAAATTCGAGCCAGGTACCCAGCCACCTTGGCTGGTGATCTCTCTAAAACTTGTCCATTTGATCACTTGTTCCATGGTGCCCGACCAGCATCATGCGCTAAATAGAGATTTAAATGGCCACCGCTTCCCTCTGGATGGTAGTCAGAGTCATCCTCTGGTACCTGCAATATTTAGAGGAAATAAAGATTATATCCTTAGAAACAAATGTTACGTCTCAAACCCATAATCTCAGTAGGATTTTAAGCAGTCTAACCACATTCTCATCTATATTTTAACCGGGTTCATAATGCAAGTGAAGCTATTCCTGTTATATGCTATCAAAGTTTCCCATTCAAATCCACACATTTCCATATGAAATGTACACCTTCTAACGGAGGTGAATTCTTAAACCTTCGTCCAGATGTCAATGATCAATGTTAAGTGTTAATTTCCAGAACTAGAGAGCGATACCACATACGAAATGTGAAATTGCTAATAAAAAACAGCATTCATTTGTTGCTGGATAAAACGGGGTTTAATATTAATCACTGCATCGAAGGTGGTCCTGGCCTGTTTAGTTATTTTACCCCCTTGCTGATATGTACCTGATTGTCCTTATTATCTTCTAGTGAGTTTTCGCCATGTTTGTGGTGGTCTAGAGATTTGAGTGACACGAGGTGAGTCAGCGATAGAATAACCAGAAGGGGTAGAAGTAACCGGGACATCATGATTCCGTGACCTGAAACATTAGCAAGAAGCACGATAATTATTAACCGCAATCATCAAGCGTATACATCATACGTGTTTAATATTTAGGAGCAGCAATGGTCCGAGATTCTCCGTCTGCCACTCCAACCCATGGTCACTCACCGGGCTACAACGGGGATTGCATAATGGGGTCTTTATCTTTGGCATATACTTTTATAAGAGCAATGGTAACCCTGACAGGCATATATGCCTGACAGGGTTACCATTGCTCATATACTCTATGCCTGTTAAATTATACCCACAGATCCCAAATATCATTCAGGAATATTGTAAAAGTCTTTAAGATTGGCCACGTCTGGAATATTGGTCAATGTCAAAACCTAAACAATGACCTTGATTGGAATGTATCTGAGAGTCGATGCACCAGGGATAAGCTGTTGAGGGCGAACCAAAATATCTGGGAAATTTCAACTCTTCAGGGTGTGACTAACGTAAGGCTGAACAGGGCCGGGTCTGGCATACATTCAACAGTTTTTCCTTTTCTGTATTCTTTGATAGTAAACATAGCCTCATTAAAATAATCAATCAGATCGCATCAAAGGTCTCACTCCTATGTTTCTCACTCCTATGTTTTCCCTGTTATCCTCGCATGCTCGTGGTCTCTCACTATAATATCCGCAAGCAATTTAGCATTTCAGGCCCCATTATTGATAAAATAACCGACCAAGCAGTATACGACCAGGGAAATATTCATAGACAAGTAAAATAATAATGAAACCTGTATAGAGCAGATTGCTGTAAAACATACAGAAACGTCATCATAAATATAGTAACGAGACAGGTCTCCTTGTCCTAAGAAACAATGCATGTCAAGGGGAATATGAACAGGGTAGACATACAAAATGAATGGGACCCTGTATGGGCGAATGTATACACGCGTCAATCCTTCTCAGACAGTGCTTTAAAGGATAATGAATGTCTCCAGATTTAACAGATGTTATTTTCTTATCTCACATCGCACATCAGACCCTGGTTTCCTTTAGGTGCTCTCGTACCTGAATGCTTCCTGATCGGTTGCCTTGACTAAACGTGTTTTCCGATGCTTCACCTTTTAACAACAATCGTCGAACTTATTTTCTTAATGGAGTTTTCATAATATCTCCCCTCCTGAAGTATAGGACGGTTTTAAAAAATGATATTCGTTTTATCGAGTTTCATTCTAAGAGAAACTGTGGTAAATTTAGTAAATCTAATCCGTATCGTTTGGTAGTAAAATGGTCTTCACATCTACATATCACACACACATATATATTTCTCGATAAGTACAATGTCATGAGGGTGGCAATAACTGACCACATACGTCAATAACTATCTGTGAGAAAAATGTGGAGCATTACTCCTCAAGCTCATGTCCGAATTAGTAGAAAGAGGAAAGCAAATACCTACATGATTGTAAACACCATTACTACACTACACATGGGAATCAATAATATCCGATGGACTGGGAGACTCGTAAGCCACAGGCATTGTTATTTCGAGGGACTTGCTCATTTAATTTTAAACTCTCTTGTCTCTTGCAATAATGATAAATGAGAACACCACAGAAACTTGGTATCGAACCCAGTATATACTTAAAGTAATCGAGCGTCTATTGCCGATGTAAACTCTTGCCTACAACTTGATGCAAATAGAACATTTAAGTTAAATGAAGCAATGCAGGCTACGCCATTAAGATGAGGTAACGCCTGAGTGATTTTTTAGATGTTGGGAATGCTTCAACAGACACCATACGATCACAGGGGAAGGACGGCGATCTAGTGGCGAAAAAAAGGATATCGATGAAGCTCGCTGAAGAGTTTCGGCATGAAGCAATTGAGGGATGAACTGGTACAGAACGCTCCTGTTGCAACACAGATTAGAATGACAAAAGGGTTCTATTCTCTCCTCGCGCTTCAAAAGGGTGCTAGAGTGGGATGTTTCCAATTTTTCATGACGATTCCTTTCATTTTCTGTTGAGGCATGTGTAGAAAAGCAGATCCTTTTAATCAATAACCTGCACCCATTTCTCGAAAAGAAAAACCAGACACTTCAATAGATCCTCATTTTCTATCAGACGATAGAAAGACCAACCATTTTCACATCTTGATGTAGACCCATGCGGCAAATTTAATCCATGCAATCACTGCGGGTGTAGCACACCAATATACAATAAATTATTTTGACTTACAAATACAGAGGCAGACACACACATGCTCATATATACATGTATCACCATCGCGTTGTGAATGGAGACAGAACCACTGCAGTCTGGCTTCTAGAACTCAACCGATTCAAAAATAGAAAAAATAACAAGAATATCTTCCCTTTTTCCTCTCAACATATTTTTCTCATCGGAATATTCCCCAATAATTGATACAGTAATTTGGATTAGATGATACCGGAGGAATACGCTGGAAAGCAATGGCGTAACATTTTGTATCCGACAACTGACAAGCTATATATTGTCACGGTTTAAAAAATATTCTTAGTTGCCCCCTTTCCACATAAGATGTCAACCCTCTACCCGTTGTACAGCACATATATATAATTGTGTCTTCATAAACAGAATGAAACCTCTTCCGGTGAATGTAGCCACTATTTCTCCATTAGTTCAGGATATGGTATCGTCCATTTATTATATCTAAATACTACAATATCTAAAGTACATGTCGTAATGAGCAAAGAGTTCCAAACCATGTTAAATTATGCTATGGTTTGCGGGAATCAATATGGTGCAGTCCGGTATGTGAGAGTATTATGATGAAATCCTACAGCTCCTTGCGATATCTATAATAGGACCCATTCATCATGAAAAGGGATGTCGGTATATCTGGCAATATGATGTCCCGCGACCGAAACGACTGCAATATACTACAGAATTGCAAGTTATCACGTAGTTTTTACTACCTAGAGAAGGATTGATATCTGCATCGAGGCAATGCATAACGGAGAAGATTGTGTATGAGAATGAGAACTAATTGTTGTTTTTCGATAACAATAAACAGGACTGGGCTATCTCCCCATGCACCCAAAACCGAGTGTTTCCTTTTGCTGAAGAAAAACACCATCTGGGACAGTTGAAGCAGGCCTCCGGCATTGTATTAATACAGAACACCGTGACTAATGAGGCTTGGCACAAGTCAGAGAGGGGCTTTGCCTGCTATACCCAATGCCAAGCTCATTGCTGTTGGGATACAAGACTAGAACTGATGAGGCTGAATAAAATCCACAGACAATGCACCCCTTCCACGCGCCAAATCCTGGCGCCGATTTTTGTTCTGATTTACCAGAATTAGAGCGAGCCCCATGAAATCATGTAGCCAAGTAGTACGAGGTGTTCTACCAACTTACTATCAGGCATTGGTGGTTTAATCTTTGGTTCGGGTTCATGCACTTAAAAAGTCGATTATGTGTTCATGATCTATAAAAAATGTTCTATAATGTGAAATACAGTGCTTCTAATGTGAAGGTCCATATATTATTTGGTGTATGCATGTTTGATTCAACAATATCGGAACCTGTAGTCTGACAGAATTTATGCCTCATCGGCTTGCATAGACTCACCCATCCGTCTGCTTAGATAATAAAATGTATAACAATACTGTATTGTATTAGAACCACCTAATATATTATATTATCAGTGCATATTCTGTGGCTAGCAGACTATGAATGAATAGGTTCAAATGAAAAAACAATCAATTGGCTTATAGCTTATAATGATCCCTAATGATTGCTAATGATTGCTGATGATTGCTGATCGTCGGCACTTAGTAAATGCGCAAAGTATGATACCGTATAAAATCCTAAAGCTTGAACACATACTCCATTTATAATATGCATCTATAGAAGTAATCTTCTCCACACATCCTCTCAGCTTGTATGTATTACTGGAGGAGATATTTGTGATGGTCTGACCTTCCAAAGGGTCTACAGAAGCCACAATCAATATTCTATCAGGGACAGGTCCGATACATGGGTTCTCCGATACCGAGGGACAAAGACAGTTTTAGCTCGCAGATGACTAAGATTCACACCACAGACTCAGCTTGATTTTAATTCATAGGCAGTCTCGAACATTAGCAACCAACTACTTGGCCGGTGAAATAGTGAAGGCAATTTGGAGCAAACATGTCTATGATGTCGGGGCCTGAAGGTCACATTTTTCTTTCCTCTCCTCTCTCCCCTCTCGTCCATATTCGCCCAGTTTCTCTCTCCCTCCCTTCTCTCTCATCTCTTTCACTCCCTGCTTTCATGTTCTCCTTCATGCCGAGTCTGCTCGCAATACCAATGAAAATGTTGAAAGACAGTTTAGAACAGTGGTTTGACCCCTGATGAAATAGCGTCCAGCAGCAGACGTGAGCAAGCCGAACGAAATTCTAAAAAAAAACTGGATGTAGCATTATATTATATGCAGTATCAAATCTTAAAATTGCAATGTCTGTTTATTCCCGGAATGTGGCATACAATATGACACCTTTCAGAAGATATGAAGCTCATGAGATTTGATTCGATTGGAAGGTATCAGGGAAGCTAACAGGAACGAAAAAATGTTCGATAGAAGTTCATTTCATGGCCTTGGACGGAAGGTCAATTGAGAACTGCTGCTGTTCTCTAGCTAACAGTGCTTAAGAAAGACATCCATTACTGTGCATTATTGTGGATACAATTACTGATACTATGATTATTGATATATTAAAGTCGATTTGCATAGAATAGTGTATACTGTATACAGCAGGTTCCAGGTAATTGCAGTGAGGGTATACAATCATCTAATAGAGATACTGTTAGCTTCAAGCATTTACCAACAGCAGATATATCATAGCTTTATGGAAGACCCGAGTACTCCATCATTCAGAAATAAAGTGGAAGTGGATATCCCTCTGGGCTCAGATCGATCTTCACTGGACGCCAGTGCAGAATAAAGGTTTGGACACATCTCTGGAAATTACATCTCGCCATCCGATATATTACGGAAGCTGTGACGGGGTGTCCATAATTATGCACGGATGCCCGCAGTTATAGGGTTCTGGCTACGTCCTTCCTCCATGTTATTCACTATGGACGACCCGAGAATTAATGAAAGAAGGTGCATCCCTAATCTAAATTACAATTGCATAGGCCGACAAACTCGAGCCGGAGGGAGGTGCCAATTATTCCATCCGGACTGATTAATCCAACACCTCTCCTAATTAGTACGATGGAATGCCCCCCTTGGGGTAGATAGGAGTAAAACAGGAATTTCACCAGCTTGTAACTGGCGTGATAGACTGATTTATTGAGTTGTAGCCCAGACGCCCAATTTTTATAGACTCGAACTATTCTAGTCTTGTTAGTGCAATCACTTGCTCCATACAGCCTCCCGGAAGTGCTACTATATTCTGCGCATGCTCTGTAAGGGCGTCGGAGGGTGGAGCACTTCCGTTTTTCGTGCTTCTGGCGCGCTCTATTCAGTTGTGATCACACCTAGGTAGTGGCTCACTCACGCAATTTGAGACAGCCAAACTTGGCATCAAAGAGCTGGCATTTTACACAACCTCTTATGTATAAAAGACACACTCTTCCCAGGAACGTGTACAGTCAAGAGGAGAAGACTTTTTAGTTCCAGGACTAAAGTCCACTTCGGAAAGTCTAGTATTGGCATTGAACAAATCATGCAATTTGTGCAATAATGCATGCCTAATTTCTTTTACTGGCAGATGTGTACTGAAACTGCTCAAATCGTTATCCCGGGAGGTCCTAGAGTAGTCGGAACGAGAAGAAATGTCAAGAGTGTTTATCATGAAAATATCGGAGTAGGTGATATAATAAAAAAAAAAAGCTTCATTGGACCCACTTTCAACATTAATACTTGTTACAATGGTGCATCATCATGGGGTAATATATGACCAGACTATCATGACATTCAATATTAGATATGGGGCACCAAATAGATATGGGGTACCAAAATAAGACCTTATTGTGGGGCACAAAATGAGACCTGCTTAGGAGGCATGGTTTATATACCTCATGATGATGTTTTATGAAAAGCACCAATTTTGTACCAATTCAGACCACACACCGAGCGGGACAGAAGCTCCCTTGAGTATCAAATAGTGGCTCGCTAGAACAAACTATTGTTAGGAATAAAGATATTCCAGCCTTTAACCTATTTTTGAAAAAAGATTTTCTCTCAACATAATGTGTTAATAATGTATAATATCCCATAAGTTATTTGCCACATTGGTCCCACACTGGTCCCACTTTCTGCTCTACCCCCTCCAACCACTATCCTGAAGATCTACCGAATACGTCTATCAAAACTAACTCCAGATGAATTAACCAACTAATTTGTTAGAATAAGCAGGCGGCAGGAAGTACGTCGAAATAACGATGCTGTGAAATTTAAAAAAAAACAGATTGCAGTAGAAATGGCCCACAAATCCCTCTTCATATATATACCTCACAAATCCGATAACCTATACAGCCCACAAAATGTATGCACAACCATATAGCTGTCAGATCCGAATTATACAGTATCTGGCCCAAAGTTGGGTCATATATGCCCACCGATCCCCTACCATGCCTTGCAAAGCTGATAATTTATATAGCTCAGAAGTGTGTGTGTACCTGTGGGATATATATTTAAATGTGGTACTGCCAGCTACTGCTTGGTGACAATAGTGCAGAGTGCTGTATATAAATTATCATTGTATATATCCTACAAACTGCTTTATGGTGGTCTAGAGAGCACTCTGATATTTGAGAACGCTGATTTGCTTGTGGGGCGTTGGAAATGATCCAAAATTTTGTATATGCCCCACAGCAAAGATCTTGTATGCAAAGACTCCCTGCATCTCTAGGAATCTATTTCTATACATGGTTCATTCATATATAATTATGGCCATATAGAGAGTGAATGGAACGAGGTGCTAGTAATTGAAATATTCAATTACTAGTACCGAGTTCCATTCACTATTTATCATATGCCCCTAGCATAGACAAATATCGATATATAAACCTTTATTCTGGACTTCATAATGTATTCATAATGTATCTAAAAGCTAAAAGAAAACCCAATTCGAATTTTTATTGCACCCCACTTATCGCACCTCTCAAATGGAATGCACATATAATAAATCCAAACAATGGCCAGGAAATATTTGTCACCATGGGTGCATCTTTTCTTTCTCAGGCAAGTTGATAGCCAGCTACAGGCATTTGTATTCATATAGGTGCACTTAGGCTCAAAAGCACCTGCATCAACCTATTAAGATTCCCTCTCATAAACAGAACTTAGGACCAAGGCATTTCAAAGAAAAACATCCAACCGCTGCATGGACCAATACCAATTAATAGAAACAATACAAGAGCACGAACTGAGGCAAGTACGTTTAAGTAGCCGTACTGCTAATGGAAAATTGGTGCATCAAATCAAGAATAAATCCAGAGGTAGCTATACACAGGCAATGAATCATCTACAGCTGCTTACACTAAGAATCATGTAAATCATCTTCCAAAAATGTTCCATTCTGGTTAATAAATCGAGTGACACATATGGACGTATTTCTATTTATACCCCTTCGATCTTATGTGGAAACTGTGTGATGGAAATTTGGTACCCGTTGTGCCGTTTGTAAAAAGTCATGGACAATATCCATAGTGATCTGATCTGGAATCGATTAGTTCATCTCATCCGAGAAAGTTCTTTTCATCCACACGCTTTATTCAGTTACAACTTTGTCATTTCATTTTTTTTTATTCCGGCCTTCGTGCTAAGGGTGAATAAAATGTCGGAGAATATTGGATACGCTTCAGGGATTAAGAATGATTAATACCAAAACTAATGACTCTAGCAGGAATGGAATTTTATGCCAAACTATCTATGCATGCTGACAGTGCCCTTTTGTTGGCTTTTAATTCATGCCGGAAAGCACTGAATGGAAAGCGAATGAGTTCCACAACGGTGTAAAATAATCAATGGTAATGTTTGTTTTGCATAGTTTGAGGTTGTTCATAACATTAAAATAGGCTACAAATCAGCATAATCCCTTGAGGATGGCAAAATTTCCCCTTTTTCACATGTTTGTCCATGGAATCTGGCTTAAATCTGTCTCATACGCCATTAATGGAAGAATATTCGTCATGGCACCATATACTCACACATTATGTTTACAATATATAATAGGGCTTTATTTGGCAGCGTATGGTGATAAATAGATTCCTACAAGAATAGGTTCCTATAAACGAATATTGGATACGAAAAGGAATTCTCTGAAAACGATCGGAAGGGGTTCATTCCATTATCGACGTACATGTATGTGTTGACTTAAAGCGGTACATAAAGGATTAAATTTACCAGTGAATAATGCTAGATGAACCAAGAATTTGTATCATTGCTGTCGTATACGAGACCAGCACCATTAAGACAAATGAATACCTATATATCAGTCTAATGTAACCACTACAATATATAAAATAGAACATCATTCCCCCTACCATGTGTACATATAAGTTTGGATAGTCTAGTTGATGAATTCTAATACTAATCATGATGAATTCCCTCAAGCCTTTGATGTATAATATGAGAGGGCAACCCAAGAGGGGGCCGCACTTCTAGGTGTGTTGTTCTAGATCCATGTATGTGACGGCCTGCTGGGCATCTGTTCATTGATGACATGCATTTAATCAGTCAAAATTCTCCATAGGGAGATTCACACTGGCGGCTACATGCTGTTACCTCCTCAAGGGAAATAGTGGTGGAGCTGATAAATGACAAGGCACTGTCAGCGCTTCGCAGGCTGACACATACTTTCAAGGATCCATGTTTTTGATTTTCCCATAATGAAGTATAAAACCGTCTTATCATTCCGACAATGTCTGTCAAATTGTTTGATTTTGCGTGTGCCAGTAAAGAAATATTAAATATTCGTATCATTTCAATTCATGTTCCCCCTGAATGCAATTTTCTTTAAAGATATTTCCTCTCGAGTGTAGAAAAAGGTCAAGGGAATATTAGAATTCTATTGATGGAGACAGTGCAGATACCTTTTAGGTTTTGGACGCCTGCAAGGCAAGTATAAATTTCGATTTTTGGAAAAGGGTACCAAAATACCACCTGCTGTGTTGTTAGGAAATTGCCCTTCTCTAGAAGCGAAAGTGTTTGTTTTCGTTGTTTGGTAATTAGTGTGGTAGGCGTGCCCAGAAAAGGAAACATGTTTGCGCCGAAGTGTGTTCAGTTTGTCGCAACCCCTCGTCGTATTACATTCGAAAGGCTACAGCCACACCCAGAAACATGTTCACTCAATGGGAAACAACTCTAACATTCCAACCTCAATCGATGAAAGTGACATGCGCCGAGTCTTGTTTATTTCGTATGAAGTAGCGGTTAAAGAGCTATTTTCCCCATTTGATGGGCGTTGGTATCCGGCAATTGGAATCGGGTAAATGGTCGCAAAGGAGTGAACTGTCTCCCTCCAATGCTCCACAGGGAAGTATAGTGTGAGTGGAATGTCACATATAATCGTAAGTAGTGATTGGACTTTTCCGATAGACTATTCACGGCGTTCAAGCTTGACCTATTGGGGAGGCCGCGGAAAGACATTGGTTTGGAACTGAATTCCAAACTCCTAGACAAGTACTTAATGGTGTACAAGCAAGAGGAAGCTTTGATTCGGGACAATCAATTGTGGTAGAACCCCTAGACGATGCTATCTGAAAGCCCAGCCCATCGGTGGAAACCCCACAAGGACTTTGATTCTCTCGGTCCAAGAATCCCAATGCAAGAGGCTCCCGTGCTGATGTTCTATTGAGAGAAGAAGGAAGGGCCAACTTTCGGTTGCTATATTGAACAAACAGCAAGCTAACTCCGCATTCGCAGAACCTGCTATAAATACATGCTTTAGTTGAGGTGGCAGTGTATATATTAAACTTTGGCCAACACTATATTTTGCCTATATATACAATCCGTATGTAGCTATTATCACTTATTACGCCGAAGATTTGATACTTAGCTACCAAAACCCAATATCTAATTTGGACGTTAGGTAGAGGTTCGGGGAGCAGTATATTTGAGGGCTTGTCATTGTATTTATTAAGGCGTAAATAAACCCAAACCCTAGATTTTAAATCTCATCATGTCTCCATTCGAGAAAATTTGAGAAACAAAATTAACAAAAGAGAGATCAATTTCAGGATATCAACGATAGGTATTATAGGCGCTAGGTGCAGTCCATCAACTCAAAACATCTGGTTGTATAAGTTTTGCGTACATATAAGGGCATGAATATGATTATTTCGGCTTTTCATCCGTCGTAAATATACTATTATGTTATATATATATATAATATATATATATATATATAATAATATATAATAGTATATTATATAATATACTATATATACTTTCAACAATTGGGATTTCTGACAGGTCCGTGTAGCTGACACTAATTGCATGCAAGGGCATTCACATCTTCCCCTTTCCCCTTTACATAAAATGCCGCTAGACATCTAACACATGTTATTTACTGACCAATTACTAAGGCAGTGAAGGAGGATCTCCGGGGAGTTGTACTTTAACCTACCCTCATGGTGATCGCCGTAGTAAATGTGTAACCTAACCAGTTGATCTGCCTATATAATCCCTTGGATATATTTATCTCGTTTTGAGAGGCGTTTAGTGAAACTGGCCTAGAAACTTAATAACCTTGTGGCCACGTGCTACCGGAACGCAGGAGAGGAGCTCCACAATAAAGTGACTCTAGACAAGGAAAGAAGTGGCCAGCTGCATGGGCCTAATCCAATATACTACTGCATGGTATCCTCGCTAAGCCGGTGCATCCCCTCAAACATATTCCGTGTTCTCTAAATTCAACTAGGGCTTGGTTTGCTCGCAGAGATGAATAGATGTGACAGATTACCATTTCTTTTGGGATTTAAGTGAACGTGGCTTTTGCGACGAAAACGGGTATTTGTATACTTGGGAGTTGGGGAATACTATTTGCAATTTCATTTTGAGGCGTTTGGATCGTTGCATCTACTTGATAATGCAAAGACACTATGCCTGTGTAGATGTTTTGGCATGAATCATAAATATCACTGGGATATCAAGCTGCATCATGATCATACAGAAAGTACCACTAATATGGCTCGCTTCCATTGACTTGAAGCCTCTTCGGAGATATCCTCCCGTCAGCCCATAAATAGGAGCTATTTCTTTTATCTTGGGGAGAACACTGAGTGGCTCCTTTTGTCGGGCGGGCTTTATGGAGTCTGTTGAGAATGAGAAACTCGAGGTGGCCTACTTTATAGGAGCACCGAGGCGTTAAATGTACCAGACTCAAAACTCTGTCTTTGATGGTTTTCCTTTCAGACATTTGCGATAATTGGGAGCGGCGACCCTGAGAAGAGAGGCCCCATTCGACCACCTCTGTCAGCGGGTCAAATCAGTAATATATCTGTCTATGTACACACACTATTGGCTCCGAACGCTGCCCTCGCTTGGGGTTGGTTTCCATGTAAAAATTTAAAAGACGGCCTCAGATTCCTGCATCTTTCTCCCAACATGAGATCATGTAATACTCCGGTCATTGGTGGAACATCAGGAGGCAATCACAATTAGAGTTCATTATAATATGACCACATCTAGTTGAATATGATTTATATATCCTGCATACAAATTACATATATGTATACATTTATTATACTACGACTGAATGGGTTACTCACTTTGAGCGGGAAGAATACGCCCATTTAATAGTTTGTTCATTTCTGTACGCGTTGAATAAAGAGCGCGTGGCCGCCGATGTAAAAACGTTTTTGATTGGTCAGTAATGGTCGATATGGTGACGTCATCGCTGCGTCGACCAATCAGAGATGAGCTTACTCCATGATTCGGCATGATCAAAACTAAGGATGGCCGCACGTCTTGGACATGCAGCCAGCCTGTAAGCGTAAGATTGGCCTTTTTTTTAATATTTCCAAGTCGTAGTATAAAGAAAGAACTGTACTTAAGGTTGGAACTACTCGTGTAATTCAATGGCTCTTGTTAAAACTTTCTTTTGTATCCAACGCGCGACCTGCGGCCGCTTGTTGGATACAAAAGAAAGTTTTAACTCGAGCCATTGAATCACACTTGTAGTTCCAACCTTGCGTACAGTTCTATCTAATTATACACGCATTGCTCTGAAAACAACGTATCTAGAGTGATTTACGCATAGTGCGTATTTCACTAGTGATTTACGTTGGGTTGTCATGGCAACCAATCTGTTTTTTAATAAGATTACCGGTAAAATTCAAATTCATGACTCGATTTTTTTCTAGCATGTATAATATATCTGTTAACTAACTCATTGGTTTCAGTCGCTTAGAATATTGCACTCGTTGCTACGCAACTCGTGCAATATTCAAGCTCCTTCAACCAACTCGTTACTTAACCTGTATATATTAAACGTATATATATATTATATATGCTGGCTTAAAGCCAACAGTCACGAGGCCCGGGTTTAAATACAATAGAAAGACTTAATATAAAATGCATCAAGCACAAACATATAAACTCGCATCTTGAATATGAAATGAGTTCAGAAAAGAATTGTGAATGTTGTTGTGCACCAGTATTTCAAAAAGATTGATTAGTAAAATAAAACCCGCATAGTATTTGGGGGAATTCAATTAGCCGATTTCCCGTATCATCTGACTCGCAATCATCATTGCCTGCAGGAAATTGATTGACAAATTTGAAGCATAAAACAGTCAAAGGCAAATCAATGATGAGGTATTAAAGAGCAGGAACCTTTCTCACACGACCACCCGGTTCCTGAGGCAATTAAGACATTTCAGGCCAACAATGGATAGTGTCCCTTCCCAGTTTAGCGACTCGCTTAGACCACGATATTTTATGCGGTCCAAACATGGCATAGCGAACCTTTCAGCCAGCTGTCTGTCCCTACTCTTATCTCGACCCATTTTCTCGTCGGTCGCCCTGCAAAGCTTCTATGCTGCATAAAATGTTCTAACAGCCCCCAATTCAGTCTTAAATGTCCTGCGTCGATCTTGAGTCGTACATTGTAGTGGGCGACTCAAACTTCAAACGGAGAATACTACAAAACAAAGGTGGATCGAAGATTCTGAATAAAACCTATGAGGATATACAACTCAAACAGTGAGTGCCTATTCGTCTCATCGGTAATACGTATCAGGCAGGGTCGTCCAGAAGGACATCTAAAAGAACAAATAAAATATATATTATCATTATTATGATATGATATATAAAGGGAGGAATTGAAGACATCAGCATTATATAAAGTTGGCCGAAGAGAAGACAAGAACGAATTGATGACCTTCTATATTCCTGGCTGTGAAGTCAGGGCTGTAAATATTTTTACGTAGTCTAGTTAACAAGCGGTCAGGGCAGGCTGTCTATTCCTTCTTGTCAGTAGCTATCAGCCTTTCCATTCCGTCTTCTTCGATCCAATCATGAAGTAGCCCCTCCTCGCTGATTAACCACAGGATTGCTGTCACAGGCTGATCCTTCCATTAATATTCACATGTTTAGCCTTGGATATTAATCCGCCCACTACGTTTAGGATTTCCGTCGGGTCCGGTATCATCAAGGTCAACCAGTCTACTTGAAAGACTCACCAGAGTAGTTCCCCAGCGGTAATGAATAGACACAGGAGTGTAATTGCCCGGTCGCTTTACCTAAGCCCCATGTGAAGCACCAGCATCAATTCGCCGGTCCCTGGGAATGAAATTTGAGGTATTCAATAACATTAGGGCTGCTTGCCTTAAAGACCGCGGTCGTCTCATCAGTAATAAGTATCAGACTGGATTTTACAACTGTTATTGCCTCCCATTAGTCATTTTAACTGACAAACGAGACGCTCCGAATTGATTGTCGTTTTTACCGTGTCGTGCTTCGATATTAATACCTTACCCGTATACCTTAGTACATAGTTATAAAAAGTCGTAATATAAGTAAATCAAAATGAACTATTTTGAATTACGTCCATTTTATCTCTGCGTATATAGCTTTGTTTTCTCATATAATCTTGCCGATGCAGAATACTATATCTGATATTATAATAATATATCGCAATATACATACATTATATGATGTATATCCAATTAGGTATTAAAATGATTCGAAGTTTTCCAGATGCGCACTACCTTTTAGTACAACAAGCTTGCAAATAAAGTATTAGCTTATCTTATCGCATGTCTACTCTCTGACATCAATATAATAAAGTATACATAATTCCCTCAGTATACAAAATAAGAATTTGCTAGCACAGCAAGTAAAGATACACGTAACGGGAAACAGGAGTGTTCAAAATTGCAAAAACACAAAAGCATAAATCTAGCAATAATTGAAAGTTCTAAACATCAATTTTCATAGCTTGGCGAATGATTCCGGCACATTAAGCGGTATAAATCCATCATTATTTTAAAATCTCCAGAAACACACATTTTCCTTGAACGTAAATATTTGGTTTCATGCCCATTCACTAAAGTTTTTAAGAAATGCTAATTATTGGTCTCTTTTTATTTTGCCTTTATAGCCATGGTTGTGGACAGAGTACGTGAATAGAGAGAATGGAACGAGCCGTCAATAATCGAAAATTTATTGGGCTTGATTTGTCCGCATAAGGACGAATCAAGTCCAATAAATTTCCGATTGTTGCAGGCGAGTTCCATTTTATATTTATTATATGGGCATAAAACTTGATGTGTAATCACAAATGTATCATGTGTAAATATGAAGTAACGTGGTGACGAAGTAGTTCATATAGTACATGTCATATAGTACCTGTCATATGGAATGCGCATTTAATACATATGAGGATAGCATAGAGAATCAATGCATATCAATCTGTTCCCAATATGGTAGCATACTGTTTAACCCTGTTTCTATTCATTATTTCAAAATATTCATTATTTAGGAATATTCAATAGTTAATTAATTTTATCGGGATAGGATTAACTTGGTGGAATTGGAACAATAAATACAAGATCCCAGCAGGCATGTTCAGTCATTTGGTGTTCGATATTCTATCAGTAATTTCATTTAATCCTTTTATAAAAACATTGAAAAAAACGATTATAATTCCACATGATAACAACGAAGAATAAAGGCCCTTTCGAATGGTATATGGAAAACAAACCTACATCCATAGCATCATTATAAAAATCAGTGAAGAAAAATCGTAAATGGACGTTGAAGGTGGCTTTAAAAAAGCAGCATTTTGAAGGTGGTTGAAAGAAAGCAGTATATGGAAAGTGATTTAAAGTAAGCAGTATATGGAAAGTGGCTTAAACTAAGTAGTATATGGAAAGTGACTTAAAGTAAGCAGTATATGGAAAGTGGCCTAAAGTAAGTAGTGTATGGAAAGTGGCTTAAAGCAAGTAGTATATGGAAATTGGCTTAAAGTAAGTAGTATATGGAAGTGACTTAAAGCAAGTAGTATATGGAAACTGGCTTTACATAGTGTAGTTGAAGTAAGTAGTATATGAAAATTGGCTTTCCATACAGTAACCACAGTAGGTAGTATATGGAAAGTGGGCTTCTCATATATCATTATCAGTAACAACATATGAAATGATATACATATATATGTATACGTATATGGAAAGTGACTCAAAGTATTTAGTATTTGGAAATTGGCTTAAAATAAGTAGTATATGGAAAGTGACGTAAAGAAAACAGTATATGGAAATTGGCTTAGAGTAGGTAGTATATGGAAAGTGATTAAAAGTAAGCAGCACATGGAAAGTGGCTTTTACATAGGGTAACTGAGGCAAGTAGTACATGGAAAGTGGCTTTCCATACAGTAACCACAGTAGGTAGTATATGGAAAGTGGGCTTCTCATATATCATTATCAGTAACAACATATGAAATGATATACATATCCACCATGTCAACTTTAGTAGTCAAAGCACGTCGGCCCTAAGCACAAACAATGGTCAGGTTTCTTAATGCAGGTGTCAAATAGACGTATGACATTCCAGGATTGAAATTCTACCATGGACTCTCCCTGCGCTGACAGTGATGTCCATATATGGTGAGAAGCGGTTGTCTATCCTTGCATTGCTTGGCAAAATTGTTAGGCAATTGCCATTATCTAGTTATGAAGTGGACCATAAATTAATGTCCAGAGAACCATACATATCTATATCTTAGAAATACTGAATTCATGGAATATATAATTATGATTATAAGAAGTATTAAACCGCTTAATTCCTGTCCTAAATTCCAAAACCTTTCTTGTAAGCGGAAGGTCTTAAATTAACAATGGCACAAGACTTTCTCTACAGTTTTTCTTATCTCAACAGTGTGAAAGCCCGATTTCCTCCTAGGTCCACTTAAGTGTTATCTGCAACTGACAGGCATGTTGCTGCTAGAAAACTCTTTCTGATTGGATCTTCTACTGTTGGCCGTGTCACAGGACTTTCATTGGTCCCTCTAGGGCTTAATGTCCAGATAGCTATCGTTGGCTATAGGGATACAACCTCCGCATTACCACCACCCCTGGGACATCCAGATATATATTCTTGACGGCCATGTTGAATATATATTAATAGAAGGATTGCAGGTCATATGACATATAAGAGCGCTAACAAACTATGAATTTCGGAGCCATGTCTATCGATTTCAGAAAATATTAGGTTTGTTGAATTATATCCACATGATTGTTAACAAATACTACGGATAAACAACATTTATATTTGATCGCCGACTCCCTCGGTTGTGGAGAGGGCACCAAAGGTTAGTTCAGTGTATCCAATGAATAGACAGATAAGTTGAAAAATATGTGACCTGTATCCAGCTCAAATGGTCCCGTAGTTGAAGCACATGGCACTGAAGTGGACTTAAAATGGAGTGCTTGTCTATCCCACCAATGTAAAGCAGGGTGATTCAGTTCTCTATTTAATACCCTGGTTTTATAGGCTTTATATAATATCGTTGGCGCCTGAAGCACTTTACAATATTCTTTTAGTCTAGGATGTCTGAGGTTGTAAGTATATAATGATAATGAACTGCCAGACAGGCGGCTGTGGTCACTTATTAGTCTGTCGAACCAACAGGGCTCACAACTTACCGTAGGCTTAAAGGTAATTGATCACTTGTATGAAGCCTCGACCTACAAGTCTCCGGGCATATTGGTCCATATGCAGAAGGGAAAGAGTTAACTCCCCGAGCAACTATGTGGTGCGGTTTCGTCAGTCTTAGCGGCTAGGGAGTTGGTTGGTAGTCTGTATAGTGGAAACTAGTGGAACGATATTCTGATGGCGCAACCGCCTGTGCGTTGTCTGTTGCAAATGGATTACTTTAGTTTCTCGCTAGATATGTATCACAGTATGTTCTTTAACTTACATCTAGTTTCGTTTTGTTACGTGGTTTAGCGCAATTAGCTTGTTACATGCGATGATGCTTTAAATGTTTAATTCCCGAATTAAAGAAATGATTGCAGATTAAATTGGATACAACGGGAGATTTTCAGTTCTCAAGATTACATTTAGGCTTAAATGCAAAATTTGTGCGCTATGTATAAACTGTTCACCAAGGTTCATCCAGGAATTTGGACGGGACATGCGGCGCAGACCCATCAAGAACATACATATGAAGATCCATCTATCGTTGAGAGGAGTGGTATAGGTATATAAGTAAGTTTCTGAATGTCCGATCATTAAAAGATTATTTTTTACTAAAGGACATATATTTTCTCCCTGGTAAGGAAACCTGCTGATACCTAGGCTAACTTCGTTTTTCTTTAAGCGTTTGCTGCAACTTGTTCACTGGGACCAGACGATACAACAGTATTATGTGTCAATAATAAATCAGTAAAAATTCGATCATATGAGACCCTTTATTATTGAAGGCCAATAGTTTTGATCATTCTATCGTCATTGTATAGTAGACTAGTAGACTAATTCTTAAACATACAAAATTCAAGCCCTTTGACCAGATGCCCATTGAATATATATCCTAGCAATGATCCTTAACAAACAATCATATAATATAATATATGCACCATATAATATACTTGTTTAATGCATGGCGCAAGTCCATGGGACACTAATTCTGAGAGGCCCTCATATGCCCTCCAAAGGTTAATTACGGCACATCTGAATACATCTACAAGCTTTGATAGAGAGCCTCAACTCTCCAACCAGAAAGCCAACTGATTACACCCCGAGCTTATAGCCTCGTCATTTACATGGAATTTGCATTCAGCAGATTATATGGCATCAGTGAAGCTCGATCTGGGATCATAGGTTCTAAAGCTCCCATCCTATGCTCTCAGTCCGGAACTTTGAACATCCAAGAGCCATAATTTTTCAATACTGGTGTTCGGAACTTACTATAAAATATCGTTGCCGGCTGAACGAATTGCAAATCTGTGAGACAGTCGGCACTGTTCGATCGGAAACACACTTTTCTATATTCTCAACAATATTTCATCCCTAGGTTGTAAGACGATAGAAATGTCTCATAATACCAATATAATGTATAACGTTTAGTTAAAGGCAAGCGATACAATGCCCATTGCTATCCTAGTGGCGACTAATATTATTCATCAAAACAAGCTGACACCCATTTAAGATATATCTAATATCAAAAGTTTAATTATGGAGGCCTATATATTGTAATTCTATATAATATGTGAATTTAGAAGAACAGATTTTTAAAATGAATATAGATCTACGCAATGTCTAAAAATGAGGAATTATCACTTCAATTATATTTAGCTAAAAAAGGGGAATTTAGAAGAAATAAAAAATGCTTTCAAAATAAATATACTTTCTTTAAATTCTACATAATGTTTAAAAATGAGGAGTCACCACTTCAATTATTTTTTACTGTATCATATTTTTGGAAACAATAGTACAGATACAGGCTTCAAAATTAGAGTCTATGGGATTTTAATTGTCATCAGTCAGCTCGTGTCTCCAAGTCCAAATACAATAAGAAGGCTACTAGTATTATATCGTTTATGTTTATAAGGGTTGCCTTTAGTGTCATGGTATACTGGGAAAAAGACGAGTAGTAAAAACAATACCGAACAATCAATGTCCTAATTAACCTCAACAGCCCCTTGATAATATGTGTCCCGGACGATGGATCCAAGTAGCCATTGACTTCTCTGGGAGGTACATTGGAATGGACTAATCCATTAATCGAGGAATGATGTATGGTAGTTCATTATTATTATCATGGTTTGAATGAGTGGAGTCCGGTCATAGGCCGGGTTTCCACCACTTCCCATGTCAGGGCATCACAAACTCGCACACACATTTGCCCCACCAGTAACTAATCATCCAACAGATGGATGGCGGTTTCATAATACTCAATCCTAGGCTAGATCGATACAAATGATCTAATATAGCCAATACGATCTTACTTGTTATCCGAGCTAATGATCTTTCTTCCTGCATGGGAACCAGAGGGAAATTAGAGAAGATCGCAAGAAATACTAATACTACATTAATAAAAAATGAAAGGTTTCTTCTAACATTTTGCCACATATCTCTCTTTCACATATATATGTATCATACATGAAAGTATATTATATATATTATATACGATGATTTGTCAGTTTAAATAGCGAAGAGATATTTAATAGATCGTGTAAGAGATTTACATGAATTGTAATTAGCTTTAATTTACAGTTACTTAATGCTTCTGACGAAATATTTATAATATGAATGTATCTGACCTTATTGAGTAGATAGATGTACTGGAGTCTATGAACACATTTTGAGATGTAGTAACTCTTTTTAGCTCAAGTGTCACCGACACAAGGCCCGAATAACTGCGCCACTAGGTACACTTGTTGCAGATTACCACCAAGCAGGGTCTCTGTTCCAACAATAGAAACAAGGCATCCACTATTGTTTCTGGCAGACGCCCGTTCTGTAGCCTATAGTCCTTAAAGCCAAAGGTTAGTGGAGTAGAACTGGAGCTGTTTCACAGGCAATGGAAGGTCAGAATATGTGAGTGTCTGTATTCCTTGGCTCAACATCCAGACTAGGCTTGTGGCCGTGTTGACAGGCCAGGGCCCACTCTACATGGATCACACTTGTGTGTGCCTATCTCGCCTCTGCCTCCCCTCTTTCTCTCTACCTCAACACAGCAAGCGTGCTGCAAACCTGCTACTCCAACACTGAACTGAATTTCCTCCGATGCGCAAGCGCCAGTGGGCCCTTTCCAAAATGCCCGTAGGGAGGCGGCCTTTTCTCACAGCCACGAACTCAACGGAAGATATGGATAGGGGATGTGGTGGAAGGTAATAAACGGTAGCTGAATCCCCACAAAAGATCGACCTAATTGGCTTTGGTACTCTAATCTCGAGAATCGTTCGAAGCAAATGGGCAAGAAGCAATCGATCAACAAAAATAAAACATTCGAATAGTAACGCTACAACGGACCTGTGCAATAGTAATTGGGTATTACATCTGAGCCATATTTATAATGATGATGTTCCTTGGATAATGCAGGCGAAGTGACCCCGACTATTATTATTATAAAACTGATCTAATCAACTATAATGTATATATTATAAACTAAATTACTATGTGTTTCATGTAAGTGTATGCTATGACCGTGTGAATTTATTGGCCAGTTATGTTTGTATTTACTGAGAATTAATGTTTTCTGAACATTATTATTATTTCTCTCATTATAACTCAACATTTGATTCCGCCGTAGCAAATATTTCTATCTAAGAAATGATTATAATTATGTTCCGATATGTATGAGTCTTTCTTCCATTGTCCTGAGATTGAACTAACATAACATCTGATATAGTATTTGATTGGATGTTGTTGCTACGACTTCAAAAATAAGCGCAAGATGGTTACTCTCCAGCCTAACATCAATAAGCGGCATCTCTGCAAAATGTTATGGGATTGACATATCAATACAGGTCATAGGTTCATGACGGTAGCGAATACTGCCATTCAGCTGTTCTCATTCTGTTCAAAAGGGTCAAAGGTGACACTGCAATGCACACTCCTCACACAGAAAATGCCTCTGAAAGCACTGAGTGCCGCAGTTCTCAACGTAAAAGTGAATACAGCATAACATTGATGTGCGTAGTATTCAAATACGCTTTCTTTAAACCTAGCTTCAGTCGAGACTATTCTACGAACCTCCATGTCACAAACGCTTTAATTGAGCGCTCTGGGAGCAGAACATGACATATTGAAAATTGGATGTCAGGCACTTTTGGTCGTTATTCCTGACACTACGCTGGAGCAAGTATAGCACAATAAAGAGCGATTTGACATGATTACATAACAAAGGATCGCGTACAACAACAGAGAGTGGCGGTCGATGGGGCTATATGGTGAATTGCTTACCAGCGCAAATCTTCCTCTCTACCAGTTAATTTTCCTCTCGAATATCCTGTTTTAAAGGGAAAAGGATGGAAGTAACCGCCTGACTGTTAAAACAATTGAATAATTTGGTTGATGGCTTGTGATCAAATACAATGCCTCCCCTGTCAAATCCGAAAATCGTATCTGGTTTAAACATTGAAATGGCATTGGTTTCCCTTCAGGTTCAATCTATCATATCATTACGATATCTAATGACAGGGGCGGATCCAGGGGGAGGGGAGGGGCTAGTGGGCACGTGCACCCCCTCATAAAAAAAATTGTGCCAAACCTTTGATTGTCCCAATGCAAAACAATGAAAAAAGAATAAAAAGATCCCTCATATGGGTCAGATTTTCAGAAAATGTACAATTCGCCTTCACCAATCCTCTCAAATAACCCACGTTTAAGACAAAAATGATTCAAAATGCAGGTTAACAGAACCGAACTGATACTTTAAATCAATACGATACCAAATATAGGCCTACTCATATATACCCGGCATTCTTCATTTTTCAGCCTAATTTAGGAGAATTTCCTAAATATGTTGATCTGCCAATTGTACATTTTCTGAAAATCTGACCCATATATACAAAGATCCAATACTTTGGAACAGCATCCCCATGAATTCAAATTAGACCTAGGCTATATATTATGCTAAGAGGGATTTCCGATTGTGTTCCTGACAGAATTTATGCTAGCAGAAAAGCTTTGCAGTCTGAGTTACCTCACCAAACCGTGTTGTTCAAATAGATTTGTTCTATAGGAAGCAGCGTGTCCAGTACTCTATCTAATATCAAATAAGCATTGTGGTGCTCACATCACTGATGGGAAATTACTCCTACACTACAGGAAAAATACCCTGCGTTTAAATGGCATGCCAAGTAGGGAAACAAATATATAATTTAGAAATCCAAATACTCATTTAACCTGCAAATTCTCAGAATATGGCGTTGAATTGTATGTTATATCCATTTGGGGTAACGTTTAAGATTAGAGCAAACAAATTTAATTCTCCTGATTGCAGTATGAAGTATTACGATGTACTAGTATCACAATACCAATTTATTTTTCCCTCAACTGATTTAGTACAATATAAAAGTCATGCGACTTCACATGATGTACATTATACAATTACGGTATTATTTGTTTTCTTCTCCAGGGATAGCCCATTCTTTTTATTCTTCAGGAAACCTGTATTATGATATTTAATAGTCATTGAACACTGGTAATATAATATATTATATATTATATTGAAGGTAACTCTGAAAATAGTCTGATATTATGTAACTTTTGAAGCTTAAAGGATTGTCCTGATGGGTCTGAAAGTCAGCAGAATGCATTAAAACAGCACTCAGGGACTTTAAGGGTTTTAAAACTCAGTAATGTTCAAAGTGCATCAGTAAAAATTCAATAATTTTCAATGTGACGCTCAGAGCCCTGTAAAACCAATAGAATGCATTCAAGTGGCACTCATTTTCTAAATATTTTCCCGGGGGAACATGCTCCTGGACCCCTCTATATGGTAGCTAGGTCACAGGTGGGTCATTATCAAAACCAGCTTTTCTTTGTTTTTTTGTATAACCAGCGACATACATCTCATTCAGTTAACTAAAATCTTTAATTTTAACAAGCGAAGTTTTGCCAGGCTTATTCCTTTAAAATGAATAGCTCTTGTGTATTTTAAAGACATTTTATGGCCTGCTAGCTAGCTAATTAGCCCCCTCTCCTCACAAACCAATATACACAAATGACCTGAATGAGAACTGTCTGTGCCCCACCCTAGGGTCCACCTCCTGGATCCGACCCTGAAAGATTTATGATATCATAAACAATATACATGTATACATACAAGAATCATTTATTGGTGTTACACTCGTTGACCTATTGCAAGATTTCTATGACCTATAATGATCAAACCAGATATAATGCCCTTGCTAGGTGAAATTGATTGAAACTGCAAGGCTTTCGTCCGAAATTAAATGGTCATAAAATGAAGTTTTTAGAAAGATGCTTTCTGGATTGCCCGACTACCAACCGATCCTAAAATGCTTGAACTTAAAGATTAAAGAAAAATAGTAACGGCTTCAGATTATTCATTTATGTGGTTCTAACAATTTCGGAAATGTCGTTAGATGCCCCCTATGAACTCAATAAACAGGACTTGGTATTAGGGTCTCAGACATAAAGTGGGAATAAACACGGTTGCTTTAGGTTTTGTAAACAATGCTAATAATATTGTGACGTTAGAATTGTTATTTTACAACTTTTAGGCACCCAGCGGAAGACCTACCTAGACTATTGTCTATTTAGAATGTTGGATAACCTCACTGTAAAAAACATCTGTTGCAATAAAAGAATTCTTGAATTGAATTGAATTTTACAACTTACCTTTGTAGAAAATATGGATTGATGCGCATCCAGAGATATTAGTTATAAGTGTAATACATCGATGTCTTTTGTAGCATCATGATTCGATTTCCGTGTATCATATGCTACATGATTCAAATTTGGTTGTCGGGCTGCTATGTAAGGACTATGTAGCAATTCAATCCCCATGCTACACCAATGTGGTTGTCAGCTTGCTTCTACGTAGCAATTCACTCAAAATGCTACATTATATATACAACTGAAACAAACCGTGGTGTTGAATTTGTTGTGTTTCTTTTTTATTTCGTGTGCCGTGTCTTGGGCTTCTTCATTATAATAGTAATATAATTTATTTTCCATAAAAGTGCTGCACATAGATCTGGCATTGGCCAGATCTGCCAGTGCATACCTAAAACCAATTTACTTGTCAGTTTGCTTCTGTGTAGAAATCCACCCAAGAGTTGAGGCAACCTTGATCAATATGCATGTACAGACTATGGATCCATGGTTCGATGTGAGAGTGATACTCCATGCAGCGTTCAATGTACAGCATCGACATAGAATATGAATATTATCAAGCTTACTTCGAGGTGGATAGAGGGGAAACGAGTCCAAGAAAGGGAAACTTATGATCTTTTTAAATTGGAATTAACAAAGAATATAGCTTGAAGTGCTAATGAATTATATTGATTCATAATACTTATTTGAGATATTTATACTTTAAATCTATATTAGCATAGTCAAATCTCATGGTCACACTTTAAATCTCAAAATTAATCCGAAAAGCTAGCGTTGCTACCCAAAAGTGAGAAGCGCAACTAAACCATAATTTCTGTTGTCATAGAAACGTCAAATAACTAGTAAACGCAGATGCATGTAAAGCTAGTGAAACCATCCTTAGAACGACAGATATTCCGGACCACACAAGGTGGCAGCTCCGTTCATTACCTCGCGGTGAACAATAACCCCGGGTTGGTAATATAACAAGTGTATCCGAAGGCTATTAAGTGACGGATGGGTTGATTATGAGACTAATTTTCTCATTTATCTGCAAGGCGTACTTTATAATGTTGCCACTCATGCCCGTGGAAATATTTGATTGCCCTGTCTCGATTCAATACATTAAATCTACTCGGAGGAGGATGGTGAAATTCTTAGAATTGTTTTTTCACGCTAGTGCATGGACATGTTTACTAGCGTTTTGAAATTAACGTGATGATTATATCACATTATATCATGTTATAATAATATATATTATATAATATATAAAATATATAATATATACTATATGTATAATATATATAGTGGAACGTCTCTATTGAGACCACCCTTGAGACTGAACCATGTGTGGTCTCATAGCGAGGTGCAGCATATTAGAGGGCTAATCTAATAAGAGAAAAGCAAATTGGGACTGAGAGAAACTGGTCTTAATAGAGGGGTGGTCTCTATAGAGAGGAGGTCTTTATGCGAAGTTCCACTATAATGACAGCTATGGTATCATATGGCTTATATGTACATAATATGTCTCGATACCTATTTTAGAAAACTGCGGTTGTGTATTCTAGTTTATCATTTCAGTTATACTTCGACTGGAAATTAAAAGCGTTGAAACCACTAATATCTATAACTACATAGTGTTGTTGTCCTAAACCCATCCCCCTGTACCCCAATTATTAAATTAGCTGATAGCCAGGCTGATAGACGATGTACCTATTAGTCAAGAATCACGTCCATTAATTATCAAGGAAGAAACAATAAATCCGCCAACATCCCCAGCGTCAGTTATGTCCACAACTTTAATTGCTTGACTAAGTAGACACTTAGGTCTATAGATATAATGGAGACGACGATGCGCTAAATGGTGAAGCTCCACTATACACCTGTTAGGGTGGCTCCTCAAACAATATCTAGCGACATATTTGGCGGGATTACTTCTAAAACTTATTTGACATCCTAGCATTTAACATGTTGGAAAGAAGCTCTAAAATATATTTAACTCACATTAACCAACATATTTCATGGGTTCCTAATACTAATATACATTTATCGATTTAACACTTTATTGATAATTATAGGGATTTGAGACCTCCGATTAAGTAAAACTATAAAGGCACAAGAGGGCTATTTGTGAATCGATTCTCGAAATTAAGAAAAATAGCCTAAATCTACAGCTATAGTTAAGAAGATATCAATTTCTATGGAACATACATGTGTGTGTGTGTGTGTGCTTCTCCCTATTGCCCCTAATATATTGGACACATCTATAGATGATGGAGGTGACTATAAAAGTAAATTCTGTCAAGATGTTGACTGATACCTGTCAAGGCCGGGGAAGCAGAGCAGCAGGAAATTTAAGGACAGACGGGTGCTCACTCTCCTGGGCTTCATTTGGTCATCCTGTAAAAGTAGGTTTACTTCTAGATTTGTTTTAAGTCGATAAGGCTAGACACCGAAACTATAATCTGAGCAATTTGATATTTCCGAAGTTTTATTTGATGATAGATGGAATTTTTTTAGTCGGATTACAAAGTTTCGGATCTGTTGGTTGATCCTTCATCAGGGAATGGCTACATCAATGATTCGATTCAAGGGGTTTATTCAAATGTGCAGCTTGCAATTGGGTATCCATGGTTATTTCTTGATTGTTTTAACTAAGTATGAATTTCCCCAGTCCTGAAGCATATTCGACTTATACTTAATGCTTTAAGCACATATAATTGACGCGATTCCAAGATGGCCTTGTACATTCGATAGAAATGTCTTTCCTTCTATAAATGGGAAGTCGTAAAATCAGATTGTACACAATCAAAAGTACTTCGTGAGAGACGACCCCAGGGGCCCACTCTGTATTATATGCTATGACGAAAAGTTCTAAAAACTACTTTGAAGATATTGTTGGTTATTAATTTCCTTTCATACAGAAAAGAGAAAATTAAGATTTTCCTATCAAGGAGTACATTCTTAAAGCGTTTAAAAATCTTCGATTTTTACGAGATTCTACATGGAATAAAGACGGTGCCGATCACAATAATAACAGTTCCCACGGAATATTTGTATTTGACTAAAAAAATCTAATTACTAAATAAATATTATTACTGGGAAAGTACAATTTGGACGAAATGTGCGACATTCTTAGTTGTTTGCCGAATACCAAATGACGTGTGTCGCCACTGCCATGCCATCAACCAATAATTTCCACCATTTTATTTCAACTGTGATTTTCGGGATGAACCCCTGCTTCCTGGAATAGTCTTTTGAGATTTGTTCTCGCAAATATCATAATTACTCCGCCCGCTTATCATTTTTTTTTATCAAATTAATACACGAAATGGATGTATTCATTTCTGATGCATTGTCTATTCGGAATAAAAATCCTATATATATATAATTTATTAAAATTGTTGTAGGAAATTTGGATGGATCTTTAATTTGCTTTAACTCAAGGCTTAAGTTATTAACTCAAGGCTTAAGTTATTAACTCAAGGCTTAAGTTATTTTAACTCAAGGAAGACTTGAATAATGTTGTGCGAAGGTGTGCAAAGAATAAGATCTCACTCAACACAAAAAAATGTAAATTCATGTCTATTAACATGAAGCAAACAGTTGTAAATGAAACGGAGTATTGTTTGAGTTCTCAAAGATTGGAAAAGGTAGATTATTATAAGTTCCTGGGGGTAGAAATCAATTGTAAGATAGACTTTAAAACATTCCTGGTAAAGAAAATAAATGTAGTGAAGAGCAAGATTAAGGCGCTATCCAAACTCTATGGGATATGTGACAAACAGACTTTATTATTGATATATAAAACAACTATATATTACCATTGATTGATTACGGAGATTTATTCTACCATAGCTGTGCTCAGAGGTACCTGGACAGACTACAATCTCTCCAAAATTCGGCCTTCAAAATAGCACTTAAATTACCTAAGTACACTAGTACAAAGGAAATACACGTTAAAGTCAAAATGCCATCATTATCTACAAGAAGAGATAGTCATTTACTTGATTTAGCTTACAGGAGATCGCTGAAGGAAGAAAATATTGATAATAGAAATATAAATTTAAGAAGTCTTAGGGATGGAAAGAAGCTTTTAGTTCCACACCCAAAAAATGAGGTGTTCAAGAAATCATATTTATTCAAACTAACGGGCCTATGGAATAGCTTGCCCGAAGAAAACAGAGATATCAAGACGAGAGAAGGTTTCAGGAGTTATCTGAAAAATAGCTATCCTCAGGAACATGACAAATACTTGTTAACTATCACTGAGTAGATATACTTATGTATATCAATGTTTACAGTGTTTACTTTTACAGGAGCAACTTGGATATAAGTAATTACATTTTGAAAATGGTTTGGGGAGAACCAAACAGGCATGTAGGTCCTGTGATACGTAAGGCTGACTTATTTCAGCAATAGAAGGGGTGGGGCAGGGTACCATATTTTTACTGTGAAACTCAGTACTGTATATAATAAGTTATGTTACTCTATATTCAGACAGCTTATATCGAGCCATAGTACATGGTGGAAAATATTGTAAGATTCATCTGCATACCGAAAGAATTGATGATTGCTTTGTTGTATGATATGATTATTATTATATGGTGAATATTGTACTTAAGTGATCCTAATCTATGAAGTTAAACTCATTTGACTCTCACACTATGACTAGATTATAGGTGAATGATCAATGAATTACAAAGAACGAACAATTGAACAATCCAAGGAAAGAACAATGAACTCAAAATACTGTTGCAAAAAACAAACGGACAGTTTTAAATATTATTGGATCGTGCGGTAGACCTGCTTCGCAGAGTATCACTTCCAATTCAGTGATGATGTATTTGACAATCTATTGTAAGCTATAAACTGAATAAAAGTTGTTATATATAAGACCAAGATACTACCTTTCTTGCCTTAGTCACGAAGGTTGATATCTGTGTTACCTTTCATGCCGTCCAACATTACCTCCACTCCTTCCAGCTTAGTGACTTGCCCCCTGGTTATACTTGACAGACATCGACACCGGTGTTTTTTAGCGATAGGGCAGCTCCGTATTAGCATGAGAACCATTGCGTGACACTGGGAATATCAAAGTTTCAACATGTGTTATTTGATAACGTGAATGACAACATCTTAGCATGGTTGGGCCAGAAACTAATGATTCGACAAAACATTTCAAGTTTATGTCAGTCATTGGAGTGAAGAACATCCGCAAAGTTCTGTCCCCGCCTTGAGAAAATCTCGGACTTGGTATCCTTGAATAATGAAGTAATATTGGTTAAGAACGAAAATAAACATTAATTTGCTGCATATCACCTCAAACGAATACTTTTTAACCAGATCCAGCAACCAAAGAATATTAGACTTGTTTAGAGAACGGAATAGGTGGGGGGGAGGGGTGCATAGAGGTAACAATCTTTATGCGATAGATATAACTATAAACATTAAATGTGGGACATTACCAAAGTATGACCGATATAGTAGAAATAACATTTTTAGGAGATAGCAGTTCCTTCCTCGAAGTCTTCTTTGATAGATTTCAGTTTATCGGTTTTAATTCTCTCAATAAGTGATATGTCTGTGCCAGAAACAGTTGCTTTCCTATACTGATAAAGGTGTTCTACAGAACGGGCTGTGAATGCGTCATAAGTGATTGAGCAAGGGTACATGTTAGAGAGGGGACTAGAAAGCTATCCCGTCTGGTGTGGGAATGGTCAATACATTCTCAGTATGCATACCCATTGGTAAACTGTTGAAATCATTCCTATTATAAGTTACACCGTCTCTATCTAATTACTGAGTTTCCCCGAGTCTTGGCTGTTATGTTCTGCAATGTACGCGCTGCATTGGCAATTCATCCAGAAGTAAATCCGCCCAGAATATATTTTTTCCTGTGATAAATTAGTTGCTTGTGAGAAATAGTGAGATTAATTTGTTGGTCGGTGCTAGGTTCAAATTTCTGAGTTGGGGTTACTTTCTGTGCAAAATAATTCTCTCCATTTAGAACGAACCGGGGAATCTGAGGTACAACTTTTAGTAGTTTACTATGGTGTTATAGCCAATGGAATTGCACTAATAACCTCTTAATAAATAAATACTTTTCTGAGACTTTTCAATGAATGCTTTGGATGGATATTTGACCACACCCATGTTAATGGTTACACCCATGTTACAACCATGTTAATGGTTACACTTTCTGCGTGGCCCATAGAAGTCATAGACATATTTCTCTGGGCCCAACTCACACCTAGCTAGCCATCTGGGGTAGTGCCCAGAACTATAAGTATAACCACTATATAACCACAATCTCTCATTCCATCAATCTTAAACACTTTCAGTTTGGTTGTTGATTAAATGACTTATATACTGCAAATAGGTGGATGTATAAAAACTATATATTATAGGTTTTGATCGAGTACAGTGATTCAATTCAGCCACATAACTTCCGAACTAATCTTCTTGACACAATAGACACATGAATAGAGGCAGCATAGCTATTATACCTGGGAGCAAAGAACGAAAATACATAGGAGCAGAAAATAGTCAAGCTTAACCGGTTAAAAGTGGAATCAGATTTACAGTTGTTCGTACCAATTTAATAATGGAGGTTCATCTTTTTAAAAGCATCTGCTATATTCATCTTGGCAACAAATCTTTCTACGTTATATTTGGTGTGATATACTTTTGACATTTGCTGCGTTTCTATTTATTCTGTTCAATCAGAGCAGATAGAGGTTTGTTTTCTTATTGGATACCATTCTGATTCACAATACCAATCTGATTCACCTATTCATTCATAGCTATTATAATGCCTTTCTACGTATAGTAGACCGACACGGCGCCTGGTGTCTCCTCTAGGAAAACACTTGCAAACAATGCTACGCTGATCTCAACTAGAAATAGGTAATATTCCAAAGATGTGAAATACTTCGGGTTAACCAGACATTTGCAACTATTGAAAATTAATGAGAATTTATGTTTGATAATTCAAGATTTGATTAGGTAGTTTAAATCTAATCTCATTTTTGTTCAACGTCACATATATATCATATATATATATATATATCTCATTATGATATCCTTAGTCTTCGATAGGGGTTGAAGAAAGGAAGTATAGATAGATAGATGCTTAAGAGAAAAATAATTGGTATTTAGTTGAATATACACGTATACACGTTTATATCTAAAACCCTGTTCTCTTCGTTCCTTGAATTTCCCGAGTTCGATTAATCACTTGAGTCCATCAACGAAGGTCGTTGCACTTTGGTTGTTGCAAAATTATGTATTAAACTCCGAGTTTGAAGGACGCTGAATCAATTCAGACTCTTCCCTCGTCAAAAGGACAAAGCAATATCCTTTGACAGCTAGGAAGATTCCTTCTTCTTTAATAAAAATCGTTCTGGTCTTCTTAATGAAAGAAGCTCAGAATTGTTTGTAGTTAAATCATAAAATTGCGACGTTGCTGATGTTTCTTTTGCAATAGAATACTGGGATGGACTGGAGGTGCATGTAGGTAACATCAAAAGTGATGTTAATTGGTTTTCCTGGATGAATCAGGCTTCAAAATGTTTGGGCTTTCGTTGTCACCACTTAGATATGCCATAGTAAGAACAGACCAATTTGGTGTTACAAAGTTATTCCTTACGATCGAAGCATGCAGCTGGTTGGTCTCACACAGTGAATACAACTTAGAACACGTTTCTGGAACTGCAATGAGTTCAAAAACGGTGTGTAATCTTGGTAATGCACGGGAAGGGATAATATTATAATGTTATAGATGTGTTTAAGTAATCGGCTACCTGATGGTACACAAACATCCATTATCAGTTGTGCACCTAATGCATCCCAGCGATCAATACAGTTAAAGCGGACAGAGATATATCGTCACCTAACGTTGCGTTACTACAACGAACGCTCGTTAAACTTATGGCTAGCTGACCCATAGTTGCGCTACCATTACGAACGCACGCTGCGTTACTTATGAAACGCCCCCCCCCCCCCCCCCCCCCCCAGGGTATCTCTTCAGATCTTTTGTGTTGACCCTGCTTGAAATTCTGTAATCCAATCGATCAATAATCTATATTCACCTTCCGCCTTTGATGAAAATCTATGTAAGGGTCGATCAGTGTTATACTTAATACAGGATGTTTTGTATATGTTATAGCAATATGATTACATGGATCCATAAGAAAACCAAACATGGAAAGGGATTACCATTGGAAATACCATAGAAAGCAGAATGTCGCCTTGTGAACAAACAAAGGGGCGGACATTTCTTTAATGCCTGGTATATAGGGTTATACTTCAAGTACAATATGTATACTTCCTCTTACCATGGATGTGACCACGTAATATTTCCTGTATGCCCGTTTGGGGATGTTTTCGCATTATCTAATTCACACCATAGGATGTTCAAAGGGTCAAATATTTTACAAGTATCCATAGCTACACGTGTCAGATAAAAAAAAGAATGAATAGTTGAAATAAATATTAATCAATGTAGAAAGGTTAAAAAAGCCACACCTATCAAGTTTATTTCTATGGTCACTATCATTTTAAAGGATAAAGATGATGATTTTTTATGTTTGTCCCTGCCCACACACAGCCTATTTACCCCCCCCCCCCCCCTCGATTGCCTCCCGATTTGGGTCTCCGATGAATCCTATGATTTCATTTCAAATCCTGGTTCATGTTTTTGAAATAACATAAACCAGGATTGGAAATGAAATCATAGGATTCATTGGGAGACCCAAATCGGGAGGCAATAAGGGGGGCAAATCGGTTGTGTGTGGGCAGGGTTTAAGGTAGTACAAAAATTGGTCGTGTTCCTCTGAAAAAAGGGTTTTAATTTTTTAAGCTGAACCAAATGCAATATATTTTTTTATTTTGAAATCCTACTAAGCATTGTTTCTCATTGTATTAGTGTATTATTGTATGTGTGTCTCACATTGAATTCTCATTGGACATTCAGACAAGTTATTATTTATTGTGGTTTGTCAGTTTCTTTTCGGTTTTCCTAACAATATTTGTTCTATGAAAATACCTATAGGGATCTTTTAGAATCAAATTTGTGACATTCTGTCGCGGAGTTATTCCAACATTTCTGAGCTTTATAAAGAAAGGGCGATTTCAAGTTTTCAAAAACATGCTTTTTACTCATTGAAAAATGTAAAAAAAACAGTCACAACTATTCTCACAGAACCAAAGTAAATGTTTATTTATATGTTATGCCCTATTCCTCAAATGAATGTTTGAACATCGAGGGGCCCGTAGTCAAAACCCAATTTGGAAATGCGTTAACAGGTTCTATGTCCTACTCTTTTCGAGTAATATCGCACACAGGCAGTTTTAGCACAAAATGGGTCTAACAGCATGCATTTGGTACGTGGGAGGGGAGACGTAGGATTATGAACATATTGGAGGACAATGCCATTGACAGCTGTGACCCCACCCCCTGTAGTTAATATCAAAAATAAATTTATAATATATTAATTTTATTCTGGTATATATACCATACACACCATGGTATGTCGAGTTTTATTTTTCGTGCACTGTAAATGATTGCCTCGATAAATGTTCCAGGTTTCGAAGGATGCCCAACTGCACGGATCCATTCTGTTCCCTCGAGCCCGTTGAGGTGGTCGGTGGGATTGAGTGGATCAAAAATAACCCATTAATGGCATGGCCGTATCTCCTGATTGGTACTGGAATCAGTGTCTTTGGATCCCTGGGAAATGTGGCCTCCATCGGTGCCATCCTACTTGACAAACATCTACGCCACATCCGGAATGCTTTTCTTCTAAACATGGCCATAGCCGACCTCTTTGTCACGACATTTGCCGACCCTATGAGCGTTCTCGGTAAGTAAAAAAAGAATTGATGCTTTTTAACATAGTTCCGGACACATTCTAATTATCTTGGCTAGTTGGGATGGGCAACGCTGCGTGGTTCAAGACGAGTGAAAACAATTTCATGCCAACTAAAAATACCCACTACACCGTCGTATCTTAAATATACTTGAAATTGGAAGTTTCTACTTTTTATGCGTAAAATATAACTCAACAAGAGAAATACCTTTACCCGCCTTTCGGTGGTTGGAGTGTTTATCGATCCAATGAAATTCAAACAGTGTCCTGATCATGTGCTGCCTGACTAGGATTAGGCGGTAAAAAGACTGCTGTGAGGGTAAATTAGCTCGGTAATAACTATCAATGCCAGGAAAAATTGTGCAGAGCCATTTATTTCCCGGCTGCATGGCGGCCAACCACGCGATGTATTCATAGCCCAGGCGGTTTTCCAATAGCCTTGATGTCCAATGTAACTGACACGAAAAGAAATTTGTGGAGAGTGCCAAAAAGATGTATAATTTATGACAGGTTAATTAGACACCGGTGTTTTCTCTCTGATGTCGAGGAGTGGATGAAGGAATGGTCACTAGTTCTTGTTAATCTGTTAACACCCTCATAAAAGAACAGCTGGATTATGGTATGACTCTGCCCCCTCGACCAAATTGGGATGATAATTCCTCTTGTCTTAGGATATCAGGTCCCTCATCCCGTTCCAGTCTAACGCCATAGGCGGTGGTGGGTGACATTTAATGGTCAAAAGATCACATCTTACCCCCACTTCCCCCCACTTTCTTGTCAAGGAATAGGGCGCTAAACTAGACTTTGGAATGGAAGCAGATGTTATGCGCGAAAGTTATGAATCTGATTTGTCTGTATTTACGTTCGTTAAAAAGCAGAGGTAATCACCCAGCCGTTCCTCATTATAGGATTTGCTAAAATAACTAAATGTTTTGACGCAATAACCTAAAATAGATTTCTTTATCTCAGTAGTCTCGGGATTAAAGAATTTTGGTTGGGGAGAAATGAACTAAACGTATTGGGGGTTCTGCATTAATCGATACTAAAGACTTGATTTTGTAAGCCTTGTGAAAATGGTCCTAAGATTAGTTTACATTTACAATGTTATAGTATATACTTGTAATTTGATGTACACCTATTTTGTTTACGACGATATCAAGGTGATTTTATAAGTTTATAAATTTTGTGAATTTTTCTATAATGCACTACGTTGTTTATTCACCTGATTAAATCAGTTGATTAAATAGTTGTACGGTCCTTAAAGCCTCCTAATTTATTTCACAGGAATGGTTCTTGGGAAGGAGTTCTTTGACAGCCGACCAGGCCTTTGCGATGTGGTGGCGTCGACCTGCATGGCAGCGTGTGTTACGGCTCTTTTCTCTCTGGGCGCTGTCAGCTTCTTTCAGTGCCTCAGCATCTGTTACCCAGGGATCTATGAGAAAATGTTCTCCAAAAGACTGGTTTTCATTCTGTGCTTCGTCTTCTGGATAATAGGCGGTCTTATTTCCCTACCTCCACTGGTTGGCTGGACATACATAATTTTCGATGAGAAATATCTAGAATGCATATTCAATCGGTTGCACAGCGAGTCCTACACATCGTTTTATTCGGGTATCGTGGTTGCTACACCACTATTCATTATTTCATTCTCATATCTGAAGATTTTCACGCACGTACGAGCGAGCAGAAAGCGTATTGAGCAGATGAAAACTAGCGGTACTGGGGGGAAAGGGGACAATTCAGCTGGGAGCAAACAATCTCTCCGATTGGCACGCACTCTTGTTGGTATCTTCCTGGTATTCGTCGTTTGCTGGGGTCCCTTTGCAATCCTTATTGTTATTGACAGAGAGGATAGGGGGCATATGGCCTTGCACCTATATATCCTACTACTGGCCCACATGCACGCTAGCCTAAACCCTGTTGTCTACCTACTCACGAACAAGCACTACCGCAATGGATTCCGACTTTTCTTTGGCATGTTATGCCCTTGTATTAAAATGTCCCCCAAATCCGATCTTGAAGGAAGTACTAACGGCGGCGCATCGATCACAGGTAATACTGCCGTGACGACCGTGGGCAATTAACATTGCCCCGACGTCAAATTTAATTGCGCAAACGGGAGAAAATCAAAGAAAATTTAATCAGGAAAATGTTAAAGTCCAAAATGACATTGCATCAGAATGGGCCACCGAGCCTGATGAAGAAAGAATGTATCACGTTTTCTTGATTTTCTTTAATTCCCCTTTCAGCCCGTAAAGTTTAATTATTTTTTAAATGGCCCAGGCTCTTAGTTCCACTCTTCGTTTGCAGAGTTAAGGGGGTTGTTCAAGCCATGATTGACAAAGCTCTCGTTTAATAGCTTTTTATACCATCTCCTGAAATTCATACCTTCAAATGCCACCTATCGCTGTTCATTTTCGCAAAACATTTTTATCATTGGCTCCTGTGCATTGATATCTGGATCATTCACGACAGTAAATTAGATCATATCTCCAGTAAAGGACCATTACAATGGCGTAGTAGACTTAATGCGCAGAGCCTTTCCCCCTCCGTAATGGATTATGTTCATACATTACATCCGTGTGACACATATCTCTCATTAACAATTGTTATAGACGTTGAAACCTACTCACCAATGGTTAGAATTAGATTTAAAACGTATCAGTTATCACTCTAGTACGATAGTCCTAAAAATGAAGTCATTTCATAGTTATATCCCGCTGAAACAACGCATAAGAGGGAATGAACAGTGAGAGAAGGGTATACTATTAAATTTTATATAAGTAAGTGCCGCTCTTTTAAAATAATATCATTCTGAACAACCCAAAATAGCCCACTGATTTGTCTCTGTAAGCATATTATTTATCACAGAGTTATTTTAGTGCCTAGATGACTTATTTATTTCCTTTAATGCTATTTTAAATTAAGATTGGGCTATAGTACAATTATCACCCCGTACAAATTATAGTCTCGTGTAAATCAGATAGTATTTTAAAAGTAAGATAGATCTCACGATCGGTTCACAGTAGAATAATGGCATCTATTTTGGAGCACTTTTCTCATTAACGGTCTAATTCTAATTCCCTTTTTTATCCGGTGGAGGAGTATTCTGAGATGCAATTTCCGCTTGTCTTAATGAACCTGGAACACAGGCTATGTGAAATATGAATATTGCATGGAACAGGCTTGTAGACAGGAGAAGGAAAATATTGATTAAGAAGCCAAGAGGCTGTTTGAGCGATGCAAATAACTGTTGCCACAGAAACTTGCGAGGATGCAACGGAGTTACTCAGAAGACCTCAACACCGCTCCCCGGGGGTTTCTTTCGGGGAAGAAATCTAATGAAATGAGTTGCTGCCAAACAATACCAGCAGGTTATTGCTATTATGAAGAGACCAGTGTAGTTGAACCGCTATGGTGGGGATACATTGTGATTTTGGTGATACCGCCCATAGAACCTTTCAGATGCCATTTTATAGCCTTATTTGTATGGAGTTATCCTATTAACCCGCCGAAATCACGACTTTATAGCCACATGTAGTATATATATATATATATATATATAGATAAAATGTTAACTATTGATAGCAATAAAAGGTGTCGAACGCAGCAGTCGTTGGTGAAATCAGTTTTATATGTACATATCACGTGTATCAGTGTCCATATTTCCAGCTACAGTGCATAATTATTATATAATTAATAAATAACATCTGCAATAGCATGTATGATTTCGTCACAGATATATTCAATTAATCGACATGCAAGTGTCCGAAAATCAATAGAATTAGAATCATTCAAAATAATCACACAACAGTCACTTGGTGCGTTTACACGTAATTTCATGACACACACAACTTTTAAATGCCTCAAGAATATGTACATGATTACATCAGAGCTGCTCTACATAATAGATCTATACTTGAACAATCGAGTTCAGTCCTAAGACCATGCATGTGACTATCTCTATACGGAAATCTAGTCTGTTTGTAGCCATAAGACAGGTTCTGGTAACATATTAGACCAAATTATTCAATGTGATCTCGATGAATATGGGTTAAATCATTCGATAATTTAAAATCGTCATGATTTTCTCGCTGATCATGTCACTATATCTGGACTAAATTAACATCACAATTTCCAATGCCTTTAGAGAATGTCATTATCACGAGATATTGGTTAGGGAATAGTGAAAACGATCAAGCCATGGTGGAAACACATTTTGGTTGGCATTAAACATGGCCGGTCGAGATCGGACCCATCCTCAACATCAGTGCATATTAATTCAATTGTAGACAGGTCATTTCCAGAAATACACTTTCAGGAACTACAACAGTAACACTATCCCGGGTCTTTCATTGAAAATATAAATGATTCCTGCTTTTCTCAATGCATTATATGAATTATACGCTTGAAACATTAATCTATAGGATCAATTGAATTGAATTGAATTGAAAAACATTTTTATTCAGACACAAGCTGCAATCGAGGGGGGTCTCACACATTCATATTTGAAAGAGAAGTATGTAGAAATAATACCACATACATTATCGCATTATTATTGATCTTTATAAGCATTGCCACTGAAGATTAAGGCTATGAGAATATTGTTCTCAGTATATAGAATACATACAACCAGAAATGATTAGGTTTAATAGAGTGGTAATCACGTGTACGCAATGTTGAAATTAATTTGACCGACTAAATGCATGTGGTTTCCTCTGGATAGTATAAGAATGTTCACCGCCTACAGCAATCTACAAGAACCCAGTATCTTATTGCCTGTTTCATCGAGAATAAGAAGTAGGAAATTCGGGTTATCCGAAAAGAGATAATTGACCCAAAGTCCCGGACTCGATCTTGACGGATTCACACGGTATTCATACAACACCCCCAAAAGTCTATAAATATATTGTATTTCCTTTCAAAAGTACACAAAATGTTTCTGCTCGTTACAAAGTCATCATATCACATAAGGTATATTACTGCTCAATAAGAGGTATAGTATTAATTATGGATATGTTACATTTCTATACGCATTGATTTGGTGCAGAGGTTGAAAGAGAAGTATGTAGAAATAATACCACATACCACATCAAGTTGGTATAGAGAATGATTATATTTTCCTCTTATATGTGGATATGTGTGTCTGCAATCCATCTGTAGAAAAGTCTTCGTTGTTTACCTAGAAGTTGCTTGTTGACTCCAGAAATGTGAGATCACTACACATATATCGACGCCAAAGAGGCAGTAATTGTCACTGCTGTCACCACTACTTTTACCGATGTCAAAACCACTTCAAAGATGCTGGCTCTCTGCAAGTAGAACAACTCGCCCATTAAAACAATTCACAAAACCGGCTTCTGAAATTCTGTAGGGGTAGCACATAGAATACTTGGCGTTAAAGATGCTTAAATAACTGAGCGACTGGTTGCGATTCTCACTTGCATAGCTACGTGATGACTTTAGGGATTTAATATTATATTTTATGATATCCACAATTCCGTTACTGTTCTGTTGATGTTAGACTTGGAGATTCACAATGCATGTCACGAATAGCATAATGTAGAGCCTATGTACACATATCTATCATCAAAGTTTATGTAATAAACAATAATACATCCCAAAGTAACAAACCAAGTATCTTTTACTAATTCATGAAAACAAAATAATATATTCACCACTTCAGTGTAATTAATCCATCGGATGTCAAGGCTCGCCAACGTACTACAGAGTATAACAAGACCTGTCAGGAGGCTCAGGAGACAGAATCCTTTGAAGAAATTCAAGCACTGGAAGAAATAAATTGACATTTAGTAACGTAATGTAGCATGTACATGTACATGTAGCATGTACTTGCTTAATAAAGATTAATACTTCCTAGAATCAAATCTTTTTCATTTTTTCTCCTGTTTAAAAGGGATACCTGGACGATCTCAGCGTAGAAAATACATTGAGAAGGACCATTCCTTTTCAGTGTCGCATTAAGCAGAAATGTTTTCCTTCTCATTCCTTTTCAGCGTCGCATTAAGCAGAAATGTTTATGTTTATTTGATAAAAGTTTTATAATAATGATATAATAGTAATAAAAGAATAAGCCAATATTACTTTCCCATTCTGAACAAGGGCTGGGTCTATCTATTGATGTGCACGTCCATACTTGTTAGCTTACCAAAGAAGGCTTCCCGAAGCTTCGCATGGGAATCTATTACCATTATGGCCGAATGTAACACATTGGAAAGCTACAGGTGTGGCCATATAGCCGGCCTTGGACGCTGTGCATAGCCGCGTGCATTAACAGATTCCATTTAAAGCTGCATTCTCCGCTATTACGACAAACACAATCTTGCCGAATCTTTAGGACTGACTTCATCAATATTCTACCACTGATATATATGTTTATACAAGAATTTGAAGTAGAAACGATCGAGTGAAAAGAGGTGCCGGTGAGCGATAATACTAGCCTGTCACAATACGAGAGGATTCGGGCGGATTCTCCAAATATAAATAAGGACGTTTTTGAAGCTCTGTAGCAAAAACAACCAGGAAGAATCCCCTAAATTTCGGTCAAATGATTTTAGATGGGTTGGAAAAGAATGGAAGAAAATGTAGAGAATATTTTGTTTTTACCGATGTTAACTGAGAGTGTAGCTTTCCAATTTGATAACGATTTGTAGGTACCATCTTGATCAGATTTGTTTCATCTAAGAAGTAAGGCAATCTATCATGAACGTGAGATTAAATAAATGCGAGAAATCTATACTTATATAAAACAGTAAGCAATTTCTGTTTAGACCATCATACCCAGACATTGAAATGCTTCAATTTCTTTCTACTGATATGGGTCCATTCTGCAATGTAATAACAGGAATATATTGCCATATTGCAAGGAATAAAATGAATATCAACGGTTTTAATTCTATAAAAGGGGCAAAAATGTTAATGGTGGTTTCTTACTGTAGGCTTCCCTGACCTACATATTCACTGACATCATATGCTCTACATGGGGTTTCCCGGCTTAATTATTTCACTAATGGACAACCTTACTTGTCCTCGCCCCAAGAGGTCTCAGGGGTGTCCACAAGTGGGGACGGGTGGCTATCGATTACTTGGGCCTTGGGCTTGGGCCTAGTTATCTCCACCTATGGACCATGCCTGGACAGTAGCAGCATGCACCTGCCCGCCCAGCCTACTCCTCCCTCAGTGTAATACTAGTCTGTTCTGAAGTTGGTCCTATTTTTCTTATTTTATTTTATCTTTCACTACGAACCTTAAGTCAATTCATCTCTAATCGCTGAACTACCTAGGGATGTCATATGGAACGTCGCCTGTGGATACTTTTTGATAACTCTCTCTCTATGTAATAATATTTATGTATATGGATGTATTTGAGACCTTAATACTTCTTTATTTATTAACCTTTCGTGGGTGAAAAAGCTGTGTGATCAAGTATTTCCGGGTATTGCCGAAAACATTGTAAGCATGTGACAAAATGTATTGCATAATTAAATCAAACTTTTCAAATAAATCTAAATTCACTCTATCATATTTGATCAGAAGATCCCTAATGAGCTAACACCCCACTCCAGTGATATATAGCAACCTATATAATGTGTATTTGTCCAGGTGTGACTCGTGTATTCTTATTCTTATACTGGTATCCATTTTACCGTGTTATATCGGTATGTTGTTTGTATACTGTATTGTTTTAATTAATGTTGTCGGCAGCTGAGCTGTCATTTGGTAAGGTGGTATTAGTGCCTGGGTGATGATAGTGTTATTGGTCTTGTATAAACTAAGTAATCAGGTGTGTGGGAATATGTCACGTTGTTGAATAAGCCGCTTGTGGTTTCCAGTTATAGTCAGACGGCCATGTCTGGCGTTGTCGTGTTATGTTCGGAACCGCGCCGAAACTAGTACTACAACTCTTAATTTGGCTTTCAAGATACATTATATAGAAGAGCATTCAAGTTGATACAGACCAATATAATTAGTATATATCTCTCAGAGCATGTTAGCAAGATGAAATATATATGAGAAACATTAATTTTAATGAAATGATACACGCTTACCTTTTGAGGGGAATCTTTGCGAGTAGCAAACAAAATACCAAGAACACCGGTAATCGCTATCTGCAAATGCATACAGAAATACAATAATAAAATGTGTACATGTACGTCATGTATCATAACTGAGGATTGGTGCTTGTCCCTGTGTCCCTATGCACAGCCTGGCTGTTTGACTTGGGTTCAGAAATGTTTAAAATATATATTTTATGTGCTCATAATATTAAATATCATAACTCCTGTCAGTAGGTTTAAAGTCCTGGTTTGGATAGCACCAAGGGAAATAACATTATGTTGTTTAATATTGATTATAGGGCGTGATGGCAACTGACTATCCATGGATGCTAGTTTGCCTCCAATGGTGAATAATCACCTTGTATGTTGATGTCAATAGGGTAAGGATTGAGTTGACATTGACAGTAAGCTGATTATTTCGATTGCCGGCAGTGCATGGTGATGATTTTACAGTTATGAGTACGTGCCATACGGCTGGACAGGACTATTTGTTAGAGAGGGTTGGATATAGGTGCAGGTCATGATTTGTTTTATTCATTTAAGCCAGAAGATAATTAAGTTACACGATATTGCCTTTTTTTGTTAGACGGGGGTATTGGTGTTGGGGTGGTCATAAAATAGATCATGACTGGCCAACTAACAATTTTAACTACAATTTCATGATTTTATAAATATGTTTCAACTACTACTCTTAAATGTTAACAAAGAAATAAAAAGTCTCTGTGGGCTTATATCGCTATTTTCTGGCATCGCTAATGTGTGGGTGGCTATTTTATGTGGGGTACACAATTCTCTTGGTTGCCGAATAATTGTAAAGTATAAGACTGTCATTCTGCATGCATTCTGTCTCTGTACACGGGTTAATTTGGCAAACGATGAATGTAATCCATTGTAAACCTTCCATCCTGTTGATTGATCTGTTAAAGTCGTTGTAGAATTGCGGTAATGTCGCTGACAAGTAGTTCGAAAGGTGTGAGAAGCTCTTCTGCTGACCACTCTACCCACCGTTATTCAATATCTCAATGTTATCATCTGTTTTTAACTAAATCTCTGTTCTGGTGAACTTATTCAATGTTGGTCTTGACAAATAGCTGTATACATCTGTATGATAATGCTGAATAAAACACTGATAACTAACAAGTCCTTGCAAGCTCCTACAACCTTAAGACACCCTAAAACAGGACAGTTGTATCTGCACAACCACGTTGTACAGTCCTCATAATTTTGCAACAACGGTGCATTCATCAAGCAGCCATATCCCTTCTTGGAAGAAATGTAGAATCGATTTGAAAATATAGATCTATGAATTTTGTTTTCATTTTCCAAAAAATCCAGGAATTTTAGGAAATTCAACGATTGGTTAATCCTGTTATTTAATAAACATATCAAACGATATATCCAGCTATATCATACCATTTGCCAATATAATAAGTAGAGTGTAGAAGACTACTTACAAGAACCCCTGCACTAATACCGCATCTTGAGTATCCGGCCACCCATGAAGCTGATGTATAAACTGATGTCAAAGACTCCAGTATAAGGATCGTAATTCCACATGACAATAGCACACTAGCGAGCCTCAGTACCTAAAGAATGTAAGGGGTAAAATATTGGTCATCGTGAACAGGTGGTAGTATATAATATTTAAAATGCAAAGTCATTAATTAAACGATAGAATCACCTACAGGTCCGTGTAATATGGTTATTGATTACACTTTATCCCCATCAAACAATGGAAAACTCTTCAAGTTAATGCACAGTAAAGTTTGTTGTAAGTGGTTACAAATCCAGTGGCTGAGTTATTTACTGTTGGTGCGAGGTAGTAATTGAAGGTATTTTACTCGAGTATCCTAATGTTCTAAGCGGCTGAATCCTGCCATTGTTGAAATGTAATATGACCCGGGGTAATCTCTCGAGGAAGAGAATTACACAGAACGTTAACGCAAGTCTGCTATTTCTAATATCTATTTTAATAAGTTCAGTTCAGTTTTAGCGGCAGATCTGGGTGGGAAAGTCCAGTCTCCGCTAAGGACACTATAGCCACTGAGTGGTTAGGACCTGTGTTTTAATAATTTGATTTTGAAAATGTTTTGGGGCCAGTCGGAGGGGCCAGTGTCCTCCTATTCCCCGGGGAAGCCTATGTTTTGTTTTGTTTTGTTTTATTAGATAGACAATTCCCACGTTCTAGACGTGTGGTCTACGGCCGTGTGATTTAACAATCCGAGCATTGAGACATAAGCTAAAAAGATCGTGGACAGGAAGTTGGTGTGTTCAGTGATACAGGGTATGTTGTAAAATGTAGCACCACCTAATGGAAATAAAGGTATACACTTTATCGTAATGCACATCAATAAAAGTTTCAACATAATATTGACCTTGCGCGCGCAGCGTGCGAGTGAGGTCAAGTAAGTAGTATGTGGAAAGTGGGTCCATTGCATGGCACCACAAATATACCATTGTTAATCTAAAGCAAAAATCTGTAAATCATAGTTGTATTTTGGGAGTAAACCTGGTACATAACGCATCGGTTGACATCGGTTGACTCCCTTTCATTAAATTACTAGTGGTTTAACACATACAACTAAACCACATGCGATAACTTATCAGAGGTACTTCTAGGTGGTTGTAATTTATTTCCTCTATTCCCTATATTCCCCAACTCCTTACTACAATTCAATCCATATCCATGTACTGGTGTTCTAAATCCTCTCAGCGTGCAAAAGTGAGTTCCATTAAAACTCACTTTTACTTTTATCCGTATATTATACGGGAAGAGGGGTTTCTTTGTCTCACATGTTCTCAGAATTTGTTGTTTTACCAACCGTTTTACTGATCTGTAGAGTTCTGTCCAACCTCTCTGGAGGACGTCATATGTGGTTTGTGAAACTACCTTGGGTGGAAATGTGATTTTGAAGCCCTTTTTAGTTTTTTAGTTATATTCTATACAACTATTTTTAGCCAGGGAAAGTTGGGGAAGCCTGTCTGGAGAGCCTTTTGTATGGACAAAGGACTGATCACATGACTGCCTCTCGAAATGAAACGTAATGATATCATGCATTTGATAGCTCATGGGAGAGGGAAGGGGGAAGGTAGGGAGAAGAAGAGAGTTGGGAGAGGGAGAGACAGAAGAGGGGGAGGGAGGAGAAAAAGAGGGGCGGGGTATGAGACACAGAGAAGAGGGAGAGAGAGAAGAGGGGAGGGAGGGAGTGTAGGAGAGAGGGAGGGAGAGAGTGAAGGGCGGGGTGAAGAAGATGGGGAGGGGGAAGAGAGAAGAGGGGGAATGGGAGTGAAAAAAGGGGGGAGAGTGAAAAAGGAAAAGAAGGGAGGGACAGAGGGAGGTGCGAGGAGAGAGGGGGACCGTCCGAAGGACGGGTACTTTATTAGTCATTTATAAAAATATAAAACACGATCGGCCCAAGTATAGTGCCTCTCTGCGTTCTGTTCCTACAGTAACTGTTAAGTAGTTTAAGTATAATTAGTATCCCCGAAACCAATAGTTTTCATTAATAAATATGTATTACTGCTGATAAAAGCTTGTGCCACTTCAAAACAGATGACAATTGCATTAATGGCCATTGTCCACATGATCCTTTATAGGTGGAAGACATTCCTGAAAGGCCTCGTTATGCCAGATGACTTTGTGTTGTCCACTCCAGATAGAACCTCTATTACCCCGATCTCAGTTATATTCTTATTTCTTTCTCATATCATTTGATAGTGGTCACAATTGGCTCAATATTTGCAAAATGATTATTGGCATAGTTAGCTGCTTTCCAAACTGTTGATTTTCTCAGGTCTGTATGTAGCTGACATTATAACCTGGTTTAGAATTCCCAATCAAAGAGTTCACACTCATCCAGAATCTTTTAGGGTTATTACTAGTAATTCTACATCTTTCCATGATGTACTCTCTACGTACCTGAATCAACCAAGGTTGTCCCAATCTATTTTATTATTACTGCAAATCGCCTACTTAACTAACCTATTCTTTCGTCGTATAACCGTCGTATTTCATTGGGTAATATATCCCAGTTTGTTATGCCTTAATTGTTACAATCTTTCCATACATCTTGAGGCTGCCATCCCACCAATCATCAACATTTTCTCGCTAACCTAACTCTAGAATGTATATAATATTATCTGCAACCGACACTTCTGCTTTTGCTCTAACCCCAACTTCTAAAAAGTCTCGGACCTAGTCTCGGACCTCTTTGATAACATATATTGGTATATATGGTCACTCAAATGTACACCTTGGAGTCCCTGATTGTCGGATATTAGTTCTAATAGGATTGTTAATTAGTTGCTTCAAATTGAAACAGTTTTAACTGGTTATTAAATGTTAGTCACAGCTATATTATCTTTTCTCAGTAGTTCAATGTTGATATCACCAGCTATTGATATATTTTTGTTCCTTCTATAGGCATAGCTTATAGCCTGTTCACAAAACTCAGATAAAATAATGCATAAATATGCAGAAACTAAGCCAGATTATGGAAGTCTTGTGTGCATTAGGAGAACACGGTGCGTTCAAATGTGTATTACACTTTGTTTCTAATTAAATGATACAATAAAGAATGTATCTGTCAATCAATCAATGCGTTGCGATATCTGACATCTGTTCAAGTGCCATCAGCCATTAAATTGTCTTGATTGCATGGCTGCATCAATATGTGTTGACCGGGTGGTCTGCAATCCATCCTAAGCGAACCTGTCTGCAGCAACTAATGCCAAGGAGATCCATCTTGTGTTTCTTTCCAGGCTTGGCAAAATAAGGTCATGGGGCACATATCCCTGTCATAATCTATTGTAGGCACTGCAGGCTGAACATTATGGTATATATAGGCTTACCAAATCTAAGTGTTGTAATAAATTGACGTACTGTCATCATAAAGCAACGTTAGATTGGCAGTGCCAAATTTCCGATGATGCATGTGCTAATATAACCAAAGATTGATCTGGCACCGGAACATAGTTATTGATCATTCCACCCACGTGAAATGTGGTTCTAGCGTTAGCATTTCTCTAGACATGGGATTCCATCTTGGCCTAGGTGGCAATTCATTGTTTGTTGCCTTCAAATTACATCCATGGACTCGCCATTACATTCTGAGCGCGCTTCACTCCGTATAATTTGCCACCCATTGGGGTGCTGGGGTAATTGGCCCATATACCCCTCGATATACTGAAGATTGCCTGACACTAGCTGAGTGGTGCATGCCCCACTTATATGTGTACATACATGTGCTCGTACCTCAGTGGGCCTAGTTCTACGGCTCCCACTAAAAGCTCTTAGCTCGTGTTGTAGTTATCTGCCAGTTGTATGTAGGGCTAATGCTGAAATGAACCTCCTGGGCTAGATTTAACGGGGGCATTCTTTTTTTCTAATTTGTCTGACTGACGAAAAAGCAAAAATAAATTGTTATAATCAGAAACATTATATTGATTGCCGAAAGTTTGTCATTGTCAATTGGATCAAGGCTTTCTCATCTGGGTGTGACTCAGAATTCAAATAAAGCCGTTTCAATTGAGGTCTCCATTTTGCTTAAGAAACACAAATTAAATCGATACGTAATCTGATTTGATTCACAATTGTCCGGTTAAATTATGGATGGTTTGTCCCCTGGCACAGGGAATCGGGATTTGTTGGTATTTCTTATCTTAATTCCCGCCTGCACAGGCCTTTAATCATTGCGCACTTTTTGAGACTTCCGATGTAGAAAACGAATTTGTTCCACACATCATTTTACATATTAATATTCAAGTATTGCCGTCCTCCCTTTCCTATCTACTACTCCCTTGTCTGTATTATCGGTTCCATTTTTTCATGCAATACAGATATCATCATTTCGTAGGCCATTAATTTGTGTTCATTTGACATTAAAAGACTCTCGCATAAGAAAGTAGAAGGTTTGTAATATATAAGTGTGTTCTATATGTGGGTGAATGGTTTAAATTATTAATCACGCTTGCGAAATTTACCTTGCATACCTACAGAAAAAAGGTCGGGAACCAATTGAGTTCAGCCGCACTAAAAACAACCACTCTAAATAAAATTTATTTTTGAAAATTTATTTTAAAGCGGGGTTCCGATTGATCTTAATCCTCTTAAGGTTAACCAACTCATTGGTTATAGTTAGAAATGATGCTCTCAAGTAAAAAAATTCAAGGAGAAGAAATAATGTTCTTTCTCTTTTTTAACTTTAATTACATGAATTACTTTGGTGTTTGTCAGCTTATTGAGGACCTTTCATTATTTTGTTCGTGCCGTTTGTGTGTGCTATCAATTTTTCATAATAGGTGTCAAGATTACAGGCTTTGATGTTCCCTTGCTCATGTTCGAACGTCTTGCGCCGAGACCCATTATATCATCGACCCCTCCTTCCTCCAGGAGCTCTAGCCCAAGGTCCTATCGTTTACTACTCATCATCAAAGAGAATGAAGCTTATCACTGCACGGTGCGACTTCAGTTCATTCCTTATGCCCCTCAGGACCCATCTATAGTTGTCATTATCTGACAGTCCTAACAGAATTTCATTCTAAGGTAGTAAGGAAAAATATATAGATGCTTCAACATTTGATTATATCATCGCTAAGGATGTATTGCCTTGGTTATAATATGGTCTAACCTGGCATATATTTGGGGTTTCACTGGGGCTACGGTATGGCCCTTAGTATATGGTTTGTCCAGACTTGATTCACAACTTCACTTGTGAACTGTGACACCTGATTTACTATTCAATATAAGCTTGTGATGAAAGGAGAAATGTTACTATTGACAAAGCCAGGGATGAAAGGGAGATAACAGGTTACCTAATTTTATATGGCACTCCAATATAGGACTAGACAGGACTGGATTGCCCATTATATGTGTGTGTGTGGGGGGGGGGGCATAGAAACAAGAACGTCAAATACTGGTATGTAGTGGTCAAATACTGGTATGTAGTGGACAAGCTAAGTTAAGACAATACATGCAGTCACATCATTTGGTAAAACGAGTCCAAAAATCAGAAAATTGTAATCAAAAATACTTTTAAATTCTGGCAGTCAAGTTTACGGTATATGGTGTGGAAATTTAACACCAGGGGCACTTATCGCCACTGCCCCCTGGTCAGAGACAAGAACCTGGTTCCAGTGCTGAAACTAAACATTTGTTAGAAAATTAACTGCCGTCTCGCTAGTTCTTAACGGATTTGGATAATTCAAATGCCTGCGTGATGTTGATTGTTTGATATAGCATATTAATCTATAGCTTAAATTATCTTTCTTATGTAAGCGTTGGAGTATGGGGCACCATATAATGTGGTGCTCATCCCCTATCACTGTACCATAGCTGGAAGGATGAATGAGTGTTGAAAGACGAACGAGCGTCGCCCAGATTAGTTCCAAATAAAAAAGCTAGGCGGGGATTAGATCAGATATCATTATTCGGGATAACAAGAATTGACTGATGTGGCATTTCTACACCCTCATAAAATATCAAATAATCACACAAGACATAAAATATTGCTATGATCATTAAATGAGGAGGCGAAGAGTAAATTAAAATAGATTTTGTTTATTATTTTGGGTAAAAGGTTATGAAGGTCCAGCGATGAACATTTTCATTTTGTTGAATAAAATAAATGGTGTAGTATATCGCATAAATATCACATTGTCTGTTGAGATTGCTGGGTAATAAATAGTTGAGTATTAAAAGAGATAACCGTTCGTGGAATAGTTTTTGTGAAGTCTTTTGGTAAAAGATTTAGGGCGGAGGGTGGGCGATTTCGCTTCTGACTAGGGTGCAAGCGAGAGTCCAAGTGGCGTGTATTCCAGACTTGCGGTAGAGTTCAGTTATAAGTCGTGAAGGTGGCGCCACCCATTCAATGCCCTATAATGCCACGTCATTATTAGCCTCATTAAATGAGGAGGCGAAGAGTAAATTAAAATAGATTTTGTTTATTATTTTGGGTAAAAGGTTATGAAGGTCCAGCGATGAACATTTTCATTTTGTTGAATAAAATAAATGGTGTAGTATATCACATAAATATCACATTGTCTGTTGAGATTGCTGGGTAATAAATAGTTGAGTATTAAAAGAGATAACCAAGGGGATTCGCTATGCGATTCTCTTTAGGGCGTGATGAACAGAGGTTCTTGTGGAAGAAAAGGGGCGTATATACGACGCCACCGCATCGGACGCCCACGTCCCGTGAGTTTTAACATCTTGGAGAGAGGCTCCGACAGTGTTGTAAGCATATGACGCCGACCCTCGGCGAAGGCTGTGTAAGGAAAAGAGGCGTGAATCAAGGCGTGAGGCCTGGAGTAGCACCTTCCATTGAGTCACGATGTAGTTAATGGTCATGTGTCGGGCGTTAGGGAATTGAAGGAGAGGAGAGCTCAAATCTCTTGGGGGCGCCTGTTTGTCGTGGCGTAGAAGGGCTCTGCGGAGGCAGAACACTGGATCATCTGTCGTCGGGACAAATAAGATCGTGGCCTGGCGCGATGACTGCATTGATTTCGACCACTTTATGGAGATATATGAGCCGTCCGATGCTATTCTGCAGTCTCCCCGCGTCATATGTCTAGTGGCGTCAAAGGAGGCACCAGATCTGGGAGCGAGATTGCTCTGACGCAACATGCCCATATACATGACGAGTATAGCCACTCTGATGTGCGTAGGAAAGTCGAGGAGGTGTATATTCATTAATATTTTCTTCAAAATCTGTGGCGTGACAGGAAGCTTCGGCTTGGGGACATGCCTGAGCGTCAATTGCAGGCCCCTTATGGTGTAGGCGACCCGCGGGTGGTAGAGAGAAGCCAAGGCATAGCCCGTCAGCTTGAAGAACGTCCTGACGCCTGTAAGAGTGTTTATGATAGTAGCAGGAACTTTTTTTGTATACTTAGCTAAGTATTCGATGAACCAGCATATTAACTCGGGAAAGGGTTGCTTGAAATCATGGCCCACAGCTTTGCAAAATGCGATATACTTCCTGACGGCCGCATGCCAATTTGCGACAGTCCCCGGGCGATGTGCTTGGCGTTGTCTGGCCTGAGCAGCTTCCACGAGGTGCCTAGGTTGCCTGCCTAATAGAACATACGAATGTTGAACATATTATCACGAGCACAGGAAATATAAATGTCATTTTCTTTAGCAATGTCTTTAGCTTTGAATAATTCTTCAGAAGAGAGAGCCGCCCGGGAGAGTGCGTCAGCTATGACCATTTGTACGCCCGGGACGTGAACAAACTCATATCGGACTTGAAATTTCATTGAATGATACCAGAGCGCCCTGGCGCAAGCACCCAGAGTCGGGTCTCTAGCTCTACCGTCTCTATAGGCAAACACCGCCGCAGTATTGTCACAATGAATCCTTATTATGCCCCCGGCGTGCCTGGATTTTGTAAAGAACCAAGCAGCTGCTAGGCAATTGATTGCCTCCAAGTGGTTGATGGATTTCTCAGACAACATTTCGGGCGTGAATGTGTACATATAGGCGTGGTGACCGTTGGTGGCACCTCCTCCCTTGAGGCAAGCGTCGGCCCATATGTGTTCCACTACTTGTTGGTGCGGAATTATGGCTTTCCCGTTGAAAGCTTCTGTGTATTTGAGAAACCACTTCAAGTCGGACTTTATGTACGGGGAGATGGTGACCTTCTCTCCTGCGGCTGCACGGAGGCCAGCCAGAAGTCGTTGCATGAAAAGGCGTGCAGGTGCAATAATTTTGGCGACGTGTGCAATCTTACTGACCAGTGATTGCATGGCGCTTGTTGTTATTTGGTGTTGACGCAGAGTATTTGCCAAGCAGGAACTTGTTTCTGCAAGTTTAGGTAGAGGTATTGAGAGACGATTTTCTTGGGTATTGATGTCAATTCCAAGCCACCTTACTGCGTGGCTAGGGCCTTGCAGCTTTTTGCGTGCGACTTGTAGTCCCAAATCTGTAAAAATCTGTAAAAAGTTCAATTGTTAATTGCATTTGACATTTCACTACCTCAACAGATTCACCGATTATAAGTAAATCGTCCAAATATTGCTTTGCTGTTACACCTTTCTTCTGCAAAGCACGCACTATAAACTCCGCCACAGATTGCATTACAAAGGCAGAACTGCGAGCCCTGAAGGGGAGCACCTTATCGATGTAATAGGCGTCATCTACCATGATTGCCGTCAGCGGCCAGTCTAGCGGGCAGAGAGGAAAGTGTCTATATGCGCGGCTCAAGTCGATGACAGCCATTGCAGGAGCCACGCCCATTTTTCGAATAATCTCGACTGCACAGTTTATAGTGGGTAGTTGGTGATATGCTGGCGCACAATTGTATCGGTTTTTGTGTATTTTGGCGTTGACACCCCCCTCCGGGAAGGAGTAGTCCACTATAATCCTCCTGGAGGTTGTATCAGATTTTGGACGAGTCATAAGTGGACTGACATTTAACCATTGCGTGAAAGGAGGCCGTTTGTACGGTCCGAATATGGCGTTATGTTCCATCTCCTCTTTTACATAATCTCGAACATGCGCCATATGTTGCTGTGCTGACGGATGATTCACTACTGACTGTGCATAATAGCGAGGCCCGCCGACATATTGCATCGGAAAACCAAAGGTAACGCCTTCCAACACCATTTTGTCGCCTTTGTGTCCCGTGGCTATGTCTGACCATTTTTCAATATTTAGCGTCGACTCAAGCAGAATTTTTGCACCTTTATAGTTGGGAACATTGTAGATTTTAACCTTTTCATAAATGCCAGCCATTTTAGAGTCCATATATAGATCAGGGTAAGGCCAGTTTGTATATGCATCAAAGGCAATGTTCTGTGGGCTATCACTATCACTTTTGTCGGGTGAAGTGTCAATTAATTCATACTCACAGTCGTCTAAGTCATTAGTCACTAGTTCCTGTTCATTAAACGCCTGTTCGTAATGTGGATATTGAACGTTTTGAAGAAAGGCAGGGACCTCTCTCGTGGCTTGTTCGCCGTCACTCGCTTGTGTTTGGAAGTCAAGTTCTCGGTCGTGGGCGTGAGTTTCTGCCTGGAATTGTACAAAATTGTCATTAGAAATACACATTGCGCCATCGATTGTTTCACTGTTTCTCCTGTTCACATTTTTAATGGTTTGAATCGGACCAACTTTGTTGATATTAACTCTAGAGATAGATTTGTCTGCGGCAGAATAGCTTCTGTCGGAGTGTTCGTGTTTATGTCGGCCATTTTGGTTGTGTTCTCGTTCCTTGTGAGAATCGCGTGGGACCCGAGATTTTACACGAGAAGCGGCTGCCATATTGGCTTGCCCCGCTCTCGCTAGTATGGGCGCCGTCATCTTGGATGGGGCGTGGCACATATGTTTTGACGCTGACATATTCATTAGTTTCAGAGTCAATTGCACATTTTAGATTGTCTTGAAAGTTGGTCAACTCACCGATCGTTTGAGATTGTATGATGGAACAGGAGTTTAAGAGTTTTTTGAAGCCTGAGATGCTGGCTTCTTGTGGAATGGTTGGTTATTCCTTCGGCCAGCGCCGTCGCCGCTATGTAAATTGGCTTGAGCTGTTCTTTTATTTTGGCAATCCTTGACGGCATGGGCGTTCTCTCTCTCTTTCATTGCAAAATAACAATATCCACACACATGTAGAAACCTCGTATTGCCATCCGTGTGGCTGTTCTTGTGAGCACAGTTGTCAAAATTAAAGTCTCTACAAATTGCTTGGCTGTTTGCCTTCATATTATTCTCCATGCTTTTTGTTCCTTGCGTGTCCCAGGCCATTTTTACACGATAATCATTGAATACGTCAGTGTGCGACCACTCATTTTGTTCCTCTAGAATAAGATCCAGGCACGCTTGGGACCATGCATGCGCCAAATCCCAGGTGCGGAGAGCTGTATCCTCAGCTAGAGTAGCGAGATGGTGAAGCATAAACCACGATGTCGACCCGTATTTAACACTATTCATGGTCATGCGTGCGAAGCTGCAGGTATATTCAGCAAGGGACAACTCTCTCTTCTGTTTCTTAATACGTGCCGCCATATCTGGCTGTAGAGAAGTTTCAGGCGCACTAAAAATTTCAGTCCTACCTCGTCTCCCTGTAGACCTGTACTGTGCGTCAAGGGCTCGCTTAACCACCTTCGAAGAACGATGTCTAGCGGTCAAGCGTCGGGGCGAGGGGAGAGAGTCACTATCCGAAGCTGACTCCTCCGAGCTGTCTGCGGGCTGGCGTGATCTATATGAGTTAGCCGGGTGCCGGCTGCGTAGAGGCGGACTGTCACTACAGTCACAATGCTTCTTCTTCCTCCGTCCGTGATGGTGACGGTGGCTATCTCTTGTATATTGCCTTTCCCGGGGGCGTTTAAACGTCACTATGGTATCGTCCGAGTCAGCAGATTGAGATTGCTCAAAGTCAATCTGTGAAACATCCACTCTGGACCTTTTGGGCGTGCGATGTACTTGCTGAGAGGGGGGCGGCGACTGCCGCTGCCTCGTGTAGCTGTCACGATGACTGACACTCGCTGACGCAGTCTGAATGGCCGTCGTACAGATCTGTTGTAGCATATCTGACATTTGCTGCATCGGGTTGGCACACACTATAGGGGCGTTCTTGGGCCTTCCACGCCTTTTCGGAGTAACAATAGTCTTTCTTTTGGCTCGTAATCCACGTCTGGGCAATACTTTATTGGGCGTCTGAGGCGGTCCATCATCTTCCCCGCCGGCAGAATCCCGTAAAGCATGCTCGTCCGCGGCTTCCGCCATATTGGCGTGCTCGGCCCTCTCCTCTGGCGTGAAGTCTTGCTCCTCATAAGTTTCCTCCTCGTCTTTATGGTCGTCGACTATTATTTGAGTCTGTTTAAGAAGCCTCTCCTCCTCCTGTTTCTTTAGTTTTTCTGCCTTTTTAGCGGCTTTAGCGGTAGTCGTCCCTTTGGGAGGCATGGCGGAGGTTATCTCAACAAGGATTTCCCTTCTGACTAGGGTGCAAGCGAGAGTCCAAGTGGCGTGTATTCCAGACTTGCGGTAGAGTTCAGTTATAAGTCGTGAAGGTGGCGCCACCCATTCAATGCCCTATAATGCCACGTCATTATTAGCCTTGAATATTACAACCTGAAAAGATCTCAAGGGTACTCATCATATCTTTAGGTACTTTCACAGTTGAGAATGTATATTTATATATTTATGTATTACTTAAACTCTTTTTTCGATGTAATGAACTTATGTGATAACTTTTTTCATAACCATCAGCCTCGAATGAGAATAGTGTGTAACTGCATAATTTCACTCTGCTGAATAAACATCTTTAAAAACAAAAGACTTATAACGTAGGTCCTAATACTGTTGCATAACTGATTAGACATTAGATATATAGACAATATATGCACTAAAATCAGACCAACAGTCAAAATGATAAAGAAAAAGTAATAAGATAACAGTAACCGAAAAACAGGCCAACAGTCAAACTGTTATTTATAACTGATAAAGAAAAGGTAATAACAGTAACCGATACTTGTATTAGAAAAGGCATGAAAGATATATTATTCATATTTATTTATATTATTTGGTAAAAAATCTATCTCCAAAAATGTGGGTCCGCTCATGTGTATAGGGGTTACCGTCGAAAGGGTCAGAGTGTTTAAATACCTGGGTACAAAAGTAAGAACCACTTTGAACATCAAATAGTTTTGGCTAGCTACAAAATAGGACAAATTCGGCGTAGACGCAAATTTATGAAAGAAAGTCTTTGCCTCCAAATGATGAAGACATATGTTCTCCCTTATTTAGAGTTCTCCAATTTTGTATTGTTAAATTTTGGTAAATGTATGTTTAAAAAGGTTCAACGAGCCTAGAACAGCGCTCTAAGGGTTGTCTTTGGGAGCGTTCTTGGAACTGCGGAGTTAACACAACGATCTGGTTTACTTCCTCTACAAAATCGAGCAGAAATTGCCTGTTTAAAATTACTTTACGATAGATAAGACCAATTCGAAAAGGTTAACAACGTGAATAAGGAATAGAGGGGAAAACATTATGAAATTGAATAGACCAAAGAGTGAGAGAATGAAAGGGAGTGTGTTTTATAAAGGTCTTGTGTTGTGGAATAGCCTGGCAGAAGCAACAAGGATTGAAGTTGATAGAGCAACCTTTGCGAGGAAGATTAAGGATAGGGTGAAGATGAGAGTGTAATTTTTATTTCTTATTATATATGGATTTTATTTGGATCCAAGATCTGATCTAGCCACGGTGGAGGTTCGTTATATGTACTGAACTGAGTCAATGCTATCCTCAATCAAACTATGTTGTGAGCCGGAGGGAATACCAGTTAATAAAGACAAGGAGTTGATAAGGTACTCGAAGGTTAGATAGTCAGAGGAGCCTCAGTCACATGAAAACAATTAATATATCTCTTGAATTATTTGGTATTTGGAACAGTTATATACTATTTCATAATATTTTTCTACTGTTTGAGTTGAGAATTCTAATGTGTTTTTGTAGACTGTGGCCGTTTATTGATATTTTATTATTCTATTTTAAATGTAGGCAACGTCTGAAGACATCCATGCTGGATAAAGGCCCATTCACATTACAACGGCCGATTGGTGTACGGCCGCCGCACGGCAAAAAACACAATGTTAAAGTATTACAGTCGGTAAGTATCGGCCGGCTGGTCGTGGTAATGGGAATAAACCTTAAGGCGTATTTTTTAGTTTAGATGTAACCATAAATATTATATTGGCCCTAAATGATTAAAAACAAATTATGATGACACAGAACTTATGAGGGTATGCGGGAGAAGTAAAGCCTAGGTGCGTCTCGGCTGTATCCCCGGATTCCCTATGACCATATTCAGCTCTTTTCCCAATGGGCACATCGGCGGAGGAAGATACCAGAATCCCTCTCCAGACTACCCAATATATTGGTACATGCAGTTTAATTGCGTTGCTGGCCTCTTTGAATTGGATTGCTTCGCTAGAAGGGCTTAGCTTTAATGTAAAATAGCAGACCCCGGTCTAAGTAAATGCTCCCTCTTACACTGGTAGGATGAAAGGCCAGCTAGTCTCAATGAATAATTTAGTTGAAATATAACAAGAGTCTGTTCTCGCTTTTGCCTAAAGCCCTGTGTTGAAAGTACTTACATCCAGTGTGGAATTTCCATGCTGCTATAATAGAATTATTGACACATAATAGCGAGAACGCGGTTGAAAAGGCAATCTCAAGTTTAACAAAGTGTCTTTTCTCACATGAAAGTCAAAGTACGTAACGGCCTTGCAGTATTATTTACCCATAGAAGCTTGACTTGATAGTCATTACTGCTGAACAAATGATTCATAGTTTATAGCACCTAGGTCTGAAAGATATTTTAGTTTATTGAACACAATTTTCTGTCCCTCTTTTTACATTCTGCCTTTAAACCATTTAAATTGGAGCGATCTTTGGAACCTAGGTAACGGTAATATTGACTTTATACTGATTTAAACCAGAATTTCGCCTAGTTTCTTTTCAATTATTGGGAGGAATGCGTTGTGCTATATTTATCCGGCCTACTGTAAACCTTGACCTTTTATATGATTTATAGACAACTGAAAACAATTCATGTTACGATTCAGGAAATCGATCGTCCCCATTTACAGTCCTCCCGAGAACACAATGAAGAAAGTCTCAGTGTACTTTAGTTCTGATGTTTAGTGTTGGCTGTCCTATCGTTAGTGATGGGTCTTAGCTTTCGTAGAATATCGATCAGCTTCCTTCCCAACTAATAATAATGGGTCTACCCTCTGACATAACAAGAGTGTATGGAATGCCTATTATCGTGGTATAACGCTCCTGGAGTTTCCAGTGCTTTGGCATATTCTTGGGAACAGAATTGCGTGGAGTAAGCTAACAACAATGAAACCTAGATAAACCTGTCTAAAACGGCGTTCTCTCCACAAATTGGTGGCTGGGCTAAATTGTCTCTAGAGCTGGTGAAGAGTACCACTCGTCTGTTTTGATCACTAACTTTCATGTACAAAACACATGCATACATGTGTGGAAAGAATTTAGGCGCTCATGCCAAACAAAATTACTTTGGAAGTAAAGGATTACATCGTGGTGAACATATGTATTATCTATCTATAATATTAATTCTGTAAGAGAAAAGTGTAATTCTCTGCATCTCCTCTCAAAGTGCTGGAGGGATTGCTGCCAATTTCGCGGTAGCCATGCTTTGGCATAGTGGGAACCCGTTCCACTATGTTTTATGAGAGATTTCCTTAAAAAATTAGGGTTTAATAAGGGTTTCAAATTAAATTTACACCCACTTCCTTTACGCCCACCAGTTTAATTTAACTTAAGAAAACACTAGCTGGACAACCAGTGAACGTTGTGAGTCAAATAGGTTCAATGCTGCGTCATAAGAAAGAACGTGTTAGAATAGCAACAGAGTTCAACGCTGCATCATAAGAATGAACATTAGTCAGGAACATGTTCTGCCCCCTCCTTCCTGTTATTTCATTATATGCATAGATTTCACTGAAATACCGTTTTCTGGCTGTTTTAACCTTTACCAGTTTTAATGTGCCTCAAAAAACCCTTCTTAATAGGTTAGCTTATTTTTCTTTAGTGTAGTATTACTCAAGTATCCACTGTTGTGAGGTTTATCAACTTTGTTTTGATAACCACGCCATATAGACAGCAGGATAGCATTGACCCCTGTCATGGCGGCCAGTAGGATTCCCCAACCACCCGGGTGACGTCAAGTGAAATCTACTATTTTTCTCTGTCCCTTTGCCTCGACGAGAGGCGACCATAAACCGCCTTGAGAAAGGCAGGCGCAGCTGGCATATTTCGAATCATTCCGTCGCCCCGGGCCCTTAGTGTCAAGGCCCAAGTACCTTACAGAACTCAACCTGATTGTGTCGTTTTCCTATTAAACATACCTATAGCCGACATCCTTACCCATAAATCGCAACGATATTATGTCCTCTCCAAGTTTTGTCCGAAGAAATAATCCATCTAGGCTCTAAAATAGATTATCGATATTCCTATACTATTCCTATGGGGATGCGTTGGGACCTGCTGACCGCCATTGGCACCATCACATTGGAGCCCTAGGGTCCCGAGCAGGCATAAAGCGTCTCGCACACACCGCCGTGTGTGCGAGACACTAGGTAGGACTAGGAGGGAGCAGGAGTGGGGGGGGGGGGGGGGGATAACAAACATTTAATATATAGATATAGCCTAATATAACCATGCAAAACACTGCTACCTTCACGCGGTTATACTATCTGGATCTCAAGCACTCTGTATCCATCTCACATTGCCTCTGAATCTGTATCTGAATCTGTATCTGTTGCATAACAGTGACCAAAAGAAGAATCTTAAAAGGTATCAATATAAATACGGGTACTAAGTTAAGATAAGATAAGAAAATCTTTTATTTACCAGACACTTTGATAATACAGTATGAAAAGGACAAAAAGGTCTACATGTCTATATGATAATTTAATTCCATTTCTGCCGACAGTTACCATTAATTTAGAGGACCTTTATGCTATACTCGAGTTGAATACAAGTGTTGAATATAGTAGCATTTTTGAGCATCGGATTCGCTTCCTTATTGTTTCACAAGTTGGGTAATTTAGGAGAGTACAAATAACTACATTATACAGTGTTGAATATAATAATTTTTTGTTGAGTATATGCACCGGATTTACTTCCTTAATGCTTTACAGGTTTTATGGTAATCTAAGAAGAACGAGACAGGTATATGACTCTGTACTAGAGTCTACCAATAATACTGTGTTGGTCGGTTGATAACATTATATTACATAGAAATGAATGAATACTTGCATCAGATTTACTTCCTTAATGCTTCACAGATCATGGTAAATTAAGAAAACAGTACAACTGCATAACTTTGTATTAAAGTCTACCAATAGTATACTCTGTTAGTCGTGAAGACATGTTTCACATGTAAGATAGCCCACCAATATTATACTATTATTGGAATATTGGCGATCAACTGACTACAAAAGTTAAAGTAATATTAAAGAAAGAAGTTGAAAGAGAAAGAGAGTGGAAGGGGGAACATTGAGCAATGAAGATGTGGGCCCGACTGCTCCACTTCCAAATCCCGTGCGTAGCACGGGTATTTGCTAGCATAGTATACTATTCATACAGGATTCTTTTAAGGCTGAAAAGGGACCCCTAGCATATTTCCTGGGAAATACTTAACTCGCTCAAATATCATGAGAGTGATTCTGTTCGTACAAACAAATAAACAATGAAATTTTAGTGCCCTAGATGGAAGGTATAATGCATAGCGTGGTGTCGATGATCCTCCAGTGTGGTGTATTTGTCAAGTCCGTACGATCTATTTCATGTAGCCATGGGCCATTTATAGACATTTTGATCTGTCTGTTTACAGGAACATGGAGTGACTTCAGCCATTGCTCTTTCAAAAAGAAATCCACGGCATGGCTGATGCTTCATATACCTTTTCTCGGCACCGAAACCTAGGCTGAACCCAATACATACTTGAAATCGACCCAGGGTTATTGGAACTACATATTTCCATTTAACTTTATATGTGTGACAACATATTTGAATGTATATCAGACTTTATCTATACGACCTACTCTATAGTTGAGAGAAGAATATAAAGCCATTTTAGTTAATTTAGTTTCAACACTCAGACTTCAACACTATAAAGTCGGCAATGACAATTTAACTCAACTCTTTGTTTTGTGTATTGCATGGGGCATTTACCCAAATTTATCACAACTTCATGAGGGTAGGAGCTTTCGTTATTTGTTTGATTCATGAATTGTTATTTAGGGCAATTCTCGTTTGTAAGTAAATTATTTTTATTAGTGGAGTATATATATTATAATTCATGATAGATATGGTGAAAGGGGGAAGAAGCTGAAAACTGTTCTTTCCTGATCAAACATGTTATTCAACTATTCTTCAAGTAAAGACGCCTTATATAGTGAGGTATATATTGTGATGAACATAATTTACATACTCTTTCATGGTCTTTTTTGCACCAGAGTTTTGTCAAAGGAATTACGTTATATATATATATATATATATATATATATATATATATATATATATATATGCATATTCTATATGCATATTCTAAATGCAACCTTATGTAGGTTTCCTAGCAACCTGTCAATACCAATGCGTCTGATTCAGAGTTTCTTACATTTAATCTCAGTGGACTTTTATCGAGAGAGCTAATATGTCGTACTGTCTATATGGTAGACATAAATCTGTATCCCTTGTGGATTAGTTATGACCACCTACCTCAGCCTTAATAGCATAGTACTGGCATTGATTTAATTACATGTGGCTGAATGTGAGACAATATGAAAACGTATCCTTGCCTTTTCTGCCTAAGGCAACCAAAGGCAGTGTTCCTAATACATTTCCCTTGCAAAATAAATGTGTTTGTAATACTATTTATACAATTAATAGACTAGCTTAATGAATATTATATTATTTGCGTACCCTTGGAACAGCGCCGGTCATTTGATGCACACAGCTTTAAGTTAATTGTTGGATGAATGTTATAAAAAGTCCCATTCTCACACAGTGATTGCTTTAAATCAGCTTTTCTTTTGCTTCCATAAAAGACTGCACATTTTCTTTCATCATCAGAATAAAGAAGGTCGCAAGAATCATAATTCTGTAGCTTTTATGGAGCTGGCTGCATGGGCCCGACTAGATCACCATTTTGCGCTGAGACTGCAAATAAGGCGGGGTAAAATAATACTCTCCAATCAATATCAGTAAACCTCCCTTTGTTTGCCACATTTCTCAGTTAACCTGCCCATCTGGGAAGCCAAAACCCACCACCGTTTGCTAAAATAAACATATTTGAATCCCCTTCATTATTCCCTCGTTCACATACACCACGCAGAAGCATGGGCAATGGTTTTGTCCGGCCGAGACTGTTGACATCAACTCTGATAGTATTGAATTCAGTGCTGATGCCGTTGCCTTGGAAACGGGCATTCTTTGGTCTTGAAATAGATAAGTAAACCCGGGCGGGCAATACCCGTCGTGCTACAAAATGACTTATTCATTTAACTAATTCGTTTCGCACACACAAGAGTTACTCTTGTTTGAGTTCGTGATAGTGCCAAATCATCGCCCAATTCGATTGGGCTTTCTTTGATCGATGCTGAAGTCAATCCAACCAGACTGCACGAAATCTGCATTATATTGTAGCAACAGACAATCGATGGCGTCATAAACTGAACTTTGAAATTAATTGGTTAACTGTAAAGAGTCTGATCAAGAATCCCTCAAAGGCTACGAGGGCCACACAGACATCTAGTCTTTGAAGGGTGTGGTATAAGTATTTTCAATTCTTTCATGTATGCCATCTGATTGGATTCCAAATATATAAATTGCATGACACGCCGTTTTACGAAGTGAAATAGAAATGTATTGAAATTTCTGTCAACCAGACTTCTAAAGTAATAAGTATGCTTCCTCGAATATCATACATGAAAACCTCGAGTTTACGAGTTTCTCGCATGCAAGCCATTATGTAAAAGACCATGAAAATCCCTATCTCACATTTTTGATAGAGGATCGGAAGTATATTTGCGTGATGCCATGACTATATACATACATTTTAATATGTTTGCAAAGTATATACAGTGCACCGCCGCAACTCATAAAGAAGCTCCAGTCAGATGGTTTTGTAGCTGCAAACAAGTATAAATTGCGACAAGTAATTTCATAGAGCACAGTAAATTTACATATATCAGTAATCCAACCTATTCGTGGTCATATGGCTGAGGCTGAAAATTCTGAAAAAGAATTAACTGCTTCAATCGATTTAATCTTTCCCGTACACAAGCTAGACATAGCTGCTAATATAGGCAAAATGATAATAAATACTGTGGCCAGGGCAGCTTGGCAAATACTATAGTCAAAGCCACATGTGTGAAAAGTAGGTATTAATTTTTTCAACATGAGGATGTTTATTATATAGGTATGTATATGATTTTATAATTATATTTGACCTAAGAGGCACTGACCTCATTTTTTTTTTCGACAAAATCTTTATTCAGCGGTATGTACAATATAACCAGACAAACAGTCTCGCTCCAAGGAGCGGTTTTCCTCATGCCCTGAACTTATTGGACTGATATTCAGAGCCGAAATTGAGGTGGGTGATACACATAATACATGCATTTCAATGCTATCGAGATGCTTTTTAGTTTGGAAAAATTGCTCAATTAGAAGAAAGGTTAATACAAATAACCACTAATAAATTAGGTTCTTATTAAAGTTTCAGTAGTCACCCTTTTGTGTCATCAGGTATGCATTATATATAGGAGCTGTTGTTTATTCGACATATCTATGATATAAAATTAATTGGATGAATATTATAATGAGTTTAAAGTGGAGATTTTCCCCGCTGAACTAATATGTCAGGAGTTTATTTCACAATGAGGCTAAGGCAGTGCAAATAAAAAGATCAGGCTTAAAACAGGTTTGGGTTATTTCCATGCATTTCCTCTCCATTTTATAGCTTTTAGTGAGTGAGCCAAGCGGAGCTGATTTGCAGTACATTACTTCGGAAAAAGCTTCTCTCCGCCTATTGAGAGTGTAAGTTGTGTATTCGCCGCATGGTTGTCAGGCCTCCGATAACTAACTGATACCCCTTAGTTTGCTGCTATCAGGCTCTTTGATATTAAGCAACCAATTCTGCAGTAAAATCTCACGAAACCCTTTGCTGAATAAACTCAGGCTGGAGATTCAAGAGAGCAAGGTGATACTTTCCTTTCTACCTCGAGTGTTTATTCTTTTCTATAAAACCCAGGCATATGGAGCACACTCCACGTAAAAGCTGGGGGTGATAGATATAATGGATTATCTACAACAGTCTTACCAGAGAGTGCTTTTGATTATTGATAGCATTGTCAGAACTGAAGTACGGTCAGGTGGCTTATCCACGATTTCGTCCTCAGTGTGAAACATTAGACAGTGGTAACCATACCACTGCATGGCCACTGCTAGGTGTTATGACAGATAATTATAATTAATCAACAATAAATAACTAGAAGTGTAATGTGTAATATTAGCGAATTGCAAGTTCACTAGGATGGCTCTCTTTTTGCTCAGTACTCAGAAATTGGTGATTTAATGGTACGGAAAAGCAATATATACTTGTTTCTCAACACTAAAGCTACAAAACCTCATCATACTAAACTTCAACAACTAAATAGGAGCATTATATTTAATTTGACAGATGATCTATGACCTACCATGTTATGAGTGGATTTAGGACATTGATGATAAAAGGAATTGATGAGGTGGCGATGTAATATTCATAATTGATCCGTCTTGAAGGATTTGGATAAGAGCATGCGGTTTGAATGGACGGTTAATTTGCAAATTATGCAATCGTTCAATCAAGATTATATGTTCCTGGTTAGTAAACGGCAGAAAACGGGATAAAAAATATTTATCCACTAACAAAATGTGCCTTTTGCCTCAGTTGGCATTAAATGTTATTAGTGAGTTAATAATTGTGGGGTAATGAGACGCACTGAGGCGCTATCAAGATGGTTCGGGGGATGGTGGTAAATTTGGCACGAGGGCAAAAACCACGCGCGCAAGAGTAATATAATCATACCTTTGTGAACCACTTGCCTGATGGAGGTATCTTAAAATCCGGTGATTTCGACTGCACAACAAAAATCAAATATATATATATATGCGCCCCCTTAAGCACAGATAGCAATGACACTTAACAGATGTATACAATTATCTCCCTATCATGCTTCTTTGGAAATAAATCAGAACTCATTAATACACCACACTGTCAGACGCTTTTCTACAGGGCTTGCCATGTGTCCTCATAAGTGCTAGATAGTCATGTGCAGTCTCTTATACAACATTATAGAAGGCAAAGAAGGTTCACACAAGGCAGGGACATACCTGATGGACCAATAAATATCATGAGACTTCCTCTCAGTAGACCTCCGCGTATAGGCTCCGGTAGACAGGTAAGAATTCATATCACACATAAATCTAATTCGAGTTTTCTCCTACTCACACATAAGTAGTAAAATATTACACACGTGATATTTATGTCACTATAATACTATATTATTATTTACCAATCCAAATATATGCCCTTCCATGTGTAGTGTTATACCCAGTGAACTCCTCATAACTGAGCTGTCCTCTCCGTATACTATGGTGGGTTACTCTGGAAAAATTCATTTCTAGCAGTAGGCAGTCGGTGGCTAGACTTAGTTTGCTAACGAGCAAAAACACACGGCTTCTATAATCAACCAATCAATATAATGTTTGTGGTAAGAGTATTGAATCTATATTCCCAATACCCCATCTCGTTACCCTAATATGCAGTGCCTAGACAGCGTAGATTGATACTATTATCAAATTATATATTAAAGTAATGAAGCTATGGCGTATTGATTAAACCGTTTTAATTGGCTGAATAGTATTAAAGTGACAGCAAACTGGTATTGTAGTCAGTGGTCCCGCTAGCTATAGTATTATGATCAGAAGTTATACAGGAGCGAGTATACACTACAGAAGAAATAATGATATCCTGTAAGACTCTGTAGAATATTGGTTAGACCCTCTTCTAAGTGATGCATCATACTTTCTTTCTAAATGTGCTCAAGCACTAAATCAAAAATTGCCCAATAACCCACAAGCGTTCCAGGTTAAACGTCTCTTATACAAGACAAACTAAGCGCTAGAATTGCATGGATCTCCTTTTGTCTTTGTTTTTAACAGGCTTTCAGACCTGAACTGAGTGGCATTTGGTATCTCCTATTATCCCTATAATACTAAATCCTGTTATCCCTATAATACTAAATCAAAATCAATGATTATCGTCTCACCTGTCTGGTTTGTGTTTCAAAGTCAGCATGTTTGTCCCTGATGATAAATCCCGTCAGCGTTGTGGCAGACGACGGAGAGTCGGGCCATATCGACGTCAGCGATGACCTTGGAGAAAAATCCCGCCAGGTGTCACTTAAACGTCTCAACGTCGTACGCGCTGATGGTAGGCTGAGGCGACTGAGCTTACGTCGCGTTTCTCCATTCTGTTGCTGCTGATTTTGGTGTGACTGATGTTCGTCATTCCCTGTTGTAAAAATGGAATTATAGCTTGGGGGAGGCTTCTCCACCCCTGAAGTTAAAGGCGTGTGGTGTTCCTCCTCAGAAACGCCTTCATCTTTCGTTAGCCTTGTCGTAGCATCTGCCTCTGGTTCCGTCTCCTCGGTTTCCTGATCAGCAGAAATTTCTGCATTAACCTGATGGCTTTGAAGTCGGGGCTCCTGGTGTGACACTTTTGTGACGTCATTATTTTCAACGTCTATTGTCGTCTCACAGAGGCAATCGCCAAGAGGACTTGTTAGTATCACTAAAGGTACTTCGGAGCCCGACATCGTCTTTGGTGAGTGCGCAGTATTTTGAAGCAATTATAAGGAACCAATAATTTGGTCTATGATTATGTGTGTAAATTAAGTCAACTTACTGAAGTTTATATTATTGAATCCAAAATGTGGCATTTAGGAGGCTGAGTCATGGCTGAAACCTTGCCATGTTCCCAAACACTTGGTTTCGAATATTTTAATGACGATATGAACCACTACGATGTAATCCGCAATAATCCGCAAATTTCATCCTACGTACCACGTGAGCTGACTCGTTCAGAGAATCATATGAATGAGAAAGAAGTTGGAGAAAGTAATACACAGAAACTAGTCCCTTAAGTAGGCCTTCACATCCAACAATAAGGCTCGTCAGCCTCTGGGTTTCTATTGCCTCCTCCCTCCTACTACTCACTCACCCCGTATTTCATAGGGTCTTGACTGGCCTTCAAATTCTGGCTGTCATGTGTGTTTGCTTTCCTGCCTGCCCTGATTTATGGCACACTTGTTCTCCATACCCGGTCCTAGATCGTGGCCATGTTGTTGATAAACGATAAAAGTGTTGTTTTTACAATCCTGCATGCAAACTGGTAGCAAATAATCTGAGGCCCTGCGTGTTCGGTGTGAAAAGGAATATTGGATATATGACAAGGAGTGAGAGTTTGGTAGGAGAAATGAGGAGGAGTAGGAGAAGGAAGGGTGATCAGTGAGTTCTACCACTACCTCCACAACACTACAACAAGTACAGCCCCTGCACGAGTACGTGACAAATTTCGAAGCGAGCTGCTCTCGAGTAATCAAACAAGCAGATGACGTCAGAGTTCTGGAATAAGCCAATAGATGATCATAGATGATAACACTGTTGGAGGGCCTCTACATTCTCTATTATCCATCCCCTAAATAATGATGTTATGGGGCCAATATGGAAATATAGTCCCAGCGCACGTCTTCCTATTCACACCAGGAAGCACAACCCTAATGGTCGGTGGGCCCAATATGATCGCATCCATGGGCGTTGGTGCCCCACAGCATGGAGCAATATTACCCTATCTGATGAGATAAGGTAAGCCCTGAAGGCAGTGCAATGTTCATTTCATGACAGGCAATTGCATCTAGACATTTCCTGGACATAGAATCGCCACAGAACATGACATGCAAGCCCTCAGTGGCTCACATGTAGGATCCAGATTGCTCTCCGCCATGTGCTCTAAAGAGAATGGTGTATGCCCGATCTAACATATGACGCAGAATGAGAGAAAGAATACGTTTGTGTGTAAGCCAGAACTTTAAATCCTATGCTTGTTTTGTGGTCCTTCCTTGCATGTGCACAACCGAGTTCATGTCGGGCAAAGGTTCTGCAGGAGCTAACAATAAGCTGGCCTCCAGAACCGAGGATCTGCATATTATTCCCTAGTTGTGGTAAACAGGGACACACCGGTATCGTCCCCCGATGTCCTGGGATTTGATACCGACTTAGAATTGCTAATCTCCACCGGCACTAATTGCTCAGGTGCTCTTTGGAGTCCGACTAACTCCAGTTGTGGACGTTTCCTATGGTAAATGTGCGAGTCACTCGTAGCTTGGAGAGCCAATCTATGCCGAGTCAAGAGGGGTGGCGCACGTTTTAAACTATCTGAACAATACTATGGGCAAATGTGTAGCAGGCCACTCCACTCTTCAGCTCTCGCTCTCGCTCTCTCCCTTTCGCCCTCTCTTGCTCTCTGGTTTTGTGGAGTAAGGGTCTTGGTCGCCGCTTTGCTCGCGGGTCTTTCACTGTTTGAGTAGTTCTTATGCTTCAGAAGCATTAGATATGAAGAGTTGGAGTGAGTGAGAGAAGCATTGCGATGGTTGCCTAGTAGTGGTAGCTGTTATAAATTGGCCCGACCCATATCTCCATGTCTTGCTTTACCGAAACTCCCTACCACTTGGCCACATTACGAACCTGTCCCAGTGAGTATCTCGGTATAAAACCTGCGTTGGGAGGAAGAATACGTGGCAGGCAAAAGATGTATTCACGATGAAGCGGGAGGATAACAACACGAAAGCACTCAGTATTTGTGCTTACGATTTTGCACATTGAGGGCTGTGGGGATGAATAGGACTAGAAGGATTTGGCGAGGCTTGGAATTGATTAGACGCCCGCCTGTCGTCCTAGATGCGTTCCTAATGCTCAGGATATATGCATCCTTGGTATAGCTTGTCCGGCTTTGATGTGAGGTAATTTCAACAAAGCCCTTTTTGATTACAAGTCACAGAGCTCGGGCGTCCAGGACAGGTACTCTGTCTTCCATAAATAAGCAATACATGTACATGTATGTAAACGCCCCCTGTGTATCTTTAGCCAATGGGGTCATTGCATAACAAATGTCCATCTACGATATCGTAGATATTTTTTTCTACGACTACGATGTCTATTTGCGAATCGTAAAAATATACAACAAGTGCATTGCATAATAATGAATCGTAAAATAGAGGATTCCTCGTGGCTTCAAAAATGATATTAAATGATAATTTTAAGGTATAGAGGCATTAAAGTGCCGAAATGGTGCATGGAAGAACATCATCCATAATTGTAATTTATTATAATTTAGAAAATCTGCCTTTTATTACTTTCATCTAAAATTAAGTAAAAATATGGTAGAAAATTACGAAACCTATTTTGAAGTACAAAAAATAAATAAATGTGCAATGTATCAAATTCATAAAATATCATTTAACATTGAATATTGGCATAATTGGATAACTAAATTTGACATCTTCTCACTATTAATATATTTTAAGATGGGTAAATGTGATATCAGTGCATCGCAGAGCATGTTTGTTATGCAAGGCAGAATATTCATACAATGAACATAGCATCGATTATTTTTAAACCAAAATGATGGATGTCAATATTCTTTCCATGAAATAAATAACCATAACCATAAGTATTCATGTTTGATTTTTGATCACATTCCGGCCATTATTTCAGGAAGAAATAATTGAAAACATTTCACATGTCAGTATTGACGCAGCGTAGAAAATCGATCGTGGATGCCAAGACATGTACGATGTCGTAGAAGATGTCACAGAAAGTTATGCAATACAGTCATTGCAGATGGCTGTCTACGACGTCGTAGAATCAATCCACGAGGTCGCAGATTGTTATGCAACGGGGGCATTACTTCAGAACGTGTATTAGCATCATGGTGTACGCGATTATAGTCTGAACGGATGATGTATTGGTGTCCTAAAATTGCATAATCTACAAATCTTAGATTGCAAGAAAATTATCAACTGAGACAACCTTGAAAAGCCTCGATGTAATGAACGTCTGGAAAATCTCAAATATTTCTTTAGTAACTGTTGTTTTGCTTGTTTGATACCTTTTTTATTCAGTCGAACTCAGCTTGGCCTGACATAACCATAATACTGAAAGGATATCAAAATACGTTATTCAAGTTTGTCAGTAGTTTAAAGTGTATAAATATATAATATGTTTTGACCAGTTTAAATGTATAGGTAAATCTTCTAAAGACTTTATAAAAATACCTCTGTCCAGTTCATTTCAAACTTTCCCTATGATTGGTTGATTTTAAGGTTAGCGCCATCTATGATTATTGTTCTTTATTCTACACTCATTGCTCTGAAAACAACGTATCTAGGGTGATTTACGCATAATGCGTATTTCACTAGTGATTTATTTGGGGTTGTCATTGCAACAAATCTCCCCCCCCCCCCCTTTTTTTTTACTAAGATTACTGGTAAAATTCAAATTTATGACTCGATTTTTTCTGTTTTCATGATTGAAAGCATGTATAATAAATCCAGTTTCAGTTGCTTAGAATATTGCGCAACTCGTGCAATATTCACGCCACTTCAACCAACTCGTGAGTTAACGTGTATTTGTTACAGGTCTATCTGCCACTCTAGTCGATCAGAAATTCGAAAACATGCGCGTTTGATTTTGGTTCTTATTTACATTTCTTGTGACGTTTCGATTCGATTCACCACTAGAAGTGTATAAGCGTAAAATCCTGTAAAATATGACTTTTTATATATTCTCATGCATTATAATACATGTATGCTCTCAAGTTAGATTTGTAACTTCAGGGAGACTACGGGCAAAAGAACTCGGGGGTCTCCATGGTAAATAAACTCCTATCAGTGATTTGGATCTATATAACATCTAATAAGTGGTTTCCTCTCAAGGAACCCTGGTTGTTATGGTAACATGCAACCTATAGATAGGAAACTACTGAAAAGCAACAACGCTTGAGCAAAGCCTAGCGCAATAACAAAGGACATTTGTTCAAGCATTTGGGTCATAACAAGTTGTATAGAAGCCATCGACAATAGGACATGTACAGCAAGAAATTGTATTTCTGTCAGTGGATGAGATATATATCAACAACTCCCTGTTAACAGATGAACGGCCTTGTCTGAATTAATCTTGCTGCTACATTGAACCTTTGGTTGCGCTGAAAGGGTAAGGGCACCGGGGTGGTGTCCACGGAGATAAAATGTATGTGTATCGATCTACACTATGCTCATCAAAGCTTCCCTCGTGGAAAAAATATCTAATTTGTCTAGAGTGTTGGTGCCTTTCGACAAGCTTGCCCCTGCCTTGTGAATGGTTTGGCTGACACACTGAGAGTGCCCTTACACTCCGTCGACGCCTATATTTCAGAGAGCAGCCTTTTCCTCTGCCTCATTACCAGCTCTGAACAAGACAGATCTACATTAGATGCCTACCCTAGGAAAGAAGCCATGTGAATATTTAATCATAGTCAAATACTGTTTAATAATTTACATTTCCTAATTTGATTTTCGACTGCATATCCTTCAATATTGACATCCCGAACACCATGGGTATAAAATAATTATATAGAGAACGTGAGAGCTTTATAGACATTTTAATATAATTGGAATAACATGGTTATGATCTGTCACAATAGTGACAGTAGATCTATGACTTTATTGCGTGGACAAAGACCTTTCCTTAATATTGGCATGCTATTTTGGGCAGGCTGGTCGTTGACCTTTTGGAACTCGAGATCACGTATATTTTATTATCTGTTATGAGTGTTTTACTCCAACAATCATGAAGTAGATCGAGTCGGAATCTATGAGTATTCGTGTGAGTCAGGCTCTCTACCTATGACCATACTTTTAATTCATAGGCTTGTCACATTCATTTTGTATTTTTAAAGCTCATGGACCAGAACTCCAATCCCCTCACGGGTTATAAACTAGTATAATATCAACTTCCTTGCTTCTAAAGACCAAGCAAGGTTCTGCTTAATATCTTTTTCCAACTAACACGGAACATAAATCCTTTTCTCAAACTTCATATAATTATTATAACTGTTATATAATATAACACTTCTGATGGTTTCAAATAGTTATTTGGACCGGTAGTTCTCCACCAGTGATAAGTCTTGATTATTTTAGAAAACATGTTATTCAATTCTTATAATTGCTGTAAGAGGGCATATATCCAGCAGTAGGGAGATTCTCAAGCCCGAGCTAGGAAGAATAACGACTATACAGCTCAAATGATAGTTGTAGATTATTCTTTAGTGGGTGCATGTGGATTGTACATGGGAAATAATCGCTAATGAAATTTGATGGTCAGAAAAGACATACCTTCTATATTTCTCAACCTTTCCAATCGCAATCTATCGGGCTCCTACTTGGTGACAACCTCGGTAACAGTCTCTTGTCATATTGTGAGGCACCCTGTTTACCTTGTTTCGAGCTAATTGGACTACCACATTTCTACGCATAGTTTTTTACATTCTACGGTATTTTTTTTTAAAAAAAATTCGTGAATGTTAGTGAATTGGGTACCATTCTGTCAATCATCCTGAATAGCAAGTTCATGTGATACATTTTGAGGTGTTGGTGTTGAGGATTGGTGTGAGGAGTGTGGACACTTATCTGGGAGGATATCTCGATGCCCATCTCTGTTATGTAATTCACACCAACACTACTAACTTTGCACCTATGCAAGGACTGCTTGATTGACAACCTTCTACCATCTCTGCAGTAAATCCCTAAAGGCCAGTGTGACATCCTATTGGTTGACATTTGTTGTATTCTATTGGCTATCTTTGTTTGATTGACAAGTTGCCACTTAAAGCCGAAACACAATATAGGAATCCAATTTTTTTTTTTGCAAATAACAGAAACATTATAGTCTTATGAGTAATTGTGTAGCATATTATAGTAATCGTATCATTATTTACCAACAAAACCATAAGAAAAGAAGTCACCTTGCCTCTTACAAGGAGGCAGACATATTGGTGAACAGCAGCGCCACTGGTGGTAATTTACAATAATTGATGACGTCACTGACCCATACCCTCTGATTAGTCCACCTACTCGGGACTATATGTAAACAAACATTCAACTCACGGCTGCTTATTCTGAAGCATTGGTATATATACATAATTATGTGTTGTATCATCAATGAGAAGATTTGGATATTCATACTATCATAAACAAATAATAAATACACCTTATTCACCCAAGAGACCTCTGATTTTAGTTTGCAAATCTCCCCATGTTACGTCGAAAGTGAACGCCATAAATGGCGGCGGCGGCGTCAATGTTTTGACACATTCACTGATCTCCCCTGTCTCGCCCTTACCCCACATAGCTTTAGCACCTTCCCCTCTATTTATTTATTGCATATTCAGACTCAAAGGCAACCCATTGTACAATGCTCATCATTTGTTTACACAAAACAGTGGCTCAAATCAAATGAAAAATGGTATGTCCACTAAGGCATAGCAGGGGCAAGGGCTGGGCCTCGTTTTGAGTTGTGGGCATCATACGTCATCAGAGGTCACATGACTAACAGTAATGGCGGCATCCATACAAGTTGTCTGCTACAATTAATTCCAAGTAAAATAGCTCCCTACGGATTTAATAGATGAGTATTACATGAAATACATATATGTGAGATTGTTGGATACGATTTTCCCACCTAGAAAATGTATACATGACATCCTATGAAGTTTCGGCTTTAAGGCCACTGTATAGGTTTTGAGAGGAACCCATTTAGAGAGGACCACCCATGCCTGAATCTGAGTGATCTTTACTATTTAGTAATTGTTTCCACTGTTACTAAGTTCACAGTAATACAGATTGTTTCAACAAGGTTAACCAGTATACATGATTAAATGATTGGGAAATGAATGACCACACATTACATTTGTACCAGAAATGATACTATGGTTAAGTAAATGTTAATAAACATTGATAAATGGCAAAACAGTGTTATGTTCTTTATCCAATATTATTATCACAAAATTTACACATATAATTAAATATAAGCACTTTTAATTAAATATTAAGCATTTTCAGTGGAGCAAAAACTAAACTGCTAACTATGACTTGCCATTGCGCACAAATAGTTGACCGTAGAATTTGTTTCCTTTGGAAACGCACAATATATACATTAACTTAAACTGATTATAAAGTTAAACAGAAAAATAGTTCATTAAATGATTGATTAACTTATAACTTGTTAAATTTCACTTGTTTATCTATATACCTTAACCTGCTTAGCTCCCCTGACCAAGAGACCAGTGGCGCACAATTGTCCTTAAGGTACTTCTTACAAGATTTCACCATAGAGCAATAGCGAGCAATTAACCATCTTCATATTAAAAGGAACCATCACTCGCACCCGGCCAACAGTATTCTGGCTGAGATATTCAAACGCCATAACTGTGTACGATGCTTGGTTATCATTGATCATTATATGCAACTGACCAGAAGCCAAAACCATGACCTTTCAAAACACAATACTACTCATTAAGAAACTTCTAATTATACCAAAGTAAAGTATAAGTATATTGATGGCAACGTAAAAAAAGAAATTGTCAAGCAACGGGTACTTACAATGTAAGTACCCGTTGCTTGACAATTTCTTTGTAAGTTACATCTCGAATTAGATGTTAACACAATGCATAAATATGTAATTGTGTATGCCACTGACATAAATCATCTGGAAGGTTTCTGAGAGAAAAAGGGCTCAAAAGAGAATGGGAGCCCGTTACTAAGACGCAGCTAATGCATTATTCACCAATGCTGCCACCTTAATTCCCTTATGGCAATCTCCAACAAAGGATAATGTGCCCATAATGTGCAGCTTCATGACGTCTTTAGTCTACACTGAAATGTAATAGTCAAGTATAACTTCAGCAAGAATTGAAATTGCGAAAATAGCCTCGTTATAGCGGAACTACACTAGGGGAAAAACGGCAGCAACAATTTTTTGTTGTTACCCACTAACAACAGTTCATTTCATGTTTGCAATGAAAACGCAAGTGGAGGAGTGTCAGATGTGTGTGTGGAGATTTGTTGCAACGAATTAGTGGGCATCAACCAAATTTGTTGCCGCCGTTTTCCCTTCTAGTGGAGTTCCGCTATTACATTCCCAGCTTATAAATTCTCGCGAATACACATTTCTTTATAATCTCTGTTAAGGCCCTAGTCCACTAAGCCGATTTTCATGCGATTCTCATGGAAAAGGGTCCTCGGCGGCACAAAATCGCATGAGAATCTGAATAGTGGGCTAGGGCCTTTACTTCGAAAAGAAAAACGCTGCGCAAAGACGAGACGTCCTGCACTTGAATATTTATTCGTCAACCATTGACCAATAACTCAGGATTCCCCCTAAGCTCGGCGCGGCTGTGTTCACATTGATCTGATGCCCTGTTCAAATGTTCGGTACAAAACTGGGCATCGAGACTCTGGTCTTAGAGAATAGGGAAAGCTGAATAATACATTTCATTGCTTCAAGGCACGGATTCTGTCTACTTATAAACATATCCTTTGGTCATAAACATTGCTTATGTTGAATTTTTCATATTTCCAAATCACATTATACGACCAATTTTATTTTAGCCGATGTAAGTCTAAAGTCTAAAGTCGATTCTGGAGTCGGTGCAGATTTGTATGATATGTGCATGTCTCTAAATTTGTTCCAGAGTTGCGCTGCCTTGGAACAGGACGTCATTTCAGACATTAAACACCTTACATCCTTCCAATATAAATTTGCTGTTGTCTTTGTGCTGGTTATGTAGTTGGAGAGGGGTGGCAAGCAAGGTACTTGGTTCACTGGCCTATGATATTTACAATAATTCGTAACAATAAACACAAACAATTATATATAGTCAATAATTTATTGATCGCACCTCCTGACAAAAGAAGTGGATACTACCACCTTGATATGATTTGTATTTTGAAATTAATATATTCGATGGATTAAATATAACTTAATATAAAAATAAATTAGAAAATTCATTTATATAGTGTTATAGTAAGGAGTTAGTACTTTGGATTTTGTCTGTGATAGGTGGTGGGTGCATGGGCTTGAATAAAAGTATTGTGATGTTGCCTTTAGGACTGCTGAGCAGGACCGGGATAATCACAATTGAACCTTCAATGCCCATTTTATGAAATGTTGTAGTTTCATGTTACTACTCAGGTGTATGGTGAGACAAACCATGCTTTGCTTGGTTCAGGCCAATTGCATTGTCAACCTTCCTTTATATGCAGGACCCAAAAATATGTGAGTATGATCTAGTCACTGTCTCCAATGATCCGGGTAGCCTTCTGACAAGAAAAGGAGCTAGCTGTGTTGTAGGTGTTTTTGTACTGTATATAATATATGACTTGTATATTTTGTGCATCTTTTTAAATGTTACCTACCTTATAAATATATATATATATATGTGTCCCATATGGTAAATTCAATTCAGTGTAAGCAAATTATTTGATATCTTGGAATTCACTCAATCATTAATACTGGATTGCAGCTTAAGGCTAGAGGTAGTAAGCTGTAAAGGGCAGATTGTGATGCTCTTGTTATAAAGTACGTTACATAATATAGTCAGATGTGCCGGGTTATTTGATTCAATTCCAATAGTTTTTGTGTTTGGAACTAAAATTGGCCGCTAGCATGATATTTCGGTCTTTCGAATAACGTTATTTATATTTATTTCTAAATAAATCCTAAACAAATCAACTTATCATTTGTACTCATGGGTGATTTACCTCATTAATTGAGAAGAGACCAGGGTAAATATAGAAGGTGTTGCCCGTATTCTGTGTTTTTCTTTTATGGCCTAGGCGAAATTATACTGGCCTTAATAACTACTTAGACTGATTTATATCACGGCTAGGAGTAAATGCGTCCGCAAAAAGAATTAATTTTATGTCTATCGTCTTAATTAGTTCATATCAGCCTGAATTCTCCGGAAAGCAATGCCAAATTTCTTCAATTATTCATGGAGTGCGGGGCAATTCACTCCTCAGCACAGATAAATTGAATCCTGCCTTTTCCCTTAGTTGTGATCCGTTGTGGAGTTTTTGGACTGTTGCAGTGATGTAAAAGTAACACTTGTCGAATCGCGTGCGAACTAAATTCCATTTAGCCTTAGATAAATTTCAAATCAACATCAGACAGTTATGGATAAAAAATGTTACACAAACAACCGACGACAGCACTTTTATCGGGTGAGGCTCCTTGGGTGTTCTTCAGTATTCGACATTCCGTTTTGCGGCCCGTCGCACCACATCGGTTATAACTATTCCAATACAGACTGAAAGACTTTCAGGATCAAATGTATTAAGCGTTTGTATTTATCATTCATCGAGTATTTTCATGTACCAATACATCTATTTTGTAGATCTATTCCAGAAAGAGAAGACGATATAAATCTACGACTTTAAGAAAGTTTGCAAAGTAGTACCCATCGACGTTGTACATAAATTTGACTTTGGCCCGTTTTATATAGAAGCGTCAATATATTTGTGCACAATATATTTGTTATTAATAGTAGTTGTAGTTAATGGAATAAAAACGAAAAAAAAGCTCCCGAATTATGATGCCAATATAAGGTCAGCATTAACACAACTTTGTTACAGGCGTCATTCACAAAGATTTTATGCTTTATTTATGTTAATTTAGTTTTGCAGAGGAATTAGTGAGACCATACAATCATACAAAGATATGGACTTAGACTCGAGGTGGACAACTGGAGGAAGTAAAGTATACATATGAGTTTGTTTGGAAAAATCAAACAACTATGGAACTCCTATCCAATGATAGTTAGAAACTTCGAGGTGGAAGACACAAACATATTTAAAAACAGCGTAAAAATCTTCTGTAGACAACTGTTTACCTCAATCTGGAAATTACCAGAGGTAGGGTCTTTGTGAATAGTTATGATTATTGAATTTGTTTGTGTGTAAGGTAGTTAAATGTTAAAATGCCTGGAGTCGGTTGATGAATAGGACAACTAAAATAAATTGAACAAACCTAGGGTAATAGGTATATTGGAATTATTTTGACGCGCGCGGGTGTTAGTTTTTATCCATTCTTATCGTTTTACCCTATTATATTACATAGATGATGTAAATGTAATGAAAACGTTTTCTAAAAAGTATTAGAACAAATGATGGACTGTATATAACTTATCATCAAATTTGTAGTCAGCTTCGTCAGAGAAAAATGTAAGTGTGCACAATGTCAAGCTGAATAAAAAGATTTAAAACAAACAAACCTATTGAGGTGGACATCATACTTTTCACACTCCACGTATAGCGTTACCTTAAAATACAAACTAAAAACTGTCGATTCATGTGTACCATAATAAGGATGATCCTGAATAGCCTATAGCAATGCGCACTATGGATGTTAAAGAAACTAATTGAATCCTTTTTGTGAACAGACCATCTCCTTGTTATTTAAAACAAGATACATATGTGATTGGCCCCATAGGCTGCTCAAAACAACTATTAGTTATTCAATAGGCTGCTCAATGAGCTATTAGTTATCCGGTAATAGGCAGCCCGGGGTGGCCAATATGACTACTACTGTGATTCAGGAGATTCGTGATCGGGATTCGCGTTGGAAAGTTTATCTCGTTTACCTCAAGCTTCAGGATCATTTCAATCTTTAATTGTTTTAGGAAAATGAGTCACAAGTCACAAAATGTGCATCTTGAGATATCATCCTATTTGAAAAGATTAGATCGAGCGGATTCCAATGATGGTAAACAGTAGGAAATCTAATAAGTATTTCTATAATTTAAATTTGATGTTTTATTTTGCAAAAAAATGTTTCCAATATTTCTGGGTGGATGTTTTGTAGTAAAGTAGCTAAATATACTCTATAGGATGACCTTGGAAATGCATAGATATTTTTAATACACTTTCCTGAAATTTAGTAGCCTACATGTATTTAGCAGCCCAAAGATGAGAACATTCTAACAAAGAGATCTTGTGAATGAATCACTTTTAAAAATATCAATTTTGCGACTTGTGACTCATTTTCCTGTAACGCATCACAAGTATGACATTGATGACGAATATATGAATGCCAAATCAGTTTTGGCTTCGGCCCCCAAAATCGGTTTACACTGAATAAGGCAGATATGAATAGACATTGCCGATCACCACCGTTTTAATGACTTCCGTGATAACGTAATCTCGATTAAAGACCTGCAAATATCCCAAATGGGAAAGAGAGAACTTTATTCTTTATAAAAAAAACCACAATGTCCATACTATGATTCGATAATATGAATGTGCCTTATAGGAAGTTGGGTGTGTTACATGACCCATGCTCCATTCTACTGCCACCTGTTGTTTTGCAGAGAAAGCGTTCGTGATCTGCCTGTCAAGAATCTGGAAAACCCTTTGCTTAACCACATTCAACTCTTTTCCTTGGCACCAGATCTTCCAGTGGAGAATTCCATAAGGGGTGTTTGGAAACATCGAAACATATGCGTGGCGTTATGCATGTCTTTAAATCACAAAATATAGAAATGAATAATTAATCTATTCTTGCTGAAGCACATTTTCATTTTCACCAGTTTCCCATAATTGCAAAAACTCCAAACCGGAAACATCCGGCCTGGTAAGCTTAACATCTATATAACTTTGTTCTGTACATTATACATAAATGTATTCAGATGATGAATGGAGAAATTTAAATCCGTATTTCTTAATTTGAAAAAGAACTAAATGTGACCTCGTGGGTAAAGTTGTTCTCATGGTGCAAATAAAACCGATGACCCCCAATTTATTGTTCTTACCCTTTTGGGGGGAAATGGGTTAAATAATCAGGTAAAAAATTATTTCCTGTGTGGGTTTCAATTACATATTTTTTATTTTTCTAGGAAAACTTTAGGAAAAGGTGACTTGAAAAAAAAACTAAAACTAATTCTAATTCTTTGAACATTTAAGTTCAAAACGTCTCAATCTGGGAAAAGAAGTGATTCTTTTTAAATGTGAGGTTTAGAGATTTAATTGTTGAATGAGAATAAGGAATACGAGCCTTCAACGTTCAGCGTGACCATAATTTAAGGAGTGCGTATTTACCCGCATAGCAAGTATTGTAGGTACTCACAGTTTTGTCGAATGTTTACCCACTGTGCCCAAGCATGTTACATCGATCACTGAAGTATACTTTTGCTGGGCAACGGTCCACTTGGAAAATTCTATAATGGGATGTATGTTAAGTTTGTGAAACAAAAAGTATCTTTTACGCCATATTGGCAATTGATACGCATATATATAAACCATATATGCACCATGCACAATGACATATTGAAAGCACACATGCTGACGCTTTCGAAACATTGAGAGAAAAGTCTCCCTCAAATTGTAATGTAACTATATTCTATCAGAAGTAGGATAAGCAACGCGTCTCGAAAGTGGTTGTTCTAGAAACTTGTTAAAAAGTTGTAAACTGTGCCGGATGCTTAAAACTGTCCAGAGTACTGTATATCATGATAATCTGATGCTATCATTGTAAAGGAGTGTAAAGGAGAAATTACGGTGGAATAAATGCAAGAAAGCCCCTACTAATTTTAATTTGGTAAAAACCCACAAGCAAATCAGAGATTGTAATACACTTCAAATTTTGATGACACCGTTATTCTGGCACCGGCTACCGTCTTCTGTGCGGCTTTGCAGATAGATTAACAGGAACCAGATTTTGTCCCAAAATATCTATGCTAAATAAATCTGCGTGGGTACCAAACTTCTAAACAATAGATTAATATATCAAAGTAAGTAGCACTTATGCCGAATGGTGTCATGTATCGAGGTGAACATTCGCAGATGCCTTTGTAATTCAGAGGGGCAATCTAAGTAAATCTGCCTACTTGTACAGTGTAAATACAAGGAAGGGTTCTGGTATGTTGGTCCTGTCTCCGGCGAACACATACCATCACTTGAGGAAGACACTCCTTGGCTTTCCAAGTTCCCGTACCGTATGTATACGACAAAACACTTGTAATTGAGATATTTGTAACATTTTCTTACATAGTTTTACACAGCAACGTCAAAAGGGGGGCCCACACATGGCTGATTCTAAGCCGATTTGAATCCCGATTTGGGACTCCCGATGAATCCTAGGATTTCATTTCAAATCGGGAGACGAATCGGCGCATTTTTGTCTCCCGATTGAGTTTTTGCCTCCCGATTTATAAGAAAAATCCTGGCCGATTAGGGATTCTGGCCGATTCTGATTTTTCATATTTGAAATCGGGGCTGGTCATTTGAAATCGGGGCAGGTTTTTTTTTAATTATGTATGTGTGGGTCTAGCCCAGTGTCACAAGTCACCAAAGCTGGATTTTGAGATACCACCATATTCGAAAAGCAGTTCCTAATGATAGTAACTTTAATATTTGTTTTAGAATAATTTTTTCTACATGTGATGTGCCACACGAAAATTAGTCACAAATCGAGAATCGGCCCCCAAATCGGCCCAGAATTGTGCATGTGTGGGCCAAAACAGGAATCGGAGGTCAGATTGGGCATGTTTGGGTCTGAAAAAAAGTCCCGATTTCACATTTTTAATCATCGGGAGTGCTGAAATCGGCTCTGTTTTGAAATCGGCCCATGTCAATTCATGTGTGGGTCCCCCTTAGCCCTGCACACACACAGCCGATTTGCCTCCCGATTGTCCCCCGATTTAGGTCTTCTGGTGAATCCTAGGATGTATTTTCTAATCTTTGTTTATTCTCTTTAGATTTATGTAGCAGTCATTGATAACCACTAACAAAGTTGTTTTTGAAAGACAACGCTAGAAAATATTCACAATGTGAACAAGCATTTTTTGTATTGAACAATAATTATTGTAAATGCCTTTGGTCTGAAATCGTAGGCTAATAAAAAACCAAAAACGGTTTTTATCATCTGAATGGGGTCAGATTCATTTTACATATTTCATCCGTGGAATATATTTGTGAGGGAAATACGGTAGGTGGGTTGCCTTATTTAAGGTGCAGTATTTCAGAACCAAGAAAATACATCTCAACCACTGGCGTACCACCATCTGCGGACGAATTTGATTTGCATTCAGTATTGAGTCCTGTTCCTACTTGCATACATTCACCAACCATCAACCACTGGTAAGTAGGTTTGCTCCTTATCATATGCACACACAGATTGTGATTGATAACTGTAAATCTAAGGCATATATCACTGCTGCACCCGTATCAAATCTGTTTATGGACACTCTCTGACATCAACAGAGAAATCACCAACACTGTGAGTATCTATTATAGGCGTTTGTCTTGCATGCACTACGATGCCTTAAATATTACCCACATGGATGTATGGAAGTTGCCTCCCTTTTAATTCCATTAATTTATTTACTTATTATACACAGGGAACCTTAAGGATGAGGATAATTGCGGTGTTAACCCTCCTCGTAGCCATTGGTGTGGCGAATTGTCGCATGATAGGTAATGTTTCTCTTATTTTAACTATTATAGAACTATTACATGCAGTATGAAATACATTTAATTAATATAGTTGGAAAATTGGTTCGCTTCAATTGCTACAGCCAATTTCATCTTCAGGTCTTGGTCAAAGATGTGAACCAAGGGGAAGAGATGAATGTGGACATGGCATGGATTGTGAAGGAAGACGGTGTGTAGCCAAACGTAAGTCTCGATGCATTCTCATCCGATTCTATTTCTGTTGAAGTTTAGAGTTTTACTCTAACCCTTTCTTGTATTTTTGCGGCTATATCAGGAACTGAATGTAGTATAGTATGTATATTGTATAATTATACATTTTTGTATTTTATTAAACTTATAAGGCATAAATTTGACAATATCTTGAAACGAGTGGCATTAATTTTGTATACTCGTATACCATGTTTTTAAACATCAAGCTGTCACGTCTATAAAAGGAACTAACACTATCCATGTGATCTATAGATATTATAATCTTATCATTACATCATTATATTTTAAACTCACGCAAGATAAGCAATAAATGAGACTGACAAATTCTTGATTTTGTATCTACAGTAGAAAACGTTAAATATATCCCCAGTATAATACATGTAGAGCATAAAGGCAAGTGTTATTTGAATTGAATTTAGTTGTCTTCATTTCACCAATGTATAAACCTTGTTTTTACCAAATAGCAATGTGTTATAGTGAGAAAATTAGGATCCGGCAAGATATTGAATCGGGGAGACTGGCTGACGCCGACCCTGACGGTATTCAATGTGATAGCGATGGAAATTACAAAGCCAGGCAATGTGGACGGAACCCTTTTAATCCCCAAACGAAGTGAGTAGTACTAGTATTAAATTTTCCATAGACGTTATATCTACGACTAAATTATATAGGAATCCTCTTGAAGAACTACATTGGCAGGGGGACTCATACTCTTTACTGCATGATACACAATCTTTACTGCATTACACACAGACATTCAAACTAGAGATTTGATTATTATTGGTACTTGATCTACAACTCCTCTGGGGGTACTTTATCAGTTGTAGATGTTAATTATTTCATTGGTGTACAAAGCTCTTACCAAGGCATAGAATAAACAGATGGATCTCTTATGACGTTCATAATGTTATTGACAAAGATGCTTTTATCTGCAAATGGGCTTAAAATGACCGAGAAGGATCCAAACTACTGTGATAAGTCCAGAAGACAGTGTTAAACGTAGTATAGTACACTATTAATACTAAAGGCAATATTCCGGTTATGATAAAACAGACCTAGGCAGTGTTGTTATGTGAAACTTCCACCAACTCGTGAAATAATGTCACTTACCCGCCTACTATTTCAAGTTTCCTCCCGTTGATATTCTGGGTCATAATATTGAATCTGGTTGTCAACATGACTAACTCAGGGAATGATTTAAACTAATTCAAGTTATTTGACCTCAAAAAAGATTCAACATCCTTGTTTTACATTTTGAGTTGCCCTACGTACAGTTGTCCTATCCGGGTGTCCTTTAGATCTCATCATCATAATCCTACCAGAGGGCATAACTAAGATGTAAACTGATGATATAACGTCTTCTGCAGGGGAATATTATTCCGAGAGAGATATATATTATGACAATTATTAACAGTAAAAATATGTATACATATATATGTAACAATATGTATAATAAGCTGTATGTAACAATATGTATAATAAGCTGTATGTAACAATATGTATAATAAGCGCATCAACGGTACATTTCATTTTACAGCTGTGGATGCGTTGATAAATACACGGGTCGATACTTTTCCGAGTACAGCATGAGCTTTGAGATAGGACAAAACCCAGATCACAACATGACATGTGGTACGCTTTACTCGAACATTGGGCTTTTTTTTAGGAAAGCAATCATTTGTGTATTAAATCATGTATAGATACATCTAATTAAGATTTTCCTTAATCATTAAAATCTGAAACTCACCATAATGGGCGTGAATTTCTTATATTCAAAATATACTGTATTCATGTAGATTTTTCATCTGAGAATGTTAAGACGAACAATGGGTTCATGAGAGTCGCGACCTCTTTGCAATATTATGATACATCGCATAATATTTTTTCCCGCTTAGCTTGCGCTCAGAGGCGAGCCATCTATATGAGGCAAGGAAATTATTTCGCTCAATGCGAAGAGAAAACGGGAAACTACCTATCGACGAGATGCGGTGACAAAGTGTGAGTTTTTGTTTGAAAATATTTTCCATTTTGTTTGGCAATGGCGATTCTTGGACTGACTGGATTAAATCTGGTACTAATATTCATTACATAATCGAAGTGTGACCACGGACTCCATTACACTCAATGACCACCCAGACCCGTATAGGCTGGTCTGACAAGGGGGGGGGGGGATCTGGGTCTTTCAATAGCCTGGGTGGAATTATAGCTCTGCGAAGGTCAGGGGCATACCCCCGAAAATTTTGAAATTTAGGTTACCATTTCGGGGTATTTGGGGCGTTCGGGATCCCACAATAAGGTATTTAATCACACATAATAAGTAGTCATTTTTAAGAGTCTCTAAATGTTTCTATTACTCATTTCGACACCCATGAGACAACATGATGGTTGCAGATTAGTGTGGGATCTGAAGGTCTATACCAGCCTATACAAAATCACACATCTCAAGGTTTGGATTGGAACATTCATTTATGAAGATTAAGGATTGGGGATAACATTAGAAACCTCTTAAGATATTATTTAGAATTTTGTTTCACTGAATAAAATGCTTCCATTTAAAGTCAATATAACAATGTTTTATCAACCCATTCACTTAAATTCAAGACTTCTTTATAGTCTGCAATTTGACAATTCCTTCCGGCATCGAGTCAAAATACTCCGTCAAGTGACGAAATCATAGGTACCTCTTGCGGATACCAAAAAATAGGACAAAGGCAGCGTTCTATAATTTTGTATAGGTACGGTTATATACCTTGGTGGTAGTAGATTGTTTTTAATAATTATAACATCTTTAAACATGTTGTTTAATCAGTGGATCGTTTGCCCAACTTGTTCACTTTATGAATGGAACATGTCAATATTTTATCTTGCAGCTGTGCCTGTGTTGACTTTAATGGAAATGGTCTACGGGGTTACAGGACTTTCAGGAATGGAGAAAGTGACTGTCGTAAGTATTAAATTCGAAGAATCATGGCTGGCTCTCGATACTCAGTCATTGTGATATCATAAACTCCAGAAAAATGAATATATGTATTATGATTACATTCCTAACCACCTATAATGTAGTTTCATGTAGTCTGGGTCCGTCTTGGGTTAGATTGGTGTTATTTGGTAATAGAAAAAATGTGAATCACTTGAGGCTATATTTCGGAAAGGCTTAATTAAATAGTAAGTAAAGCCTGGAAGATGTAGGTATCTAGCAGTAAAGTGACACTGGAGAGATTTATGATATTTTTTCCTTTATCTAAGGTTGTGCCAGAGACAAATATGCCTACAGCTTGCGAAAAATCATTGGTTTGAAGTTTAACTGCGACGATGTAGGTCGCTACGAAGCAAGGCAATGTATCGGTAGCGTGTGCTTCTGCGCTGACGAGAGAGGGCAGCAACGTTTCGATATTCCCTCAGTGCCAATTCATCTCATGGACACACTTAGATGCTAATCATGGTTGAAGATGTCCAAGCATTTCACAATTAAAGAAAGTCTATGAAAGACACTAGACTTGTCCTAAATACTTATTGATAAATATCACATCAAAATTATAGAGAGCAGTAAGCGAGATAAAGGTTAAACAATTAAAGCAAACTGCAGAATATATCTTTATATTTTTTATTAACATCTATAATCTGTTAACCGTAGTAATCTACAAATCTGGACAGACAAAAATAAATGTATTCATCCTCTATTATAAAGGATTGCCCCTCCACACATACATAAATATTTGTTGGGATATTGATACAAACTAGTTCCTATTACCACAAAGCTGTTAATAATTTTGAGCTAGGGGTAGGGGAATCACTGCCCTCGACCCTTCTGAAGGGTTTTCTATTATGCCAGAAACATTTCCTGTATGATTTGAATCTAAAACCTTTTAAAACGTGATTCTTGATTAGTGTATAATTATATGATGCCTATAAACAGATTTAACTACAGTCGTCCTTCTCTTCTTTATCTTAACTACAGTCGTCCTTCTCTCCATAAACTACACGTTGGTAATGATTATACATTAACCTATTAACATATCTCATCAGATATGATGCCTTTGGGAGAAGTAAATGTTAAAAATTGGTACAAATCCACAACCATTTCTTTTCGAGTCGCCACTACATAGCGAAGTCCTTAAGCCCATATCCCCCCTGCATCCATTTCTTTATGCAATTTGATACAAATATACCTTTGTCAGTTCTCTTGCATGGGACTGGGACTATTATTTAACTGATGACTGGCCTTGGGCATGCAAAGGTTTGCCATCGAGAGAAGGGTTACTATTCAACTGTAATGATATATAGTACTTATTGGTATGGTTTTGATGTAATAATATTCAGCGGTACAAATGAAATTGTTCATGATCTAGAGAAAAAGCTCTTCATCTAGAACACGAGATTACTGTAAGTGTAAACGAACAAAATAACTGAACTCATGCTGTTACATTATATACTAGTATCGTTTCGTACACGTGTATATATTTGGCGTATACCAAACGCCTTTGTTTTTAGGAATGTTTAAAGCCATTCGTCGTTAATAACGCTACAAGCAGCACCGACATGATGAATGCACCCCTTCGATTTTGGAATGAAAGTATATATGTACATAGGCGAGTTGAATCCCTGCGATCACATACATGTAGGAAAGATTGTAAAATATAACATGGTCTCAGTCCCCACAAAATGAATATTTATAAATATAATTTTTACATTTATGATCTATCACATGCCTTTAACGTTGGAATCAATGTAGTATAGACAATATTATGCAAGTAATTAAGTAGTGTAAGAGTAATGATGGTAGACATATCAAACTAGATCTATCTTCTCTAATCAATAAATCAAAAGTCCGAATGTTCCAGTTGGCACCAGAATATATACTATCACCAGTTCGTACTTAATTATGTATTTAATAATTATGATTATTTTAAATTCTGATATAATATATAGATTCAACGATTCATATTTATTCGAATTTAACGAACGTTATCATCTACCAGTGCATCGATGTCAGTGAACGTATTCGACATATATACCACATCGGCTTCGAAATAGAATCTCAGATATCTCATACACAAGCCATAGTAGTGATAGCGGGAAGTCGGTGGACACATCATCTCAGAGATTAACCTCATCAAGGGCCTTCAAGATGTCATCTACAGAACTGATTTCCTCCCTGAAAAATGAATTGATCAATGTAAACCAAATTGCTGGCTCAAATCGCGGACAATCTAGGAATGGAATGAATGTTATTGCTGTCAGTGGTTGAATCACATTATCTGGTAGTGTACGATAGAAATTTGAACGCTGAAGGGCCTAAAGTGATCAAACGCAGCCCTTTGGCTAATTGACGTAGGTGTGATTTCGGTTCGTAGTGATTTCTCTACAACTATTATCTAAATATCAACTAATATGCGTATAATTTAAGTCATAGCACACACACATCCTACATGTCATGAACACGATCATAATATTTCATGGAATGTTTTTATTCTCTCAACCATAAAGTCACACATCGTTACATATATTATGTCTAGAATGGATGTTGTACTAAAAATAATTCCCATCACAAATCGATTCAAACGCATGAGAAAGATGTAAAAGATTGCTGTGTACACATTAGGAATAAATGGGGCACTTACTCTGTGTCATATTGTGAATCACTATCCAAAAGTGTGTGTGAGTAACATTCATAGAACGGTAGTTCAAACATGGACGGTCGGATATGTTTCAGGAAATAGGCAGAACACTCTACAATTCTACCTGCATTGGCAGACGCCCCAGACCAGGGGGTCTGATTAGATTGTTCAGTTTGTAATTGTAAATTACTCGCTCCAGAGAGCTCTTCTCCTGCACAGGGACGCTGGCTCTGGCCCTCGTCGTAAAGCACCACATGGATCTTGTCACGCTGATACACCTCTGGGTGACCTTCAAACTCGTCGGCAAACCGAAGCATGTCATCGTCGATCTCATATATTTCTCCATAGACGATCTGGAATGACGCCAATATGTATTCAACATAACACGTTGTATATGACTTCAGACTGGTTTAATTTGATTTCAATTTGATGTCACATAGGTTTGAGAAATCCAAGGATGTTTCCTAGATCGATAGAAATATTAGATAATTTTTTTGAATAGCAAGAGCAGATTCAATATTGACTAAGATCAATGATATAAAAAGCTTCCTTAGAACAATGAAACATGACCATTCGTGACTTTCCGGTGGGGGAAAAAGCAGGTCGCATGAACATACATATTACATCACATCATAACACAGCTCATGTTCCATAAGGTAAGAATATACCACCTATCCAGGCTTACCTTCCCGTGTCCTTCTGCCCATACAAGGAAAGGAAGATTCCACTTGGTTGTAACTATCAACGGCCACCGATGTGCTGTGTAGGCAGTACCTACAAACCGAGCTGTGCCATTCTCTGGATTAAGGAAATTATAATGGTTCGGCTCCTCTCTCTTTAATGTTCCATACGTAAATACAAGATGTCTTCGGCTAACAGTTCGTTGAGGCATCCCAGGCTGTGACACTGTAGAAAAATAAGGTCCCCTTTATTAGTAGTTAAAAAGAGGCAAGTAAATTGTTTTTGTTTGGTGGAGCCTCAAAACCCCTTAATAGTTAGCAAGATCCTACAATCATATTCATCCGTTTACAACGTTGTTTCGTTTCTCTATTATGACCTCTGACAACATTTGTGGTGACATCTTCTTTGGTATAACAAAAGTAATGGTCTTATTAGGTTGCTGTCCAATACAAATATATATGTATAATTGTTTTAATTTCCATCATAAGTATACAAATTGTGTCGTATTTCTTACAGTAAGACTTACAAGCTCGGTTTTGATCAAAGCTTTTTTTAGAAATACATTTACCTTTATAATAATTTGCTAACTGTATCCGCCAGGTTCTTTAATATAATTTCTACATGTGCAACACCATTGAATTAGTATTATTACAGATTAATTTAGCATTTCCCTAATCTCATTCTAAACAATCATTCAGGAATTAGTCTTGTCTTATTTGACTTAATTTGCCCTTGATCTTACTCTGAAATATTCCTAGCACAATAGGGTATTGGCGATTTTAATGTCCCCGGCGTATTTAAGAAGAATTCCTACTTTTGCCCAATCATAATATATGATGTTTGCGCCAATGATCTAGGTTAATTACCGTATTATGGTTCTGCAACACATGTTTTGTAACCACCAAGTGCATTTAGAGGCAGTGATCTCTTTTGAATTACATATGTAGTATACAGAAAGTCCGAACTGATAGTTTTATTTAAAACTGATTATTCCGTCCATATATGATAACATTAATTACAAGAGACAATGATCTTTGAACTCGGTAAATTACAAGAACCTTTGTAATTGCTTCTGGTAGGACCCGCACGCTAATACTATTAACATGCATTATATGAGACTGCCTATATTGTTTCAGCGTAGAAGCCAGAGCAGAGGCAGATTCAGAGACCCGGTACTTCATTTAATCACACCCTACAGTCGACCGTTTAGGGCCATGTTTTAAGCAGTTAGGAATGCGCCTTTGAGCTAAGAGTAGGCTTACCTCCCTGGCTAACACACCTAAGTGGTCTGGCTAGAGATACCACTGCCATCACAATCTGCCTTCGTCCTCCATTACAGATGATCAATAAAGCTCTTTGCTTAGACTTGCATACATGTCTCTTCCAATGTCAAAGCTGCTTGTGTGATATATATGCATATTGACTGGCTTTCAGTGAAAAGAGCATGCTCTGAATAATTATCTACAGCATCGGGTTCCTATAGGATTCGTTTTCCATCTATAAAGGCAGGGAAAATGGACCTCTTGTTCATATCAGAATTCCATAAGTATAGAAGCATTGGCCGTGACTTAGTTAGTCAGGAATAGCAACCCATTCATGACTCGGAGTGGCCTGTTTGTTCGTCTTCCTCGTACGTGTGATAAATGACGAATAGCATTGGCTGCAAATCATATTTATGCGTATGGTGCTCGTAATAAATTATTAGGCCAAAATAACCGACCTACAGAATGATGGCAAGTAAGAAACTAAACTAAAAATAAAAGATTTTAAAATCTAAATATTATTGTTCAAGTCGCACAACTGTAGTACTATTTGAATAATCAATGCTATGAAAACTTTGAATTCTCTGAAAACCCTGTAATTACTTTGTGAGACTTTGGCAACACTAACAGTCCAGTGACGCGACCAAGTTGATGTCCCTATCGGTAAGTAAGAGAGAGGTTAGCCAGCCCTAAGGTATGGAGTAACTGGGCGTCATATGTGCTTACTGACCACTGATCCGACCCGAACCTTTCAGAAGTCTGAACTATAGCTCAAACCATCTTTTCACGGCACTGAGACATGGAGTTAAATTTACCGAGCCGTTTTATAGCATGGATACCTTCATTATTATTTCTATGCCATCTACCATCCGCCCTTTTGGAGTTTTCAATTTTCTATTGTTGAATTTAGGTAAATGTATGGCAAAAAGATTGGAACAGAGCTCTCAGGTTGGCCTATAGATGGGAACTGGGTACACAGTCAGGTCTTCTACCTTTGAAAATGAGAGCTGCAATTACCGAAAAGACAAGGGGGAGTGTTTTTTTTATAAAGGAATACAACTCTGGAATAGACTACTAGAAAATATTCGGAACGAAAATGACAGACGAAGCTTTATATTTCATGTTATTCTCACATGAAATTATGCTGCCCATGAGATTATGCAGCACATTGTTTCCAATGATTGTAAACAAAAGTTGCCTAATTTCATAGCTGTGGCATTTCATGCCTAATAGCAAGAAATCATGCAGCACATGATATTATGCAGCTTATGGATATAGCTATAGGTATAGGTAGAGATGTGCTGCATAATATCATGTGCCAGAATGCATGAAATATTGCAGCTGTGAAATTAAGCAGCTTTTGTTTACAATCGCAGCTTTTATTTACAATCATTGGTAATCCCAAGCTGCTTAATTTCATGAGCTGCAATATTTCATGGTAATACATGAAATATTGCAGTGCATGAAATTAAGCAGTTTGGGTATATAACTGCACAATTTCACGGGATGCTTAATTTCATGCCAGAACACATGAAACATTGCAGGTGTAAAATTAGGCAGCGCACTGCCTAATTTCATGCTTATGAACCTATGAAATTATGCAGCCATGAAATTATGCAGAAAACTGCATAATTTCACCCACTTTTCTTTCTCCCCTCCCCAACCCTCTCTCTCTATTCCCCCATCCCATCTCCCTCCGCTCTCTGTCCCTCAGCACTAATTTCGACAGGCTTGATCTGTCTCTGATCCATCTGCCCTGATCTGTCTGTTGGGATTGACAGAAAGTCAGTTTTATCATGTGATAGGTTGTCATAACATGTGGCCTGGTCCCGCTGGAAGTGATGTAGCCTAGTTCATGGGAAGTGATGTATGGAGTGACATTGTCCCAGACAGGCTATTCCCACTAGGCCTCCCCAGCTTTCCCAGACTAAAAATAGTGTATGGAGATCCCAACTAAAAAGCACATTTCAAAAGCACATTCAAAAGCACATTTTCACCCCAGATACCTTCTTAAAGCCCATATATTCTGGTGGATAAAGCGTAGACGGAACTGTACGAAGCAGAAAAACGGTTGGAAACATCACAAATTCCAAGGATATCCATGACAAAATAATCGATCGCCTTTTATATATTAATAGATCTATAGCATTATATAGCCTATCTACGCAGCAAGGCTCGATGAGTGAGGGTCGCCTAACACAAAGTGAAGACTCAGGAAAACTATTTTACCATCTAATACAGTTACAGAATGGTGTTGATGGAGTACTAAAATCAAAATTATGAAAGCATGAGTATATTGGTTGGATAAAGGCAAAAGTCAAACTACATGTTCCGTTTTTAATATTGCTGGGCATGTTCTTCTGACTGGACCATCCTCATTCACTGCAACTAATACCAACCTCCCAATCCATATGAACCCCCATACACGGTTCTAGGACAGCTACCCGCCAGACATCTACCCGCCAGACATCTACCCGCCAGACATCTACCCGCCGGACATCTACCCGCCGACTTTTACCAGCTGGACAATTACTATCATGGACATTACCCCGCTAGGACATCTACCATCCAGGACATCTACCATCCTAGCTGTCCTGACACCCCCATACACTAGCTACCCCCTGCCCTACACCCTACACACACGCTTCCCATATCCCCACAAACAACCTCCAATAGCTCTTCAATGCAATACAACAACACAAATTGGACATCAGATTTTTAGAATTCCAATTTATGATTAAATGGGTGACACTCTATTAGGAGGAACCATTCGTCACTGGGACCATATTTGTATTACATCAATATTTAACAACCTCAAACGTCAATATCTTAAGTTAATAATGGCCGTTCCCCTTGAAAAACGTGTTATTACAATCAATGATTGCTGTAGAAGGGGGTCTCTCCAGCATAAGGGAGGTTTTCAGCCCCTTCTAGCTTCTCTTACAGTCTTCTGAAGTTGTGGACAATGTTGCTCCCGTCAATGAATGGGGTCGATTCACTACTATAAATACCGTCTCTTAAACTAGGATATGGCGCATAATTACAGTCATATATTAAACTTAGTACACTCATTATTGATGCTGTTATCTTCCCCATAATTCTTAATCTAGGTAGATTTGTGGGACGGCTGTATTGATTTGGTCAGTAGTCTGCATAATAAGACACGGAGGACTCATTATAATTATGAAGGGATTCAGGGTTTATAAATGTTACTAGCCGGGACCCGAGGAAAAATACTCGCCTACTTTCTTCAGCTGCCCGGCTACTTTGTCACCACTCAAAGTATTTTATAAATAATAAACTGAGACTAGCATCAAGCTGCCTGGACTTACATGTATACCTGTCTAATGACGATTATAATGACACAGACTGTGAATCAGATATTGCATTTTGATGCTTAACTTTTGTCTTAAAATAAGAAAAAGGTGTTTGCCCTATTAGGGGGAGGGGCGCTGAAAAGGGGGGTTCTTTTTCGATTTTTGCCTCAATGGGTATTTGATGACGTCAGTCTTTCAAAGGTGCCTGCCTGTCATATAATTATGTTGTTCATACGCTCAGAATTTGAAGTCGTTTATAGTACACATTGCCCAATAGGCACTAACAGTTGGAATGATGAATAAAAACAGAATAATTAAATAAATTGTACCCCGACGTAGGCACCTGCAGATTTTAGCCAAATTTATTTCTTTTCAAAAGAATTTTCCTACCATGAAAAATTAAAGGGGGGGCACACAAGTTTGATTTTTTTCTTTCATGAATAGTATTGGCTTTATATGCATATCATAGTTACCCCAATTTGGGATTAATATCATATTTTTGTTTAGCCTTTAATACCCCAACGTAATAAAGGTGACCTGTGATTTTAGCCATTTTTTACATACAAATAATATCTCCGATATTTTTCCAGAATTTAACAAAAAAAAACCGCTTAGTACATTGTCGGATTTCTTTAAGAAGTAGAAATTTTTACATAAATTCATCATTTTGAGTGCCTATGTTCTCATTTTATTTATTTCAGTTTTAAAACCGTCAATTATCACCTATATTTTATCATTTTATGTACAAAATGCACATTTTCAGATTACTAAACCATATATATATGGCCAGAAAGCTCGAAGTGAGATCTAAGTGATGGGAATGAAAAATAATGTATGCTCAGTGAACCTTGGCTTTAATAAACGCTGCCTGTCCCAATTTTGTGGGAACCAACCATATAATATACATAAAGAGGAAAACTAATGTATAAAATTTGAACACTAAAATCCGAAAATTATGATGAAAATACGTGTAATTATGATGAAAATTCGTGCAAAAATCAAAAAGTGTCTGGGGGTGCTCCCTTTCGCATCCTCCCCTGCGCTGCGCTTTAAAGTATAAAATTTGAACACTGAAATCTATCAAGATTACATGGGAATACACCAGAAGCCACCATTCTTCATGCAAAAATAAAAAATAAAGGATTGTTTAAATCACGGCCTAAATGCACGTATACATTTGTCCCGTTAGGATCCTCCACTAAGATGTGAATTAAAAAAGGACGTCATTGCGAACATCCTAGCAAATGTGGCACATGCATTCTATCTTGGGTTTTGGTGAGAGTAAAATATCCATAAATACGTAAATTGGTTGAATAAGTTGTCCCGTACATACCCCACGTTACCGGTTGTTTTGAGACTTTTAATAATGATGTCACAATTACATATAGTGATTGTGTTGCATTGTGATCCTCCTGAGAGACGTGACGACAGGTGGAGTGGTACACAACCAACCCCTGCTGCCACCTACCAGCCCCTTCCCTCCTCTTCTCCCGCGTGCAGTCCTCAGCGCGTCCCCCTCACTCTTCCTCCAGCGTCTCCTCACTACTAACCCCTCTTACCTCTGTCTTCTTCGAGTCCACAATACAGCCATCTAATACTAACTTTTTGGCTCGACACAAAGTCTACGCGATATACACACGCAAGCTTGTAGTCTGGACATCACTATACCAACTTTGTGACTTATAGACAAGAGAGAATAATAAGGAATCATGCCGAGAAGAACACGCAACTCTGTGAAGAAAGACACCGAGAAGGAGGAAGGCGTTACAAGCGAGGCCTCGACGGTAATTACATTTAAACAACCAAAAGCGCCAACTGTGAAGTCCCTTCAGGAGGACTTATCCGGAGTATCGGGAGAGATGAATCTAGTCAAAGGTGAGCTAGCCAAGCTTACAGAGAAAATTGGGAAGATGATGACATCGTTTTCGTCAGGAGGCTCGAGTGTCTCAGGCTCCTCGAGGCGCTCAAGGTCTACGTCCCGGTCCCAACGGTCCAAGGGGTCAAAGAGAGGACGCGAGACGTCGCCTGACCCCAGTCAGGTCGCGTCCAACAGCGAGGTCACCAAGTCCGCTAAGGTACGCGTCGAGTCACCATGTGGCTCCAGAGTTGGGCGCTGGGTGACAGAGTCACAGAGGCGGGCCATGTCGGCTCCAAGGATTATAAGAAGGCAGGTCCAGGCCGACGACTACTTAGAGAGGGAAGCTGACAGACAACGATTTGCCAACGGTCTACACGGTAGGGTTGATATAGTTACTGACATACACAATGCTAAAATCTTGGCTAAACCGTACATGTACGTGTATAAGGAGGGAGTGCAGACCATTAAACAAAAATTAGATGCTAGGGCGGGCCTAACTTATAACGAATACTTAGACGGCTTCTTGGCCCTGCTGGATGACCCTGACGGCTTATCTGACCCTGAGGATTACCCGCATTTGATGCACCACCTGAGGCAAGTAACGAAGGATAGCCTGGAGAGACCGTGGCCTGCGGTAAGGAGGTGGACCCAGTACATCTGGGACATGATTGAATCTGCTAAAATAACATGGTCTGATAAAACAGCAATCCAGGATGAAAGGGTTCGGATCTGTCTCACAGGCGGGGGCACGAGTTACACCGCCCCTGCATGCTTGGATAAAAATGCAAAGAACAGCTCCTCTAATAATAGGGATAAAGCAGTGGAAGCTATATGTCGTGCATACAACTCCAGAGACGGGTGCTCAAACACAGGAGACCACAAGGAGGCAAGTGTGCTGATGCTACACGCGTGCGCCTACTGCGATTCAGTAGGCAGGCGCACACACCACAGCATCAAGGAGTGCCAGAAGAGGTTAAAGCACCAGCAACAACAGGCTGATGGATTATACGTCCCGAGGAATAACCCTGGCACTTCACAGAACGGAGGCAGAACAAAAGGTAACAACTCTGCAGAGAATAAGGCTGCCCCTTATTCAAAAAACGAATAGTTGGCGCATCGTGCACTCCCGATGCGCCACGCCCACATTCTCGTTGTAAACATGACCCAGTTGAACATCCAGGGGCCTGCCCAGGGGCCGAATCGCGCTGTCTCGCCCAAGCTAACGCGGTGAACGAGAAACAGCACGAGAAGCAACATGGCGGCCACCAACCTCGCGTCCGGGATGACAGACGCATTGAGAAAGCAATAACACTCAACCCTGAGGCTAGGGTGTTTATCCCAGGTGCTAATCATGATCATAAGAAAGTAAGTGTTGATGGGAATCAAGACTGTGTCCCCACTGTATATTTTGAATCAGTAATAGAGGTATGTGCTGGGAGATCGGACCCCTCGCTTGTCAACACTGACCCCGATATGCTGGCGACCCACCAATCAAAACATTGGCCAGACGTAGGTCACACAATCGTGTGGGGGGAGCTGGGAGATATATACGGCAAAGTTAAATCTACTGGCCTACCAAATGCACTGGGGGCGAGAATAGTGATTCCTAGCAAACTAAAGATTGACGGCTGGGAAAAACTGCTATCTAATTCAACTAGAGACAAAGAGATATTGGACTTCGTGAAATACGGCTTCCCTATGGGATACCTTGGCCCAATATCAGACAACTCGGGAACTGTGAACCATTCAAGTGCTACGAAGTTTAAAGATAAGATTGACCTGTTCATAAAGAAGGAGCTCGACCTCAAGGGGCTAGTTGGCCCATTCGAGCACCCCCCCTTTAAACAGTGGTCACATACATCCCCCATGATGTCTCGTGCGAAGAAGGACACTGATGCAAGGCGAGTCATCATTGATCTAACCTTCCCCGATCAGTCATCAGTCAATAAATATATAATTAAGAACTCGGTGTGGGGGATACAAAGGGAGCATTGCCTGCCTACCGTCGATGACTTGGTGGTGCGGCTTAGAGATGTAGGAACAACAGCGCACCTATCTGTGATAGACATAGCAAGAGCGTACAAGAATTTTCACAGCGACCCCCTTGACTGGCCACTTCTATGCCTGGAGTGGGACCAGGCGTGGTACTGTGACATTACAATGCCATTCGGGAGTCGGGGGTCTAGTGCGCACATGCAACGAGTTGCCAACTCAATCGTCGACATGCTTGCACGAGAGGGGTACAGCGCATTCATGTATCTCGATGACCTTGCCCTCATCAGCCCCAGTATAGCTGAGGCTGAACATGCATATGACTGTGCCAGGACCACCATAGGCGCGCTGGGGCTGGTGGAGGCAACTGAAAAGCTGCAGCCACCGGGACAAAATGTAAAATGGCTGGGCATTGAGATCGACGCCAAAAATATGACTTTATCAATCCCCCAAGAAAAGATAGAGGAAGTCATAAGGATGTGCCAAAAATACCTGAGGAAGAGATCAATCACAAAGAGAGAGCTGCAGTCCCTGATAGGATCACTGATCCACGTGAGTAAGTGCATTCCCCCCGCAAGGCTCTTCGTCTCGCGCCTACTTGAAGGTCTCAGAGCCTTTAGTGGTCTGCATATGAATATCAACAACAACATGAAGGAGGACTTACGCTGGTTCCACGACTTTTGTGCAGATTGGAACGGAGTGGCGCTGATTCCAGAGATACAACCATCCAAAGTGTTCCTGGTTGACGCGTGCCTATCTGGCATAGGCGCCACAGATGGGCAATATGCGTACGCACACAGAATATGTCCTCAACACATGGAATCCGATAACATATCGGAAGTGGAAGCCCTAAATATTGCAGTCGCCTTGCACACGTTCATATCACAAGCAGATAGAGGATCGCACATACATGTTCTCTGCGATAACATGGCAAGTGTGCAGGTACTTAGTAGCGGCAGGGGCAAAAACCAGGTCATACTAGCTGCCGCCAGGATGGCCTGGATGATACAAGCAAAATTCAACATCAAGCTAAGTTACGCGCATATCCCAGGGTCAATTAACAATGTAGCCGACGCTCTCAGCAGGGCCCACCTGGGAAGTTACGAACGTAGTCAGTCCGACAAATGGGTTGAATACTATTCCCTGAAAATCTGCCCACCATGTACATATGCTCTAGATAAAAATCTCCTATCTTTCAGGAACACGGCTTCAGGCGCTCATACAGCAGGCAGAAGTCACGCAGGAGCGGGCATGGGCAGAAGGGACCATAGCTAATCGGCGCTCAGCAGTGGTGGCATACAAAAAGTTTGCAGGTGAGATGCTGTTCGACCCCGACAGTCCATCAGTCGATCAGATCTGTGCCTACATTCAATACTTGAGTAACCAAATGCCGTCACCTAGGACCGTACGCAACCACGTCTCACACCTAAAGACCTACATGAGACTCTGTGAGGCCCCAACAGCTAGCCTCGACCACCAAAGGGTAAACTGGATGCTGGAAGCGATCACGCGGAACAAGCAATATATCCCCAAGCCAAAGTCACCGATATCAGTGCAGCTCATAAGGCAGATGGTGATAGGTTTGCCAACAGGGTATGATTCGCTTGTTGTCGGTACAGCAGTCCTGCTAATGTATTATGGGGCCCTCCGACAGTCGGAAGTGGTTCCACCCAGTCAGAAGAAGTTTGACCCAGATCGACACCTGACAAGGAACGACATCACCCTACATGAAAGGTATATTACAATAAACATTAAAGCAGCTAAGAACATGCAGAGCACATACCAACGGAGATCGCTCACCCTTAATGCTGCAGTGGATGAGGACTTATGCCTAGTGAGACGGATAACAAAGATGATAGAGCAGGAACCAACTAGGTCGAAGACCCAGCCAATGTTCACCTTCAAGGGATCGAACAGGCCTGTTCCTGCATCATTTGTGGCGAAATACTGGAAATCGCACCTTGTTAATAATAATATCGAGGCTGGCTCGCTCTCTCTCCATAGTTTAAGAAAATCAGCAGCCACAACGGCATTCCAAGCAGGAGCCACTGAAACGGAAGTCAAGCGCTTGGGGGGGTGGTCATCAGATGCATTCCAGGTATACATGCACACTGACCAGTCCAAAACCAACGCAAGGCTTGTGGATGCCATAGCCTCTAGCCAGCCACATCGTGGTCATATGCACGCGGACAAGTGCACTGGCTAAATAGTAAATAACCTACTTATAAATGTTAAACATACTCTTGCTCTGGCCCGTTCCAGGGGTGCAGGTAGAACACTCTCACAGAGACTTCCTGGTGTCACCGAGTTATGTACAATGCCTGACTTCCAGCCATACATTTGACATTTACAACTGTGTCGCCCCCGGCTCCTTACCTCTACTCTCATACTATACCTACTTTAATTTCTCTCCCGTCCCACCGCTACCCATAAATACATGGCTCTTGGCCTTTATTAATAATATTCTTAATTAATTACTCCTGTAATTATTCATTCCTTAATTAATTACACCTGTAATTATCTCCATATGTAATTAACCTAATTATTGAGCTTTGTTACCAATTCATATGTAACTACACCAGCCATACAGAAAGGTAAATAAAGACTCAATTTCCCACAACCACTCTCTGTTCACTCGATCGGGAGGGATACTCATAATGATGTCACAATTACATATAGTGATTGTGTTGCATTGTGATCCTCCTGAGAGACGTGACGACAGGTGGAGTGGTACACAACCAACCCCTGCTGCCACCTACCAGCCCCTTCCCTCCTCTTCTCCCGCGTGCAGTCCTCAGCGCGTCCCCCTCACTCTTCCTCCAGCGTCTCCTCACTACTAACCCCTCTTACCTCTGTCTTCTTCGACCCACCCTCCCACTCCTTCTCATCATGCGAGTCGGGGGCCATTTATTAATAATATTCTCATAATGCTTGGGGCATTTACGGGACCAATTACGCAGGGTATCCACTGTAAGTAGGATTGGAGGTTAATAACAAATCATGGAATACTAGGAATTTTCTGCTTCAAAATGGGTGCCATACTGTCAGATTTTGGTTGTATATATCAGTTTTGACACTGTATTTAGATGAACTTTAGTTGGTAGGATATTTATATAATAAGGGAAAACGTATTAGTTCTGAAATTGGAGGACTACGACAATAATTACAGCGATTCCTGAAGATTCCACAACATGGGTTACCATGGCAAAAATGACTCTACACCTGCGATTGTAACTTTCAAACTGACAACTGATAACAGTAAACTATTATAACTGTTAACAGTAATAACAAGCAATGTTAACAGTAAACATCACTGTTACTCGTTAATGTGATGTTTCATATTGTTATCAAACATTGACGCGACCAGAGAACTCCAGCTCTGGAGTTCTGTCATACAGCCATAATACAACGTGAATGTGCCTTGCCTTTTGAATATCTTTTTGAATTTTTAGAGTCGTCATCCCTTGAGTGAGCTACGTCAGGTGATTCCAACAAAATGCTTAATTATAACTTATTGTTAGTCTCATATTAAAGTCATAAACCAGTATATCAGACAGTATGTAGGTGTTATGTAATGGTGTGTCAGCAGCACACAGCCGGAGTCCAGGTAGGCTATTGATTACAGGATCGTGTACCAGCCATGTACCAATTTAATAAATGTACAAATTTAATAAAAAGGACAAGTACTGCACGGTGCAAAACATGCGGAGCAACCGACACCAACACAGTATTGCTTTACTTCTACCAATGAGTATAGTGTGAAGATCATTGATTTCAGGGGCAGATTAGATTACCTGCTACTGTCATGTATTGATCTGATCTGATAGACCATGTACAATCAACACCACGGCAGATTAGAAATAGAGAGTGAGAGAGAGAAAGAGATAGAGAGCGACACGCGGGACGGTAATGACGATTTAAGATTGTCTTTTTTCCTGGTACAGGTGAAGTATATGATGGTATAGCCTTAAATTGGTGTTATTAGGCGGGTAACTAATTAACAATGGTGAAAACTGTCCCTTTTATGGGAGCAATGAGGTAAGACAATAGAGAGAGAGGAGGCAAGAAAAGAAGGTATGTTGGATGAACCGAAACAGATAAATACAAAGCAAAATGTATCACTCCGTAAATTTAAGGGATTAGAGCCAGACGTGGGTCTCAAGGTGAGAGGGATGGAAGAATTCGGACCACTTCCTCTAAGAAGGCAATATGGACTGTTTGAAGCATTCCAAAACGTCCGGATCAAACAAGTGACCCCACTCTTTGTTTTGGGCCTAATATGTGTCATACATCTCTGCCCTGGCCAAGAAAACAATAGTTGTTTATGTAACAAAAAATGGGGAAAGGGGCGCAGAGATATCTAGACATCTAAACTCGACAGATTAGTGAGACAATCCTCCTTAAGTAGTTCTATAAATGTATCGGACGCCTCAGATGCCCTTCTATTCAGGTTTGGAAGCTGTATGGGATATGTAGAGACCCCCAGTGTCTAATCACACACAACCTCCTTAACTTCAGGGCAACCTCTGCTAATATTCAATTATTAAGTGTATATGCATATCCAATAGAATGAATCAATCATGTCACCATCTCTCAGACACACATTTTTTTCTAATCTCCTTCATGAACAACCAATACTAATACAAGTAATCATGTCAACTTAAAATTAAAACGAGGGGCATTGAATGAGAATACCTAGAGATACCTAGAGATAGTTATGTATCTGTTGTAAAGGCTGATGGTCTTATCTTTTCGTTATCCTGAGAATGGCGACCTTGGATGACTTTCAAAGGTCCCGTTTCGATATGATTAAAGATTAGCTATATTTTCGCTGGGTAATACATAAAAGCACTAAAGGCAAGTTATTAGTACGATCACGTCGCATCCCGCATAACATAACAAAAGTGTTTCAAAATGGTATCAGGGCATGTGGCACTACTATAATTATATTGGTTGTTAGGTAAGAGAAGGAACTTTACATGGGGATTCTGCTGAATATGCAGGCTTTCAATGAATGAAAGTCTATTTGAGGATCAATGAAAGGTATAAAAGTATGGGTTATTAAACGTAAATACCTGGAGTATCCATTGCTATCAAAGTGTCCTGTTAAAGTGCCAAATTTGAGGAAGTACTAGAAAATGGTGTTTCCTATTCGATTGATAGTCGCGCGCTAAATGGTGCTTCACTGTGGCTGATCTGGTTGGATAGGTAACACTCTTTTCTAGGCCAATTCTATAAGGAGCTCAAGCGCTTAATGTTAAACTACCACCTGCATCGATATCCCATCACATGGATCATAAAAATCTAATATCAAGGAGGGCGGGGGAGACAGTTAACACACACATTACATTACATGTCGTATATATTAAGCTCACTCCTTAATTCTAAAATCATAAGCATCATCGTGTGGTTTACATTCAAAATTTACCTTATCCGTGTATTTACCATAGCACTCATTTGTCCTCATTTTATATTCAGTTTATTATAGTGGCTATATGTGTACATATATACAAAATGAAAGTTCAAACCAAATGATATTTTTTTTATTGTATAGGGGGCATGTATTGATACTCTAAATATTTACCTACAAATTAATACGATTAATAATAGACATTTTGGATGAATGATTATCAATACCAAACTGTACTTTGTAATACAAAAGTAAACATTATAATTATGCTTTCCACACCAAACCTTTAAGTAAACAGCACGTCCACGTGTACATGAATAATGGTAATTACTGATAAATACTCGTATTTTTAATGCAGAATTTAAAAACTGTTTATACTATGAGACAGGGACGTTAATTGACTCCAAAAGTTCCTCAGTAATACCGCAGCATCGGTAGAGGAGGTGACATTATCTTCCTTGCGTGGTCTATCAGCTTTCCCTTTCCATTTCATCTTACAGCATAAAGCTATGTTGTCCACAAATTACATGCTTCCCAAGGAATTTGATTTGATTTGAAATATTCTTTTATTTGTCCAAGTTGTAAGTACAAATGTTGCAAACATCTGACCGGAGACAGGTCTTCCAGTTCGTGCTCTCTCTGCGCCCCACCGTATTAAATCTCCTTCCATAAATTTCCGGTACGGTACTGTTAATGAATATCGGAGCCATAAATGACTCTGTGGATACACATTGAAACCCCCTAACAGTACTCCTCAAATAGAATATGGGCATTTGATACGGGTGTAAACATGAGTTTATGGGTAGTTTCCTCGTAAGAGGTGGCCGATACCTCATATCCAAAAAGCTTCATAGCATCAATGAACTTGATTGGTACTTTTCCATTCCCTCCTCCCTTTTGACCTCTCTTGGGGATTATATCAGTGGTGGGGCCATGGCTAAAATTACTGAATAAATTAAGCATCCTTCCGTGGCTAATTTATCTATTGTATAGCTATATTATCTGGATTATCCAGGTCTTCCTCGGCGACAGGCTTGCCAACCATTTCTTAACATTGATCCTCGATACTAATACCTTATATTCATAAGGAACCACTCTATGTCTTGCTCTGGAATTTTTTTAAATTTTTCTTAGCAGAAAGAAAATTCACAGCATCGCCTTTTCGGCGTTCTTCCTGCTGTCTGCTTTAAGTCCGGTTAATAGGTTAGTTCACATGGGGGATATTTAGTGAAAGTACATTGAAGTGTCGAGGGGGGAGTGGGGGTAGGATGTGTGAAGTTAGCTAATTGGCATCATTGAATTGGCCCGAGAGGATCTCTTCTTTTAGGTTCCTATTAAATGAAATAGAATCTTGTTTCGCTGTTCTGCTGGGAGTCTGTTCGATAGGGCGGCTATTTGATAAACTAAGGAGTTTTTATCACGTTCTTGTTTAGGTCTGATACAGGACTGTGCCTGCATTCTGTCTCGTGTTTCAGTGTGTGAAACATGGTGCAGTTCTATCTCCCTTTGCTATCAAGGCAGTTAAGTGCTGAAGGTGTTTCCTTTCTTTTAACTTTGATTTCACAACAAGAAGCAGACCTGTGAGTGCCTGATGTCTAGCGAATATGACAACTCATGAACATACGGCAGAGTGTATTGTCTAACTATATTGTCGAACACTATAAACATTGGCCAACAATATATTTTACTTCCTGTCATATTTTTCATTGCGAAGGCAACCACAACATTATAATGGAAAGAAATACTTCGTAACAGAGTCTTTTAGATTTAGGCAGTGGTACATGTTTTACCCAGGTCTATGTGTACAAACTAACTTACGGAAAATGTAATCATCGTGAAGGTACACAATCTCACATTAACATTGAATAACACTGTGTGGCAATAACATGGCAGATGTATTACATAACAGGTACCTAACAAACAATTCGAGTGTGGCCCATTCATTTAAACCTCAGGGATCAAGCTATCAGCATACACTCAGTCTTATATATAGTCCCGAGGGCACCTGAATTCGGAAGCGAGTACGCGCTCAATATGGATGCTATTTCTGAAATCGCCCCAAACAAAATGGAAGTCTAAATATAGCAACAGAATGAATAAATATCCAGAATACACCGATAAACGAAATGGAATGCAGTGTTCGATTAATGAGGGAAGCCCCGTGGAATAAATGAATAATAAATTATCCAAAGGTAAATGGAACATCACTTCTCAGAACCAATAGCAGATTACACTTATATATATATATATATTTATATATATATAATAAGGATTGGAGGGTATAGTATAGTCTATGCTGGTCTAACATAATATTATAATTGTAGTTATAACTGAATATAAAAGTTATAACTGAATATAATGAGTAGATCATACATTTTATTATAGCTTGAATTATAGATTAAAATGAGGCACACATATAAACGTGTATTTTCCCCAAATTATAAAACAAAATATTGCACGTTTTGATGCGTGCACCATGTGCGCGAGTCGTCTGCCATATTGAACAGCGCCAATAGGATAAGAGGCGCATTGGACGCGATTGCTGCTATCGATCTGGAGGCCACTGGATGAAAGATAACCGAGACAACCATTTGGATCCCATTTCGATGGCAGATTTTCTTGGCTTAATTGTGTATTTGACGATATGAGAAAATGAGCCTATCACCGAACAAATGCAGAGAGTTATTGACCGAATCAGTCAGCAAAATAATGTCGAATCGAGAGCTGCAATACTATTCAAGAGCGATTTATAATGTTGATTTTCCAACATAGATAATACACTTGGTTCATGTTTTGCATTATTTCTAAAAGGATAGTTGCCGCTTTCTTCAATATATAATCGTGTCATTGTCCTTCTTTAGAAATTTACTGTCCATCAATTCCCGACCACGTATGAAAAGTGAGTAAATATATAGCTAACAGTACAACCTGATGGGGGAAAAGGAACAATGTTCGTGTCAATGGCAAAAACAAGGAACAGAGCATGGGTTTATAAATGAGAGGCAGCACCGAACAATGCACCTATAGAATTTGCTTCGATTCAAACCAGTCTATCACGACCGAATGAATGGAACACGGCATTCTAGCTGCTATACATCTTTTCAGCAAACGTTTCTAAATCATTATGAACGTTCTGCATATTGATCTTTTGGTATAAATTTACTTCCCAATAGTCGAGAATATAAAACACTACTCTAGCCTGTTTAATCAAATAAAAACGCAACGGGAACGAACATTATTAGAATGCATTTTCCGTAAAGGAATAAAATGAAGTTAAATTTCCATCCAGCTGTTTAGTCTCACAATGATGCTTTGTTGGCTAATTACTTGGGACATTAAACGGGATCGGTAGTTTTCAGAAAAAACTAACTCTGAACAGGAAGCAGCATCTTTAATCACCAGTTGCAGTAATGAAGGCTGAATGGAATTTAATAAAGGCAGAATTTGTTGGGTTTTCTTTTCTTTTTAAAAAGGGGAAACTTACTTAATCCAGTCAGTGTGCAGATAGTGTTCCTTGTAGCCGTATCCAAGCATTGCGACAAACACTTCCATTTCTGCTGTAAAATGTCCTTTAGATCTGCTGCAGGCGGGAGTGGCATACTGACAGTTCCTTTGTGTGATATCCAAGTTCTGTGGCTTGAAAGAGAATTCCTCCCTTCAATGCATAAATCCTTTATTTCTTTTTATATATCTATATGCATATACGGACAAAAGATATGATTTAAAGAAGGGTTTCACAGTTCACTTGCTTGAAGGGATCCAGAATGATATCACAGATGCTGCATACTAGAAAGCGTGCAGAACTTTCAAGACTGCTTTTAACCACCCTGATGGTCTGCACACATGGAGGTTGAATTACGTTCCAACGGTATGGACACAACGTTATGTAAAACCCGGCGACCAAGTGGCCGCGCTCGAAGAGTGGTGCCTGTGGTGGTAGTAGTGGAAAGAGTGGTGTTTGGTGGTGGTTCTCCTAGAGGCTCTGAACTCTGATGCTATTGGGGGCAAAGTGCTTGCTTGTGCTGTGTGGAACATGTGTAATAGAAGGATGGTGGGTAGGGTAGTTGGGAGGGAAGAGGGAGGGTGTTGCACTCGTGGTGACGTGAACCACTCCTCACGCACCATGCGTAGACTTGGGGCAATCCGTGAGTTGGTGGTGGAGGAGAGGTGACCGGCGGCTGCAATCACCGATATAGGTCGGCACTAATCTTGACGCCCCCATACTCGTTAAATTGGTCTTGTTATGGCCCTTGAACCTTAGTCAAATGTGGGGTGACTTAAGGAAATACAGCAAATTCTTTTGATTTAAATGCAAATTCAGCGGCACCAATGCAGCATTGCCTGAGGTGTATAATACAAAAATGCCTATGAAATTAACCGAGAGATGTGGCGATCTACAAGTGACAAATGTTATGGTAGGGAGCAGTTGAGATCTTATCCATTTATTGAAACGTACAAAGAATTATATCACAAATTACTATCAAATTAAATTTATAATGTTTCAGTTAATTCAGATGATAACAATCTATCTTCAATAATACCAGACCATCCCCTAGTAACACTCAATCTTCGATCCTCAAAATTGGTTAATTCGTCGTATATTATAACCTACCGTATACAATCTCTCTTGATTTTGTTTTGAAACCTCTGAAGAAAAGCAAATATGTGCAATGGCTGATATATCAACTGATATATCAATTTGCCATATTATAGTGATGTAGACATAATAAATAGTAGTTTCTAGCGATACGGCAGTAGGTGTTAATTATATTAATAGAAGATGTCATTCATATTCAGAATGTTTAAGATGGTTTCATTAACGTACACTCAAATGGCATACGTACAGGGTAAAGGAAACTTCTACAGATCAAGCACAGTTCAAAGAATAAAAGACCTGTGCGAGTCTAGGTTGGGAATTCATTTAATCTTGCATAGTGAAACAGACGGGGCCCGCCTGGTCGCCCGTCTCCTCCTTGTGACGCCATAGTAGAACCTAGCTTTCCATGTACTACTTACGCTAGGAAAACCACCGTGTAAAACAGGGCCCGGTCTTCAAGAGAGAAATGCATTTAGAGCGTGCCATTATAGCGATACTGGGAGCCACTGATCTTTAGGTGAAAAGCCCATGCTATAGAGTCATAATAAGAGGGCTGTTATATATCGATGGCGGGGGGAGAAAGCATATGGGTGCTGCTGCCGCATGAGCGGCGGTATGTGGTATATAAGAAAGGGCCACTTAAAGAAGCAACAGGTCCCTTTGCACGGAGGCAAGCAGCGTATAACATGAGAGAATGATAAATCATATTTGCTGGCCATTCATCCCAGAATTGCTCCAGGCTGGGGTTAAATTGTGATTATTATGCATCAAGAGCCATTATTATTCATGGCCACATAAATTGTGGTGTGTTTTATATATTTTTACAACTTTATTGACTGAATCCATGCGATTAATCAATATGGATCTTCAAAACAACCAAGAGGAAGATGCCGCTGAAACTGCATCAAATTATTGAATGTATTCATTATATCTGAGTTGGAATGTGGTCAGTAGTTTTTAGCCCAGATGAGGCATTTCAGAAAGAGCAACTTGTTTCATTTTAGGTGCATCTCTGCTTCCAATGTTTCTTATATATACATGTGTGGCAAGGATCCTGCTTTCCCAGCCTGCTGATTATTAAAGATATAAGACCAGATCCCCTGTAAAAACAGTGATAGGTAAAACTTAGTGGGTAAACTTGGTCTACAACATAGTGGGCAAACGGGTCGATATTGTGGAAGGGAGGAATACATTTTGTCACTTCTATAATGATATGACGCAATTATGATTGGTGAGCTGATAGAAGTGTATAGCAATGCATGCATTAGGGAAGTGTCAAAAGCTCAGGTATTCGTAAGGAACAAACTAAATAAGCATCCTTACACAAGTATTATGGGTTCCCACCAACACTTAGACAGATCTGCGTAGGCGGTTTGTCAACAAGCCAGAGACTGTATGGAGGGGACAGAAATACAAGCCTCAAGTATTGATCATTTTCAAGCTATGCCATCAGCAAACGCTGGCACTGGTGACCACGCAAAATGTGACGTCAATGCCAGAACGTATTTGTTAATCAGTCAGTCGCGTCCCATACATTTTGAAGGAGGGGACCATGTTTGTCTCCAAAAAGGGCTGAATGCAACAGATGTGAACACGGTGATTAGTCACAGTTCGAATGTGACTTCGTCTGCACGGAGGGCGAGGGCGTGATCTATACACTAGGATTGGCGAGCTGTGATACTATGGGAAAAGTTGTCTTGGCAGAGGTTGAGAAGAAGCATTCCTATATACAAAGGAATAAAGATAAAGGAACACAGGCCTTTCATCTTTATTTTAGATCTGGAACATTACTTAGCGTGCATCTGTTAATGTCTCATGAGTATGGTATTTGTTCAGAGAAAAATGTGGTTAAAAGCGATTTCCCCCAAATCAGGTGTAAGAATATTTATAAGCTTACGTGTTTTTGATATGTAGACATCAGAGCCCGTATATACATAACTATTGTGGACAGACACCCTGAAGTAGGCGATTCAGAAGTTGGACCTCCCATACATCTTAATGTACTATGCATCGTCTTATCATTTAACTTCACTGGCATACTTGATGGGCTTGCTAAAGCCCCGAATACACAGTCACGATTTGAGGGCCGATTTGGCATCCACGATCCGTCGTACGATTTCAAATTGTCCATTTGAGATCGCACATCAGATCGCAGGTCCCAAATCGTGCCAAAACTCCTACACATGCACGATTTCAGGGCCGATTTAGCGCCAATTCAGCGCCGATTTGGATGTATGATTCATCGTAGGGGGAAAAAAGGGTCTTCTGCGATTTCAAATCAAATCGCCGCTGCTTCTACGATTAATCGTCCATGTGTAGATGGTGCTGCGATTTATCATAGACTTCTATAATGAGGTCTACGACAAATCGTAGGTGCTTTTACGATTTTCGGATTTATTCGAAAATCGTTGGTCCATCTGCGATCTGGCAATATAAAAGAATTTAATTATTAATAATTTTACTTTCAACTGCTATAACTTCCCTAATTTTTGGAGTATCAACATAATTCTTTCACTTTTATAATGCAGAGTTTCGCCTCTACACATGTCGACATTAGGTCTCATTCTTCTCATATTTTATTTTATTCAACAATTAAAAAAAGAAAAAAACACACCAAAAAATAGGTGATGTGTCACAGAAAAATGAGTAATGTTATATTTTATTTTATTTTTACAGTTTAATAATTTCTTGTTGGCTTCTAGGGTCGTTTTTTAAAACAATTTTCTCACCTCTATATTTCAGAATCGCAGATCAAATCTTGACTGCCAACTTACCCACGATTTCACTTTTTTCACCATATCGTGCATGTGTAGGTCTAAAAATAGGCACGATTTCAGGCAAATAAGCACCCACGATTAATCGTAGATCCTGAAATAGTGTCTGATTCCCAAATCGTGACTGTGTATTCGGGGCTTAAGATATAGTCTATGCTAAGTGAGAAACGTGTTCAGATTTTCAAGAACGCATAGGGAGAACAGATAGTGTCGGCGGAATATAAAATGCAAGCAAACGCTCTGTTCTATACATATATATATAGAATTTAATTCATGGTGAACAATTTCAAGGTGTTGCTTATATATAGTAAAGGGCGGCGGGCACACTGGAGGTCTAGGCTATGTCGCGCATATCGCATATCACCAACAGGATGAGGGGCAATCATGGGGAAGCGGAAGCAAGAGTAGGGGCTGGGGAGGGAGGGGGATGGGGTTAGCGACAGAAGGGGAACAAGTAGTTGTGGAACGGCGAAGACTGAAATTATGGGGGCGGAGGAGTAGGGTTGGTGGTGGATGAAGTAGATGTAGGGGGCGGGGGCATGTTCTATGAATAGAAGGCAAAGCGAGGGAGGTGCTCCTGTATTGATTGACGCCAATATTCTCCGGTAGGGGCGACCATTCATTGGCCAAGAGGCATGTCATGAATGGAGACTGAAAGGCTGGTTTTCAGTGGGAACCAATAATCCACACTGGGAGGGAAAGCGGGCGGGGAGGGGGCGGGGGATGCTCTGGAGGAACAAGAATCATGGCCGCCTTGAGGAGAGATCAATCCACGCCTGTTGCTTTCCCTTGACGTTGGTTATTGTAAAGCGAGTTGATTAGGGAAATGTCTTTTTCTAAATCTCCAATGATTTAGGGTCATGCTGACTAAAGGAGGTATTCTCCTTCAGGAATCTTTCCAAATAAGTGTGTCTCATCCGTAAAATTACCTTGGTCGACAACATGCTATTCATATTAATCATGAGTAAAATCAATCCCCATTTTGCTTTATTAACAGGAAAGTTTGACGCTAATATTAGAAATAGAGAAGACATATCCACCACAATATAAATTCATTAACAAGGTTTCAGGGGCAATCAAGCGAGCACTCACTGGTGTCAAACACTAGCGAATAAAGCCTCCACGATGCAGAACACTGAGCAGGTTGTGAATTATTACTGAAGGGGCAATGTGGCCGGAATAAAGATGTGTTAATTGCAAGTAGGCCTTGGTATTCTCACTGGCTCGAGACGCATTACATCCCGTTGTTAGGTGAGGCAAAGATTGATTGGACTAGCTTTGTCATGAATGCAAATTGTTTCCTTTCGAAGTGAAAGTACCAATAAATATTCTCATATTTCAAGTTTGTACGTGGATTCTAAAATGATTGTGTTAGCAGTATGATGAAAAAGTAATATTTCTATTTTAAGTGGCCGAGATGATGTTTTCTACGAATGGTATTTTGCTCAGAAGGGCTTTAGGGTTTGGCACGATAAGATAATCACATAAGATGATCATAAATATATAAAGTCCTCCTAAAAAGGGACGTAATTACGACCCATTCGTAGGACCTGTAGCCTACATTTAAAAAAGAAATTGGTCACAGTTTGCAATTATTATTAATTATTCATTTTGGACATGTCTACCATTATTTAATACTAGCAAAGTACCCGTCCTCCGGACACTCCCTCTTTTCCCTCCCCCTCTTCTCTGACTTTCATACCTGTTTTTCTCTCCCAACCCCATCTCCGATTCCCCCCCCCCTCTCCCTCCCCTCTTCCTCATGCTCCCCCTCCCCGCCTTTTCTCCCTCCCCTCTCTCTCTTCCCCTACATCCTCTTCTTCCCCCCTCTTCTTTCCCTCCCCCTCCCCCTCTCCTAATCCTCCGGGAATGCCTCTGACATGTACCCCTGGTCCCCCGACAGCGGTGAGACTTAGGGAGTCCTGTGCATTACTAACATTGTTTTGCTCTGTGAGGGTCCTCCAAATAAGAAACAAAAAATGCCACAAATATAGACCTTATATAGATCATAGATAGATAGATAGATAGATAGATAGATAGATAGATAGATAGATAGATAGATAGATAGATAGAGAGAGCAATCTGGGAACCTCCCAGATCTTCCAGCTGCTCCCTTTGATAGAGGCGAATATGAGAATAGGGGAGATAATCACAATAATTACAGCAGTAATTCTATTAAATACAAATGCACAACAAACAGTCTGCTTGAGTCTGTGCTCTGAGTGGGTTAAAAGTTGTGAAGTATGACAGAAAAATGCCCTCAGAATTAAGTTAATTTTCCTATTCCTACACCCTCTTCTTCACTCTCCCACTCTGCATGTAGTTATGTCCCCCTGAACGTAGGTTTTGGGAAATGACGTAGTATCTCACAGCGGCTTTCCCAGGCTATAAATAGAGTGTAAAGATCGCAATTTAAAAAAGGCTTCAAAATCACATTTTCACCCCAGATACCTTCACAAACCATGTACGACGACCTCCGGAGAGGACGGACGGACCTATATACAGATAAGAAAAATGGTTTGTTAAACAACAAATTCCGAGAATATGTGACACAAAGAAACCCCTCTTTTCGTAGAAATCGCTCTACCCGTATATTATATGGATAACAATGTGGACTGAAACGGGGATGTTTAAGAAATATAAAATATAGGACTAAATCAAATTAATTGTTGTAAGAATAATCTAGAATAGACGGTTAATGCCAAATTTCACGAGGCTAAAGGTATTCATATCCGGGAAAAAATGGAACTTCATGAAAAGTGTCCCAAACAAGCATACGTCAAAGTTGTTCAAGGTTCTTAATTCCTAGAATTGCAGGACCTTGTAGGGTAGGCCAACCTGGCCTGGCCACATGAACAAAGGAAGAAATTAAGATGGAATTTGATTAACTATTTTAACCAAAGTTCCTGGAATGTTTTTGTTACCAGTACTCTTGTTCGAGAATTTGTGATAATGACATAAATTGTGGAACGACGCGCAGCAGTAACCCGACAGCAGGGATATTGATCTTCTGTCTAATTACATTAATCACGCCTATTTATGGCAGGCTAAGGCAATAAAATGGCCCAGAAAGCTTAAGTGTTTAGTGAATGGAAACAGCCATTCATCAGTAATCGTATGAAATAGGTTCTACTGACAAAAAGACCCGTGTCACTACACTACACATAAATGAGTTTTGCGGCCATTTAATATAATAACCTTGGAATTGTAGAGACATCCATTTCAGGGAGTTGAATTGAAGATGAAACTTTAACGCAGAAACAGGTAGGATTGTGGAAGTAATTGAAAGATGCGTTCATTTAGTGGTGCTATTATTAGCGTTAATTTCATCATTAATTTTCTTTCACACGAAATAGGCATAACGTGGTGTGGACATGTCGGCGATTCTTTTAATACGTTTTACATGAACGTTTGTAATTCAACTTAATCCCGTGGTACTATGCCATCTTTGAGAATACTTATAATATAGGCTACTGGTGGAGGGTGGGTGGCGGGTGGGGGGTCCCAGTTCCTTTTTCACTACCAGTATTAAGTGACAGCATTTGACATTTGTTACTAAGAATTTTGTTTATCGTTAGTCACTATCTACCTCAGTCGATCATAAGAATTGGCAATGTTGATTTGTCAATCATAAAAAAGGACAATGTTGATTGTCGTCCCTCGCCCTCACCCCCCCCCCCCCTCCTCCCCAAACACACACCAAGGCCGTGTCGATTTAAAGCATCAGGAGCCTTTAATATGAGTGTACATACATAAACTGATGTAATAGCATGCAATACCCATTTCACCAGCCTCTAATGATAGTGTACCTAGTATTAGAGTTACAACACCCATGGACGAACAGTACTTGAATATTTCAGTTCTATTTAATATTCATGGGCAACAACGTGCTAGGAGCTATTGTAAAACTATACGGTATTCTAAAATATTAATTCACTTAACTGTGAATAAAAGCAGAAAAAAACTAAATATCATTATCTTATTTATCGATAAATACATACGCGTAAACCATTATTATATTAAAGATTCAAAATAACGTTAACTTTTATATATAACAGGTGGGACTGGATCTGCATAGAATTGTCCATTTGGAATAGATGCTACAATCATATACTGAAGTAGATTCATTGAGAACGGCGTAGAATTGTCCATTTGGAATAGATGCTAACACATAATAGACATCAGTCTAAAAAAACATAATAGACATCCGTAATTAAAAATAAACAAATGTGTAGCAGTGGACGTACATGAACGCAAATACTATATTTCATGTATTTTATTTGCGAACTTAAAAGACCTGCGTCTCATATAAGGATTAGTGTATACATACATTGTATTTCAAAGCTTTCAGAGAGAAATGCCATACGTACATTCATATACCGAAGTAGATTCATTGAGAATTGCGTTGCATAATTAGGTATACATCATGTATATCAATCAATATCAATCAATAGATGCGAGGTATTCATGAACATAAATCTTAGACAAATATGATCTTTGCGTATACAGTAGAACATTTAACTATACTTTTTTTTTTATAATCCAGACACCCTGCGACTGTAGCTAGCCGAGTTTAGGCTCGAGGGTTCCGTAATAGAATTGTACCTCTGTTCTATTATGCACTCAAGGTTTTCTTTTACGATACCTAGTAATAGTTACATTTATTATATGCGCATTCTATTTGAGAGGTGCGATAAGTGGGGTAGAATAAAAATATTTTCATTGTATGTGTACGATAAAAAATCTAATTGGGTTTTCTTTTAGCTTTTAGATTAGACGATTCAAAACCCCAAACAAAGGTTCATATATCAATATCAAGTGGGGTTCAGCCAAAGAACGGCGGAGACAGGAGTGGGTGTTGAGTTTTTGGTTTGAGTTTATTGGGGTCCGACGTTTCGGGGCAACATTTGCCCTTTATCAAGAATGGGAGAGGCGGGGGGTTTATATATCAATATTTGTCTATGCTAGGGGCATATAATAAATGCAATTCTTGAATGTGATTCCTGATGAAGACCTGCTACAGGTCGGAACGTTGAAAATAAAAACCAACAAAGTTACTTTCCATCTTGGCGTCTGTATTGCGGTAAACACATCAAAGCATATAATAAATAGTGAATGGAACTCGGTACTAGTAATTGAATATGTATTGGACTTGATTGCTACGCAATCTCGTCCAATTAATATTCAATTACTAGCACCGAGTTCCATTTTCTCTATATATGGAATGGTATGAGTAAAGAGCTAATAATCACTGAACTACTCAGGCAATGGGTTCTATTTCTGTTGGCTTTCTAGACTTTGCTGGTATTTTAGTTAAATCAATTTAGTCCGGTTCCTTGTGTAATTCTGTAGGGTATTGATGGAGAAAGTGAAAACTATACATTTTCGGAAACGTCAGGACCCATAGATTATGAAAACCAATGTTGCCCAAAACGTGTCGGCCATCTTGGCCGCCATATTGGACAATCCAAGATGGCCGCCATTCCAAACCTTTTTATGCCCATAACTATCTTATTACTGGTCATAGAAACTTGATTTTGGTGTCTACACCAAGGTTTTCAAGGTCAAGGAATACAATGAAGATATCTATTTGAGTCTGGCATGTGTCGGCCATCTTGAAATCCAAGATGGCCACCATTCCAAACATTCTTTTGCTCATAACTTCTTAATTTTTTATAATAGAAACTTGATTTTGGTGTCTACACATAGGTTTTCAGGGGCAAGGAATACAACGAAGATGGTTAATTGGGTCTGGCATGTGTCGGCCATCTTGAAATCCAAGATGGCGGCCATTTGGGAAATGACTGTTATTGTAAGAAATCTCAAATCCAGTCTAACTTCTTACTTTTTTATAATAGAAACTTGATTTTGGAGTGAGTGAGTAATGGTTGCTTAATGCCATGACTTGATTTTGGTGTCTGCACATAGGTTTTCAAGGGCAAGGAATACAATGAAGATGGCTGATTGGGTCTGGCATGTGTCGGCCATCTTGAAATCCAAGATGGTCACCATTCCAAACATTCTTTTGCTCATAACTTCGTAATTTGTTATCATAGAAACTTGATTTTGGTGTCCATACATAGGTTTTCAAGGTCAAGGAATACAATGAAGATGGCTGATTGGGTCTGGCATGTGTTAGCCATACTGAAATCCAAGATGGCCACCCTTGAAAACATTCTTTTGCTTATAAGTTCCCTATTAGATCTCACTCATAGAGACTTGCTTTTGGTGTCTACACATATGTTTTCAGGGTCCAGGAAGAGTGGCCATTGCTAGCGCGGGCAGGGAGGCCTCTTTTCTCCTTTAGTCATATTGATAGCCCTGATGATCGATGGGTATTTATTTGTAAACTTTATATGTATATGTTGTTTCTCCTGCCTTTCCCATTGCCACCAACCACGCCAACCCACCCTCCGTCCCTGTCGCATAGAATAATAGCATCTACGCGATCCTGAGATAAAAAAACAAGGCTATGAGACCCAACCAAGGCTCAAACTCCCAAACCTTCATGCTAAATGCCAGTGCTCTATCCACTGGGCTATGGCCCTTGGGTGGAGTGGTTACTGAACTTTGCCAGTCATATGAGCAAGGCCAACACATGGCAGAGGAGGGAAAAACGTCCATTACTCCTTTATTCATGCTATGATGACTGTGTTACTTTAAAACATCAATCTAGAGGTATTGAGAGGGTGATCTCTGGCAACGGAAATGACTAGATATATCAGATCACTGTAAAAAGGTGTTTGTGTGCCGTTTTGAGCATACATCCTTTCTCTGAAATAGAGAGACACCTACAGGAATTAATGGGTTGACACCTACAGGAATTAATTGGTACCTAGCAGGACCCCTTGGGTGGCCACAACTTAGTCATGTGACGTCAAGAATACAATGAAGATAGCTGATTGGGTCTGGCATGTGTTGGCCATCTTGAAATCCAAGATCGTGGCCATTTTGAAAATGACTGTTATTGTAAGACCTCAAGATCTCAAATCCAGCCTGTGTTTTCTGTTTTTGAACACCCTATTCATGGTTTTACCATGCTATTATTTGAGTGCAAAGCTTTGTGCAAAGACTTTTTTAAGATGGCTTCCCCTAGCAACATCACAATACAATGGTTGTCATAGATACCTGAGGAAGGTCTATATTTTATTAAATATAACATGAGGGTATGCCTCAAAACATAAGACCAAGCATGAGAACAAGATTGGCATCTTTTTCACATTATATTGTTGCAACAAAGTTTAGGAATTGCTATGCTATAGACCACAACTATATCACATCCTGTTACCATGAAAACATGGAGTAAATACAGTCTTTATGAGATAAAAATGACTGATCCCACAAGATTAATTCTAGAAGAACATACATTTCAATTTTTGTGAATGTGCGACAATAACTGACATAATAGGAACATTTGAAATGAAACTGTGAGATTCAGATGATTTAATCATCTTCCACATGCTGATCCATGACCCTATTATATCCTGACGTATGTTGCTCCATGACCCTATTATATGCTGTATTTTACTCCATGACCCCATTATCCCCTCTATGCTGCTCCATGACCCCCATTATACCCTGTATGTTGCTCCATAACCCTATTATACCCTGAATGTTGCTCCATAACCCTATTATACCCTGTATGTTGCTCCATGGCCATCATTATACCTTCTATGGTGCTCTATGACCCCTTTGTTGATCCTTATATATGTATACCCTCAGACAAATAAAAGGGCTCCATGACCATCATTATACCCTCTATATTGCTCCAGACCCATCATTATACCCTCCATGTTACTCCATGACCCCCATTATACCCCTGTATGTTACTCCAAGACCATCATTATACCCTCTATGCTGCTCCCCCCATTATACCCTCTGTATATGTGTTACTCCATGAACATCATTATACCCTCTATATTGCTCCAGACCCATCATTATACCCTTTATGTAGCTTCATGACCATCATTATACCCTCTATGCTGCTCCATGACCCAATTATACCCTGTATAGAGCTCCATAATCTCTATTATACCCTCTGTGCTTCTCCATGACCATCAATATACCATCTGTGCTGTTCAATGGCCACTATAATACACTTTATGTTGCTCCCTGATCATGATTATACCAGCTATGCTGCTCCATTACCATCATTATACAATTTATAGTGCTCCATGACCCCATCAAACCCTCTATAGTGCTCCATTACCAACATTATACCCACCTTGCTGCTCCATGACCCCCATTTTATCCTCTATGCTTCTCCATGACCCAATGTAATACACCCAATGTTACTCAATGGCACCTATTCTTTCCTCTATGCTGCCCCATGACCCCCATTATACCCTCCATGTTACTGCATGACCACCATTATACCCTCCATGTTACTCCATGACACCCATTGATACTCTGTTTACTGTAAACATATTAATGTTTGCACAGTATTTATTTTCGCGATTTTCGCACCCACCCCTATGTGCGCAAATTTGAATCCTGCGCAAACCTATAATTAGGTTTGATGGTCATGGAGCAACATAGCAAGTATGATGGGGGTCGTGGAGCAATAAAGAGGGTATAATGGGGATCATGGAGAATAGACACCAGATATGAGGCTTCCTTGTTGTGCGAATTTAAATCCCCGCGAAAAGGTGTCAAAGTACTTAGTGCGTGAAAAATTATCCGCGCAAACATAAATGCGTTTACAGTATCTGTTACTCCATGACCATCATTATGCCCTCTATGCTGCTCCATGACCCCATTATACCCTGTATAGAGATCCATGACTTTTGTTATACCATCTATGCTGCTCCATGACCATCAATATCCCCTCTATGCTGTTCCATGACCACACTATACCCTGTATGCTTCTCCATGACCCCCATTACATCCCCTATATTACTCCATGACCCCAATTGTACCCTCTATAGTGATCCATGGCCATAATTATACCCTCCTTGCTACTCCATGACCATCATTATATTATCTATAGGGTTCTATGATCCCCATCATTATACCCTCTATGTTATTCCATGGTCCCTATTATACCCTCTATGTGTCTATTCTCCATGATCCCCATTATACCCTCTTTATTGCTCCATGACCCCCATCATACTTGCTATGTTGCTCCATGACCATCATTACACCCTCTTTGCTGCTCCATAACCATCATTATACCATCTATGCTTCTGGATAACCCCCATCATATATTGAACTTTTATTCCATAAAAAAGTTACAGAATAAGAGGTTAGTCTCTGATTAATCTTAATCTTAATCTTAATAGATTGTACCCTCTATAGTGCCCCATGACCCCCATGAATACCCTCTGTGCTGCTCCATGACCCAAATTTTGGCCTCCATGTTACTCCATGACACCCACTATACCCTCTATGCTGCCACATGACCTCCATCAATACCGTCTCTGCTGCTCCATGACCCCCATTATACCCTCTATGAAACATCATGACCCCCATTATACCCTCTATGCTGCTATGTGATGCCCATTATATCCTCTATGTTGCTCCATGACCCCCCATTATACCCTTCATGTTGCTTCATGACCCCATTATACCCCCTATTTTACTCCATGACCCCATTAATCCCTCTATGTTACTGCATGACTATTAATTTTAGACCAAGTGTCCACTAAGTAAACAACAGACTGGCAGCCTCTCAGAAAGACAGGTCGCCCTGTCATCATTATACCCTCTATGTTATGGCATAACCACTATTATACCCTCTTATGATGCCCTATGACCACCACTTTACCCTCTATGCTGCTGTTGTTTAATGATCCCCATATGATACCCTCCATATTGTTTAATGGCCCCTTTCCAATACCATTGATGTGATGTGTGATCCTCGTTTTGCCTGTATATTGTCCAGGGGGGGCGTTTCATAGGTTAACGCAGCGCGGGTTATAGGATCTAACGACAGTCGTTACCAAATAAAGAACAACATATTTTAACATAGCGTGCGGTAAGGGCCAAAATTGACGTCAACTAACATTGCGTTACTATAACGACGCGCGCTCAATTTCTCGCTATCTAACCCATAGTTATGCTACCATAACAAACGCGTGCTGCGTTAACTTATGAAACGCCCCCCTGTACTGTCAGAGACCTTTCCCTTTAACCTTGAAATAAATGGAAGAAGGGCAACTTAGCCCGAAAGCTAATGATGAAATAAACAAATTCTAACATAAAGGGGTTTAGTACCTACACCCTGTCCAGCCTATGAAGCACCAAAACCCCAATGCTAGCCTATACCAGTACTCATTGAAGTCTTGGTTCTACAGAGGCTGGACAGAGTGTACCTACGATCATCCCACAACCAACATACCAGGCTTAAGAATATACGTGACCTGCTCTGCAAAAACGGGTCTTATTTTGGGGGTATATAAGACCTTTGCAGGGCGGGTCACAACAGTGATATTCCCACTTACCTTGATACATCTTGAAATAAATTGTTCAAGATATAGACTGCAGTTTGTAATTTAGATTTACACAAAATTTAGTGTAGAATGAAAAGTAAGGCTTAGTTACCATGACAACAGACTTTCCAATGATACCAGAAATGGGTTATTTTTCTTTCCCCTAATGTCAGTTATTATTGTATGCATTAGGTTACCGTTTTCCTCTATTGCCATATTTTCATGAGAGAAAATAGGATGTCACATCGCAGAATTTTGCTATTTTTATATTTCAAGGTCATATTTGGTGACCTTGACCTTGATCAAGTTATTGTTTCGAAAAGAAATGATAACGTTTAGATACACCATCACTATTCCCAAATTTGGTCACAATGCTGACAAAAGTGTAGATATGGGACACAAAAACCTATTTCTTGCTGAAATACAAAAAAATCACTAGTTTCTATGGAAACAGGCCATTTAGACACTGTTTGCCACATTTTCGGCAATTTTTTTCTTCAAATTTGGAAAATTCATGATCTTCAACACAAAATACCTCAAATTGAGCTTTTTATACTTAGGGGAGGGATAACTTCTTAAATAATGGCTTTTGGCCCTTGGCCGCTGGCCTATTACAGGTAATGCATGTTATGTAAGGAAATCTGTAGTCTGAGAAAAGAGCATCCATATTGTGCTTAAAGGGGCACCTTCGGTATAAAAGGGGAGGGTGGGGCCAGCGGGAGCTTTCCCCTGTCAGACACAGTGCCATGAAAAGCAGAGCACAGTTTTTGAATGTCTTCCCTAATATCTCATGTTTTAGCCAATGTTTGTTCATGTAACTAGCCACAGATATAAATGAATATATGGAGGCAATGGTGCCTACTTACATTAAAAATCGTAGTACTCCTTACATCACTAATTCATTAACTCCATTGAGAATATTACTGTTACACATTCAAACTGAAACAGTTAGCTATCAATCAACACTGTGTTTACACCAGTCACATGACACAACAACACCACATGGGGGGAGGAGTATTGCTTTGTATACCCTGGTTACTTATAAGTTCCTTATGTCTATCTGACTGGAAGGGCCATGTGCCCCTGATAAGGACTGTTTTGGTTTGGGGAATTATCTATGCAAGGGTGTCACATGACCGTCTGGGGCCGCCTTCCAGACCCATATCACAAGTTGAGAATGATTAATGACACTACGCTGGGCACCCAGCGAGGATACACCTTTAAGTTAATAAATTGCTTTCACTGGAGCAAACTAGGAATAAAACCACATATTATATCAACTCAGACAAATACAAAACCTTTCATTGCATTAAGAGATTGTTTAAGATTATTTCCCAAAAATTAACCTAAAAGCCCCAGTACCACTCAAACTGCCCATATGACAAGGCTTAGCCAAGTATCCAATATCTGTAACATGACAATAATAATGCCAAAGGGTAAAAGAAGTCGCCATCATGAAATCCAATTTGGGAATTTCTAGATATTAGATTTCAGTATGGCTGACACATAGCAGACCCAATCAGACATCTTCATTGCATTCCTTGCCCCTGAAAACCTATGTGTAGACACCAAAATCAAGTTCCTATTATAAAAAATTAAGAAGTTATGAGCAAAAGAATGTTTTCAATGGAGGCCATCTTGGATTTCAAGATGGCCGACACATGCCAGACCCAATCAGCCATCTTCATTGTATTCCTTGCCCCTGAAAACTTATGTATAGACACCAAAATCAAGTTTCTATTATAAAAAAGTAAGAAGTTAGACTGGATTTGAGATTTCTTACAATAACAGTCATTTTCCAAATGGCCGCCATCTTGGATTTCAAGATGGCCGACACATGCCAGACCCAATCAGCCATCTTCATTGTATTCCTTGCCCCTGAAAACCTATGTGTAGACACCAAAATCAAGTTCCTATTATAGAAAATTAAGAAGTTATGAGCAAAAGAATGTTTGGAATGGTGGCCATCTTGGATTTCAAGATGGCCGACACATGCCAGACTCAAATAGATATCTTCATTGTATTCCTTGACCTTGAAAACCTTGGTGTAGACACCAAAATCAAGTTTCTATGACCAGTAATAAGATAGTTATGGGCATAAAAAGGTTTGGAATGGCGGCCATCTTGGATTGTCCAATATGGCGGCCAAGATGGCCGACACGTTTTGGGCAACATTGGTTTTCATAATCTATGGGTCCTGACGTTTCCGAAAATGTATAGTTTTCACTTTCTCCATCAATACCCTACAGGGGCAACTTCATGGACATAAGAACCCTGACTAATTGAGATTATATCAAAACCAACCGAACACAATTCACCAGACAAATAATCGTTAAGAATATGTATAATTCATCCCAGTTTATTCCTTAGCTAATTTTATAAGAAACAATTGAAAAACTGATACTTTTTGCTAAAACCCTCAAAGTTTTCCAAGAAATTGATGGAACTGGGTCGGATGAGGAAGGACAGATTGGACGACTGCATAGTGACAGACAGGACCAAAGACCACATGGAGGCGAAACGTAGTCAAGGAACGTCAACAATCTGGGAGAAGCTGGGAATGAAGCCAGGACCAGGGCAGGGGACATAGAGTGTTGGAGAACGGCTGTTGTCATACCAAACAAAACCACTGAAACTTGTAAATAATAAAGTTAGGCCTTTAGATTTGTTCGTCATGATGTATACACAAGTTTGCATTAAAACTACTGCCACTTAAGAAAGAAATAAAAGTTATAACCCATATCCCCGTATCTTAATAATTTAACATTCATAAGATTAAATGACAACACAAGATAAACGTGCCAACAAATTCCGGCTGGTTAATTCACAGTACATCGCCAAAGTGTATCACAATTAGTTATGGCAGGACAACCCTACGGGTCTGTGTCTTTATATTGAAGCTTTTAAGATTGCTTAAATTGACTGTGCTTTTCTGCAAGTTGCTCTATAACCCTCTCTTCTATCTCCTTGCCATCCTTTAATTCTTCATCACTCAGGCGGATAACATCCTCACTATCCTTAGTGACAATAATAACTTCTTGTTTTCTAGTCTCCAAGATATTGGCCACGACCACCTGTTTAACATGAAAGATCATTTGCCATAAGTGTGTTGTAACCGTCAATCAAAATTTCCTCAGATGTAAAAATAAACAAGTTTGAACAGCTCAACTGAGACGATTTTAACAACTTGGGCATGAAATCAACAATCTGTGTATATATAAGAATATTTTGTCATTTTCTGAATGATTTTGTGTAACCTTACCTGATGATTGTATCTTTTGATGGCTTCTTTAGACTTCTTGATTAAAATTTCTGGATTTGTTTCCAGCTGCAATATACGAGGATAAATGTAGTGATATGTCATTAGGACACATGGTCCAATCAACAGATGTTTAAACTAGATAATCGGAGATGTAATAGACAAGATCATTTAGATGAACGACATATTAATTATCATAATTAAATGTTGATGTGTTATTGATACTTACTTTGAAAGATACAATAAAAGCGTCAGGAGACCACACGCTGACAAGAGGCTGTAACATTTTGGGAACCAGTTGAAGGCTAATTTGCAGAGGTCCTGACGATGACTGAATTTTATGTTCAGGCTAAACGCAAATGGAAGAAATAAACCATCACGTCAATGTAGGCAAGATTAAAAATAGAACTTTTCATAGAAAGTTTCAAGTAATCTCAAGATATAGTTTAATGGATAATGGACCGTCATGGTACCATGGTACATTGGTACATGGTACCATGTACCAATGGTTTAATGAACCATCACGTTGTCATCTTGCAAATGTATTAATCTAAATTGCTTTTATCTTATTCCTCACAATTAGACCGAATGAAAATCAGAGGGTATAATATTACAGACGAGATATAAAGACGGTAACCATTACGAAAGAGCTTTGGGAAGAACAAGCTTACAAATCTCAATTTCGACTAGACGTGTTTTCCTATGATTACACACAGCAATATGTTAAATTCTGAAAGAATTTCAGGCGGGTGTAAACTTTCCCACATGTATGTCAAATGGTGTGGCTCTGTTTGGTCAATATCTATGTAGCGCCCATCATAGGATAAAAGAAAAGTGTTTCCAAATCCTTATCAAAAACAACAAAAAGTAAAAAAAATATGCCATGCTTTGCGTTTGTCACCACATGTACCAACGAAGAATAAGTGATACTGTATCTATGCCTTACCCCTCTCATCCATATACATATCACTAGCGGAGCAGGTATGATACCCCCACCCCACGCCACCCACCCAACCCAACCCAACATACACACGCATCATTACCATTTGTTCAGCTGGAATGTAGAAATCGGATACAGCAGCAGCCAAATAGAACATAGCCTGTTTCCCTATACTTCCCATTGCCTCAGCAGTGGCCTTTAGGTAATGAAGGTAGTCAGACAGTGTCGTAAAGCTCACCTACAAAACGTTGATGTTGGCAATAATTGATGTAAATGAGGTTATTATTTCTCATCAAAATCCCATACCTGATGACAGCATAACACACAGCAATATATTGTATGTATACACATGTATTATATATAGCAGAAACAACAATATAGTATATAAGACTAAAATAATTCAATCAATATATTTAATTAAATAAATGATTGCATCGGTTTGTCCCTGTCCGAAACGTAGGACAGAGTCATCAATAAAATCAACAAAATAACGAAAATTCCACATATTGTTCTTTTGGGTGGAAAGTGATAAATACCCACACACGACTTAAAATCGGTTAGCAGTAACTTCCCCGCATCAATTTATTAATTAACTGGTTAGAAGCGTAGCCTACAAGTCATAAATACCTGCAAAAGCGATTGTGTTTCCTTAACTTTCTTATACTGCATTAATACTGGTCCAACGTGGTTCAGGTAGTTTTGATGAACTAGAATTCAAAGAAACGGCACATGTTATGGTCTTTTGTACATAGATAAGATTTTTAACAAGATTTAAGAACTTGAGACAATCAAAGGAATATTCATATCTAATAAATTGTGATAGCATTATGGCATACTTTGCTGCCAGATACTTTGATTGTTTACATTTTGTCATGGAAACCCGATATAAAATGAATTTTATCAATCGATGATTTTACCTTTCAGTTCATCATCTGTAGTTGATTCTAGCATGTCTAAGAGGTTGGTATGCATAAAATGTCTTCTGAATGGCTCAAGACTTCCTTTACGATGCAGAAAAATAACAGCGTATCCATGTCGAAGGAAGTATCTTTTTCAGTTAAGAATATCAATAGGGCATGTTAGATGTTAGGTATACGATAATATGTAGTAAAATTAATGGAGACAAATCTGCATGATATAATATCCACCAGGGCCATAGGTTTAAACGTTCGTTACTATGTGGTCTGATATTCTTTGGTATTTCATTACTATACGTGAAAAGGCAAGATACTTCTGCTATCATGAAAAAAACATTTTGTACTCAGCAATTTCTTTTCTTTAACTTTTCAAGGATTTTTCTTTAACATAACATAACATAACATATCTTAGTATCGATCGCACTGCCATGCTTGTGACTTTATTAGGACGGTAACACAATGACTTCTTGAAGGTAATGACGGCAAAGGATACTCAGCAGATGTTGAGCCTCGCGTCCCAACACTGAAGTTGTCTATGAAGCGGACAGTTCGACTTTCAAGCGGCACAGTCGTACCTCCAGACTGATATGAAATTAGCAAAGTATTAAAAATCAGGAGGCGTGATAAACTAGGCTATTAAAACTCAGTTTGCCCCCAAAGCTCAACATTTACCAATGCAGGCAACTATTATTATATATATTGAAACTTTATTTTCATTTTGTCGTACATAATGTCTATAAATGAATGAAAATAGGACTCTCGTCTCTGTCAAAGATAGTTCTTCCGACGGGCCCTTCTACATCTAAATAGTAAATAATTGTTTACACATAGTTTACAATAGAATAAAGCAAGATAAAATAACATAAAGTACACTTGGCTAGTTAGCCTTGCAGAATGGTCAAATAAGGGTTGGGGTAAGTCTTACATGCTTACATCAGTATAAGTGCTTATCATAACTTTACATTATCAACATTTTGTGACTCTGGGGATTTTGGGGATTTGTCCTCTTTACTCCCTTAACATATAGTCTCTGAGGAATGTTCTAAACTCTCTAAGGTCATACTTCTTAGCATGGTCGGGGATGCTGTTCCAAAGGACAGGTGCTTGGTATATGAGGGATCTTTTTATTTTTTCATTTTTGGGGTTTGGTACTAGCAGTGATTTTCCTGAAGCAAGATTTCTTAGGTTAATTTTCCTGTTATCAATATTTTCTTCATTTTGACATAATTTGAAAGCATATTCTAATAAATGTGCCTCTCTTTTCTTATGTAGTAATGGTATTTGCAGATCTTTATGTAATTTTTGTACATTACTTCTTTTATCTAGACCCTCAGATATCCTCAAAGCTGTGTTTTGGACTGTTTGTAGTCTGTCTAAAATGTTCTTTGAAGCAGCATTATACAAAGTGTCTCCATATTCTAGTATGGGGCTTATAGTGACCTTATATAGCATTCTTAAGGTATTTGGTGTAGCTATTCTTTTCAGTTTTGATAGATAATAAATTTTGTTTTTTGCTTTTGTCAATTTGTCTTGTAAATGGTCCTTGAGCGACAGATCTTGGTCGATGTTCATGCCTAAATAAGTGTAATTTTCTGTTCGTTCAATCTCCTTCTTTCCTATGAAAATTGGTTTCAATAATGTTCAGTCTATTTTCCTTGAGGTAGTTAAGGACATAATTTTGCATTTTCCTACGTTTAAAGAAATCTTATTATGCTTACACCATAGATCTATACCTGCAAGGTCTATCTGCAGGTTCTCCTCTGCAATTCCCCTATCTTTATTGGATGTATATATCACTGTATCATCTGCAAAATGTTGAATTCTACAGTTTTTAATGACTTTGTGAATATCATTAATATATATTATAAACAACAGTGGACCCAATGTCGTCCCCTGTAGCACCCCACAAGTGACCCTCCTCTCCCTTGATACATAACCATTTGCCACCACCCTCTGTTTTCTGTTGTGCAGATAGTCTCCAAACCATTCAAGTGCTCTGTTATCTATGCCTATTGCTGCCATTTTCTTTAAGAGAATTTCATGATTTACAGTATCAAAAGCCTTTTTGAAGTCTAAATACGCCAGCAATTATATAGTATGGCACAAAATAAAAGTTCTATTCACAGCTTTAACAAATGCAATGGAAAACATACACATGTATAATCTTTCATCCCTCATTATTTCTCACATCGCCTTGTTTCTAATCAGAAGATCGAATTGGATCACCTCTGATAATCGTGTTCATGTAATATCTATTCAATAATGGTTCTCACCGTTTTTTAAGATAAAAGACAAAAATGTTATCGTCTCATAGATAGGCTTGCAGCCGACCTAGACGAACGCTGAATGTCAGCGATATGTTCTACTGCAAATTTTCACGATGTGTATGAAAAATAAAAACGTTAAAAAAAAGAACGCAGGGGTAGATTCAGAATGGGAGTTATTTACTGAGACTGCTTGACATGTTTTTCTGTTCACATTATTTATTTATCTTTTTGAGTGGTGTAACATGTACATGTAGTCCTGCCTATGCATAATTCCATGTAACAAGCCAACAGAAGACGGTCATGTACTGATATCTATCAATATCAGGAGGGTAGTGGCAGCTGTAGCTGTAGTTGCAGTTTTTCTTTTTTTTAAATTTCTTTTAAGTATGGTTAGTTTTAATTAAGTATACTCCTTTGAATGAAAGTATCTATCCAGTGAGTAGTGAGTGAGTGAGATTGGTTGCTTTACGCCCTTATCAACACATTTAAGAGTGTTTTATCAAGGGCGGGAGAGCTGAGAGGGAGGCAGTTTATGATCATACCCAGGAAAAAGAGATAGATAAGAAGGGAGAGAGAGACTGAGAAAAGAGACAGAAAGGCACTTTATGGTCATACCCAGGACCATCCAGTGAGTAAGCCAAGGAAAGGTAGTGAGAGGAAATGGTAACATAATAGAACTAAAGAATGGGGAGATTTAAGGAGTGTTTATCAAATCAGTTTTGTAACCGAAGGTTGAGTTGGTACACCACCCAGAAAGGAGGCTCAAAACATAAAAATATTTCAAGACAACATATTTGTTGCCATTTGCTATAGTATCATTCAATACTAGGAGGCTAGCTAGCTTGGTCACCATCTCATTTACATATCTGGCACCAGATTTAGTTACCAGGAATAGGGGATTTGCATGTGCATATCTTTAAATCAGTGTGTGACGCATGGCGGAAGAATTACACAACATGGCATTGATAGAACCATTTAGTATTTACTATTATTGACCCTATTTCCTTGGCACTTGATGAATTTTTATTCATTATCCTCTTGTAGCCATGTAATGTGTGATGCAGGGCTTTTAAATCATGTTTCCTTTTTAAATCCCTTCTACACATCACTCCCCTATGAAGTGTGTACGACCTGTGGTTCCTCTAGTCTGAATACATATCTGAGCAGCTGGCGGAACATTCCAAAAACCCTGGGAAATTCTGGGAAATACTAAAACCACTAGTTGCTCCTGATAAAACCAAACCAGATGGTAAAATAAAGCTTAAGAATAGTGAAGGAAAATTCCTAGAAAATGAAGATATCCCCAGAGAATTCAATAACTACTTCTCTAAAATAGGACCTAAACTAGTTGCCCAGATAGAACCACTGACAACTGCCAAAGCCCAGTTACTGACAAAGAGTGGGTCCGAAAAATCAATAGATCAAGACTTTGCACAAAATCAAGATGATAAAAGAGATGAAGTTGAGAACAATAGAGATGTTCCATTGCTCAAGTTCACACACATAACACAAGACACAGTCTACAAAATTATCCGAAAAATAACAAAACCCTCAGGTATTCAATTACTACCAACTAGAGTCCTAAAACCAATATTCCTGACCCTATCGTTACAATTCACCCATCTATGTAACGTCTCCTTGAGGACGTCAAAAGTTCCACAGGACTTTAAAGAGGCAATAGTAGCCCCAATTTACAAAGCAGGGCCAGTGTCAGACCCATCAAACTACCGCCCAATCAGCCTGGTAAAACTACCAGCAAAAATCTTAGAATGGGTAGTACATGGGGTTATCTATCCCCACCTAGAAGACAACAACCTTCTATATGAATATCAGTATGGTTTTAGAGGAGCCCACTCTTTGGAACAAGCACACCAAAGACTATTTGAGTTTGTCTATGGGAAAAAATGTGATAATGAACACATCTCAATCGCATACCTTGACTTCAAGAAAGCCTTTGATACCGTCAATCATGAGATACTACTCGAAAAACTAAAATCATTTTGATTAGCATACCCAATAATAAAATGGGTAGAACACTATTTGTCAGACCGTTATCAACAGGTCAGAACTAATGGGAAATATTCAGAAATGCAAGAGGTCACCTGTGGTGTTCCACAGGGAACAGTGCTTGGGCCACTCCTCTTCTTGCTATATGTGAACGAATTCAGCTATTCGCTGACGACACCATACTGTACCATTTTCATCCCCTAAATAGCAACCATAAAGAAGAACTGCAGAACGACTTGAACATGGTTGGAATGTGGTGCAGATTAAATAAGATCTCAATAAACACCAAAAAGAGCCAAGTAATGGACATCATTCTGAGACCAAACAAAAGTCCCCCATAAACCAAATCAAGCTGAATCTAAATTCTACATACCTAGATTATACTGATGAGTATTGTTATCTTGGTTTAATTATAGATCAGGCATTCACCTTCAACAAACATGTTCAAGGGAAGATAGATCAAAACAAAGCAACACTTTAAAGCTAGCCTCTTAATAACATATAACCACTACCCTTCACATATCACATATAGAGAGAATGGAAGAAGCTGTCAGTAACTGAAAATTTATTGGACGAGATTCGTCCGTGTAAGCACAATGTAAGCAACCTCAAAGAGGAACTGCAGAACGACTTGAACATGGTTGGAATGTGGTGCAGATTAAATAAGATCTCAATAAACACCAAAAAGAGCCAAGTAATGGACATATATAGAGAGAATGGAAGAAGCTGTCAGTAATTGAAAATTTATTGGACGAGATTCGTCCGTGTAAGCATGATGTCTTAGGTGAGCATGTGGACTGTGACAAGGTTTGTTTTGATCCAAAGGTGGCCGGTCAATCATCGTCCTTTCAATAAGGAGTAAATCAAACATAAAACATAATAACATAAAACACTACTCTCCTTAATAAGGCGAGATATTTTTTTTCCAACACTAGGACTGTACAGGGATATGATCAAACTGGGATGTTATAACCAAGATTATACTTATATTATTATTAATAATATTATTATTACTCCCACTATCTACAATTCTCCTTTATGCTTCTTGTGTTTCGTCCTGTAGACCTAGGTTCATAATGGTCCTGAAGCCGCACTAAAGGGGAAATGTTTACTTTGAAGATAGTGAGTATGTGACCTGTTCCGAGGAGGGTGACCTGGATTTCTGTAATGCTGATGTTGCCAGGAATTCTGTTGATGTCTCCAGGCCACTCTTCACCACAGACACTATCTGTGTCTTCATTCCCAGCATTTTTGCAATTTCATTTTTTACGTCCTTGCATTTGGACAGTTTTTCGCTCATTTTAATTGAGATGTTTCTGTCAGATGGTACAGCCATGAGCATGCATATTCTTTTCTTCCTTTCCTTGATTGTGCCTGGTTTGTCGGCTGCAATTTCTGTACATGGTTTTTCAGCTGTTTTGATCCTGTATTGTCTGTAGATCTTCTAGTAGGCATATATATATGCAGCTGCCCTGTTGTGTCTTTGCAGGTATCCTGATTTTGCTAATCCTGGACAGCCTGATGCGGTTGACAATCGCCTCAAATTGGCCACATATCTTGCATTGAGGCACTATTCTGTTTATGACAATAACCATAGAATCGGGTGGCAATGCTCTGATCTTGTGCAGGAATGGTGGGTCACTCTATCTCTGCTCTATCAAATTCCCATCAAGCCAGAGCATAAAAATCTCGCAACTTCTGCCACACATGACAAACGCTATAGGTATACTGCACTTCCAATGGGATTAAAAACATCAGCAAAAGCATATAAGAATGTCATAGATATGTTACTAAAAAGATGCAATTATCACTGTGCCATTGCCTATGTCGATGATATTTTCATATACGGATCAAGCTTTCAAATACATCTGACGGATGAAGCAGACGGATCCAAGCAAAGAAGGTATGACAACCATTAGTTACCCCAATGACTCTAATGGATCACACCCCAGTACCATTCAGGCATATCTGTTTGGATACCATAGGTCCCATACATAAATCTGCTAATAACATGCATTATATTCATGTGGCTGTCTGTCGCAAAAGGCTTCCTGGCTCATTTTATTGGTATATATGGCCCTCCATCCCACCTATATATAGATAATAGTGCAACATTTACGTTGAGCGTTGTCACGAGCTATATTGTCCACGTAAGAACTACAAAGGTATTATGTAAGGTTACCTAATATTACATAAGAATAACTGTATATGATCAATATGGAATATTGGATCCCATAAGCAATAGCCTTATGAATATTCACAAGTTAAGTTACAAGGTCTCACACTAGGTGGACCGTGAGTATATGGGTCACACACCAGGTAGACCACAAGTAATTGGGTCACACCCAATTGGGCCAATAGCCTAATGAGACACACAGTCTGATTGGGTATTACCAACAGACAAGGCTATTGGTCCAACCAATATCCCTAGCTTCATTGGCTGGATATAGGGACCCCCATGGTTATTGGTTATTGGTTAATACTAATGAGAGTAATGTAATTATGACTTGATTGGCCTAATTATGCGCATGTGCACGCATGCGCAGTACATGTATCTCATATATATAAACCCATGTTTCCTCAATAAAAGTTACGTCTAAACAGGACGAATCTCTGCTTGATTATTCATAGAGTTAGGCTATCCTTAGCCTAGACTCTCGTTCGATTAATATTCATATAATATCTCCAATACTCTACTGCAAGCTACCCTATACCTCGGAGATATTCCATTCATATCAGCATATTTGAAAAAGTGCCTGCCAGCAATTTGGAATTACCCAAATTCATGGTTTGGCATATCGCGCTTTGACATAAGGAATTAGGGAGGGATGCAATTCTTCTCTCTTAACAGGACTTGCAGCATATGCTGATGAAGCCCAAAATTATTGGGATAGTTATCTACCATATATCACCTATGCTCTCAATAGTTCTGATTCATTTTCGGGGTGAGTGCCCATCTTCTTTTGTTTGGTTCGGATGTTTTAAAAACACGAGAAAGTCATTTGAAGAGCCTAGGCAAGGCTTAGATTATGTCAAACGAAACTCACATGACTGGAGACTTGGTATCTCTATGCACCAACATTACTGACCAAGCAAACATCAAAGAAATTACAAAAATGTTTCACTGGTCCGTTCATAATCACAGATCGAATCTCCCCTATTTCTGTTAAGCTATGGCATTTTTCCGATAATAAAGATTGTCAGACATCAGTGCTCGTAGAAAGACTCAAAAAGGTCCGCTCTACAAATCCATCTTTCTATATAGGTGCCTCATTAACAATCCAGGTGAATTGTGCGACCCTGAGAGGGTCACCAAAGCTCCTCTTACAAAGGCAGACAACGTTCTAATACACCCCTCAACATTGATCAGAAAACAGCCACATTCAAAACTAAATAAGAAATCCATCAAGGGACGCCAAACCATTCACTGTATAAAGCCCAAGTCACAGCACTGCACGCCCTTGAATTCTTATAAATTACTCCATTTCCCTTCATTTGACGCCCGTTCACAATGTGTTCAGTTTCAGCTTAAAGTGTCAGTAAACCCCCAAATATTATGAGCAAATCCATTTCCCTGCTATTATTGAAATGTAACCAGCCCGGTTTTACTTAATGCAACTCATTATTTAGTGAGTTTTACCCATTTAAAGGAGTGGAAAAGTAGCTGCATAGTTTAACACTCCATTCAAGGCGCCACTGTTTGCCTACGTCATAAAGCTACGCCAATCTTGAAATGTACATGCAATGAACATAGTAAACAACTCTCATAATTGCTGCTAGATAGAAGGAGGGTGGGGTGGGCGGAAGGACATTGAACAACACAGTGTGCATAGCAAAACAAACTGTTTCAATTGCTGGGAGATTGTGGGGGGAAGGTAGAGATATTATGTTCATTTCTGGCGCACCTTTATGATGTCACACAGCACTCTCAGTGCCCTCTTGTGCTAAACAGACTTTTTCAACTAGGATTTCTCAATTTATGCCTGTAAGTGGGTATAAGTTATACATAAATGGAAGTAAAAAAATCGAGACTTGGGTGTTATATTTATGGCTCCATGAAGTTTTTTGTCCTAAAAATGACCATGAACCCGTTGACTGACCCTTTAACCACTGTACACAGCTCTGCAGGCCTAACGTCTAAATTATTTTAACAGAACTTGAAAATAATTCCTTCATCACCCCTACAAAATCCCCTTTTTATCTTGGCCGCCGACGCCATTGTTTTTTTATTTTTATTTTGTTTTTACAAATGACTTTATTTACTGTAACCTGCCGTCTGGGCTCTTACAATTCTAAAACATATTTGAAAAATATCGTAAAGAGAGAATAAAATCAGCTTTTCAGCAACTCAATGTATTCTGTTATACCTTCAGCTACACGCCGCCATATTTCTTTGTCCTCACTGCTGACTTTCTTGAAATCAAAGGCATATATAACAACATTACATCTCATACGAAGTTCATACATGGTAGAAAGAATGTCAATACAACCCTTGGCGAATAGCTTCTGCCTATATATAAATGATTTTGTCTGGAGAATAATCCAGTTTATTATTTTAGAATTCAGATTTGTAATTTCAACTCCAAAAATAATCTCGATGGGTCTTATAACAATATATTTCCCTCTTCGATTAAATATCATTTTACCATTACCATCTTTATTTAATACATACACATACCTGGGCCTTCTAATTGATAATAAACTTAAATTTGACGACATGGCAAAAGAGGTAATCAGCAAAGCTAACTCAAGGCTATATAATATATATACAAGAGAGGAATGAGGCTGATGGAGTGTTGGATTTTTTACCAACACAGCGTTAGCTAATAGGTGGGGTGTTTATACATTGGTAAAGAGGGATGTTTTCAATTTAGGCCAAAAAAAGGCAGGGAGGGGAATGTTTCTCTACGTAGGGGGTTGGTGGTGGGGGTAATCGGAAACACACCTATTTTTGGTGGCCTTATTGATTTGACCAGTGAAAATTAAATATTATTCTATTACTTGGACATGAAACTAAGTACAATTACATTAAGTTATATTTCGATTTCAGTATTATTCTATTACTTGGTCATGAAACAAAGTACAATTACATTAAGTTATATTTTGATTTCATTCATGATATATCCTAAGTATTATTCTATTACTTGGTCATGAAACTAAGGGATAAAAGGGTCACCACCAGGGCCATAAACCCTTTGATCTTGCCCCATCAGCTGGAGGAGGAGGAGAGAGATATATATCAGAGGCCCCCTACAACAGAGCGCAAATAAGGAAGGGGAGAGGGAGGGGGAGGGGGAGAATAGTCGATCAGAAAGTCAATCAAAAAGTCAGAAATGCCATTCGTTAAGTCAGAACAGTCAATCAGAAAGTCGAAATAGTCAATCAAAAAGTCAATCAGAAACTTAGAAAAGTCAATCAGAAACTTAGAAAAGTCAATCAGAAAGTCAGAAAGTCAATCAGAAACTCGAAATAGTCAATCAAAAAGTCGAAATAGTCAATCAAAAAGTCAATCGAAAAGTCAGAATAGTCAATCAAAAAGTCAAAATAGTCAATCGAAACGTCAAAATAGTCAATCAAAGTCAAAATAGTCAATCAAAAAGTCAAAATAGTCAATCGAAAATCAAAATAGTCAATCAAAAAGTGAATTTTTAATTCGAAATAGTCAAACGAAAAGTCAGAAAAGTCAAAATAGTGAATTAAAAAGTCAATCGTTAAGTCAATCGTTAAGTCAGAATAGTCAACCATAAAGTCAGAACAGTCAATCAGAAAGTCGAAATAGTCAATCGAAAAGTCAGAAAGAACAATTAATTGGAAAGTCAAAATAGTCAATCGAAAAATCAGAATTGTCAATCAAAAAGTCAATGGCATTTTGCGGTTAGGAGCAGGACCCTAGACAACGTAGATGAAAAAAAATGCGGTGGAGGAGGAGGAGGAGGAGGAGGAGAGGACTGAGGGGGAGTGAACGAGAAAGGAGAGGGAGAGAGGAGTACCTAGCGGGGGTGGGGGGGCGGGGTGTTGGGTGGAAGCCATTGTGGAAGTAGGAAGAAGGGTAGGGGAGAGGGAGAGGGAGAGACTAAGTTATATTTTGAATGTACTAAATCTGCCAATTGTACATTTTCTGAAAATCTGACCCATTTGTGGTTACTCCTGTAGAGGTGGTGGTGCTTACAGAACCCTATTGGCCCAGGTGCAATAAACGTGTAATAAACACCATATGTGATGTGTCACAGGGAAATGAGTTTCGAAAACATTTTTTAAAAAGGAAACTTTAATGTTGTATGCATCCTTTTGCTAGTTCCAGCATATTTCATTGACTATTTTAAGTGCACATAATTATGATTTTTTTTAGGAAAAAAGGTTTTATTCAGCATATCCTGCCATTTACTATTTGACTGTAAGAGCCTCTCTTAGTCAAATATTAAATTTGATAAATTACATTTCTCTAATAGGCTGATTTCTTTGAACTGGGGAATAAATAAACTTAGAAGCAATGAAAAGAATTTGCTTGCAGATGTGATGAGAGGGGCTCATGAAAGGGATACTGACATGAGAGGCTGAATTATTGTGGTCGTTGTGGTGGAAAGGAGCCACCTGCAATAATTCAATCCACAGAGAGAGAGAGGACCTACTCCACACATACCAGAGGGTTTGGTTTAATGTATAAAATATTATCTTGGCTTCTAAACAAGATAGAATTATGGAATAAAGACCAAAAGTTTTCTTATGTTAAGGAGAATATATTTACACATGACTTATTTTTGTACATCCTTAAATTTAAAAAGTTGATAGAACAACTCTGTGACAGCTCTGTGTGGACACCTGACTTTTATTACCATGTGGTCAGACTTTTATTACACTGACTGGGGTGCTAGCACTGGGGTAAAGCTGGTGGTGGTGGGATAATCTGATATCAGCATCTGATATCCGGTCAGTCTCTCTCTGTGGTTACACTGGGGTAATGGGAGCACTATTTGCACCTAGCGGAGGACCTAGCGGAGGACCTAGCGGGGGTGCTGTTGTCATCGGACTTTATTACTATGTGGTCAAATAACCCCTAGCCTAGACCTGAGCCTTTCACATCACAAACTATTCAGAAGGTTTTAATGTATAAAATATTATCTTGGCTTCTAAACAAACTAGAATTATGGAATAAAGACCAAAAGTTTTCTCATGTTAAGGAGAATATATTTAGACATGACTTATTTTTGTACATCCTTTAATTTAATAAGTTTGACATCTGGACTGTGGACATCTGGAGTTTATGACTCTGTGGGGGCACACCACCAGCTGGCTGAGCTGGCGCACCCTGGGCTAAGCTCTGGGGGCTCGCTGGCCCAGTCTCTGCAGTCTCTGATCTGACAAGGGGTAAAGGGCTGATAAGGGGTAAACTTCTTAGTCAGAGGGGTAAACTTCTTAGTCAGGTGATCATCGCCCTAATGACTTCGTTTGATGTGACCCATTGTGCCGAAAACACAAAATGAAAATAGTCCTCAGTTACAAACTAAAATGTTAAGCCAATAGATAAACGTCCGAAACTTTTCTCTAGGTTAAGGAATAGAATAGGAAAGACAGGAAAAGGAAAAAGGGGGAGAAAAAGTGGCCCAAACAGTCGGGGGCCACGTTTGTCAGTATATCTATGTCTTCTCCTCTTAAATCCAGAGTAAAACGCTAACGCGAATAAATAGGCAAGCCCTTGACTCACGCACTAGGCTCATGCTTATTAAATCCATGGTATTGAGTCAATTAGACTATGTAAATATATGCTATACTAGTTGTAATAAGGACACATTAAACAATTTGCAAACAGTGCAAAACGAGGCACTTAAATTTGCCTGTAAAAAACCAAGATACTACAGTACTGCAACGATCCATGAGGAAACTAGAACCATTTTGGTGAAAGAAAGAATCTTTTTCAACACCATCAAATTTTACCACAAACAATACCACCACTGCAGAATAAACTGGGTTAGCAGAGATGAGACAGACAGAAACTACCGATTAAGAGATGACAGGCTATTTTATTTCAAACTAAACAGGCCAAATGATAACAGGTACAAAAACTCACTGGCATATGCTGGAATTCAAATGTGGAATGACCTTGGCAATAATATAAAACAAATTAATGACAAACTTATGTTCAAAACAGCTGCAAAGACCGCTATACTAGCAGGCAATATAGCTATCAACCGATATTTCGAAACATAATATTTTAGAATTTTGAGAGACTTACCCGTTAGGCAGTAAGTTGAATTAAAATTAGGATTTTTTCGAGGCAACTCGAGGGGTTGCAGGGAATACATGACAAATGTGTTTCTTCGCCCGAAACCATTTATCTAAAATACTACTGCAGAATATACTACCACTGTATAGAATAGGAGCTACTACATACACATTTATCCCACAGATAAAGAATTCATAACAACATTTATGTTTTTGAAGCAGCGACTAGCGGCTTGACTGATGTACTCCATTGATATTAATTTCGTTACCATCTTTTTTATATAACTTTATCTTAAATATCACCTTCATATCATCTCATTATACCATCATTTAATAATAATGTAGTTTTGTTCGTTAGTATCTTCTCATAACATGCCACCCAGCAACAATACTGTGTACATCGAATTTCATTACATTCACGGGGTGACGGGAGATAGGGAACTGCCCTAGTCACAACACTGTATTGCTTGGCATAAGCCAACTATGCTTCCTGAATAAAGAAATGTGCAAAAAAAATAAAAAAAATAGCCACTTTCATAAATCCATTTAAGGATGTTTTGCCACAGCACTTTGGTTTTCTGACATAGTACTAAAAAGTGAAGTAAATCATCTCTTTTCTTACAAAAGGAGCATGAATCTTTTTTTATCACATCGATTTGCTTCAAATATGCGTTGCAAGTTAGCACTCCATGGAGGATTTTATACTGAAATACATGAATTCTTGCCTCTGTAGAGACTTTATAAGGCATAGAGAAAATATCATTCCATTGAATCTTATCATATTCTTCTTTAGACAAGCTGAGTCTTTGCTGCCATTTCTGTAGCTTCTGCCATTTAGGTTTCAATTTTGTTATTCTGCTCATAAATAATCTTTGCTGTACATTCGACAATGTTCAACTCTTTTTCTGCGACTACAAAGACCACAGAGTTTTTTAGGGTATAATTTCTTTCCCTTTTTATACAGTTAATCCATTCTTTCGGAATTGCCTTCTTTAGCAATTGCCTAGAAAAACATGAGGGTCTAAAATCGAAGTTTGATGCTAGTTCATTCGTTGACATCATATTACCATTTTCATTGAAAATGTCTCCAATGACCGTTATACCTCTCTGTTTCCATTCTGACCAATACAACATCTGGCCCTTATCTTTTATATATCTATTAGCCCAGATTCTTTCTCCAAGAATTTGTTCGATACACTCAGGCTTTAATTTAAAATAATATTTATTCCAGATTTCGAATAGTTCTTTATAGAATTTATTAAACGCGATTGTAGGTTTGAATCTACACAAGAATATCTCGTCTATATCTCTTTGATGGAATGCTTCTAAGACTTTAAACCATGATCTGTTTCTATTCAAAAGAATTCTTCTAACCCACATTATTCTGTTGGTTTGATATATTTCTCTGATTAGTCTGAGATTCAAGCCCCCTTTTCCTGCTTTTTGAGCTAGGAAGTTTACACCTATGCTGTGATGGTCACTATTGTATACAAACTTAAGCACAACTTTCTCTATATCCTTTAACAATGTTTCATTAAAATGAATACATGACAAAGCATGTTGGAACAAAATTACAAATCATTATCCTGCCTTTTATGGTTAAGAAGCGATTTTTCCACGCGTTGATGGTTTCTTTTTATCTTATTCGTTAGCTCTGAACTATTGATTTTGAACATTTCATCTTCGTTTCTCGGATTAAGAAGGTTAATTCCTAGAATTTTCATTTTGTTTGTCCGGTCGACACTGAGAAGAGTTCGGTTTGTTATTGTAATATTTCCAATTATGAATCCTTTCGATTTACTCGGATTTAGAGATAGACCAGATGCTAAGGAGAAATTCTCAATAACTCTTACCGCCTGTACTAGAGAGAACTCATCTTTGACCAATAGGGTCAGATCATCAGCGAATTGCACAAGTTTTGTCCCAATATTAGCATATTTTATACCTGTTATATTCTCATTTCTTCTTATTTGTTCTGATAATTTTTCAGCGACTACGATAAAGAGGATAGAAGATATAGGGTCTCCTTGTTTTACCCCTTTCTCTACATTAAACCATCTCGACAAGAAACCATTATTCATAAAAGTTGCTTTCGAGCCTTTTAATAAGGTTTTAACCCAAGAGATAAACATAGGATCAATACTGTCAGCTTTTAAAGCTTTTTCTATAAATATCCAATCTATGGAATCATAAGCTTTGGAGAAATCAACAGAGGTAATTAGTCCCGGATTCGTCACAATTTTCCAGCCAAGAATGAATATCGTCGATTTTTCGTATAGCCGAACAGATAAAACGACCCTTAATAAAACCAAATTGATCATCGTCAATAATATTTGGAATAAAAAAGGCTAATCTGTTAGCTATTACTTTAGAAATGATTTTATAATCGACATTCAAAAGAGTGATCGGTCTCCAATTTTTCAGATAAGATAAATCATTGTCCTTTTTAGGAGTAACACTAATTAGACCTCGTTTGTGATTTTCTGTCATTTCTTCCTCAACTAGACATGTTTCAAGCATAGACATAAAAAGATCCTTAATACAATACCAGAAAAATTGATAGAATTCGGCTCCAAAGCCATTACAACCCGGAGATTTGTGCTTTTTGAAGCTTTTTACCACTTTTTCAACCTCATCATAAGCAATTTCTCTACACAATAGATTGTTATCTCCTTCATCCAGAAGCATATCGCCAAGGTGGTGTACCGTGTAACTGTTTGGCTGGTTAGTTTAGTAAGATTATTGTACTCAGGATCTATAGCCTCCCCACCCCCACCCACCCTCTCGCACAAAGCTGTTGATTGTTTGTTGACAAGGGTTGTTCAGGCTCTGATGAGCCTGATCAACTACACGAGTAGTTAATTGGTACTATTCGGAATACACCATGAGACAGTACGGGTAAACACCTTTTTGGTTCTTTTTTAAATAAGGCCGTATGAAACATTTCATTCTGTCCAAGTTGTAGAGTGACATCGTTTATGTAGATATACAGTGATAATAGCGTAGTTTTACGGGGAAAATACATCGGAAAAGGCAGATCCCCTTGATGGGCCCTAGTATTATACGAGAGACCCGATTTACGGGCATCATTCGAAATGTTCTGTCTAATAGCTACACTATGTAAACATAGGCGATGGGATGCCGGCCGTCCAGACAAGTATAATGGTCAGGATTTACAAACTCATTCATAACATTAACATCGGTAAGGCCTTTGCTGTACAAGTTAGCATAGAATCTCTGCCCTTCGTTAATTATATCCTCTTTTTTGTTTTTTAATTCTCCATCAACATTTAAAATATTGATAACTCTTTTCTCCGATTTATATTTCTCAAGAGAACAAAAATACCTCGTAGGTTTTTCACCTTCTGTCGCCCACCTAGCCTTGGACCTTAGCAGGGCACCTTCGGCTTTTTCAAGATCATATTCTCTAATTTTTTGCAGAGTGTTATTTCTTAAACTTACTTCTTCTATACTCATTCTACGCTTCGAATCAAGCGATATCAGGATTTTTCTGTTTTCTTCGTTTTGGCTTCTCTTTTTCTTTGCTCTTTCGCTGCACATTTTAATAGCAAGTTCTCTGACTTTTAATTTAAAAAATTCCGACGACATTTTGGGATTTAAAGCCTCCTTATGTGCATCTTCACAAAGTTTTTCTACCTCATACACAAATTTGTTGTTATTCAAGAGCAAATTATTTAACTTCCAATATCCTCTACCTCTTTCAGATCTATATACAAGAATATCCGCGTGGACTTCTTTATGGTCAGAATGAGGATTAAAAATCGTAAAATATTTTTATTTATTTTTAATGCCAGCGGTCGATGTACCAAATTGAAAAGCATTACGGTACATTTTTATTAATCCTACTTTATATTTCAGTGATCACGTTCAACATTTCCAGTGCTCCAAGACCAAGATGTACAAAATTCTTCAAGAAACGACGTACCAATGCAGTGTGCGACATAACCGCTGGTCCGACGGACCCAGTCTATGAAAAATGGCAGTCGGGCCATGAACTTTTCAAAAGCTCTGGTCCGACTGGCCATGAGAAAATTGGGAGGTCGTCTTCACCTTCAATGTAATATTTAGTTTCATTTGATGTGAAAAGGATTAATATTCTAATTACCTATACATACATACTGATGAAGCCACTGCCTGGAATTGTATATTATGCAGAACACATAATGAAACTAGATTCTTCCACACATAGAACTGTGAAAACTAAAGTCAAATATACTCTTCAGGATAACCTCAGATATATACATAAAATAAGCACTCATTCACTTATCGCTAAATTCATACAACTTGGCAGATATCATTCTCCTTATCTTTTTAAGCTGCCTATTTTATATATTGTTGATATAACTTTAATTTGCATGTAGGGCCGTATTATACACATGATAATATCAAGTGATCTTTGGTTAAAGTAAAATGTTCCCCCCTTACCTAAATACAGTTTTTCTGAGAATAATAAAGCTGTATTATAGGAATCAAACTGGGAAAATTATGTTGGTCTCCAGATGATATTTAACCCTCAAAATACTTAAAATGCACCAGAGAGCCAGCAAAATTCTTAGCTTCTTAGCCTAGGGCCCCAGACCCCACGCCTAATGGATTGAGATGCCAAAGGCCGGAGAGTTGGCAGTCCTGTTTAAATAAGTACTAACTTATCTAACAAAACTGTCTTGGACCGACAGAACTAACCCAGAAAAGGGGAGTCGGCAACCAAGAATAAATAAAATCTTTAAAAAAAAAAAAGATTCTATAGGCCTACATGGGCCTGGAAATTTTGCAATACTGTATACATGCTATAATTATTATAAGGGATAGCAGGTCAAATTTACGTGATTCTCACAGTTTGGCACCACTGTCACAGTGGTCCTGAAGATGTGGGACAGAGCTTTATATAAAATGTAAATAGATAATTTATTTTGATTCTCAATAGATAACTATAGTCAAAGCTGTAGAGTACTGTCTTCTTGTTCTTCTTCCTTCCAAGCCCACCCTCCTTCAGACAATGTAATGTAGGCAGTTTATTATATTCGGACCATGGAAAATCTGGTTGGGCCATGAACTCTCAAAAAGTCATGGCCCGACTGTCTATGACAACCCAACCCACTATGTCGCACACTGCCAATGTATTATTTTATTTCACTATCACACTCTATGCTTTCCCCATTTAACCTTAAATTTCATATGATCTATATTTCTATTATCACCGTCATTTACTACGACCCAGGCCAAACAATCGCCATACAGTTTTATTGCTTATATCAAAAGCTTAATTGGCATTTTACCACCATATTTTTCTATAGGCCTATTTTATTTTACCACCATATTCAGTCGCCAACCTAACAGTTACTGTTCTCAAATCATTTTCAAAATCATTTTCTATACATAAGCCAGGTACTATAGCAAGAACAGCATAGTATCGCGTATGAGGGGGGCTATACGAGGCCATAGAAGGAGAATATAGGCCCTCAAAGACGTGATACTTTGCTATTCTTGCTTTTATTCCATGATTCTTACCTTAAAACAACTTTATTTGCATTAATTTCATAAAACTGTGTTGTCCTCAGTCTTGAATGGTCGTGACCTCACTGTACAATACAGGGAGTTTATATTGTACACCTTGTGAGCGGCAAATATATCGATTATACTGTCCCCTCACGGCCAAATCATGGAATAATATAGCAAGAACAGCATAGTATCGCATATGAGGGGAGCTATATTCTCCGAATATGGCCGAAAACAATGAGGCCGTAGGCCGAGTTGTTTTTCGGCCATACAAGGAGAATATAGGCCACTGAAGATGCGATACTGTGCTATTCTTGCTTTTATTCAATGATACTTAACATAAAACAACTTTATTTGCATTAATTTCATCAAACTGAGTTGTCTGCATAGTCTCGAACGGCCGTGACGTCACTGTACAGTACAGGGAGTTTATAATATTGTCCACCTTGTGAGTGGCAAGTATATCGATTATACTGTCTGCTCACAGCCAAATCATGGAATGAAGCTCTGTCTAATCCTATGCTAAATTATAACAAGCAAGGAATCGGGGAATCAAGGCCAGCTAATTAAGCAGGCTAGCCTACCCCTTTTCCAATGTTCCATGAGTTTCTTAGACTTAGTGTAGATCTAGGAATACTTTGTCTTTTAGTTTTACACATTCCTAATAATTTACTAAGTAATAGATCTAGGCTAATAAATTTCCCGTCATAAATCTTTACACACATACAATATCATGGCAGTCATCTGGTGAGGCAGCAAAACATTCAAGTCAAGGGGAGGTTGGTAGAAGATGATCGGTAATTATTTCTCAGACATTAACCATCTTCAATACATAGATTTCACATGACGTCACCCAGTAGGCTGGGGTATCACAGTGGCTACCATGTCTGGGGTCACTGCTACGCTTGCCGTCTATGGCGGGGGTATCAAAACAAAGTTGATAAACCTCACAAGAGTAGATACTTGGGTAATTCTACACTAAAGGCAGATGATCTAACCTATCATGAAGGTATTATTGTGGCAGATTAAAACTGGTAACGGTTAAAACAGCCAGAAAACGATATTTTCAAGTATCGCAGCATACATAGCCATCTAACTTGACCCCAAACATGGCCAGGGCCGTGACGTCAGTGAAATCTATGTACCGGTATAGTGTCAATCCATAGCATAGGTGCCTAGGTGGGAAGGGGTTGGGACATGTTGGCCTGAGCGATAATGAGGGAAGAGTTAATAAAAGATTAAAATACAAAGTATAGATCGCTTTACTTACTGAGACAAGGACAATATCCCGATTCGCTGAATGCGCTTTCTTTATGAAGGTATCAATGGCCAGCTGGTTTTCTTTAAAGCTGTCGGGGACTTTAGATGTCTCGAAGAACGAAGTCCACTCCATGTCTAGAAAAACTCGCAGAATGATAAATAATGGCGGGATTGTCTACCAGAGGGCGCCAAGTGTCCATATATATTCTTGTTCGCGCCTTCCACAGCGGTCTTGGTTGCGGCTGACGCTGCCTTTCTCTCCTCTCGTACGTGACTTCGAATTAGAGGCCATACGGGGTGTGTGTGCATGGTGGTCTACGTGTCGGAGTGTGTGGGTTTTGTTAGTAAAAAAAAATCCTCACACACTGTGACACGTAGGCTTTGTATTTTATATCAGCATGCATAGCCCGTTTGCACTGGCAACAGGTTCTAACTCATTATTTCTGTGGGGAAGTTGAAATTAATAATACTTTTATTTTATTTTGTCGGAGAATTGAGTGCGTGTGTGTGTGTGGGGGGGGGGGGTCCAGTTGAAGGTCGAACTTAATTGCTCATAGAAACATGGAAAATGAGTGTTAACGGCCTATATGGGTTCCTGACAAAATTAAATATACAGGCCTAGCCTACTGCACAATCAGCTTTACAGTTCAGCAATTTTTCATGCAGTAGGAATCGGTAGTTGCTATTAACCTCGATTCAGCAATTGAGAGTTTAGATAGAACTAACATACTTATTTATTGCTAATAATAAATGGTTCATCTTGCACCCAAACACTATTTCATCTCTACATTGTCTCTAATATAAGTTTTGTAGGTTTTTGTATGTGTTTTTAATGATTTCAGTGGAGGTGGCATTATAACAGTTAGGCCTAGCCTATACCGCTACAAATGAAGTAGTTCCCATTTCTGCCAATTTTATATTCATTCAATTTAATGCTCAACAGTGTTGAGTGCCTGTATTCCGTTTGCCTTCATTATTTTATATAGTTTATTTCCCCTTCCAAGCCTTGATCTATTGGATAAATCAATCATAATAACATTGAAAGGTTCAGGAGCTGTTTTTTTCTGTTTTGTTCGAATGTCATTTAGGTACGTGGCCTTGTAATCTATCTTAATTTGAATTTGAAGTTTCCCCTACGTAGTATTTTTTTTACTTTAGTCCATTGATGTAGATGATATTTTTGGAATTACATGTTATTTTGCCAATAATGGGGTTTAATGTACGCAGGCCATGTTGGGTTTCTCATTTTTGCGTAAGCCATAGACAACATTTATATCTATCGTGGTTTCCCTCATTTTGAAGATGCCCCTTAGGGCCATTCTTTCATGATAGGCCTATAGTTTAGTTTATAAAGGGTTTCTGCTTTAATTGTTCTAAGAAATCTGGTCCGAATAATGCCTTTTCTCTCTCAGTGTCTTAAAAGTGTAACTACATGTATATAGCAAGCTTGTTCAAAATCAGGGATAATGTTGCAGATTGTGGGTGCGTGTGTTGGGGTGCAAGGGATGCATCAATTTAAAATGAAAGAGTTTTTTTCACTACTAAAAACCTATTAAGAACCGAGATACCGAGAAAATAAGAAACATATATGTATATATTAAAGTATTTAAATTGGAATGAGTTCTTTCAATACTCAAAGATCACGATCGAGAGTCGAAATAAGGTATACCGGTATTTAAAAGCGGATAGGGATGATAGAGAGAAAGTCAGGAAGAGAAAGTAAACATTATTGAAATAGGGTTACCGAGAAACATTATGAAATTGAGTTACAGATATCGGGATAAGTAGAGATGGGGACATACAGAGTCAGAGATAAAGAGCGAGAAAATGGGATCGAGTGATCGAGAACAGTGATGGGGTGATAACAAAAACCGCCGTAAAAGATAGGGAGTGTACATGCGCAAAAAATAGTTCCACACACGCTTTTAAGAACAATTTCGTTTCAAAAGGTAGTATCAGATCTATATGCACACCGACAGTATATATAGCAACTCCTCGGGATAGTATTTGAATTTATTCGGGACAATACAAAAGTATACAAATAATTTAGGCAGTTTATAGCTGGATATAATATATTAAATCACTGCAATTTGTTTTCTCGTTCCAGCAGATGGCATGGAGTAACTCTGACACAGTAAATATTTCTATCTATTCGTGATAACAAAAATTAAAAAGTAAACGAATAATTAAGACAGTAGGTTTTAACATTTTTATTAAATCACAGAAAAGTAATTCCATACAACACGGTAGTTTATGTATACAACGATCTGTAAGTCTAAGATCATCAGATTTATCGGGATTTATACATGTAACATCACATACCACGAGGCTCTCATTAATAGTTTATCTATAATTACAGTACATGTACACGCCCAGTTTACATATGGGGCGCTTTAAATCAATACCAAGCATCCCCCTTCAATTTATTTACACGTTTGCATCGTTTTATTTTCGTTTGTTTTTATCGGTACCTTTCTAAAGCTGTCTCCTGGCAAACATGAATTCATGAACACGTCTGAAAAGCGTATTATAATACACATCTGATAAGAGAAACATTTTAGAGTATTGTCTAAATTTGACCTGGTATTGAACATAAAACATGGCATATATACGCCACTATTCATTTCCGGAATAAATATACAGAATTTAAGTAAGAATTAGAAGCACATGAGATATTTGCATCAGCCCTTATATAGGTACATCATGTGATGGCCGGGGAAATGATGCCAGGACGACTCTCCTAGACCCAATCGAGGTTCGTTGATCGAACACAAACATTTACATTGAACAACTTGCTGGGTATCCTACTTGCGACTCAAGAATTTATTTTCCTTGAACTGATATTTCTCCAATTCATAACACGGTATTGGGTTTGTAGTCTTTTTAATGTGTTTTAGTAAAACTTTGAATCAGAATTCAGAATAAGGCACGCGACCCCACAAGCAATTAAATAAAGTATCTTCTCACTCGGGGATATCGCAATGGAACTTTCCTTGTAAATACACTTGTAATATACTACGGCCATGTCCCGTCTATTTCAAATCGATCAACATCTCGCAAATTCAACACAACTGTACAGGTCGCCTTTCTTTCAATGAATTATCCAATTGAACCAGGAAGGTATGTTTACACAATTCTCTGGTTTTATACAATTTTATTCCAAATGGGATTCTTTCGGACGGTGATAGGTTATGCGCCAAATCATATATATCTTAGAAATATGTATATATTGAGAAGCATATCATCTATGCTATAGTGAACCGATTGCTGAACTCGAGCATGTATGATTTTAATCATAGACAAGCATTGTGATTTTAATTATAGACAAGCACTTCATTCCAAAAAGAAAACATGGTGAGCCATGTGATGAAATCCGTCAACAAGTCAACTAGAAAGTGGTAAGAAAATTCTTAAGATACACAATTAATCCTGTACCCAAGCCGATGGGAAGGCGAGGATGTGAGATAAGTAGCACTGTATATAACCACGCTTAACCTTTAAAATGGGAATGTAGGAACAGTGAAGTGCGGGCTAAGATAGCAACTTATGACCAGGTCAAGGAATATATCGCATACAGTATACCAAGTTCTCCAGTAAAAATTATGAAATGCAATTTAAACAATTATCCAATTCATGGATAAATGTATACATATGTATTAAATTGATCGATACATGTGAATAGCTCTCTTAATTTCAGCCATGCTGAGTATCATCAATGTTGATCGATCGTGATGATCAAATTTATATCGGGAAGGAATTAAATATCTAGCGGGTGGCTTTAAGTCAATAGGGAGATAAGGTTTCGAACCTTGAAATATGTCAACATCAAATAAGCCGTCAATAGAACAAAACGAATGAACAGTTTACAACAGAGGCAATCTATCTGATCTAAAGTTGCTGAGTAGAATTTCCGTTCCATGTGGTCCGATCTTCATCATCGTCCTCAGCAGAAAGGCGATGCATATTTCCTTCTCTCCGCTGACGCATACCATATGACCTACAAATGGAAATTAAATTACTTATTCTTAACATTTATCATGTTCATTTGTGCGTATGAGCGCGGTTATGGAGCTATTTATTGGGATGGTATCACATATTAAGAGACGTTCACCATCAAGTTATTGTTTAAGTCTATGTTTTTCCCGAGGGCAACACACCTTTGTTAACGAGGTATCAATGAGCGTGGGGTCAGTTCGCACAGATCTTCCCATCGGAGTAGACAACAAAAAACAATCCGAATTTTGAATTTTCCATCTTTAAGTCGACGGGAAGATACAGTACATAGACATAAAATCTTTGGGATTCATGCAGCACCAATCTTTTCACAATTAATTGATTGTTGGTTGTTGGTCTCTCTAGTTAAACTTAACAGCTGCCACAGCGAAATGTATTTATTAGTAATTATATACTGTATGCACAACGGAGACAGCGCTAGGCAGAATAGCATGGTTCACCCCGTGGGCACTGGTCTTGACAAATCGCTATGTCCTGCTGTATAAATATGTTAAATAGTAAAAAAAAAAAAAAAAAAAAAGTTTCATAGGGGGACATACGATTTAGGTCGATTTCTGCCTGAACTGGATTGCACACCAGAAGGTCCAGGTTGAGGAGCAGCAGGTTCTTCTGGTCTGGATGGTGGAGGTGTAGTAGATGATGGAGCAGATCCAAAGAATAAGGAGCTAAATAGGCTCCAAAGTGTCATTAGTGGCCATAGTAACCACATGAAGAAATTGCTTTCACCACCACCCGATCTCACTTGTGAAATAGCATTCGTGACCTGAAAGAAAGTAAATAGATTGTCCATCAATCTAAAAACGGATATGTTAAATTATTATTTAACATCTATCCTAATCTCAAATGACATTTACAAAGAAAATACAGACGAAATATTATACCAAGTTTCCAAAATATACAAAACAAAAATTGTTATGAAGATGGAAATTCTTACAGGCAAGATGATAATGCCTGCTGAAGGCGCTAGCTCCAGTTCGAGCAAAGATTTTGAGAAATCTTCACCCTCGAAAGTCCTTTTGGGGTACGATGTGCGCATTGTGAACCTCCCTAAAGACGCCACTCTCTGAAAGAATGTAGGAAGTTATATTAATTGAACGGGGGAACTAGAAGTTTAATCACAATAAATAACACCAAAATAACAATATATGGATAGCTTCTCATATGCCTTAGCGGGACTTCAACCTATACTCACATCAACTAAGAAGTCTCGGGCAGTTTGCAGTGTATCTGAAGACTGGAACTGGTGGTTGATTGCACTTCCGTCAGGTAATCGGAATTGCAAACGTGCCGTTTCCCTGCAGGATGAATCACAAGATATCACTTAATCAAGACAGTGATTTAATCTCCTATCATTCTTTTATATTATGACACAGCCCAAATCTGGAGAGGGATACCATTGTTTTGGGTGAAGTGATCCATGGCAAATAGGACATGTTAGCATGAATTCGCTGAGTAGAAATACACCTAACACACGGAGACGCTAGGTTTTGGGCCTATACAAAAAAAAGCCTCAAAATTGATCCGTACGAACGATCTGTTTCACTCTCATCAGCCCTAGTGCATCTGTTTCAATGGGGATTCTAAAACCAGGATATTAAGAAGACGCCGACTACATTTCAAATCTTAGTTTAAAACTATGATACATGATACTCTATCTAAATATCAAAACAAGTACAATCTAACCATTTAGTTCTCTTAACATCACTGCTGTCAGGATCAGTGCCTATTCTTTTTCTGTCTTCTTGAAACCTTTGGGAAAATATAGTAGATAATAAAAAAAAGTTTATTTTCAAAAAGAACACTACAAAAATTAGTTTTCTTGAAATATCATTAAGTAAACTTACTGGTTTTTAAAAGTCTCACACATAGATCTATTGATATGATTGAGAACGCACCCCTTTGCACACCCCCAAAAAATCTATAACTGAGCAAGCACGCAAGTAGATATCGTACTCCATTTCTTACATTCTAGTTTTGTCAGCTTGTTGGGCTGCAGCTTCTGTAGCTTGTTTTGCTTCCGCAGTCCGAATATTTGCCGCCTCCTTCTGCCGATCCTTCTCTTCCTGATATCGTGCACTCCGTTCAGCTCTAAAAACAGAGCGTAAAATTAAATTTTATCACCTCCGGCTCAACCCTCTAAACCCCACAATAAGTCTTGAATAGAACAGCACCATGATCTAACCACCTATTATAGCAAGATTAATAGAGGATTATCAATTAAACCCTCACAAATGACCATTCTTGATATCGGGTAGAGCATTCGGTTCCTCCAAGAGTTTTTATTACCTGCACTATGGAGAAAATGGAGAACTTTGGAGTACAAAATAGAGCATTTTGTTGAGTGGTTCTACGATTTTTGATCATGATCGAAAATCTTAGGTGTACCCACGATTTGGCAATATAGAAGAATGGAAGTATTTGTAATTTTACTTTGAAACGCTATAACTTCACTAATTCTTGGAGTATCAACATATTTTTTTCACTTTTATAATGCAGTTTTCCTTCTGCACATGCCGACATTAGGTCTCCTTCTTCTCATATTTTATTTTATTCGACAATTAAAAAAAGAAAAAAAACCACCAGAAATTTATGTTTATAGGTTTTTACTTGTTTGCTTCTAGGGTCGTTTCTTTAAACAATTTTCTCAGATCTATATTTCAGAATCGCAGATCAAATCTTGACGGCCAACCCACCCACGATTTCACTTGTTTCTACACATCGTCCAAAAATAGGTACGATTTCAGGAAATCGCGAATGAATCTCAAATCGTGCATATATGTATTCGGGGCTTTAGCATTGAATGGGTATAAGCACAATAAGGGTATATGAATGTGTGCTGAGCTAGTTTATGAGCTAAAACAATTACCTATCTTGCGCTATTTGTTGCCTGACCCGTTCTTTAGCGAGTTTGGCCTCCCGCTTCTCTTTAAGACGAGCCTGTTTTATTTCTTCAGCTTCCATATCACATTTCATCTGTTTGAATTTGTTCATGTCCTGACCAAGTTTTCGCCGTTCGTTTTCCGCCTCTTTCGCTTTTTCTTTTTCCTGTTCTGCCTTTTCCCTGCGCCTCTGTTCGATTAGTTCATTTGCTCTAAACATGAAAAGATAAAAACAATATAAATTTCCCCCATTAACAGCCATAGGTTTTAATATAGGTCGTCTATACTGTAGTGGATGTGATTAATTAAATAACATTACAATTGTGAACTAGTGAGTCTCAGGGGTGATATACACCGGAGCCAGAGGTGATTTTTGTAACATCCAGGAACAAAAGAAAACTGCTTAGCTGACAGGGATTCCTCCCAGTGCAATTTAAGTACCTACGTTTTTACTCGGTCGTTTACGTCAGGTGTGGTTGTTGCATCGGCAGCCTCGGCGAGGGGAGGAGGAGATGTGTGTGGAACTGGCTTCGATTCCTCAGCTTTAGCTTCATCTTTAACAGCTTCCTTCACGGGTTCTGGGTCGCCTATGGCAGGAGTTGGCTGGGCATCAGTAGGTGTCGCCGCCTCCGAGGAGAAAACAGAGGTCTCCAAGTGCGACGATGCACCTTCAGCAGGTGGGGGTACTGTTGTTGACGCGTTTGCATCTTTGTTGGCCTAAAATATTTGCAAGTAGTCAGAACCATTACTATAAAGCCTTTTATTCCTACTTTAAAGTTCTTCATAAAGCTGTGGCACGGATTAGTCTATTGAATTGCCGTTCTTTGCACCTATACGATCCATTTTGTCTCTAGACTAGAGCATTTCATCAAAGTCTTGGGGCCTTTTACTAAAATTTCCCGTTTTTATTAAAGATTCACGGTACTTTGTAAATGTTGCTCATTTACGAAAAAAGATGCGTGAAAGATGGTGAGTCATTAAATGTATACCCTCACCTGAACTGCTCCTTGGATTCGTTTCTTGAATTCTGATGGTTCTAAATGACCACCAACAACTTCAACAGGAACTCCATTGTTTCCGATAACAAATGTGCAAGGAATACAAACCACAGGATCTAGTTTTTCAGTAAAGGAACTGTAGCGTCTATTAAATGCTAATACTAAGAGCTCCATGGTATGGGTCACAATAAATTTAAGGTTTTTCCAGACTGGTTTCAGCAGATCTTTAAGGGATACACGGGTGTTTAATGAAAACTAAATGAAACATAAAATAGACCAAAATATATATGTCACCAAATAAGTTTATTTTCCACGGTCGCTTGAAATAACACTGGTTTACTATGGGAGTACGGTATATATGGGAAAATCATTTATGACAGAACAGAAAGGCTTTAATGCCACTATATCTATTATATATATAATTTCTCATAGGTTTGTTATGTTGTTATGAATGCATTCCAAAATCAGGAATGTAAAAATTAAATTTTTATGTGTCTGGAGCAATAAAGGAATTAAGCGCTCAGAAACATTCATTATACAGAGATAATGAGTTGTGGGGAAAATGCCCTTCCCTTCATCTCCATCAGATTAAAGGTCAATCTAAAGAATTTCAAGGCATTCCAACACCCTCCAATCAATCTGAACACTTTCAAGGTGATTCCAGGCCCCACGAACACCATGTATACAGCAATTTGCTCTAGCAGAGAGTATATACCCTATCATCTTTACGTCATTCAGACTGGTCCAACCTAAGATGATTTTTCAACGAGGTCCTACACAGGCCTACCACTATGGGCAAGTTATTATTATAAAATGAAAGCGTAGAATCGAAGACATTCATAGAAAGGATACATATTTGGCTAAACTGTACGCAAGGTTCACTGAAAAATAATATAAGCATATTATTTATTTCTAATTTCTAACAAGTATACATTTATTCTGGATAGGCATCTTACAATGGTAGTCTATATTTTATGATATGATTCTCGGACCTCTCCTTACGACTAAATAACTTTAATGGCACTAGATCTTTTATTACAGACCCGAGGCATTGCAAACCTACTTTCATAATTATTGTTCTTCCAATCACAGAACTATAATATATCTAGTTCTGTGTTCCAATGAACCCATTTCAAATGAATTATATATGACGTCTCCTTAATTGACTTAAAAGATTCCACCAGGCTTTTTTCAGTATACTACCAGGTGTTAATGCCCCAATCTATGAGATTATCATTGCATGAAAGTAGATCCAATAAAATTTATCAAAAAAAAAAAAAAAAAAAAAATGATATCGGATATCAACACAGAGAGTTATGTACCGTACCGAGATATATAGATCTAATTAATATATATATATAATGTAATATAAGTTGACTTTAAATACCTGCCAGCTTTTAGTTTTAGCCCTACACAGTCCTCTTTTTCACAAAGCTCACTAAGGCCGACGTCTTCCCAAACTTCGACCATTTTTTTTGATAGGTCATCTTCACCTGCAATGTTGAATCAAGAACAAGTTAAATTACAATGAAATGCAGCTAAAATTATCAATTTTGATATTCAAATAATTGGAAGAATAAAATGTCTGAATATGGTTAAATAATTAATATAAACTAATGTAATCTCATTCAATCACAACCGTATGTCTGAGTACGGAGCGCAGGATGGGGGTTGGGTATTCCCTCGTATGTACAATATTAATAAATTTAGGCCTACTACTCTTGAAGAAGGGCAAGTCACCCGAAAGCTCGAGAAACACAAATAAATAAAACATCAAGTTTATTATGCTCTCTATTATGACATCGTTTACCAAGCCGGCCCACCCGATATATAGCAAGCCCCACCCGATATATAGCAAGCCCTTCTCCCTCTATACTATTAGTTTTATCTAAGTCTAGGGACACTCCACTACTACCTTTACTGAATTAGGGCAACCGGTTTAGGGTTAGTTTTGGTATGGTTTGGTATTCGTCTGGGCCTATACATCCCGGGGCCTATAAGTCCAACGCAAACAAACCTTGGGGCTGATAGGCTAAGTCCAGAAAATTGGCGGCACAAGGATAGGAGAGCTTAGGAGCGTTTTGCAGGGTTAGTTTAGTAAGGTTAAGTTGTTTTTTTTTTCGATGGAAATACAACCCATCCACCTGCCCTGCCTCTCTTCCCTCCAACCTACAATATCCATTTGATTTAGTCTTAAATACCATAGACCTACACACCACAATGTGCTGTGTAGGCTATGGCACCCGCCCTATGTTGTCAACAAGCCTGCGTGGGGAACACAGGGGAGGCAGGCATGCAGTACTGTGGAGTGTGTGAAGCAAAATGTCAGTGAGTGAAGGGTGCAGTGTGTGGAGGTAAACATGGCGCGCATTTACGGAGAGGGAGAGAGGTAGAGAGTGCATGAATGTTTTCAAATCAGGGTTTGTCTACCACAACTGCTTTACTTCCTCAAACTAAAAGGGCAGGAAACTAATTCAAGTTATAATTCAGCTTAACTACAGTTCGCAAATTACATGGGAAAACATTAAAAACAGGGCCATAAATCCGGGTCGTTCATAGATGGGAATGGACACTGATGAGTTGGGTGACGTAAGGAATTTCAGAAGTGGGCTTATCCCGCCTCTTCACAGAGGGTGGGTTGGTCACTTCTCGTCCAGACATTTTACCCGCTAGTAGGCCTACTTTTGCTTGCTGTACTTATTTTATTGTCTGTTTTTGTCTTATAGTTGTCGGTTTTCTAACTTTTAATGACTGCCCACCACCCCGCCCTGGTTCCACCACTCTCTCTTCCTTGTTAATGTTTGTGTATAAGACCTGCTCCCCACGGTAGTGGTATAGCCACTACCGTGGTTGGAGCAGGGAGGGAACCACTATACTGTGGTTGGAGCAGGGAGGGCTCGCGCAGGCAGAGACACAAGTACACACAAGTGTGTGCTACTGGAGTAGGTGTAAACATGGGGGGACAACAGGTAGAGGGTGGATGAATGTTTTCAAAACAGCATTTCTGTACCATGAACGCAGTAGTTTTTCCAGACAAAAGGGTAGCTAACTAAGTCAAGTTTCTCTCAGGCGAATTACAGGTTGCAACTTACATGGGATAACAACCAAAGTTAGGCCATAAGGAAGGGTCGTTCATATATGGGGAGAGGACGCTGATTCAGGGGGCGACAGGAAGAATTTCTGATGTGGGATTCCACCCTCATAGAGGGCGGGTCGGTCGCGCCTCGTCCAGAGCTGGGCCTGTGCGGCTCGCTTCCTAGAGAAGACAGACCACTCTGATGTCGGACCGGGCAGGTTAGTGGAGTCGGACCAGGGGGTTAGTGGACTTAGACCACTGGGTTGATGGACTCGGACCAAACCATACATGTCCATGTCCTGTGTTGATTTGTCCCTTGTCCCCAGAATCCCATGTTTTGTCTCTCTAAGAAAGGGTCTATGTCGTTTGTCCATCATAAGAAATGGCTATGTCAGTTTCTCGATTTTACCCCTTATAATGTTGATTTGTCACGCTAAGGATGAGCATTTGTCCATTGTCCCTAGAATCACAATGTCCCTCTAAGAAAGGGTCTATGTCATTTGTCGATCATAAGAAATGGCTATGTCAGTTTGTCGATTTAGGCATCAGGACCCCTAGCTATAGGTTTCCATTAAAACTAACTAGACTGTTGTACGTAGTGTTAACGTTGGATAACAGGTCGAGAAATACAACATGTGGTATTAATAATACCATAATACTATTATGGGAATGGACCGGGTAATCAGTGCCGGGACCCAAGCGCCCCAGGATCGTAGCGCCCAGACCCTAGCATCTAGCGCCCAGACTCAAGCGCTCCAGCCTTGGATTGAAGCACCCAGGGCTTGGATGGAAGCACCCGGACCATTTACTAGTCAATTAATTACTTTTATTAGTCTATTTTTACTCGGGACAGTATTGTCAGTAATTCACTACCCCCTTTACTGACTTAGGACCACTATTTAAGGTTAGGTTTAGGGTTATTTTCGGTATTGTTTAGTGTTGACGGACTGGGCGCTTCGATCCAACACCGGGGCGCTAGCGTCGGGGCCGGGGCGCTAGGACCTCTGGATGCTAAAGTCCCGGGGCACTAGTCAATACAATCAGGTAATCAGGCGACGGATTCAATTTTTAGTTGAGTGGTTTATCACCCTCTTCACCGAGGGCGGGTCAGTCGCAAGTGGTCAAGTCAAGTCATATAGCCATAGGCCTGCTCGAGCCAAGGGGTAGAATGAGAAGCTCCCAATGAGAAGTGGATTCTGGCCCTGGGCCAATTTGGCATTGGGTGTGGGCCGACTTGGAAAGGGCCGACTTTTTTTGGGTCCGATTTGACCAACCCCCAGACTCTACGACTACGCACTAAGTTCAGTATACGGACAACACCTTACGCCGCTTAGAAGTTTGAGGAATAGGCCTATCTGAACAATAAGTTGGAAATACTAACCTTCTATATATACTATGAACACAGAGCTTTTTGATTTAGCCGCTGATATAGCTTCAGGGATGTTTCCTTTAAACCATTTCATGATAATTTATCTTTTACAGTCAGTGCCACGAAGATGACAGTAACTGTTTTGACTGAGCACTGAGCGGAAGTACACACATGCGGAAGTTGGCACCGAGAGTTGTGACGAGACATCACGAGGAAGGATTGTTGTGCCGATTTAGTTTGTTTCTAAAGCCTTCAAAATGAAGAAATAACATGAAGGAAATGATGTCCTACCCCACAGTAAGTTATCGGTTACATTGTGATGCTATAATAAGTTTTAAATCACTAATATCCCTTCAGAATGTCAAAATCGACCCAAACTAAAAAAAAAGAGTTGGACACCTTCATATATAGGTCACATATGTCACATGACATGTAAGGTGACCTAGAAATTCGGTCAGTCAACAGGGAACCGCGATGGTTTAGGCACAAGATAACACCTAGTTATTTTATGCCTATCCGAAGCACCAGTATGCACTCACACAGTATAAATGTGGTAAGTTTAGATCATACCGATAAGATTATTCCTATCTATTAATTAGCTTTGTACGCCCCTATAATCTGACGAAAATCGCCACTGAATGATTAGGCATTTAGGCTAGCCCACTCCTTTGTGGCACTTTCTTTACTTTAGGCTTAGCCGTGGGCATGACCCATGGATATTATAGCGGTTGCCTTGCATATAACATTATTATTTATAGGCTTTCATTCATAATTTTCCTCTTGACTTGAGGATCCAACTTCTTCTACGATGGGACACCGAAAAATCATTTCATTTAACTTTTTTGTATCCAAGATATATTGTCCAGTGTCACTACTTAGTAGGCCTACTGTGGTGTGTCATTCAATTAATTAGTCTCTGTCTAATCAATTTTGATATTGTCACTTAGACTTTCACTTTGTCAATGTCAGGAATATCATAGCCTATACTGAGAGTGTCTATACTATAATTGGCTAAGGATTACCGTACGAACTTGTTAAACAACTTCAGTCTAATGTCCTTCTTTGGATCATTATGAATATTGGTTATTAGTTATAGTATGAATTAAAACTGAACATCTCTTCTCGGTATGAGAAATATCACACTGTGAACATTTCGGTAAATACATTTATTTAACGGAACAAAACACCAGAAGTGTTACTGTTTCTGACTAAGTTTAAGTTAGTGTTAGGATAGGCCTACATGGTCATACTATAGACTAGTGCATGCGTCCGTCAACAATGCAACATAATATTATAGTCATTGGCATTGGTTTCACAGAAGCACTCGTTATTTGTTCCAAAATGCACGGTCAAATAGTGAAATACATTAAATTATTCATCATATATCATTATTTCAATTTTTCCTTAATCAGAGAGGTGCCGTATTATAATGATTGTAATAGAATAGCTATATACCCCCAGGGGCTACATATATTAGCTCTAAATACCCCCTACGGTACCTCTATCATGACGTAATAACTCCATGTCTCTTTGTTCCCATGAAGTTCTCTTGTTTCTTTCAATACGGTGAATCATATGCAAAGTTCGTTTTGGTTGGCACTCATATAGGCCTACTTGCGGTTAGTTTCATATCTTCCAGTGCAAATCCGCTGATTTAATTTGTACTTAAGCCTTGGATGTAATGCTTATTCATGTCATGACCCAAATTCAATTTGCTCACACATAATGACATTAGTTACTGATAAGTTAGTTGGGTATAATATGATAAAATGTAGGCCTATACCAGTATGGCCCCGCCCCCTTTTTTAAATAGTAATATAGACCCCCGGTGCATCGTTTGCCCCCCCCCCCCCCCGCCCACACGCGCTTAGCCGACTAGAATCTCCCAAACCTAGTAGGTCTAACCAGAGCAGAGCCCAATTTTTCAGAAATCATTATTTGTCTAAAATGTTGCCAGTGCTCTCAACGGTTCAGAATGTTTCATGTTCTGACAATTTTTCATGGAGATATAGTAATCTTTCACATTTCATAAAATAGTGACCTTTAAATCTTGGCAAAACCTTCGATTACTTCTTCATTATCTTTATGATCATTTTGAAACTTTAAAAGGAAAAGCGTAATGTTTTGGTAACACTGAACTGACGTTCTGACGTTTTATCGTCCTGACATCAGACGTTTTAATGTCAGTCCGGGGACACTGATTATTTGTATCGACATTTTCTTGTTATTTACTTATCTCCCTAATATGTGGAACGTCCGTGAAACATCATGTACTTATGTAAATCCAGTTCTTACCACCGAGATTTTGGGGATTTTCGGTGTGCTCGAAATAATAGCTTGCCCAGGCGATTTGACAAGGAAAAATAGGTGCGGGCAAGCTGTAGCCAGTAGGGATCATGAGGTCTATTCTATGTTAATTCATTTGGACAGTTACTTTTTATTAACCCAGTGATACTTGCAGATGCTAAAGGTGTACAGAATGTTATAGAAATCCATCGAGGCCTTTCCTCGCCCCCATCTCCTGATGCACGGTGAAATGTTCTAATTTCTATAATATATTTAACTAACCCCCGCGTCCTAAATCACAAAAGTTAGCTAGCTAACTTAACAATAACACTACAACTCTGTAACTGTATTCCAGGTGCTATGAGAAATATAGGCTACATAAGCCTCCGGCTACTATTATCATATGCGAAGTATAAAATTGTATGAAATTGATATGCATTGCAGTATGAGATAAATACAATTTGCAGTTTATATCTATAACTAGTCTTAGCCTCTATTTTCTTAGGTTATCCGGACTGATGTATTTGCTGCATACACCACATTAATGAGTTTAGTCCTAGTGCTACTCCTTTCTCTCAATGATGTGTGAGTGGATATCAAGTGCATGTACTGTTAACTGATAAGCATGAATTCCCGCGTGAAGAGTGCACTATATTTATCTGTCACTATCACTGACGAACCATCATGCCCAATCTGATCAGACCTAGATGCATACATATGCATACACATATCTATACATGTATGCCGCCGTAATCTCACGAGGCCAGAGAACTGAATCAGCTGAGCGGGACCCTAAGTGTTGCGGCTGAAATGGCTGCTCGAATCGAGCAAATTTTGAACGAGTCCTCTCCAAGAACCAGGCACCGTACGCTATCAAACAGCAAGGATGAAGATTTCAAATACACTCGACTTAAGATGGTGACATGTCAATTTATTCCTTTTTATTTCCAGTTATCCACTTTCTTATAGATTAAGGTGTTAACAACGAGTCCTCACGGAGTTGTAGTGATTGACAGCTCAGGCGATGTCTTGGTTTCAATTTCAGGTCCAGAGGACAATGTCAAACCATTGTTATCTTTTCATGTTGAACACGCACTTGCCTATTGTTGAGGCCTAGTGTAACAGTTCCTATCTATTCTCTCTTTGGCTTTTATACTTTAGGTGCTCATAACTTTAAGACAATGACGTTTACCATCTATCAAAAATTCTTGTATTGTTTTGTGGAGTTTGGAATTTGTTCAGTTCTATTCAAAGTTCAGATCTAATTTACAGTACATGAGTCAGAAGTGTAGGATCAGTCTTCGTCCGTTTGATTGTTAGCACTATATAATGACCTTTGATGGAAACATTGAATACTGGTAACTGAAATGTGTACCGGTCCGCGATACTATGCTTCTGTTTTTGTGGGGTCCAGCATACTTTTATCCGACTGTGATACACCTTAAGTATTTATTCTCCATTGTCTGACAGGGAAAGCATTGTAATTATTTTTTTGAATAAAAATTCATTTGTTCACATTCGCCTTTTAAAATTAGGTATGATTCGGGTTCCTGTGGGATGGAAAACATCGGAAGAGAACTTGAATACCGTTATAAGAAAGAATACAATTTAATACATATACAATACATAGAGACCCGCCCAAGCTAGGTGGCCTATACGCGCCGAGTAACATAGGGCCGATTTAGCCCAGCTTACGAGGCTTTTATTCCATGATGCATGATTTTTTATGGATTCATCATTTTTTTTTAATGTAGAATCTACTTCCGATCTAATATCAATACAGCGTCGATATACTGACCGCTGACGGCCTATGTTAATTGAAAATTCATTCATCTTAAGTTCATAGATATTATCTTTTCAATGTAAAAAACCCTTTGAGGGTGTTTTACAATTATTGAAATCAACTATAAGACGAGGTTTTACTGGCAGATTGTTGCTGGGAGAATAGAGACGACACCTCTAAACCGAGAGGTTCTAGAGTCCAAGATTCGAATCCCTTAAAGTGCCTTTCTGTCTCTTTTCTCTGTCTCTCTCCCTTCTTCTCTATGTCCCTTCTTCTCTATCTCTATTTCCTGGGTATGATCATAAACTGCCTCCCTTCTCAGCTCTCCCGCCCTTGATATAACACTTCAAAGTGTTGATAAGGGCGTAAAGCAACCAATCTCACTCACTCACTCACTCGAATCCCATGAGCAACTTGTCAGAGCACGATTTCACCTCCCACCCAGTGTATGCTGTTTGTGGCCATACGTGTGTAAAAATTGCTATTAATCGAAAAGAGTTGTGTGTATCGTATCTTAGAGTGTTTCTTCTTTCCCGGATATGACCAAATATACATAGGGCGTACCCGCCTTTCTCCTAAATAGCATCTGATATTCAGATCAAATGTTGGTGTTTCGGCACAGTCATCGGAGGGAAATACAAGTTATTCAACTTTGACAGTGGCAGACGAGAACTTGAATGATTATTTGGCAACACACATTTGTACAACACAATTATTTTCAGATGTTACGATGTAATCTGGTTCCTCATTCACATTACTGTTTTTAATTAGGGGAGTGGATTTTGATATCAATAGCAATTTGGAAGTAGCCCTTTATTAAATGATCCATCCCATTTCTTTATTTTCAGCCAGCGGAAGATAGCTACTCGGATCGAGATCAGCAAGCCCGTCAAGCTGGACATTTGATATACCAGAGTGTCAGCTCAGGGTCAAATTCATCCAACTCCAGGCTCTTAGAGTAAGACTTACATATACACTGCTAACTTACATCCAGTCTCTGAAACACAATATAAGCGATGTATAGATGTGATTAAATTTCTTGTGGTATTTTAGAGATGCCTTTGGGTCCAAATCTGACCATTTAATTTCCCCAGTTGGAGAAGGTAATGTCAATTCAGGTTTTGTCACCATGACCTGCGTATCATTAAATAACAAATGTACATGAACTATCTTTCTTCTCCCTTCAGGTCAGGATCCATCGCCAGTAGCATAGCATGGACAATCCCAGAAAACCAGCGGGCCTGTTGTGGCATTATGTCACCCGTCCGTCGCACCTTTTGTCTTATCACGCTATTCGACCTCATCTTAACCTTCATTCTATGGATTATTTATACTCAGGTGTGTGCGTCCATTGATTCTATGCCAAACGATAATAATCCTATCATTAATCTTATAGAAGAAACATGTGGATCGATTTGAATGAGCTTTATCTAACTGCACCTAAAGAATAATAAATCTTCAGAGAAAAATGAAGAGTTTATCCGTTAGTTCTGTTGACGAATATGTATAGGATTCGTGTTCATTATTCAGTCACTATATGCAAATAATTCAAATTTGAAAAATTACTTATTTTTTCCATTTTGTCCCTTTTTGTCAGGTTGTGGGTGACTCAGTCTTCAACTCTATTTTTGCACAAGTTGTGAAGTACACGTTCAGAGAATCTATGTTTGATACTGTGGTAAGTAATTTACGGACTCAGTTGAATATCTTAAAACTACTGCAACTAAATATAATTTCTGTGACTACCGATGGGTATGTCATCTTTTATAGATCTACCAACTTCAACCGAAAGGTGGTGAAAAATGTTGTGGACAGATAAAGGCTTTCTCATTTCAGTGTTAAGACAATAAAAGATAGAAGTCATTAGTTTGTATTGTTTTACATCATACATTATGTATGTCATATGGTTGTCATAGGATTCATGATTTCTTTGCTACAGATGTGTGCAGCATGGCGATTCATACCACTCCTCCTAGCCTATGCACTTTTTAGAATAAACAGTCCATGGGTAGTTGCTGTAAGTTTTTGTATCTTTCATGGTTTTCCTTATTATTCTGTTTTTAGCTATCACATTATATCACCTGGATCTAGACTTATTGTCATACTTACAAGTATATAGTATCCTTTCGATATTATGGTTTTATGAGGGTATACCATAATTAGATTGAGCGCAGTGTGTGTGTTGACTATCATTCCCAATTATATTTATATGTATCATGTTGATATTACATAATATGGACTGTCTTAATGATATTCTTCAATGACGACAGATGACGACTTTGGGGACGTGTGTATTCTTGCTGTGTAAAGTCTTCATATTCGATGTAAGTAATGAATGGAATTTGGTGACTGTTTTTATATGCTTACTACTACGTTTTCATGGCCATTGGATCACTGTTTCACGCTATCCATCCATAGCCAACATACATTTAAGATATTTTACGCAATGTTCCATTTACTTTGAAGTACTTACGAGTCTAGGGAACTTTTACATTTAATAGGGAGGTTCAGCAAGCCTAACCTACCCGTAACCGTAAATGAAGAAAGAGGTTCAGCAAAAAATGGCCGGAAAAACGTAACGTTAAATATCAAGCAAAATATTTCATCTCACAATTTACTTTTCATTCTTAACAATGCGACGTAATTCACAAAAAAGATACGGATACGGTTACGCTTGCAGAACCACCCTAATGTATAAATTTTATTTATTGTAGTTTACAAAGGACAACGAGAACATCATGTGCTACCTACTTCTGATAGTTTCTTTCATAACCACATGGATAGAGACATGGTTTCTTGATTTTAAAGTGCTACCCAGAGAGCAAAAGGCCAGGGAAAGAGGTATACCCACGTTTTTTTTAAAAAAAAATAAAAAATTCAAACGTATGCACGTCGGACGCCATATAGCACGCTAACGTTACCCACGAAGACGTTATTCTAAGAGGGTATATAAACTTTTAAGTGTTGCACTGGAAAATAGTATTTTGGAATATGATATGTAAAATGATAATATACGACAGAGCAAGAATATACCTATACATATGCTGCTTGTGGCTTTTGTGCTTGTGGAATTTTCTTAATTGTTTTTCTCCGTTAATTCTTCTACTCTACACTTAGTTATCTTAACGTGTTTGTGAAGTAGTTGTAGATAGCATGCGATGTCCTTATATCACATTAACTTAAATGACACACGTACACAGACATTGCTATTTGTTCACCCTAATTTATCCTAAACGAAATCATCGGATAGATGCCACTTTTGAAACCAGAAGTTTTGTGTGCTTACGGACTGGGATGTTTTTGCTATAAAAGAATTATAACCATCAATTGAAAAAAGACAAATTGATTTGTTTGTCCATTATAAACGTCTGATATTCTTCCATAGAACTTTTGTGCAAGTGATAAAAAGAATATGCATTTTGATGTCAAATGGTTACGAGTTAAGGTTTTGCATACGATTCATTATAATGCTCATAGAAGCCTTTCAACATTAACCCGGCTTCCTGGTGTACTTTTGTCATTATCAGAGCAGGCTCCTCTTTTTCGGCGGACCAAGTGGTGGCATGTAGTTATTCTCGTCGTAGTCTTGTCTCTATTTTGCCTTCCACGTGAGAAAATAATTTACACTTAATTCTGGGAACCATCAGCTTTTAGATAATGTAAAGAGCTAAACTGACTAATTTAGGACGTAGTTTAGTTGGCTTTTCCGCTTCTCAACGTCTTATTCGGTTGCACATTATGTATGTTTAGGAGCTTGATGGCGTTCTAGGCGAACGCTGCTTGTAACTAGATCAAACATATCATGCGAGTCTGCAATTGAGTCATTTCCCTGCTTTGCTAAGATTCACTGTCTGCATCCATACAGAAAACTACCTTACCCTTCTTTTTATTCTTCCCAAACCATTAAGGACCCATCCGTCCTGTTGTGATTGACGACTACGTTATAACGTTCCCTTATATGTTCGATTGGTCATGCCCTCTAGCAACACAAGATACAAATTATGTTACTCTTATGAAATATACACCTGGCTATGATTTATGCGAATATATTATATACCACATACTAGTATGATACCACCACACGTACAAAACCTTAAACTACCGCACCGCGTCCTAATTCCTTTAGTTCGGCGAAATATTTTTAGTCTTAAGCAATTCTGATGGCTGGTGTTCGCCATATTGCTTTACTACCAACGAAATTAGGTGATAACTAGGTCCCCTCAAGAATGATTTTTTAAGCATGGTTTTGATCAAATTATATTTTAAGTGAACCCAACCCTCATAAGGATCGTACTAATAATATGATGACCTCCCTATATGAGCTTTAGATGAATATTTATAACGCTGTGGCGATTTATATAGGAAATCCGTGATCCAGGTGAAGATTTAACGGCTGAACTTCGTCCTCGGATGATAGTCTTGCATCAGTTGTTTTTTGTGTGTGCAGTACTTGTACATTCATCAATAAGTAAATACTCTCAGATAATATATGTAATTATAGATTGTTATTTGTCCTACTAATGCTGTATAACAAGTCTATATCATTTTATTTAGTTTGCTTTGTAACGTGCTCAGTTATGGGGGATTCATTTCATATCAAACAAAATCTACAAAGGCATTTTCTGTTTACAGAGGCCTATTTGTACGGATTGCCCAACGAGAGAACATCCTTACTCAGAGGTGCTGCTGGTATGGCAGGGGCTCCTCCGCACCAGGACGAAAACTATTACTCTCCCGTCAATTCTCCACATGGTATTTATAGAAACCTTTCACCTAAAACATCTCAGTTTCTAACATTTACAGTTAATAGGATTTGCTCGCTATAAGGGCTCCTAGTCAGGAAATCGATCAATTCTAATGTTTTCCTCTTCATTTTTGCAGATTCGGACGACGAAGCGGGTGGAGGAGGCGATTTCCGATCGATAGGTGGATCCCGGGGCCATAGTCGTAATAACAGTAGAAGTTCAGGGTCTTTAGCCATGTCTTTAGGAGCTCAGGTGATTAATACGAGTATACTCTATCAAATAAACAGTAGAAGTGTGTATGAAACTGGACGGTTTTGATTTCACCCCATTTAGTATTAAATACTGTGTGTCTTATAACAATGTATATATACTATGTATACGTTAGCCTAGGAAAAATTCTAATTCTTTACTACTCATCAGGTAAACCTCTCACAATTCTAAAGTGTACTTTCATATTCTAGGAGCAGGAAATGATTAAAAAGTCACGAGAAATATGGGAAGAGGCATGGAAAATGTATCACACTAATGATGACTGGTATTTGGAATCTGGAAGCAAGCACAGAACCGTGCAACAAACATGTGTACATAGTAGGAGGTTCCCTGGGTTGGCTTCAGGAAAAGTTTTCAGGTTACAGGTGAGGTCTTATCGAGAAAAACCTGGAATTGTAATGGTTTATTATCTTCCTATTCATTTCCGAACGAAGATCATATGCATCGGGAAATTGCGAGGTCCCCTGTCTTCTCCCCTTTGTTTTATTTTCGAAATAACATAATCCTGTAGTATTTTTCTCTGTTGTAAGTTTGTCACAACTATATCGTATCGGTTATCGGCCCGTGTGCATAGTCAGTTGTTTGTGGGGGAATGACGAATTCAAAACGCCTCTGTTAATTTAAAATGAACTATTTATTTGTGTCTGTAGGGTTATGTGGATGCGTCCCCAAAAGCTTTGTTCCACGAACTTTCTCAAAGAGTTACCGACTTACCTAAATGGAGTAGCACGGTGTTAGAATGTAAGGTAGGTTTTCTTTTAGTCACTAGCTTTTGTCCCAACAATTAGGAAAACTAACTTGTCCTAAATATCCGTTATTTGCTGTAATTGAAACCGAATCTAAAAGTATGCATGCGTAGTGCTGATTATCATTATTTATAAATTCCCATTTTTCAGATTTTGACTTACTTTGATGACTCCACATGTATAGTTTACAATGTTGCGGCTGACGCTGCTGGCGGGCTTGTATCAAGTCGGTAAGTAGTTATATGCATTAAGGGCCTAGTCCACTAAGCCGATTCTCACGCGATTCTCAGAATCGGCTTAGTGGACTAGGCCCTTTAGTTGATATGCGTAATTAAACTAGAGGTTAATTCAAATTCATGCTTATGAAATGGTTTGAGATTGAGTTCTAAGTAACCCTCTAACTTGTTCGCCCTTTTCTTCCTGTACGATATATTTAGATGCTTGGCTATAAAATTTACTGTTAGTTTCTATTTTTTCCCATTCAGAGATTTTGTTAATATCAACCACTGGGCTGAACGCGATGGCATTATATTATCTGCGGCAGGTTCTGTCATCCATCCTGAGATGCCTGTCAGTAATAAGCACGTTAGGTGAGAAAGAGCCCTTTCAACTGACTCGAGACTTGAATCTGTGGACACTTTCCTTGTCTTAAATGTTTTTGAGCAATTTTTGTACTCTTTGTAACTCAATGAGTTCCATTGTAAGATTTGTGGTTCTACATAATAATATGTTTTCCTGCAGAGGTGAAAACGGTCCCGGAGGCCTCTTCTTCAAAGCAGTCCCTGGAAAACCCAATAGAACCCATTTTACTAGTTTAATCAATACAGATCTTAAGGTATGCTCCTCACATGCTTATCATTTTAATTACCATTTGTGACTCTCTCTCTTTCTTATCATTTCTCAGGATTGACAACGTGCTTACTTTCCACATAATCTGTGAAATGATTATTTATTATGGTGTATCTATTCCATTCAGGGCTGGCTCCTTTCATCCATAGTCGATAAGGCTCTTTCAGGCGTACTTCTCCAGTACATGCAAGACGTGAAAAAACGTATGGCTAAAATTCAGGGCAAGGCTAACCGCCGATGACCTCCTTATCAGTTAGGCCATCCAAGTGTAATATAAGTAGAATTATGCGCGAACTAACTACGTTTGATTGAATTATGATTTTTTTATTCTGAGCCCTACAAATATAAATGTGCTGGGAAATAAATCCCTGGGCGAATGATAAATACGATCTAAAACATGAGAGGCGTAAAACTTATAATGTCTGTCTCAAATTCATAATAAAAGTATGTCTGTGTGATGATGCTCAAGTATATTTATTCTGAGTGGAAACACAATAGTGTTATGTATTCTATAGTGTCATGATTATGTCGTTCGTCCCAGATTCTTATGTTAAAATCCGTGCATAGGAAAAATAATGCTGGATTTGTTGTATTTTGATAATGTGCATAGTTCGTTGCACATGTATTCAGGTGACCAATTTTTTTTATTCTTCGACTCATGTGATAACTGCAATTTTACCGTGCTACCTATGCCACTTTTCTATCGACATTCCTCGATTTTATCATCATTTCCCGAATGTGAAATTCACTTTAGTTTGTGTGGTATGACCTTTCTGTGTATTAACATTGTTATTGTACTTTGTAGTGAAACGTATGGTTTTTTATGCGTGATAATAGATTTATTGTTAGAAAAAGACAAATATTCATGGTTGTATGGTATATAGTCAGATGCTGGCGACATCTCAAGCTACCCCCCCCCCCCCCCCGCCCCCTACCTATAGTGTTGACATTTTACCAGGTTACTTAGGTATTATTTTGATGATTGATGATTTGATGATTTATAAGAATTCATCCTAAAGTGATTTAATGAACAAAGTGAATTAAAGTAATTGTCTATAGATACTCATTCAATGCTATAATTATCACCTTCTAGGGGTTGTAAAGTTCTGTCCATAGTATATGTCTTAGTCCCATCCGTTCGTCCCGAATCCTTACATATCCCCATATAAACTATTTATATCATTATGTTCAGGTCATATCCTACCTATGCAGAGTATTTTAGGCGAAATTATATAATTTTCGACTCGACTTTACACTTATAATTTGTTATTGTATAGTGCCAAATATAATAATATATTATTATGTAGGTTCTAACAGAAAAACACCCTGTGCTTGCATACAGCAGAGTCTGAGTCCAGTTTAAAATTATTGTGTCAACCTCGTGAGAATTAACAAAGCGCTTCAGCCCGTATTTTTTTTTCTCGATATTTAATGTAGAGATCAAGTAAAATGGTACCACTCATTACAAAATATTTTGCTGTCCATATTCATTTTCCTATAATTTGTAACGCGTGATGAGACATTACGAGTCCTATACTTTTCCTACTTGGCCAAACTACTGTGTATATAACATTTGCACGTGAATTATTTCTACATAACATTGAGATTGAGTCTTATGAAAAGAAATGGGTTTTTTCATGTACATTATTCTGATGAGCTTTCCATTGAAGTTTTGGAACAATTTAGTAACACTTATGATATGAAATCCCAGATACGTACTTCCCCTAAGACATCTAATGGAAAATTTATGAAATACATCTATATTTATTCATAGTCAGGAATAAAGAATATCCGAGATATGTTGTGTTCATCTTTATCTATTACTAGCAAAGTACCCGTCCTCCGGACGGTTACCCTCTCTCCCCCCACACTTCCCCCTCTCCCTATTTTCCCTCCCCCTCTTCTCTGACTTTCATACCTGTTTTTCTCTCCCAACCCCATCTCCGATCCCCCCCCCCCCACACACACACACACTCTCTTCCTCATGCTCCTCCTCCCAGCTTTCTCTCCCTCCCTCTCTCCCTTCCCCTACATCCTCTCCCTCCTCTCTTTCCCCCCTCTTCATTCCCCCCCCCCTCCACCATTCCTATTCCTACCACACACACATACTCTCCCTCCCCTCTTCCTCATGCTCCCCCTCCCAGCTTTCTCTCCCTTCCCCTACATCCTCTCCCTCCTCTCTTTCCCCCCTCTTCTTTCCCTCCCCCGCCCCCATTCCTATTCCTACACCCACTTCTTCACTCTCCCACTCCTCTGCATGTAGTTAGGTCCCACTGAACGTAGGTATTTCTGTCAAGTTGAAAGGAAAGAATATCATACATCGGCCCTGGGTGCAAGTTATTAGCCTATTTATGTATATGCCCATTGTATGTCTATGCATAAGATCCATTATGTGCTGTTTAAAATCTGCTTCACCCTCTATGTATTCATAGAGGGTGAAGCAGGACTCCTTTTTCTACATGAATTCTGATGTATAAGTGCCAATCAGAAATAAAACTGTTACACACACACAGGTTGTGGGAAATGACGTGGTATCTCACAGGGGCTTTCCCAGGCTATAGATAGAGTGTAGAGATCGCAATTTAAAAAAGTTTTCAAACTCCCATTTTCACCCCAGATACCTTCACAAACCACATATAATCCTCCAAAGAGGGTGGAAAGAAGTCTAAAGATGAATAAGATGGTTTGTAAAACGACAAATTCCGAGAACATGTGAGGCGAAGAAACTCCTCTTTTCCTTATATGGATTTCTACCCCTTTTCGTAGAAATCGCTCTTCCCGCATATTATATGGATGTTTACTTCCCATAAGTAAGGGATATGTAAGTTGAGGAGATGTACAGGTAATTACATTTTTATCACAAATATTCATACTAATCCCATTTAAGTTAGTTGATTGTCTAATTAATGTGTACGTACTTAGAAGGGCTTTGTAATAGCAGATGTTTTTAATAGCTGTTAATGTCAGAAGTTACAATTGGGTGTTAATAATAACAGCTGATGATTTCAGAAATTACAATGGTGTGTTTGTCGTAGCAGTAGTGTATATCAGAAGTTACACAATAGGGGGTAAATAATAACAGCAGATCTATAATAGTTACAATAGTGAGTCTGTAATATTGGCAGATAACTTTAAAAGTTATAATAGTGGGTTTCTTATAATAGCAGCAGTTACAGGGTACCTGTGGGAATTGGCCCGGAATGTTCACAAGTTGATCTTTATGTAATAGGTATAGTGGGGAGGTGGAGGAAGAGTAGGGGGTGGAAGAAGAGGAAGGGGTGTAGCAGTCGTCAGAGATGGGGAAAGGGAGGGGGAAGAACTGCAGATTTTAGCAAGAATTATTTCTTTTCTTCAGAATTTTCTACCATGACAAATTAAATGGGGAACTACACAAGTTTTGTGTTTTCTTTCATGAATATTATTTGAAATGTAATAATTTTGTTAAGATGTCATTAGGATACACACGATAAACAAGGTTATTAAAAAAACATTACAACAACAACAAATTGGGCCTCTACTACCATGCAGTGCATCATAGATGTTCTAAATGCATTGCAGGGCAATTTATTTTGATGAACACAAATATTCAGAATGTATTAGTAGATATTTCTTGATTTTTTTGATTTTTTCCCTCGAATCAAACTAAGAAGTTTATATTAATAACCCCTCTCCCTCCTTATTCTTTCCCTCTCCCCTACCCCTCTCTCTCTCCTTTATTTCCTAACATTAAATTCTTTTTAAAAATACTATTAAATCCTCATTATTTCTGTTTTCGAGATTTCCAGCGTTGAATTTGGCTCTCTTCCCCTCCCCTCTTTCCTTATTCTTTCCCTCACCTGCCCCCCTCTCTCTCTCCTTTATTTCCTAACATTAAATTCTTTTAAAAGAATAATATTAAATCCTGATACATTTTTTTTAAAAAAATGAATTCCAGCTAAACAATTGAATATAATTTCTTTGTAAGAGGCTTTTTGTTAACGTTTTATATTTCTGTGGATTTGGAGGGAAATGTAACCATTGCGTATTAGATTATTAGTTCAATACCTCTTGAGTATATCTAGATAGTGGCTACACACTGCGGACAGAAATAGAACTAAGTACTTCATGCTGCTTCAGTCTCTGATTGCACAATTTCCTGTAAACTGCCGGATGTTATGATCATGTATGGCATGATTTCTCGTGGGCCACCATGCTTCGCTCTTGTTGTGACAAGTTCAGGTCCTCCAGAAAAGTTCAGCCACAATTGCTAACGCTGGTGAAATACATACTCCGAAGTGACGCATCATGTACAAACGTTATGCAATGTTAAGAGGGCTTGCCAATGAAGGCATATATGTAAAAAGCCTGCAAACATCCATAACCTCTCAAGTCCCAGAGGCGAACGTTAGCAAAGATCCAAGTGCAATGCATTCAGAAGAAAGTGGTGAGAGAGAAGTGGAGTGTGGCGGTGTTCATCATAAAATTCAGTCGGATGAATGGTAAACGTCTTAACATTTCAGATTAATTAGAGCTCGTCAAATCCAGCAATTATCACCTGTATTTCTAAAAGGTGGATATCGCGTATCTGTATCGTATTAATATACATGTATAATATTTATAATTGATAGTATACAGCAAGATGACTTAGCCGGGTCCATACAAACATCAGCTAACACAGAAATGGAACCTACGGCTAAAAGGTCCAAAGTTTACAAGTCTCACAAAACTTCTATCGTGATTATTCCTCCTGAGGATTGCTGGTCACAAATACAAAAAATCAGAAGGTGAGTTACTATAATTGTATCGTGTATCAATTTGTATGAGCAGGCCGGCATACATGTATAAATTTATAAAGTGTTTGAGTGAGCTACGAGTGTTGATTAGTGAAGACCTTGATTAATTATTCTGGCAATCTGAATCTGATATAAAGAAAGGTATATTGATTACTGTGCTCCAAAAGCTAGTTAAAGACAATTTATCGAAATGATAAACAGGCATAGCCTACTAGTATGCTACTTCTGCCAACATGTGCCGCGGGAGTCTTCCAAGACTCGATCGTGCATGGCTTTCCCTATGGAAGCTGCTTGCTTTTCCAGTTAAATCGTCCATGTTGCCATCTTTGATCCCTAGTTTTTGTACCACACAAATATTTTAATTAATAATATGGCATTTTCTTCAATATTTTAATATTTCTTTTGCAATGGCAATTTGAGGTAAATGGAATTAATACTGTAATTTGCTAGCCTCTCCTTAGATCTAGCGAGTGCTATCCTAACAATTTCCATTTCATTGAGGATTCCCCAATTTAAGTTTAAGACGAAAAAAGAGTCTTGTTGAAAAAGAAAATGGATTTTGGTGGGTCATCGAAATGGTTAATTTATGAGATAATGAGGTTTTACACCAAGAAAAACTGGCCCAAATTCTTTAATATTTTATCTTAGTGACTTTTGGGTGGGCTTCGAATGACTATATTATCTAGCTCCAGAGGCAACAAGTACTCAATACGCGATAGTATAGTATCTATATCAGCTCTGGCATACAGAATACGTATAGTTATCTGAAAACTTGAAATAATGCCGAGAGAAATCAAGGCTTTTTTCCTATTCATTATTGTATTATAAGGATACTTACTAAAGAAACTTAGATGTTATATTGTAACCATTGCATAGATAGAGACGTGTATTGAGCTACTATATTAATGTATTTTGGTTGAAATCGATGTACCGTTGTATTTTAAACACAACTGTTAAGGGGATGTCGTTGTTGTTTGATAATAAGTTTCACAAAATGTATGAGTAAAAGTATATATGGGTATCTTGGAAGAACTGTGAGGGCACAGAAAGAATAATATCCTTTTCCTATTTGATGTAATCTGTTTATAAAGGAAATAAAACATTTATATATTATACATAAATTATATTTGGTATAGGCCTATATATGACTGGAAATATTATATATCTATTAGGATTGTGAATCCTACTTTTTCAAATCATATTGATATTTTGTTTGTAATGATCGATGTCACTTCAATATTTACTTCCTAGAGAAGAGTTCTTTTTTTTCATTTCCCTCTTTTAGACTTCATTATTGCCAATGAGGCGAACAAAATAGGTTTCATATTCACATTTAGAATAATGTGTAGAATTAAAACACGAGAATGAATATGTCAGGTCCTGCAGTCCATCAAATTAATTGATCTCTACTTGTAATATGAGACAGGACCTAGATGTCTATATGGATATATGCACACCTGTAATTGTGTATTCGTTCTTCCTTGCCTGCAGATGCAGGTTAATGGTAAGCCTTCGTTATTGTAGAAGGATAGCAAATTGACGCTAGCATGGGGCGTCATCGAACATATCATCTAGCATCTAAATGGGCTCGTGTCTGGAGTAATTGCTTTCATGGTTTATCATTCGGTTGATATCCTACTTTCAGCACCACGATCTTATTATATTATGTATATATTCTCTTGTTAAGTTGTCGCTCTCAAATTTGATTTTCACTCAAGAAATAATGATTTGTATTTTGCAGTGAGCACGACAAGGCCTATAAAAGGTGGATGCCCCACATTAATATGATCTATCCCTTTATACCTCACAACAATCATGAGGCGGATTTCAGCAATGCTGCTCATCGCATTAGAGAAGGGCTTCAGCACGTCCAGCCATTTACCATTACGTTTCCCAAAGAAGCTTTCGGATACTTCCCTCGACGCAAAAATACCACTATGTGGTTGAAACCACTTCATCCCCTTACCACGAACGATACCCGTCATGTAACGAACGATATTTGTTCTTCTTCTGCAACAAGTCTTCCCATTGAAGGAGGGACAGATTCGGGTGGGCATTCGAAACGCCAAGAAATTGAAAGCCATCCTGCGGTGATCGATTTACAAAGTAAACTTGTAGAGATATTCCCAGATTTCACCGACCTGAACACAATCTCTGAAAAGGGATTCCAACCACACTTATCCCTAGGCCAGTTTAAGCCCAAAGTTGTTCACCAATTTATGGATAAATGTCAGGAAAACTGGACAGATATTACCTTTGAGGTTAAAGAAGTTTATTTAATAAGCCGAGTTGACTTTGATGACCCTTTCCATATAAGGCATACGGTACCTTTGGGACCTGATACATCCCAACAGAATGAATGACAATGAACAAAGGCAAACGATCAAATGAATTATTTGTATACCTTCCTGTTTATATGGTTTATGGAATTTGTATATGATATTCATAACACTCATAACTATTGAGAATTTCATTTAATCAAGGTTAATCATATATTTGGACGATATCCTAACATTTTTGACCGAATAATTAGAACATTTACTCTAATGTACATGTTTTTTTTAATAATCTGTTCCGCGATATATTTTTTAAATTGGATTTATTATTCTCTATTATCACATATATATATTCATTGTATGGTATTGGAGATATTGCATTCGGTATAGTTTCGGTGAGAATCAATGCTGAGGATATTTCAATTGCTCCAAGGTCTTGATTTACATCAATAAAAATGCAAACGTATTAATATTCTAAATGACACTTATATATAGATAATCCAATCCCAGGAGAAGTACCGGTGATAAAACAAATATATTGGAGAAGTTTCGTTTGAGGGAAATACGTCACGATTTGATTTAATAAACAAAGGTACAGCAGGGACTCCGTGATGTGGCTGGCCCTCTTTGACAGTACGTCCACGATTTCAGGTCATCCCTTGCGGCTAAGTCAGCGTGCGCCACTAATGATGCTAATGAACCAGCTACAAGCAATTGCCAATTTGTAGGACCTTCGCCATTCTGTGCCCTCAAGCATGCCCTCTACAAGTTCTAGTCCAAGCGTATATATAGATATAATGTATTATATATATTCACAAGAATGATGCAGTCTTCCGCGTTTGGTGCTGCTGTCCAGACATGGGAAAGTGAAATTATATAGAGGAAAGTCGCCAATGTCATCATAATCTAAATAATATTCATCTTTAACTTTCATGATAAAGTACATATCGAATTCCAGACAAGGTTTTAATTTCGTTCTTAATGTTCTTTAGGGAAAGAGATTACAACAGTATATTCATGAAGTATATAGCACTTGTATTTAGACCATTATTCATTTTAATATATTTAACTTATTTTTTCATACAATTTACAAGTGTCGTGATATATAAGATCGAAACATAATTATTTTAGGAAAATTTACTATCGTCTACTGACAAATCGGCGTAAGAAGGTCTTCCAATATACCACCCATGGAAATATTAGTGTATTTATAAGTCATTCGATAGCAAATATTTCCGTCGTGATATAAGGTTTATTTAGTAAAAGTAAAAGGCAATTCGCGCAGTATATTAAGCACAGACCTATCCCAGTTCCTAGCTCCTGGTTGGTTGGCAGAAACTTCTATGAAGGTAAACACCGCACCAGCAGGTGTCGCGCTGTTGAGATGAACGGAGCCGATCTAGCACATGCAGGGCGAGAGAATGAGAAGCCGAGTACAAGGAGTAGGGCTGAAGGGGAGAGCTGGTCGAGTTATTCGCAGCAGTGTGCCTGCAAGGTAGTAAACCGCCGGACACACGTTTGGATCATCCTTCTTATCAACAGGACATCACTCATTCTCAGCTAATCAAAGGATTCCAGGAACAGATCCGATCATCTACTCAACAACAATTATTTTCTTAACTTTTAGTCTAGGATTCTTCAATGTTCTGCGATCCTTTGAGATACACGAAGACATATACTGGTTCTAAGGGGCTTGAGCCAAGTGAGTAGTACTCCTCAGACGCTAATTAAAAGCAGGTATATGAGACTAACGTGACAGGTTGAAAGGTACATTAGGGTTTTTTTCTGAATTGCTGGTTAAAACTCTGGAATGCTTCATCATCGTGTGCATACAGAGATATACAGTAAAAGCCGGAGGGAAAGTGAACCTGCAACATCTGGGTGAAATACGCATCTCACAAAAGACGTCTCATAATATCGAAGACAACGCATTCCCCTTCCTGAGCAAGTAAGTCAATCTATTTGTCATTCTCACTCGTACGGACACCCTTTAAGTGTAGATCCCAGTCTGGTATTATTGTTATTACTTAAAGCAGACGCCTGAGGCTCACTTTATTCAGTGCACATGTTCGATGTGTACTTGAGTGTATGGTTTTTCCCTGCATGCTCAGGATATCGCTTACATTGCGCTCATATAGCGGACGGAGCCACCAACAAAGACGGCAGCGGAAAGGACTATTACACAGTGGTTCTTTTCCTAAAGGCACTGGGCATGGGGGATGTCAGGAACTATCGTTACTATGGACAAATATTGACGTAGAACTTGATATGACTACAGCAAATGTTTCTCAACATTTTGTAATCTGTAATTCTTTCCCAGAGGAAATCTGTTCCCGAGGAATTTAAACAAAGCTTCAGAATCGAAGTCCAAGACAAAGTGAGACCAGATCCGAGTGATTTAAATGTAGTCCGTATTGAATGTATGAGACGGATAGTGATTATGTCTGATGACAGCTGTATTAGGACAGTTTACAGCTTTTAGGGGATTGCAACAGTAATGAATATATATATTATATACGCCTACTTACGTGGATCATTAAAAGTGCCTACGGTAAATGAAACTAATTCCCACATCCATGACTTATTATTCAGATCGTTGTTCCAAACGTTGAAAGCCCTGGAGTACGTGTAATGTATTATATTTGTCAATTAAATAATAAAACCATCATCTGACGTCATATCTAAGGATGGTTATAAATACCAACAAATGGGAATGATCACAGTATGAGACTATACAGTACTTAGGCTGCTTCTAGTTTTAAAAACTGGCCCGAGAACAGTATCAAGAAGAAACCCGATTACGGGAAGGCAATTGAAAATTATAATGACAAATTGATTACAATTCTACAGAGGTTATTTAATTCAGTTTTGTTGTTTTTCTAATGATTTTTGTAGAGTTTTGTATCACTAAGCAATCTTAGTTTTTAGCGAAGCGATGCAAAGTGTAGTCAGTACCGAGTAATCAACAGAGGTTTCTACGCAAAGGGAAAATAGTTCCCCAGGGAAAACTACTACGAAAGCCCGTTTTGCTATGAGGCAAGAGGCAAACGTACATGTATGTTGCTTACCAATGTCCTATCATAGAAGTAAAATGTCTCTCCAGTCAAAAACAGAGTGTCGATTTTTCAAGTCCGCATGGCACGAGTATAAACTCAATATTTATTGAGACATTGGTAGGTCTTCCATTCCGCGCAAAGAATTTTTGACGAGGAGAATCTTTGATGAAAGTAAAAATGATCTGTTAGAGCAGCGCTCACTATACGTGTTGCCCCAGGAGTCCCTTGATGCATTACTCCCCGCCTTCCCTTCACTATACTCGGGGCTATTAATCCTTTCATCGGTGCAAAAGATATTAAAGATCCTGCACTTTGCTGGTAGATCCGAGACCTCATCTTAACATCTGGTTTCGAGCAAGCCTCCTCGATAGGCACCTGCCGATCATGAATTATTGAGTGAAACAAAGCTATCAACGAACAAAGATGTGTCTGTTTTCGAAATTCATTTCAAAACAGTGTTTTGCCCCTCGCCTCTGGCTGTTTTAATTTGCCTGTCTTATGCATGTCTCCCCCACAGAAATTAATTTACTGCCGCATTGTTTCAGAAGCTTGCAAAGAATGCACAATAGCCCGAGTCAATCGCTCATTTACATATACTACTTAAATAGGACGTGTTGTGAATGGTCTTTAAGTTGCCGCGGAAGGGGAAGTGTTGACATGATAAAGTCAATTACAGCTTTCCATCTATGCTATCATGACTGTTTTAAATGATACATATATTTTAGGTGCGATGTTTCTATATCTCCCATGGCAGACATACACAGATGACAGATTGATTATAATGCGCCATTCCCATATATTCCAGAGTCAACCATTTGATATTGCCAACTAAGGCAAAGTATTACATTGTAAAAATTAATGATTTATTTATAATGGTGTGGATAATACTCATTATATACGTAGTCACTAGGTGATAGATAGCTGCCACACAAAGAGGTTTCTGTCATTGCGTCATCGAATGTTTGTTTGCACACCTACAGTAACGATTGCTTTCTGTTATGACAAGGGGCGGAGGTATTCTCTTCAGTTTACTGCAAATGTAGACTGACTGTACGTGTCAACGTATGCCTTACCTCTCTAAATCTGCAACGTCCAGCAATACAATAGGACGCTTGCCTTGTTTAAACATTGTCATAGACCTGGTCCCATACCAATTGGAGGGAGCTAAACACTAGTGGAATCCGGAGTGGATAAAGGTGTGTAGATTTATGAAAACTGAGAAACTGTGACACAATTGGTAATTACAATTACCGACCTGACCATTAATGATTTGTGACGCAGATGCGGCCATTTTCTGGGCCCTTTAAAAATAATGGAGTTCACAATTGGTTCTTTTATACTCTAGGTATCAGCCGATCATTCTATTGGGCCCTATAATGCATGCATATGTATCCCATTCCCATGTTACATATATGTATACTCTAAATTATCCAAAACAAAAAATATTTTCCCCAACAAAACAAAATAAAACGATTCGGTGAAGCATATAGTTATCGAAAAATGCGTACTCTGTAACTCTGTTTTGTCTTCATTCTGTCCATTCTGATCAACAAAGATCATTAAACTGGGCAAATCGTAAGAGAAGTTGAGCTTCATCCCTTTAAAAGAAAAAAGATTAATCCATTTTTAATAATCAATATAGGTTGCTATTGAGTAGCAACTGAGAATAAATTCTAAAGATTTGATCAAAACTTACACCAATTTATTCTCAAGTGTCACTGGCTTTAAATCTCGCCATTTGTCTCCTATAGACTTGTTCTCTGGCTTCTATTGCCTTCTTGCCATGTCTGCAGTAACTTCACCGTATCTACTCCTCCCTGGGGTTCATTCGCCCGTGAGAGACGTCTGTACGACTAAGTCGTGCTAATCTCTGTCTCCTTTGACCCAAAACCTTGCCATGCTCTCAGGACGTTATCACTTAAGCTGATATGCGCTGGTATCTGTTATAGAAGGCTGGATCTTCCCGTACTCCATACATGCCAAGACTATGCGTACGCCTATTCAATTTGACTATCCTCAAAAGGAACGGGTTAGTTTTTCGCAAGCTGTACTAATTTTACATGAGGTCCCAGCAGGCACAGTGAAAAGATAAACCTAACAACTAATATTCCATAGAAATCTTATTGTCATTTCAGACATCATCGAGGCCGTTTTATCTAATTAATATTTCGGCACAATCTCTGAAATTGTTATGTAATATCACAGTTAAAGTCGCTTTTGCAAGCGCCAAGCTTGGGAACGGCCCATGTAGTTTTGCAACAGAAGCATAATAATAGGCAAATCTTCGCGAGGTTTTCATCACATTTGTAACTGGTCGCCGAGGGGATAGACCTATCAATTACGCACTTATAAGATTAAGCTGTCTTAACACTGCCTTCAGGTCATGGCCTTCATGGCCCTGCCCTGCCGTACGTGGAAGAAGAGTTGGATGGAGGTGAATACTCGACAAATTTTAGGTTTAGGCAGAGAGGAGCCCATCACACTCGATAAAGAGAACATATTATATTGACTAATTCCTGTTAGTGCCTTCAGTAGGGAGAAAAATAATACATCGAATCTAAAATTAATCATCAAGCAAGGAATTTCTATTTCGTTATGTGAATATCAAATTATATATGGGACACCTAGGAGAGACTCGATCAGTGGCTAAATACGGAATGCTTCTTTATTCAATGGTACGAGACTGTGAATAACTAAGCTGAAGATAAATCATCAAACAGGCTACTGCAGTACCAAATTGACTAGCTTCAAGGCAATTGGTACTCAAATATAGCCTGAATATCCTTATAGATTATCCATGCACAGGGAAAGGTAACACATATAGGTGCTCACCGTCAATTGACCAATACATTATGCCCTATTTACATCATCACAAATGTACAGTATTGTAGTCATAGTGATTAACAATTATATCAATTTTCTATGAAGGAATCCCGACGATCAAAACGCTGTATAAGACGCATTTCCATGGGAAATAGTTGTTATAAAATCTAAGATAGATCTTAAAAGCAAGCTCCTGTAGCCACAGATTACATATTTTCCAACTTAGCTTTTCCAACTCTGTAGGGCAAAGTCGAATGAAGGGAAATAAACGCATAGAACATCGGGAGGCTACAAAATTAAAATAAACGGTAACTCCTTTTTCGGACATGTCGTAATGTAGCTTTGTTAAGAGAAAATATGTAGTTCAAGGTGGTGACAAAATGATGGGAACAGATATACATATTTATCCCGAATTCTACCCTATATCGCGAGGTTTTTAAGCGCCATCTGTGAAAGAGACTTCGTGTATTATCTTTGAAGATGAAGATGAATACACGAAATCTTTTTACACAGATCTCACTTCTTCCTGTCCCTTATGTTCTCACCGTGAAATTATAACTTATATCTATATGTCATATGATGCGATAGCTTTGTTTTTATTCATGTAAGCGGTGCCCTTCATGAACAAACGGATGTTTCAGCTCATTCTGAAATATTATCTGTATTGGAACGTAAAACAGCATCTTTTGTCCCCACTTGCATGTGGATTGCTAGAAGTGCCATTATAGATAACCTAGAGTAATTATTCGTGCATCAGGCAGTTGTTATCCTACGTTTATCGCGCTTCTTATACAGACGGTGGAAATTTCAGTTTTAGCATATATGAACACTGCAATGGGTTTCGGCTTCTTACAAATAGACATTATTTGGGACAATACGTGCCATGCGGCTTCCATAATGTCCTGTAGATGTCAAAGACGTGGAGAATTCCCGAATTATTCCTTTTTGGAGTGGGGAATTTCCCAACAGCGAAATTCATTATATAGGGTCATATATAAGGCCAGATTTCCTATGTAATTTTAGACCTCAACTATATATATGATAATATGCGAGCAAGAACAAAATCTACTCATATGTTTCTTTAACACTGCATTTGAGGTGTACACATTCGTGAATAATTGATGCGCCGACACTGGGTGAAGGGAATACATATTTTGAAATGGGAAAACCTCACCTGAATGACGATCATAAAGCTGAGAATACATGCCCACTTTCTAGTGAGGCTGCTGGCTGGATCCCACTAATGTAGTTTTCGTAAATATAATCTATTAGATCTTTATCATTTTTAGCGCCCTTGCATAGAGCAGTCCTTTTGACGTTTACTATTCTGGTGAATGGATAACTGCACAACTTACTTGTGTAGTATCATACATATCAGGCGTCATTCCATGATATCCAATGTGAAAATATTGCTGGTTTAGTCCTTAATTCAATTTTCGTGTGATAAAAACACTAAATTTAAATTGAATATTGAATATATCGTTTGTAGATATCACCACGCATAATTTCATCATCTGTCCCGTATCCTAGGCTATATGAGGTCGTAGGGAGGGGCTCCACTGAAGAACTAGACTGGCATAACAGTATTCCTCCGAACAGTCTCCGCGGTGCATGGCTGTTTGTGATTCTGCTGAGTTCAAACCTGTCCATTCTTTGATGCCATCTTTCCCATGTTTTCTTTTGTCTTCACCTTTTCCTTTTATCGTTTCTTTTACCGAAGAAATGTGATATTATCATAAATGTAAAACGGCACTCCAACAAATGTCATGTTCGATGTCATATAATCTCACATATTACGTGAAACGTGATACAGTTAACTGCATTTGCATACAATGAGGGGCGTGTTTAAAGTATAACATACTGAAAAATCATTATTTTTTTGCTATCCTAATCCAACCAAAAGGGGAATTATTTATACGTTATTGTACGCATGAACCGATTGCAAAAAGCCTCTTAATTCGTAGTCTTACTTATGCAATGGGCCCAAATTTGTTTGGGTCGAGTGGATTTGGACTATTTATATCAATGTTATATATATGCATGGGAAGCAAAACATTTCATATAATATGCCTGGTGTCAGTCGCCTTGAGTGGTGTTTAGAGAATGATATTGGTGCTATCTACAGGAGGATCCAACCCCAAAGTTGTTGGCAATTACCAGAACTTGAGCAGTGATTTCAACTATTGACACCTACTGAATTAGACCACATCCTGAAATAGACACTAAGTCTGCTAGGGAGGCTTGTAGAGAAGTGGGGGCACAGGTGTGTCCACCGTACGTGCCACAAGCCAGATGGCACTGGTCCTGGATCATCCTTGATGGGTAAAATATTGCACCAAACAGATTGGGATCAATGCACCATCAATATAACTAGGTTCTGTTAACATACCGATAGGACCACCACCACACTATAAATATCCATCACTAATGCACAAGGAGGACACAGTGATTAAAAAAATATGATTATGAAGAAGGAGAGGACCAAATATGATAAACCCATGATTTATACATAAGTTATTCTCTGGCAAACCATATGGTACGCATTTGTATCCGGATTCACATAGGTGGTGTTCCCCTCCCTTTCCTTCTTCTCTGCTTTTAAAAAAAATCCATTATCACGGTGTCACAGTGTCTACAGATCATTAGCTCTTCTCTGTTAACTATCAAGGAAAAAGATACAAACGACCGTCATTTCGTTCTTTGAAATCAGAACGATGTGCCTCGGAGGGATTTCCCTCCATCCAGTCAATGCTGCTGAATAAAAGTGCCCTTTATTCAGACATTTATGAACGGTGCTATAATTTATACTACAATAATTATTGTGGCAACGATAACATTAGTTGTGTTAGCCGCTATTGAGTATTTAACTTACTTTGCATTTCCACATTTAGCATCAAATAGAAAACTTGGGCTACTTATTTAGTGATGCCTTTGCCTATACTCAGGGTGCCATAATTTTATGTCATTACTATCAATAGTCGTATCCTGCTAAGGCATTATAACAATTCATTATCAGTTTACAATGATCGGCATGTAAACACCAGGCAAGATTGTAAGGAAAGGTAATGGGCTCCATCCAATTTCGCTGACAAAGCATTTGAACAGCTGGATCCAAGTTTGACAATATGATTTGCATCATTGACGTGACAACAATGCATTAACGTGAAACCTAACTGTTTACATTAGGCTTAGGTTCAAACAGTACTGTTCCTGAAAATTCATTGACATTTTCTCACGAATTTATTTCATGCTTTTAAATGATGCTAAAAGAAATATTGATTTAATTTTCAAATCTATTTCAGATATTGGCAATCATCTGTATCAACGAGTAGATCCAGAGGAAAAGGGTCGGAAACATCTGAAGATACTACGGTCTCAAAATGGCGCTCATCGGGTCGATGTTTAGAGTTCTCAACAATTTGAAGGAGGAATTGCCAAAAGAAACCATTCTGACGCATGTCCAGTCCAAATTTGCCCTTACCGAAGACGGGGATTTCTCACATCTGACACAGAAGAAAACTCGAAAACAATTAGTGCTTATTAGCGCCTGCGTATGTGGAATAGAATTCTGTTATGCTGCAGAGACTGCGTTCGTTACACCAATTCTACTGCAAATAGGAGTGCCGGTACTTTACATGACTTTGGTATGGTGCCTGAGTCCACTTCTTGGTATTTTTCTTGTACCTATATTCGGCTCACTTAGCGACAAATGCCGTTCGAGAATGGGTCGCAGGAGACCATTCATCCTGGTGCTCTCATGTGGGATTGTCATGGGTCTTATTTTAGTGCCCGAAGGAAAATCAATCGGAAAGCTCATGGGAGACGTGTACGAAGTTCATATTCAACCGGTGGTAGAGTCCTTTACAGGGGATGTTCCCACGGCCATCACATCAAACGTGAGATATCCAAACCATGGGAACACAACACAAGATGTACTCATGTCTGCAGAGGCTGGGATGACGTTAGAACCGACAACAGAATCTAATGCTGCAGACTCTGGGAGATCCGAATGTCGGTACCTGAAGCATCCTTGGAGTATAGTCTTTACAGTGATTGGGGTAATAATGCTGGATTTCAGCTGCGATGCATGTCAATCTCCTTGTAGGGCATACATGCTTGATGTCACTATTAAGGAGGATCATTCCCCTGGCCTAAGCACGTTTACTGTGCTTGCCGGTCTGGGAGGTTCCCTAGGTTATGTTTTTGGCGGCATCGACTGGGGAAGTACCACCGTAGGTGCATCATTCGGAAGCCATGTTCGTGTTGTTTTTTCAATTGTTCTATTTATCTACATAATATGCCTCATTTTAACAATAACTTCCATAAAGGAGATGCCTCTCGACAAATTGGGGATAACGGAGGAGGATTTGCAAAAGAAACGCAAACAGAAATGTGGCAAAAAGTATAAAAAGTTCACCAATGAAGAAAGTGAGACGAGCGAAGATGAGAATCCATCTCCCAATGAAAAAGGCAATCAAGAGACATCTCTTACCCATGACAGTGATAAGCATAAGCTCATATATGGTGGGGACACACTGAGGGAAACAGTTGACAACAAAGGAAATCTATATGGTCAGGGAAATGAAAATCCGCCGTCTTACCAAAATCAAAGTCCGAACCCAGAACCACAGAAACCAACTGACCAGAACTTGAAGAAGCCATCAGACGGAGGAGTTCCCATCATAGAGCAAGTGTCACTGAAAACCTATCTGAAATCAATCGTGAAAATGCCCTACAGTATTGCGATCCTCTGCCTGACTAACCTGTTCTGTTGGATGTCTTTAGTTTGCTACTCACTATACTTTACCGATTTTGTCGGCCAAGCCGTATACGGGGGAGATCCCGCTGCACCCGAAGGCAGTCCACTTCACCAGTTGTACCAAAGAGGCGTGAGAATGGGGTCCTTCGGGATGTCATTATACTCTCTGTCATGTTCAATTTACTCATTGTCTATTGAAAGGATCATCAAGCGTTACGGTAAGTCTCTTTGTTCGCCTTTCAAAGCCATAGACCTTTAGCACAAAATAGTTAAAGTAAAATTCAAGTCATGGAAATGTACTCTTTGTTTCAGATTACCAGTCGTCAATAACATGCTTAATGAGTGTATTTCTCAAGTTAAAGACAATTTGACATTTTGAGTGATTTGAAAATTACACAGAGTAGCTTCAGGTATTTTAATCTCAATACCAGGAATTATGAGGCAAAGCATTATAACAAAGCCGACTATTGCATTGCTTTTTTCGTCACTTGCTTTTTAACCTGCTCAGCCACAGTAGAGCAATTACGTCCATTGTGCCCATCACATTACGTCTTAATCAATAATTCACAGCGCTGCAACCCATCCAGATTTCTTTATCTTATGAAGTGCAATAAATTGGTAAATACTAGGAACACATCCTGATTGGTTTAATTAGGTGCAGGCCTTACATTATAGTCAACGCGGCGGGACTATGAAAATCAGCTTATCTCTCGGTCCTTTCATTCAATTTATTTAGATGCGTATCCGAGAGTGTTGGTTTCAATGACTCTGTTAATCAGATACGATTTGATTCGATAAACTATATAGATTATTATTATTGATCTCTTTTGAAGTGAGAAATAGATTTAAGATTTAGATTTAGTGCAAACCTTCCAACTGTTGCCCGATTATAGGTGAGAATAGTATGCACTATGTACTTTTAACAAAACGGTATGCATAAGCCTACATATATGTACAGTACATGTATGCTTTTATTTGTTTAAGCCATATTGTCCCCCTGTCTTACTCTGTAGAGGATACACGTCTGTGCCAGTACGTGATACATTAATACTTCCAGCACTCTACTGTCTTGTATGGAGGTATTTTTCTTCCTTGATGGGGTCGACCAGCGCTTCGCCACCGCCGTGGAATCTAATCTTTATTTTTGTTCCCTCGGGACTAATCAGATTTTAATTATCTTGGAATCTAAAAAGAAAGCTCGTTTTAAGTGAAGCCTATTTTGTATTATGTGCCTTAGGTTAAGTATCGCATGCACGAGGAATACATTTAAAATGTAGCGTCAATCAGTTTTGTTTATGTTGCAGGAGCCAAAAAAGTTTATATTATAAGCCAGTTGGTGTACACTGTTGGGAGTATGTTCTTGGCAATCACGAAACATCCTGTGACTGTCATTTTATTATCTCCTACCGCGGGAATAATGTACGCGACACTCTTCACAATGCCATATATTCTAGTGGCTCACTATCACTCCAGCAATACGGTAAGTGTAGACATATCTTAATAGAAATTCCCACGAAACATAATTATCATGGGATCCCGTTGTTTTCACGAACATAAATATAATATCCATCCATAGTATCAGACATTATCATTGGGATATACACATTAACTCCTATCGAAGCGATGGACAATCCTATGCATAGATAAGACTAACTGTATTATGATAGTCCTCAATCGGAATTAAGGGGCACAATCAATGGTACATAGGGATCCTTCCTTGGGAAACTTCCGATCTACTTAACCGTTTACGGTGTCCTACTACGTCACTCGTGGGGGAAAAGGTCGTGATTTTTGTCACACATGTTCCGGTCTCTTGTTGCTTTTATTCGGTTTGCGCAGGCGGTGCCCGTATCAGATCAAAGACGCTCAACTGGCACTCATTAAAAGGACGCTCTCTGGTGATGTTTGAATGCTTGATTGAACAAACTGGGCCTGGGAGGTGCGAATTGTTTCCCCTGATACAGACGTTCCTGGGAAATTAACCAGATGTAATGGCAAGGGCCATCCTTCTACAACCATATACATATATTACATACATACAAGAGTAGACCTATTGAGTGTTTTCTAAGCATGTTATGACGGATTTGAAAAAAAGAACTACTGAGTTAGGTTAAATCAACATATTATAAAGAAGGTGAAGGCAATTCAACTGGAAACATCTCCCAGTGATTTTGTTTTAGCAGTTTTATTTCAGCGCGACCCTACGCGTGTTGCCTTAGTTTGGCTTCATTAAATTAACATAAATGAGAAGGGTATGGATATTTGTCCACTTATTGCGGATGCCAAGCTGGCTAGTGAAAGGGTGGGTGTAATAATACATAATTATGATAATAAATATGGATACGTGATTAAACGACATATACACAGAAATTATAACACGTCGGGATATATTTTCGTTTTTAAAGTATAGGTAAGCTTTAGTTGAACATAATGTACAATATTCCCGTCAATTATAACATTGCGTCATCCCAGAAGATGCCGCTATCAGATGTTAAATATGCTTGGTTAATTACTCACAGAGCCGACGAATAGAATTCGGTAGAACCTAGTTTATATCCTTTATTTATATGATAGTATACGTGGCCTATATAGTGATGCCATCTCTACTTAACAGCTGTATATCCTTTGAAGTAAATTGTCGACCTCAAGTTGTTTCTATGTTCAGTGCTTTTTTTCTTATCATGGGTCCATTAATTTCTGTTAAAAACACCAAATAATCGTCACGTAGCTTAAGAGTATTTGTCGCTGTGAAAATCTTATAGGTACGGTATCGGTATGGTAATGACTAACTTGATGATCGGAGCACTAACGCATTTTTGTGTCCGGTCTTACAGTTACAGCTAATGCCTCTCTTGTGTCTTTCATTGGAAAATTTCCCACGACTTCAGAATTTTCATATAAGCTTAAAGTGTATCTTTCTAAGTTTACCGGTACAAATCTGATTACCACCAAAGAAGATTCATAATGAAAAATAATGACCGTAAACCATTGAGCAAGGGGCTAACGTAACAGTAAATTCCGAAAATATAAAATGACTTAAGTTACCTGGGTATTAAAGGTATCGAATGGGTTCCTGCCTTCAAAAGTGTAGAAATAAAGAAACCTCCCGACATTGAATAGTTAGGGTTAATTCTTCCTCCGACCACTTAAGGGAAGTAAATATGACTATTGATGACACAACCAAGTATGACAATGCCCTTCGGTACCGACCTAATTTCATACAGTCATGCTTTATAACCGTGCGCGTCTTCTGTTTGATGGATGAAAATGTCCAAGTGCATCGGCGTACATCCTAAAACAGATGTCACATCCATATCATCGACCCTGTTTAGGAGGGGCCTTCGTAAATAACCTACAGATTACATGTAATTAATACATGTATTCCTCACAACCATACTTTAGAATGTGAAATGTGAAATATGAGTATCATTCATATCATAAACTCTAGGCCTATAAAACTCTCAATATTATGGTTTGCTGTAGGTACAATGATTATATGACACCTGGGCTATACACACTGTACTATATTAGCTTGAATGGTGTTAATTTCTGTTCTATCAGTTTCATCCGCTGGTTGACGGGAAAAACCAGTCTGAGACGCCGATTCGGTTAAATCCCGGAGGGACGCTGGAGCAGGGAGGGACGGAGGGACAGCAGGTGCGTGGCCTGGGAACAGACGTAGCCATCATCTCCTCCATGGTATTTGTTGCGCAGTTTATTCTCTCCTCCCTCATGGGCAGCCTAATACACTACAGCGGAAGTACAGTTGCTGTCGTAGTTTCCGCTTCCGTCTTGAGTTTCTGTGGCGCTATCACTGCAACGCAAGTCCTCTACCTAGATCTTTGATCCTTTTGAGGTGTAAATGGCACCTGGAAGGATACATCCACGGTTTGATTTTTTCTCCCATTTAAAGCAAAGACCATTCTGTTTGCTATTGCCATGGACAAATGTAGAGCAAGTTACGAGAACTCTAGATGCACTAAAATGTCTTCTCATTATTGGTTACTTCCATCTCACTTTGATAGATACTGATCTTTCAGAGATAAAACTAATGTATTATTTCATTGGGTTCTATAAAGTGTTTTTTTGTTAACAATTGACAATATTTTCATGTATACATATGATTTAAGTATCTACTGTAGAAAGGCTTACAATAGGACACAAGATCGTTCATGCTTTTGGGGGCGCCTCAATATATATATAGGCCCATGCAGCCCTGGTTGTAACTTTGGTTCCCAATTTTGCTAATCTGTTAACCTCTTCAGTAAATAAGTCGAAGTTAGGCTTTGACATTTATAGTAATAAATGTAATAATACCTGACATTGTAGCAGTCTGGATAGCTCAGTATGTAGAGCATGGGACGTTAATCCAAAGGTCTGGGGTTCAGTGCCACGTCTAGGCAAGGCTGTTTTTTGGTGGGTTCACTACAAATTGATGTTAATAAAACCTATGGTCCCAAGGGTAATGGGAATGATAACGATATTAACAGGAAGAGTTGTAGATATAAAGTAGTTTAGTAAACTGGCATGTTGATGGTACACAAATTCATAATCAATATCTGAACTCCTTGATGCACAATTACATTCCAACACTTTCCTTTCATGGATTTTAATCATGTTTCATGTAGCAAATCGAAACGGTAAAGACATTGGATTTACTATCGATACATTTTTAAAAACTATGTCACGAATTATGCCTTTATTTGGCAAGGTCCATGCATGAACAGGGTCGAGCGAGCCTCTGTAGTCTTCTAGTTTGTAAGGGATCCTTTGTTCACCTTGATTAAAGCTGCATTCCCAGATAGAAAAAGACCGCTGATGAGCAATAATAAGGGAAGCCACAGCAGGAAAGCATTTCGACGGGTTTCCAAAATATAAATGTGGACTTTAAAGAAGTGCTGTAGAAAAAACAATCGGACACCATCCTTCAAAATGTTGGTCTAATGACAGTAGTATGTACCAACGCATTACATTACTAATGACTTTAAGATGGGCTGGAAAATAACAAAACAAACAAAGGTAACCTTTAGTTTTGGACCTCTGTTAACTAAGAGTGCAGACTTACAATTTTGTTGGTGTTTTATACACGGTTAAGATTTGACCTTTACAGCCATATTACCTATGCCAACGGTTCATAACTGCCAACTTATAGAAATACTCTTGCTACAAATCCAACTCCATGATGTGGGCCTACCTAGACGCGGGCCTAATTTTGAAGTACTTACAACTAAACATGGGCATTAGGTAAGCTGATAAAATAAAATTAATGTACAGTCATTTCAGGATACGGATTGGATCAAGGAATTGATGAAAAGTGGAATGTTAATTTAATCATGTAGTCGCGATCTTGTCATCATATGATTGAGATGGCATACTGCATCTCCAAGATTCTCTTGAATGGAAAACGGCATAATCTGTTAAATGATAGGATAATCTAGAAAAGTATAGTACCAGTAGTGGTAAATATTAATGCATAGAAATATATCTAAAAAGGCAAATATAACCTTCTTCGAAGATATTTATCGATGAGTGTATCAATTATCATGATTAAGCAGAACATGTGTAGTATAATTATAAGTCATCGATTGAACCTTAATACAATGTCTAACATTTCCTGGTCGTACATGTATTTAGGATGCGAATTCATAGCTCAAAACGTCCAAAGAAATAGGAAGTATCATGTCTATCCGTGTATAAACGAAATATTTGTGAGGTAGTATAATTGTTTGTGTAAAGATCGTGAAAATGTTATTTTTCCGTGTAAGTAAATGGTAATTACTATCATTGTGTGCGGTTTTACTACGCTATATACGAATAATTTATCGGGAATATATCAAAGAGGAATGAACATTTTAGCACTGTAGTTGTCACTAGAAAAATAAAACTGATTTGCTGCAGAAAATATATTGTTTATTTTTCATGGCTTCCAATATCCCCAGAGCAACTAAAATTGATAAAACTCAAGGATTTTAAATTATTAGGTAATAATAATTCACAAACAACAAATAAAGTTGATATATTTATATGATACGAGGTCAGTCACTCCTAATATAGCCATTTGTATTTGTATCCAAATATAATTGTGTATACCACAATTCACACTGGTTTTAACGCTTTTCATTTTATGGATTCATTTGATTCAAAAGGCAATAATGAAAAGAATGTGACACTATTAAAACTGGTTACATGACAGTAGCTGACTGGACAAAAGTCAACAAAAACGGTGGGGTTCTGTCCTGTCGGCCTTTGTCCAGTCAGCTTTTGCCCGGTCAGCTTTTGTCATGTCACCGTTAAAACTATCGAATATAAATATTTCTCCATCCTGGGAGGTTTGATGGAATGCATTGTTTAGATATCAGCTACAGCAGTGGGGTTTCCGCTAGGGCTTCTTTGCCTGTATTGTTAAGTACAAGAATTTTAAAATCTATCTTAATAATCTTGATACAACGTATCCTCAGACAAGTGACATCAACAATACTATATTAAGGCATATTGTAGTAAACAAGTGACAAATAATAGAATTGAGGCCATTGGTATAATGGGATATAGGCTCAGAGTATGAGAATCAGTGATGATCGAACATGGTCTTCCGCGCAACTGCTGTGGCAACTTAACAAGGATTTATAGAGAAGTCAGTCGAAGCTGCTGTTTCGTCAGTTTATCAAAGTTGAATAACTAATGGACATGTATACATGGAAGTATTTATACTGTCCATTGACTTTGGACGTTACGGAAATATCTGAACTTTAGAGCAACATCCAATATGGTATAACGGTGACTGTATACATGATGTAATGGAGAACGAGTATGATGCAATAACTCGTAACCGATCCAGCAAAAGGACGATGCAATGGCTAAAGTAATGCAAACGCACTACATATATATATGGAAAAGAATAAACTATACCGGTACATGTTATAATATAAAACTTCTAGTTGCATAATTATTATCAGTATTCATATATCATATCTAATTGCCTTATGTGATGTTACGTAGTAATAAAGACCAGATATGGCAGTATGGTTAATATAATTATTTGATAAAAGAGATTTTGCTAGTGATCTATTCTTTTCTCGATCGGAGGTCATATCGCATTGCTACTCATTTAATTCCTTCTAATTACTTCTCAATTCCAACATAGCATACAACATTGAAGTTAAATTTCGAAGGTTAGTCTATATTAGTTAGGTTCTGTCTTGCAATTTGCACAGGCCTACTGTTAAAACACAGCCCGGTCTGTCTCAATGTAATAAAGTTATCGATCATCAACCCATTTGCACTACTAGATCTGATAATTCTCGTTCCAAAAACACAAAGTACATCTGTGTTCGTCTGGTTCAGGAACTGATGCATAAACGACACATCCAAGCATCAAATACAACTGGTTATTTTGTTATATCAATGATCATACATATGAATAAGCCATGACAGTCACAATACATGGTTTTCTTAGACAATCATAATACAAACCAATTTTCATAAATTTAATTCTGTAAAGAACTTTGGTCAATGGGGTCAGTCACTCTGCATCAGACCAGACATATATGTATCGGTACAATATAATTCGCGACCAATACTAAAGACTGGAATGGGAAAAGGCACAATCCATCACAGCGTTTTCCGAATGAACCTGTCGCCATAGCAACAGGGCCTCAGGTGGGCTAGAAAATCAGGATTTACGAGAAGTGTAGCCAAAATCTATGGCCTCAACCAATCCTTAAACCCGATACACAAGCAGCCAAAGGACAAAGATCAGAGCAAACATAGTATACTTCTAATAACCAGGTCAGATAATAACACAATGGAGGTAGGGAATTCGTGAGTTCAAATAATGTTAAATACAATAAGGACTCACTACATACATCTATACTAATTCATGACAAGTCTTTATTAGTTACAGCACCATGATAAACACCCAAATTATATCCCTTCAGGGAGGTATCCCTGATTCCTTTAAGGATGATATCTATGTTAACATTAGCCGTAATGTCGTAGCAAATACATTAATACCGTTGACGAAATTAAATTCTATGATGTTGGTAAGATTCAGAAATAAACGGGCAAGGCAAAAGCGTTTCCCAAACCGTAATAAATATCAAGTCATTATCAATAAGGGACAAACCATTTTCGGAATTTACTAGCTATTTAAGAAAGTTAATGGAGAACAATCATCAACTAGCAGCTGGTGTTATTATAGTCTACGACTAGTTATAACACATAGGCAAGAGCGTGCGACGTACATGTATGCTTAAAGCTGCATTTTCAGCTTTTACGAATGAAGAAATAATACCAGATTTACTCATTGTTTAACCTATATGATTGAAATTATCTTGATGCTGTAATATATTTATATAAAAAAGAAATAAACTGAGCTCCGGTGAGTGTTAATAAGTAAAATCACAGTAGCAAAGGATTTCGGCGGCTACATAAAAGTGGATTTTTATGAGGCTCTGCAGGAAAAATAACAAGGCAAATTCCTCCATAATTATGGTCAAATAACTTCCAGATGGGTAGGGAAAAAATGAAACAAGTTCAAAATCTTTAGTTTTGATTGACGATAATGCAGATGATAACTGAGAATGCAGATTTAAATATGATTTTGAGTAGTAGTGTAACAATTAGAAAAGAAATAGATGTTAGTATGTATTATTATTTTAATGAGGCAGTATTTCTATACATAGCTCACAGTTGGTTTACTAACATATTTGCAAAAAAGTATGTTTTCTAACTAAGATTCTTCTTGCTAAATATTAAAGAGCTAATGACTTAAATACAAGATTAGGACACTCTGGTAGTGTGAATCAGGAATGTGATTGCATTTTAGAGGGTCGAGGTTTAACCGAAACCCTCTGACATCATTCATATCCGAGGTTTCACAATTATAGTGCTCTAACCCCTTTATAATACCCCTTTCACACTACACCAAGAAAGCGCTTCGAAGCGCTTTGGGGGTGTAGTGTGAATAGAACCGACTTGTAGAAAGCGCTTCCAAACTGACTCAAAAGCAAAGCGGTTTTTAGAATCCACGTCCAGGACCTGGATTTTCGAAACCACTTCACTTCGCTTTCCAAATGCTATATATCTGCTAGTCTGAATGGTCCATTAAGTGAAGCGAAGTGTTTTCTGACGTCATCGATCAGATGTGATGCTTATAAAGACATGAAAAGAGTACAGTGACAGTAGTATAGAGAAAAGGCCTTTTCGAGGTATGCAAATGTTTGAGAAGGGATATTGTATATAAACTCTGCCGAAGTGTACCGTGAGCACGTCCAACTGGGCTCAAGTTTCAACAGTCTCTGTTCGAAGCGCTCTCTGCTACAGTCGGCATGGTACGCATTCTAGAAACCAGTTCGCAACGATTCGCTTCGCTTTGCTTCGGTTGTGTAGTCTGAAACGGGTATAAATGATTGCCTATCAAGCCTTCCGACATCTATAACTAATAATCTATACACATGTATGTATGGGGACAAAATGTTGGCGATGAATTGTCAGTGTAAGGTAGGCATATTACGTAATGTTACGTAATGCTGCAGCTCCCTAGCGGACAGCAGGCAAGCCGTGTAAGGTACCTAGTGTATTGAAGTATTGAAGCGATATATATATGATTTTCCGACATATGTACCACTTAATTGCCATAACAGTGGTAAATGGTACATGTATGCTGTTTGCATCAAGAAAAGGCAGCATCTATTTGACAAGAGACGCATTTCCTATGTACAATGTGTGCTCCATTCTCTTCGTACTCCTTCCTACTTATACACCTCGGACGGAAGGTTGACAGAGAGGCAATGATAGACCCACCTATCCACACGGATTCCTTCCTCTCGGGTGCACATAAAACACGGTTCTTCCGTTGGATTAAAGCTGACATTTCTTTGGTCATTCGTTCTTGAAAGCCTAAAAATAGCGGAAGCGTATGACATGAGGACTTACAACTCGGCTTACACCCATTGGCAACCAGTGCAGGTGGGGTATACTGCTGCCACCTGGATTCTAATGCAAAAGTGGCCTAGACAAGGGAAGACCTATTTACAATAAGCAATATAATAATATGGGATGCTTCTTCAAACACAACCCATTTGTAAATAACTTATTAGCGGAAGTCGGTTTAATCCTTACAGCTGGTAATAAGATCATCTTATTTTCCCACTGACATCTTTTTTGACATTATCTCATTTTGATACCGTTATACTTATTGTATCACGATGGTGCATTGTAAATACACAGGTACAATCAAGTTATGCCTGTTAGTCTAAAAACATTATACCATAAACTCTGACACATAGGCCTATATTCAATAAAATATAGACTACATCATCATTTTATAGATATAGATGGACATTTATAGCAGCAAATTTATACTATGTTACATAGAATGATAAAGTATTACCTGGGAAACATGTGTTCCCTCCGGCGCAGACCATGTTAACAAATAAGTCTTTTCTTGTGTCGATATCACAATTCATAAGGCTTTCATACAGTGCATCGTGGAGACCCGGAAAGTCCTTTCCTGAATTACGGATTCCAAATCTAAGTTATTTTCTGTGCATGAGTATTACCAAAGCTTTGAGGCTTTGAAAACATATAGTACACATGGGAAGGAATGGGATACATCGTATATATAATTGTGTTCTCTTGGGTAAGTCTTCCGACTCTTCGTAAGTGAAACCACTGGGTGCTTAAAACTAGCAATAATAGATAGGGAGTGATACCATTGGGCATGTAGATAGTACCCCATCCATCCTCATACAAATTAACAACCCTACACCCTTTCTACCACTCACCAAGGATCTTTTTAAAATGTCTTCCGGTCCCAAGCGGCATGTATAATTGTATTTATTTGATTGTTAGCTCAAAGGGAAAAGGGGAATCTCTCGTATGTTGACTCCGCAATAACATTAATGCAGCTAGATATACAGCTATATGGTAGAAATACGGACCTATTAGATGAGGCTGAAATAGGGCCTCAGCTGCCATGAACCGTTCATCCCCCAAGGTAATCCTTCGACCATCAGGGAGTTCATAACTTTTCTCAGCTTGGTCCACTCCCAATGCAGCTGCCTCTTGGCATTTGTGAGGATCCAAAGAGACATAGCACAACTTTTCTTTGATGGTGCGAATGATGTGGAGATCAGCTGGAAAGAAATAGGATAACACTTATTATTCGACGCTATCTGAAGATAAAGTGTGTGTTGAATTGTTTTCATTATCATAGTCAGTACATCGTATAGAACCAACAACTTGGATAGGAAAAGATATATTAAAGTTAATTAATTACCCGGCTCTGAAAAGCTATTGCCACGTGCGTTGAGCGAAGAGGCTAAATATTCTGTTATGTCACTCCCAGCGAAATTTATCCGCTTAATTGCAGTATTCAAGATGTGGCCTAAAACAAAAGAGGAGACGTGTAAACATGATGCTAGCAAGGAATGTTGTTGCTGATCAGGCGGCCTAACTTTGGATCTATGTACAATTGCAATATGAAGGCTGATAAAAACATGCAGTAATATGAAATGCTTAATAGCTTTTTCTGTACCTTCATATATAGGCACGATCTGTGTGACTCCATCCCCAGACACCATGGTTATAGCTGTGCCTCTACCACTGGCAATTGAGGCACACATAGCTTGGATTGTGACAAAGAAAGACTCGCAATGCAATCCCTCAAGAATTACCTAGGTATAGCACAATGAAAAGACACAGATGAATGTAAACACAATTAATTTTGATATGTGCTGCTTTTCATGAGTACATATAGTTACTTGAGAAATTGTTGAATTCTTGCGAAATCTTAATCAGTTTTCATTCATTGGAGAGCTTCTATGATGACACCACTTTCAATCAAGATAAAATGAAAATTATGAAAGTGTCTTGGTTCCATTGGTAACGTGCGGTGCATATAGAAGTGTATTATTAAACATTAATTTTCTTTCTGAGATGATATAAAGAACGTTAATAAGTAAATAGGTACGATATAGATGGATAATATACAATAGATATAAGTCTATGGGAAATGCATAATGGATTATGTGATAATCTAAACCTCTATCATCTTCTCACGGTTGCGTTTTGGATTGAGTGGTGGGTCCGCTACGAGTACAGCGTTCTCCTCTGGATTAGCGTGGAGATCTTGGGTAATTGCATGATGCCAAATCTTTTCCATGGCATCCCAATCAGTGACCACTCCTCTCTCTACAGGATAACTCATCTGCAATAGCTCCCTTTTACGCTGGCTCTCTTCACCGACATAGTTTTCCTTATCGAATAACCCGACGATCTATATGTGGAAGATCGATTTTGTCAGAGCTTTTATATATCATTTAAAACTTGTTTTCAGATATTAGTATAAAGAACTTAGAGGGAGAGATGTTAGGGAAAATGGTGGTGTTCATCATTATAATATGACATTTTATATTTTGAAAGGATGCTTCAGACAATTCATTCAGTTATATAAATTAAAATGATCTGAGGTTAAAGCTGTATAATGGACTGCCTCAATCGAGCTAACATATTCTAAATAGGGACATTGTTAGTGTTGCATTAAAATTAGCCTCTCTCAGTCATACCATACGTAACAATCTGTCTGGTTCCTAAATTGAAATGCTTCCCATTATGTCTTAACGATTTCATACATGTATGCTGTTCACTATAGGGAAGGAAAAGTTGCATGTATACACTGCTCCTATGTTCATTGCTTAAGATTATCAATCAGCAGGTTACTAATTATATTCCAATGAGGCACCATCTATTCGTGACAGTATAGTGGTATACCCCATCAGCCAATGGTGATAGTGGGGATCATTAGCGACACCTTCAGGACTTTCACTATACTACACTCTCACCCGCCGCATCTACAACCAGGTTGCCTTGGCTGCAGCACACATGCACGTGCCTACATCGCAAATTCACGAGTACACGTTCACACAACAAAAACACTATCATAGTGAACGTGTAAATGTAGATTGACTGAATAAAAACTGTTGAAATAAAATGTGTAGTGTTTTTGGATTGCCATGACCAAAGGCATCTTTACTTACATGTTTTAACCACTATAAATCTTACTCAGCGTACGCGGCACGTTCTTACGCAGATCACGCAGATTGTTTTCATTTCATTCTTTTAAAGGTATTTTAAATCCTTAAGTAATCTTATGAATTACTTTTAAACGCCGTAGAGGGTCGTGTATTTGTATTGCCATGACCAAAGGCAACTTTGCGTATACTACTTACGGTACATGTTTTAACCACTATAAATCTTACTCAGCGTACGCGGCACGTTCTTACGCAGATCACGTAGATTGTTTTCATTTCACTTTTAAAGGTATTTTAAATCCTTAAGTAATCTTATGAATTACTTTTAAACACCGTAGAGGGTAGTGTATTTGTATTTGTATTGCCATGACCAAAGGCAACTTTGCTTATACTACTTACATGGTTTAACCTGTACGATCTTACTTCAGAGTACGCACGATGCGTACGCAGGACGTTCTTACTTAGATCGCACAGATTGTTCTCATTTTACCTTCATGTATTTTTACCACCAGTCCTGTTCATCAACCTGCTTTTCCATTACTTGCTCTACTACTGATTACCAGTTTATATCCACACAATTAGGCCTATGCATTATTGTGACCATTTGCTATGTCAACTTATCAGCTATATCTATATAAAAAAATCTGCTTCCTCGTGGGAGTAGAGGGAAATATGGGTCCTCCTGCTGATCCCGAGACCCGCAACTACTACTGCTTCTAAGGTATTAGATTTGTCAACACTAGAACTTTGTTCTTGTTGTCTTTTCTCCTTCTCAATATCACCAGGGTCATTTCACATGCACGTACACTCATAGCAAATTCCCAGCATTCTCAACATATTTACTACAAGAATCTATACGCTTTTACCTTTTATTATCTCTCTTTATGTAAATAGTAAGTTCATTTGCCTAAGGCAGAAGTGAAACAATGTAGAACATTATATAGTATAGCATAAATAAGAAGTGTAGAAACAAATACAAAGTTGAACAATAATGTGAACAAAATTCAAAGGGTCTAGATTCAATCCAGAACAATGAAATGACAGGACGTGGGGCATTGAGTTTTGGTTTGGTTCGTTCCGACGTTAAAGTCATAAGAATTCTTTAGTAGTTCTTATACAACATATTAGATATTCACATATTTTTATGTCTTTATATTATACTCTTTAAAACAACAACAAAAGGAGCCTGGGGCAAAAAATATAACTGTCACGTACGAACATGTGTGAAATAAAAGAACCATTGGGCTTCATTGAATAATAATGTTATCTCTCTTTAATAATAATAAACCAATTCTCATTCATAATTCTAATTTTTAAATGATTAGATAATCAAAACAATCCATTGTTTGCTCATTAATTACATCATATTACTCATTCTGATTTCACAAATCTATGGACGACTCAGAATTAATAGAGTAAGGCAGGTTAATTGATAGGAATAGGAATAATTGAATTAAGGTGAACTATGAATGAGATGAAGGGATGTGGAGGGTGGGTATACATTTTGAGATGTTGCTCGATAAATGAACGAGCAGAGAGTGAGGTATATGGAAGGGAAGGTAGGAGGAAGTAGTGGGTAAAGTATTTTGTGGATAGGTGGGGCCGTCCGATCAATGATGCACCATGAACAATTTTACTTACTTAATAAAATTATATAAAAATCCAGCCTATTATTTCCTGCGTGGTCGCTAATGATACTGTTATTTAAAGTGAGGAGATTGGAATCACTAGCTCTTTTGTAACTCGCCTCGTATTTTGGTTTTCCAACGACGGTCTTAATCCGAGATCTTGGGGCATCGTCTCCAGCAAATCCCGAGTTGCAGAGGTTTGAACCGTAATCAATGACAATGGTGTTGTAATCTCCGTCATCACAACCAGTAGCCATGTTTATAAGTAGCTTTAAGGGGAGATGCGGGGGTGATGCTGGAGAGATATACAAGAGCACAACACCATTATAAAAGGCGTAGTTTATTCCACTACTGTGCATTAATGAGGGTTCATATGGCAGGGACTTTTATATTTAGAAATACATAATTACTACCTAATGATATATAGCCTAATAAATACGGCTCGGAGAAGCACTCCGTTGCAAATACTCCTTTGAATTGGCAGTGGGAAGTATATTAAATTATATATTTGAATCCACTATAATAACGATAGGGCATCGTCGGTCTAACGGGTATACTGCTGTCTCAAAGTCAAACAACTGTATGATCTATAGTAGAGTTTTATATATATGCCTACTAGCTGTCAGTGCTTACAGTTATTTGTTCATCCTGTTCTTGAAAATGTATATTGCATTTGGATTAGAGATCTTGATAAATATGATAGTATCAAAGCTCATGCAATGCCCCTTGAGGTACTTACCCCAATCGTTTCCTTTTAATGATACTGCTCAGCAGGCCTATAATGTAGATATTTTTTTCGTGTCCTGGTGTCAATCGAGATGATGGTAGCTGATGGTGTATATTATACAGGTTGAGGACGGTTGCACATATATACTAATGTGACATGCTCCACATTTTATAAGAGGAAAACTGTAGAGTTATCTTCATGACTTTCGAAGGGTAAACCCAGGAAATATCCGCTCTTACTCATTAAGTGCCCGAGTGTACTACCTTATATGGGAACAAGGAAGGTGTGACTCCACGCGGAAAGATGTAAACATTACTCCACGTGATTGCTCTGTTGTGAATATGCAATGCAGGAAGTAGTAGCTGCTGCCCTCTGTGAAATACTATAAGAAACTCGTCGATGGCACAAGCAGTGGAAATAATGTTCAGGGAAAAATCGACAAATTAAACCTAGATCTTTTATTCATGAGAACATCATATACCCACCAATGGTAGTTACATAAAAAAGTAAGTATTGACAAATCTTAAATATATTCAAATACTGCTTCCTATATCATTACATCGAAGTAACTAAACATGCCTCAAGTGAGTCGGTTATAATATATATAATATATATATATATATGGCTCTGCTGCACCCGAATCATTTTACGAATGTATATAAGTTATATACAAGTCATATCTACACGCAGCAATATCAATTATTCAAAAAGGGGAATCAAAGATCCACCCTTGACTATCTCCCATGATGGGTGCATTATATCATAACGTTTAATCATTTAATAGCGAGTAAATTGGCAGTTACACCCAGTAACTCACGTTGTCTTTAATGATTTTGTAATTTTCGTTACCAATACTTTAGCAAAACACTAATTAAGGCATTGAGTCCATGTAGTTCTTGATGATTTCGCCTATTATTTCGGCTGCTTTTAGGTTTTCTGTGAGGATGAAATTAGTGAAATAATAAATTGCTGGACCTAATGACATGCATCTGAAATTATGTAATAATATACATGCGACGAGAATTATATTATATAATATATATACGTGTAATACAGGTATCTGTACATTCCTTTATACGTCGTAGGTGTGAACGATGGTATCCATGGTCATACTCTTTATCAAATATTTATTTAAACCGCATAAAGTAATTTAAATGTGTGTCAATATCAAATAAAGATGAAAAGTAAAGGCTTTAGCATACCATGGGTTTTGGCTCTTGACCTCTCAAATCCCTCTGGTACGGTTATCTTTGGCCATTCCTTCAACCAGAAATTTAGTCTGTTCAAGAGTTGCTTCTCCTCCTTTTTAGCCTCCATGTTATCCGACATTTCGAGGTATTGCTGGGTATTGGGGTTGTATTTGGGCCACTCTGTTACCACCTTGTGTGGTCCTTTGTTTGGATCGCTTAAGAAACGAGAGGGATGGGAAATTATTATCAAAATATGTGTTAATGATTATAAATAACCCGACAGATAGTATCCCAATTGTTTTTGATAATTTTATTGAGTAAACCCGCCCGCCATACTTTACTGTAATGTACTCACCCAGTATGTGCAAAGTTGCCATAATACTTCACAACATTTTCCTTTACTTTGAGATCAGTCGTGGAGAAATTTCCAAGTGTACTGGCCCTGAAACCCTGATTGAACGGCTCTCCAAATGTGAAATGCAGCATATCGGAATGTGATCCCTGAACCCATGGGGCATAATGCAGAAAGCTTGCCCTATACTTGAAGTTATACAGGTATGTATTTTTCCCCGTTGCTGCGGCATTTCTAGACAAAAAGGAAGATAAAGAAATATCGTACCTAGGTGTCCAGAAACAAGCTCTTTTCCAAAATCTATCAATGTATGTTTTACAGTTTAATTTTTACATTCTACGGTATTTTTTAAAAAAAAAATTCGTGAATGTTAGTGAATTGGGTACCATTCTGTCAATCATCCTGAGTAGCAAGTTCATGTGATACATTTTGAGGTGTTGGTTGAGGATTGGTGTGAGGAGTGTGGACACTTATCTGGGAGGATATCTGGATGCCCATCTCTGTGTGATGTAATTCACACCAACACTACTAACTTTGCACTTATGCAAGGACTGCTTGATTGACAACCTTCTACCATCTCTGCAGTAAATCCCCGAAGGCCAGTGTGACATCCTATTGGTTGACATTTGTTGTATTCTATTGGCTATCTTGGTTTGATTGAAAAGTTGCCACTTAAGGCCACTGTATAGGTTTTGAGAGGAACCCATTTAGAGAGGACCACCCATGACTGAATCTGAGTGATCTACACCTACTACACCCTTTGGGATTTCTGGGTTTCAAGTCTTGGAGACAGACAAGCTCGGAATTGCAAAGACTAAAAGACAATTGTGTATTATTAGATTACAATATGTTGTTTGATGTCTTATGTCTAATTCCCTTGCATTGTACTTTCATGTTTATCCAACTGCCTTTGTAAACAGGGAGTGTGCAACTTTCCTAGTTGTTAATAAACTGAATTTTACTTCCACTCCTGTGTTCTTCTAATACAGAAATTCGAGGCATTTCAGATTACAGTATGTCTGATATTCATAATCTAGCCATTGCGCACAAATAGTTGACCGTAGAATTTGTTTCCTTTGGAAACGCACAATATATACATTAACTTAAACTGATTATAAAGTTAAACAGAAAAATAGTTCATTAAATGATTGATTAACTTAATAAACTTATAACCTGTTAAGAATGTCCTCCGTTGTCACAAAATATTCACACATAATTTAAATTTGCGTGTTAATAATAATATTATTAATACGTATAGTATAGTAACCCTTCCAAAATAATATATGATTACCTTGCATGTAAATTTGCTGCGTTGTGTGCTGGACTGGCGAATGCCCAATCAGTGACCATCTGGGTCATAGCCTTAGCTCTTACTACCTCAACATCACTTTCGAAGTCTGGGTAGCGTGCTTTGACGATTTTGACGAGATCATCAATATCCTCAGGCCTTCGAGCATAGGTTTGAAGGATGAATCGAGCAACCAGGTCCATAACAACCTTGTCAGATGCAAGACTTAACGTGTGGTTTCTGGGTGATCCATTCAAGTTAATATAAACAAACCCAGCTGCATCATGCTCAGTTCTTGAAAGAAGAATATATGTTAAAGGCATATACATACATATTTATCAAATAGTTCCCATTTCAGAAAAAAAATATTGATTGCTACATACTTTTCAATTTGCAGTAATTTTAAAACATGGCCATATGAGAAACACTCTATTTACCGTCCAACCATGAAATCAATATTCTTAGCTCCCCCATTCTTCCACATATCATTTGGATGACCACCAACAATAGCTCCATCCACTGTTGGTGTCCATCCTGGTATGGTCCCACTTAAAAGTACCATTGAAAGGTAACCATTCAAATCAAGTTCATGGGCCTCTTTCTGTCTTAGACAGGACACTAAATCTTTCACGGGTTCTTCTGGACATTCGACCATAGAAGCCAGATTCTTAGCATTGTTCGCACTTCTGAATTGAAGACCTACAGGACTCGCTGCGTTCCCACTCATGCTAATAGTTCTATGAATGAGTCCATCTGTTAATGGGGACAAAGCCATGTGGCTGGTTAATATCGCACCAGCGGATTGTCCAAACAGGGTAACTCTTGTTCGGTCACCACCAAATTGCTTTATGTTGTCTTGAATCCAGAGTAAGGCAGCTCGTGCATCCCACAAATGGTAGTTTCCAGGAATGTTTGCATCTGATGTCGAAAGCCCACCAAGTGAGCTCAAACGATAGTTGAAGGCCAATACGATTACATTTCCATCCAAAGCAAGTTCCTGTCCACGATAGCCGTTGGAGGATCCAGAGATAAATCCCCCTCCATGGGCATATGCCATCACAGGCAAAGGAACATCTCTATAATATATGAAGTACATATTATTTAATTTTCAAATTGAAAGAGACTTACCTAAAGGGAGTGGATGTTATGTTTTGATTTTAGTCGAGGCCACCATGAGGTCATCACGAGCTGTGTAGCCTTGAATGAACGGGGAATTTCTTTTTTCCCATTATCACTATACAGCTGACGCAATTCGAAGATTTAAGTACAATTTCTCTTCTATCTTTTCATGAGAAACAAGAACGAGCCACAAATACCTATCTATGTATTTATTGTTTTGCCCATCTCATGACTCGTTTCATTTGCATATCTCGTTTCATTTCCGGCCACACTTCTCTTGGTGGCCAACTCACAATTAATCCCAGTTGATACTTGTTACCCCCAGGAATTTGATGAATACTTCAAAGAGGATGGTACTTTATTGAAATAATCCTACCCTCTGATTGTAAAACAACTTGTAATTTGTAATATGTATGTTGGAATTGTTGGAAATGCTGAGGGAAAGGGGGAGGGGGGAAATAAGCATGTAAGCCTTATGTTCAAGACCGAGATATCGGTTAATCGGTTTCTAACCATCGGGAAGGGTAAGGGTTAACAAAACTTGTCGCATTATTGTGTATTCATGACATTGTCAAATTATTACTTATGTTGATGTGAGCTACAAATTCCGACCAGTAAAGGAAGGAACATCTAATATTATTACTTTGTTATGTGAGTTACTAATTCCGACCAGTAAAGGAAGGAATGTTCTTCTTGATGTGAGCTACAAATTCCGACCAGTAAAGGAAGGAACATCTAATATTATTACTTTGTTATGTGAGTTTCTAATTCCGACCAGTAAAGGAAGGAACGTTCTTCTAAACATTTTCCGACCAGTACAGGGAAGATTCGCTTATTTGATTAATGGTGTCTGCGAGAATATACCGAAACATTTAAAATGAAAGCAGTTAATAACAACTAATTGTTCAGCCTCTCTGTGTGGCTATCCAGTATAAGGAGCTTCAAAAGCTTCACATTTTCCTTCTACACCAGGAATGAACGAAACAAGGCTACAGATATAACATCTTATCAGAGAATACGATTGAAATAACGAACACTAGGAGTACTACTCCATATCATAAATGGACCTCTCTAAAAGACAGTCAATATCAATATCAAAAATTAAATTACCTACTAATGATGTTTTACTTTATGATCAACGATTATCGATGTTAGTTTAAGTTCTCTTTATCACTACATTAACCTTTGTTTTAATGGGCCACCAGGAAGACCACTACTGTGAGGCTTAGCGCCCTATTCCTGATTTATGTATCGAATACGAAGTCGTGAATAAAAATTCTACATATATATATATAAGTGTGAAACCCTCAACCTTAAATACTGGTGGCTGTGGGGTGACATTAATTGTGGGCGCATATTATCATAGTCTTGTATGTCTTGCCTTTTATTGTACTATGTTAAATATGAGTTCAGCGACACTCACTTCGGCAGACATCATAATGTACATACAACAGTAGTGAATAATTTAGCCCATCAATACCCATCTCGGTGGACATCTTTTCGTATCTTAATATGGTTTTTAAAAAGACATTTTTTATTGAGATTTTATTTTGTGTTGACATGATATTCTCAAGTAATCAAAGCGTTTATTACAGCTGTACATGCCCGTATGAGATGGAAATTTAACTAAACTCCCAATTATATCTGCACCAGCCGACCCCCACCCCCTAAAAAAAGAAAAAAAAGAACTGGTCTCTTCGTTCTAGGTTCAGTTTGTATTTATCAACACAAGACAAAGATATTTTTAGGTTTATCGTAAAGGCTATTGTGTTGGGTAGAGAAGCATACCTTTTGGTATCAATTCCATTTGGAACATAAATATTCAGATACAAACAGTCTTCTCCATTGCGAGGTGGGGAACCCCCGGCGCGAGTGCACGTGGGGCCAAACGATGTGGCATCTAGAATGCCATCCCAACGATCAGGTGGAAGAGGACGTTCCCATCTCAGCTTTCCAACAGGTGGCTTAGCAGTAGGTATTCCTCTAAATGCATCGTAGGTGCCCCCTAGTCAAAAGATTAAAAGAATGTGAGAGTTTGTTTAATTATTTATGATGACTTAATATTAACTTTTTACAAACATAACGTTTATCCCTTTGTTCATTTTTTCATTGCCATGTATCAATTAGGCCTACATTAATCCATATAGGGATGTTCTCACGCGTTGCCAATAAATAGTATAGAATATAATAGTAACATTTTGTATAGAGTAAATTGAAGAAAATTTGCAAAAGAGAAGAAAGCAACCTTTGTATAATTTCCTGAATCCTCTGAGTTTTCCATAGGTCGTTTCTACAACTGGCGTGTATGTGTTTTCATGCGATATTGGAACAGCTAATATGCACGGAAGAAGTAATGCTATATATATAAGTTCTTTCATTTTCACCAACCTCCCCACAAGACGGGTTACAGTGAAATGTTGGTTTATCAAACTGTTCGGCAGGTTATCGGGAGTTTTATTGCCACGCAACTATTAATCCCGTTGTCATTTGGGTTATGTTACTGTTACTTTTTTTGTACTTTAGCGTCTGGACATTAGCGTATTTCTCAGATAGGGTATTGATCGTTTCATCTATCAAACAGCCACGGTGCTGATCCTATTCGGAGAGATAATACCATTGTATTTCTATGAAATCGATCAAATAGAGCTCTGCAGAAAAAAAACCAATGATGGATTGAGGCCCTGTCTAGGATTGAATGTTGTCTCATTGTGACTGTGTGAGGAGCAAACCTTTATAAACAGTTGTTCGTTTTGTAAAGTATGTTTTGCTGAAGAAATGTTCTATATATAAGTTATTTCATAGCTCGTTCATACTGGTTACTTGCTAGAGGTGAAAGAATGATAAGGAATGATATACGTAGCTTAAAGTGAGTAGGTTACCCGAATTCCATTGCTGCTAGGTATGGATCGTTAACAATTTGTGTAAGAGCCATTAAAAATGCATTCGCAGTCATCCATGCACAAGTCAGACGCACAAATTCTTTTTGCACAAACATCAACCATATAACACACCCACACATGTCCATTATTTTCTGGGCGTTCACATGCCAATGGAATTGGCAAAAGAATTTATAATATTTCAATTCTTTTCAATACGGTGCATACCAACATAACAAGCCAGGGACAATATAGCAGTGAACTGACTGGGATTCCCAACTATGTATACATCATATATCCTAATACAATTTACAGCCTGTCAAGTCAGGACTTGGTGAGAAGTAGTCGGAATGTTTTTGTTCTCCACTTCTCCTTAATATATCTCAATTGTGAACACATTTCTGAATAGTTAAAGGGGAATTTAGGGATCCCTATTAATCATTCCCAACTTGTGATATGGGTCGGGGAGGCGGCACAGCCGGTCACATGATACTCTTGCATAGATAATGCCCCAAACCAAAACAGTTGTTATCAGGGGAACATGGCCCTTCCAGTCAGATAGACATAAGGAACTTATAAGTAACCAGTATATACATACAAAGCAATACTCCTCCCCCACGTGGTGTTGTTGTGCCATGTGACTGGTGTAAACACAGTCTTGTTTGACAACTAACTGTTTCAGTTTACAACAGTCATATGCTCAATGGAGTTAATGAATTAGGGATGTAAGGGGGACTACGATTTTTAATGTAAGTAGACATCAGTGCCTCCATATATTCATTGATATCTGTGGCTAGTTACATGAAGAAACAGTGGCTAAAACATGAGATATTAGGGAAGACATTCAAAAACTGTACTCTGATCTTCATGGGACTGTGTCTGACAGGGGAAAGCTCCCACTGGCCCCACCTAACCCTTTTATACTGAAGGTGCCCCTTTAAAGTAAAGGAAGTGACAATCATTGCTTAAAATCCATATTCATAGCATTATCATGTTTTTCTCGAGAACAATTTGAAGGTCTTTCCTTGAGGAAGGCATCCAAGATGGTGGCGCCCATATAGGCATCAATTCTCATGGGATTTCATCTCATTAAAGGCTGCGATTCCACTGGTTCGCTCTTTTGGTCTGCTCATAGTCCGTTCTTTTTATTTCCCCAAGCATCTAATGAGCGAAGTTAAAGCGAAACAAGAGCGGTTCAATGGAATCGTTTATTGCACTTTCTATACACTCTTAAAATATGACGTTGGCGCTTCTGTTTGACGTTGTGCTAATATAGATCTGATGATTTGAGCGCAGCAACACAAGATTCTTTCTGCCTGTTAAAGAAGCGGGCCAATAGTGCACTGAGAGCAAACCAACACTCTAGCCATTGATTTCATAGGGAAACAAGCGAACCAGTAGAATCACCCTGCGCTTCTATTGCGCTAAATATAAAAGTGGATGAAGAGCGAACGAAATGCACACTATAAATAAGTGAAGCAAGAGCTAGCCATGAGCACATATACAAGCGATCCAGTGGAATGGCACCTTAAAGGTGCGATTCCACTGACTCGCTCTTTTGGTCTGCTCATGGCCCGCTCTTTTTATTTCCCCAAGTGCATAACAAGTGAAGGCAGAGCAAACCCAGAGCAGTCCAATAGAATTGGTGAATGCGCTTCTATTGCGCTAAATATAAAAGTAGATAAAGAGCGAAAGAAATGCACACTATGAATTAGCAAAGCAAGAACTAGCCATGAGCACATATATACAAGTGATCCAGTGGAATGGCACCTTAAAGGTGCGATTCCACCAGATCGCTTCTAAATGTGCTCATGGCTCGCTCTTGCTGCGCTCATTTTTATTGCGCTTGTCATTCGCTCTTCATCCGCTAATATTTGTAGTGCAATACAAGCGCAGAGCGATTCTACTGGTCCGCTTGTTTCCTTCTGAATTCAATAGCAAATGCATTGGTGCGCTCTTGAACCGCTAGTTTAACAGGCAGAAAGAGCGTTGAGTTGCTGCGCTCAAATCAAACACGGCAGATATTAGTGCAACGTCAAAAAGAAGTGCCAACGTCAAATTTTATGAGCGTATAGAAAGCACAGTAACCTATTCTATTAGACCGCTCTGGTTTCGCTCATACTTCGCTTGTTAGGCGCTCTTGGAAAATGAAAGAGCGTATGAAGTGCAGGCCAAAAGAGCGAGCCAGTGGAATCGCAGCCTAAGTCTTGTTCATAAACTTCCTTATTGTTCACACATTTTTGTTTTTGATTAAAAAATTTCTGGAGGTCATTCGATCCATTCCGTGTATAGTTTGTATAGCAACAATTTCTTGAATTTGTTAGATTTTGGAAGTGGTATTTGGAAAAGTGGGGCTGCTGCCCTCCTAGTACCTATGTTTGGTCGGTTCAGGCTTTTCCCATACTTAACATTATGCACATTTAAATTGGTAAATTCTTCTCCTTCTGTCAAAGGTATCAGTATCTGAAGTTCAATGAAGTTCCATAGATCTAATTGAGAAATATCTGTCCGATTTAAGTATATATATATATATATATATGTTGGGACGAGGACGTGGATTCATGTAAGGAAGAAGTTCGACAAGGAGTTTGGTCGAAACCAAGCAAAGCTAGGTTTTAATATGCCATAAACAGATACAATAAAAGCAAAAAATTGTATAACTTTCCGCACGTCCAGTCGTGGCAGTGCTTGAATTGAAAGTGAGTAGAGAAAGATTTATGTTTACCGCGACACAGCGACGGTTGTGATTGGTTAACAATACAATGGGCACGTCATAATATAGGTAAATGGCCGCCTGTGATTGGAGGAAAGAAGTGGGCGTGGCCTGGGAGAACAGTAACCGCCCTTGGTCCCAAATATGGGCATCGACCTGTCGATTATATATATATATGTGATGTATTTCAGGAAAATGAGTCACAAGTCGCAAAAAATGGATTTTGAGATAATATTATATTTGAAAAGATAAGATGAAGCTGATTCCAATGATAGTACACATTACGGACATTTAAGGAGTGTTTCTATATGTTATGTTTGATATTTTTATGTTTCAAAAAAGGTTGCAATCTTTTCTGGGTTGGCAATTACCAGAAAGGAAGCTAAATATACTCCATAGGATGACCTTTAAAATGCAAGGATATATTTAATTAACAGCCTTGAAATCTGGTACATGTATTCATGCTACCAACAGCACCTAACCCCCCAAGAATGAGAACTTTCCAACGAAGAGATCTTGTCAATAAATAAATTTGGAAAATACCAATTTTGCGACTTGTGACTCATTTTTCCTGTGACACATCACATAATACGCAGTACTCGATTTTGTAGTCTTTGAAGTTTTGACACCGTTTTATCAGTACAGGCACTTAGATCGATTGATTGACTGACTCTAAACGCTACTTGACAGTCTATGAGGAAATGAGCAGCATATTACATGGATCTTTAAAACATAGTTATAATAGCCATAGCCTCATAACCGATTGTATAATTAACAAATCTTATCCCCTATAATTCATTACATAACATTTTGGAAGGCAGCAACCCAAAGCAAAGGGAACCAAACAAAAAGCTGGATGATGAGCTTTGGGGTTGTTTCTTTGTTGTACGTTTCAGGCACATTAGCCTTTTACCTTAGAGGAATTTGATGAATTCACTTCAATATTGGATATGAAATAAAGTTTATGGAATGCAATATAGTAGAAACAGAGGATAAAAAAGTCAATGTCGCATACTTAGATTTAAAGATTTATCTCCAATACCCGGCGAACACAAGGCCAGCAGGGTAGCGCGACCAAATAGGAAACCTCAGCGGCTGATATGCGGCTGATATGCTGATGCGAGCCTTGTTAAGCTTTGCTATATATAGAACTGCAGCCAATGTTAGGCGTGAACGCGCGGCCAGGTAGGCAGAATGGTAGTGGGCGTAGGGCCACACATTTGCGGCTGGTCAGGCCGCAGTTATTTAAAAACAGGAAGACCTGGCACACCAGAACTGGGTTACCAATTGTTTTGTATAAAAAAAATTGTCAGTGTTCTTTTAAAGCTTGTTTTTGCAATTCTGTTGGAGTCATAAAAGTTTGAATGGTAGGTTTCCATTAGACAATATCGTGTTAAGAATAATCAGCTCTTTACAGCCAACTATTAAGCCATTGTCTCATCAGTTTATTTCATCATTCTTGCCATTTTAATTCCCCCGTTTCTTGCCTGTCTGTAAAACAGAGTACAGAACTTAGTTGGAGACTGGTGGCATATATGAGGGTGCCTTAGATTGACATCCTAGCTTAACCCATGCAAGCACCTCATGCTTTCACATGGACGACTATGGGGGTGTTTTAATATTAAGTGTTGCACCATCAAACAGAAACGATACACAAATGAACTTACACATTAGTCTATCACTTATGATGTTTTTTTTTAAAAATACATGATGGAGAATATTCATGAGCATAAATGCCTCATTAGGTTAATTTGGGGCGCTGAAATATATGAGAATTTGTAAATGCAAACCAGTCAATCATGACGCCACCTGCTGAAAACAAGCCGGACTAGGCCTGTGGCAAAATGAGCCAGATTTTAACATGAAGGTGTTTCATGTAGTTATAGACACCACTAAAACAAGTCAATATGTTTATTGTACAGTGTTTGTATTTTGGATGTAATATATTACACCTTGTCACCTATCTAGACCAGTTTTCATATTCATTATATCTCTGGATAAACCTTATATGAAAGCGATATAGCTATAGTATAAATGCAGTAATATATATATGATATTTCATACATCTATTTTATTTCATTTCATCTTCATATGCCATTGTTACATAGCTAACATGCAAACCAGAAACCAGAAACCAGACAATAATGAACACCCATTTACCCCGACATAAACAACTATATATATATCTGCCACTTTAGACTCACCAATCTGACACCCATGCTCATAAGCACAGAGCGTTCTGGCCGCGCTAATTATTTAAATCAAAACAGCGAGCCCCCAGACAGCTACTCCCCGGTAGCAGGGGTTGCAAGGGGTAGAATAGTAAGCAATGCACAGCGTTCCGACCGCGTAAACGTTTTAATACCAAAGAGCGTGCGTGCATTTCAGTCACAGGGGTAGGGGGACAGCACAGCGGCCACCCGGCGAACACAAGGCCAGCAGGGTAGCGCGACCAAATAGGAAACCTCAGCGGCTGATATGCAGGCACTGTCTGCAACTGCGTGCACCACTCTTGGCTGTCTGGGGGCTTGCTGTTTTGATTTAAATAATTAGCGCGTGTGAGGCGCACACCGGGTAAAGGTCCATTCTAACGGAATTGGAAAGTCATTTGTCGTTATCGAAGGCATTATGTTCAAACCTTGACCCTCATTTGGATGATATCACATCATATACATTTAAAAACGTTGGTGGATGGTGAAAAGATACAACTCAACTCCTATGTAGATTTACATGTAGTTTTTTTTATTGAAGAGGATAACCTACGTCTCGTCATTATTAAGCTTCATCAAAACCTTTAGTGAGCTCGCGAGACCGTTTGGAGGAGATGGCATTATGAAAGGATTCAGCGGTTATCAAATTAAGGGAAATATAACACATAAGGCACAGGATTGTTTTAAAAGTTCTAATCTTTTATTTTAAGAGAATATGATAAATTATGTAAATACACTTATAACATGTAAAATATTTCAATTAGTCTCTACTTGTTTTGTAGTCAGATATGACAAAATTTAATACCATGCATTATCCAACTACAATCCACCCTCTATCCTAGTCCAAGAGCAAATCTTTTCACAAGTTCCGTTACCATATTGATCCTCTGGGGTACACCTGCATTAAGAACATGGATCATGTATTACAAAGCAAGGACTCAATATGGACTTTGTGTCCCAACAATTTAGGAATATTACACTTAGGGAAATATTAGGGAAATATTAAATACTAGGAAATATTAGGGATTATATTAAATTTTATTTATATTAGATACACAGTATCTCAGATTGACAATACCAACGTTCATACTACATCAAGAAAAGAACATCGATCTAAAGAGCAGGGACAAACGTTTTATGGCAATCACATCATCAAGCTTGTCCGTGAAGTAGATACTCACGTTTGTCATGGTGGGTATTTTGAGGAGATTCAGGATTAGTTATTTTCGGCCATTCATTTAGCCAGAAGTCATATTTCTTCAGAACTTTTTCATCAACTTTCTTAGCTTCCACCTTAGCAGAGAACTCGACATATTCGTTTGTATCGGGATTATATTTGGGCCATAAAACTACTTTGTGTGGTCCTTTATTGGAATCTCTGAAAATTGCAAAGATACAAAGTAATTTACTTCAGCGATTATCCTTCGTGGTCAGAACAATAGGTGTGTTGCTAGACACAAGTATTGTTTTATATATACTGGCGAGATTATATAATATCTAGAAGATCCGAAAATAGAAAGATGATTAAGATTGTTTAGATGACCGTGAAAGTAATCTTAGAATGAGAAAAATATAGGAGAATGTAAAGTGATATAATGATTAGTAAATTGAACTTTAAGGTTATGCGTTTCTCCGTAAATGAAAAAGGGACAGCAAAAGCAATCTTCCTAAAATCATATTATGCGATGATTAAATATTACCATAACATTTAAATTTAAACAATTGATGATCTGATAAAACTAGCATTGCAAACCGTGTACCCTGTATGTGCGAAATTCCCAAAGTATTTCATGATATTCTCTTTAACTTTTTGGTCATCTTCTGAAAATTCACCCAGCGTGTTTTCTCTGTACTCCTTTCTAAACGGTTCCCCAAAGGCGAAGTAAACCATGTCAGAATGAGACCCTTGAATCCATGGTTTATAATGGAAGAAGCTTCCCCGATATTTGAAATTGTAGAAGAAGGTATTCTTCCCCGTCTTTGCAGCATTTCTGGATACAAACACATAGTTTAATCAGAGTAGCAATAATATATAATGGCGTCTACATCCAGGTGAATGATGACCAGAATGTCTCTTCATGCATATCATAGTCTCATTTTACATGGGGATTTGTATGTACCAAAAAGACAGTTATGATATTGATTCTTTATCATAAAAAAGATGGGTTTTCTAACCTGGGTCACGTTGGGATAACAAACAACTAGAACAATGATTAACTGTAGAATCAAGCACCCAAATCGTTATAAGAAAAAAATGTATAGCTGCCAATAAATAACATTATGAACCTGGGTTGAACAAAATTAAAAGCCTTGCCTCACATGGGCTTGAGCCTCGAAATGAGCTGGACTGGCAAAAATCCAATCAGTGGCAATTTGTGCGACAGCCTTTGTTCTTTTTAGTTCATCATCACTATCATAATCTGGGTACTCTTTCCTAATGGCATTAAGAAGAACATCAACTTCTCCTGGAGCGTAAGATTGTAGGAGAAACTGCATAGCAAGATTAAGTATAACCTTATCCGCTGCCAAATTTAGAGTAACATTCCTTGGTTCGCCCCGTGGATTGAGGTACACCATTCCTCCACATTCGTGTTCAGCTCTAGAAATGGGTTCAGTATGATAACAAAAGACTGTCATTGAAATATTCAAACATAATTCCTTTCAAATAAGATAAGTTCAAATACAACTGATTCTTAAATTGAGCATATTATTGAAATACTGAAACATCAGGGATTAATGTATTAAACATGTAAGAAAGAATTACCTTCCAACCATGAAGTCGATGTTTTTGCCCCCACCGTTGTTCCACAGAGTCTTGGGTAGGTCAGTAATCATTGACCCATCAACAGTAGGTAGCCATCCAGGAAGAATACCACTGAGGCCCACCATTGATAAATAACCTGCTTGGTCCAATTCACCAGCATCTCTCTCCCGGAGACATTTAATCATATCACTGCTGCGTTCATTTGGACATTCTTCCACAGAAGCAAGGTTCTGCGCATTGAATCTGCTTTTGTATTGCAAACCTATAGGCGATGCGACGTTGCCACTGATAGATATCACCCGATGGAAAAGTCCATCCGTCAGAGGAGAAAGGACCAAGGCATTGGTTAGAGCACCTCCTGCAGACTCTCCAAAAATAGTCACTCGTGTGGGATCGCCACCAAAAACTTTGATGTTGTCTCTGACCCATAAGAGAGAGGCCCTGGCATCCCATAAGTGGTAGTTACCTGGAGCAATGGCATCAGATGTTGAGAGTCCTCCTAAGGCACTCAATCGATATTGGAAAGTTACAACGATTACATCAGCGATAAAAGCCAGGTCATGTCCAGGAAATTCCTTAGTTTCGCCGAGAATGAAACCGCCTCCATGAGCCCAGACCATGACAGGCAGAGGGAATTTTCTGAAGAATATATAATATAGAGCTTATTTTTGCACCTGACAATTAAATTCCACTCTCCATTTGAAGGGTTATAGATTGGTTGGCAAATGAGGCAATACTTATTAACCGCATCATGGTATACGTACGAAAATGACTTGTTAAATGCTCATGAACTAAATGAAATCGAGATTTCGTTGCAAATTAATCACAGAACTACAGTTCTAGTAAAACTCTAGATTATTTTGATGTATCGGTGAGTATGGTTATATCTAAATATCAATGATAAATTCCGAAGATAAATGGTTCAGATCCGAGATTACCAATCTTAGCGCATCATGAAAAGCCACAACAAAATTACCCTTTGGCATCTACTCCATGGGGTACGAATACATTCAAATACAGACAGTCTTCTGATCTTGGACCATCTTCAATAGATATGCAGCCATTCGGGTACGATGTAGCATTTTTAATTCCTGTCCACGATTCTGGTGGAAGTGGACGCTCCCATCTCAAGGCACCAACTGGAGGTTTTGCAGACGGAATGCCCAGAAATTCATCATACACCTCATCTAAAAGAAAGGTTTATTGACGATGAAATGTGAAAATTGTAATGATTGTAATGATGTAAACACGAAATAATGAAAGTCATCACTTTGTTATTGTTGTTACACGTTTAGATGACGGATAATTATATAAATTATGTTGGCGGTTTGTGCTAGAAGTTTAATAAACGGGTGGTGTGTGAAACTGGTCTCCCCCACCACCGACCCTCCAATGATAATTATTGCACTGTAATAATTACCTTTATTCGCGTTCCGTAGACCCCTCAATTTTCCATACGATGTCTGAACAATCGGTGAAAACGCTTGTCTATGCTGAATAGGAATAGCATTGGCATTAAAGCAGAAAAACAACAAACTTATCAAATATGTCCTCATGATTGTGCCTGTGTGCCTTTGTGGTATTCCCTTAACTCAATCAGCAGTTACATGCATTAGGGGGCGTGTACTGACGGATTAATAAAATCTCTTGTTAATCAGATTGCAACGCCAAGTTCTAGGGTGGACATTGCTTGCTAGTTTAGTGTATAGTATTAGTAGCAATTTTTGCGTAATGTATCTTGATTATGATAACGTATCATTACGTAATAATTATTGCATAGCTTAGCATGATTATTAATATTCATCACCATTATAGTTATAACGTATTCCATGATTCATGAACGTATGAATGCATATCTCCATGCATAATAATACCTAGCACCATGGCGACAGACCGGGTCAGGCACGGTTTATTTTATGATATCCAGGTTCTCATCATTAAGGAAATGGCGGACTGGTGAAAAATAACACTGGAATCCCATAGAGGAAAACTAAATAATATGTAATATCGAGATATTAAAACTGCTTTCACAGCTATTATGGCAAACAAAATCTAACCAAATTCACCAACTCAACAACCAGTATCTGTGGTCATTTACATTTACTAATTCCGGGCAGAATGAAAAGAAGCCCCAGTGATATTTATTTTGTTGTTGTATTTTTACATATAAACGCATAACAAAGTCTTAATATCTCAATGAATAATAATTCTAGCCACTTTAAACTTGAGAATCCAAGAGTAAAAGGGTCACTAAACGCCAAAATATTATGAGAAAATCAACTTTTTTGTAAATGTTCAAATGTAATAACATAGACTAGAAATGAACGTGCAATATACAAAGTAAACAAGTGTCCTAATTGCTGCTGTGAAGTGTGGTGCAAAGGGGGAAGTCTTGCCTATACAGATGTGCAGGTCAAATCAAACAATTATTACGGGTACAGTTCTCTAGTCACTTATCCCAAGGTCAGGGAGAAACCTTAGTCTATATATTATGGAAAGCGGGATGCATATAACCGAAAATTGCGCATGCGCAAAAAGCGGCAACCGTTTTTATCCCAACATTACCGTAATCGACGGGAACTCATCCGACTTTCACGGCAAGGTAGCCGCTTTTTTCGCACAGACGGCCGCAATTTTCGGTAGTCTAGCCGTCGATTTCGGAACTCGTACCGCTTTTGTCGCAATGGCAGCCGCTTTTGTCGCCGACAATGGCGGCCGAAATATGCGGCCGCAAAAAGTCACTCACTATTTTGGGACGGACATTTTGGGACGGACATTTTGGGACGGAATTTTTAGGGAGATGGCATTTTTAATTTTTTTGTAAATCCATATTGGATACGATTGATATCATTATGCATATGAATTGCTTCTTGTGTGTGTGTGTGTGTTGGGGTAGTTCAGCCTATAAGCTATACAGCCATGTTGCTTATTGTTAGTATGTGAAACAATTGTATGATTATATACGGTATATATTTATATTGATATTCTTACATGATGACGCCCCCTCCCTCTGCACCCATAGTCACATATAAGCGGAAATGGCGATCTATATGATAAAGAGCCATGATACATATATTTTCTCTTTCATTTTATCAATATTAGTGGGACAATTTACCTATATCTAATATCATTTTGTTAGCAAAAGTATTACATAAAATAACAGTAGTCTACACAGGCTAAACAATGGAAAAGAAATTAGATTGTCACCTTTCTATTGGTTGGATACTCGCCAGCGTCCCAAAAGGCATATGAAGTAAGTGTATATAGAACTACCTTTATTGTATATTAATCAGATTAATACATGACTATATGAATATTACTATATGAATATTGCCGCTTTGATATTATAATTGAGTTAATTACTATTTTATATGCATTGCCACTTCGCTATAATTGTCCCTCAAGTTCGAACTTGAATGTATGTATGAAGAATATACTATATAGTTATATTTGTCAGTCACTATCACATGAGCATAATAGTATGTCACTAACTAGCCTACTCGCTACAACAAAATAGACTATAATTTAAATAGTCTGAATATCATCCATCACATCTATCATTATGTCTTCCTCTCACCAATTTCATTTCATTATTATTGAAGGTGTGCCGATAGAAACTTGAGTATATAGAACAATAAATGTCTTCTCACTTAGGATACAATTATTATATATATAAGCTGGGAGATTGTGATGCCCTACTCTAGATTGTATATAATAGATTACAGGGTGCTTGTGAAAATCAATGTAAATTGAGATGTGCTTTGTAATACGAAATAAATGAAATTTGAACAAAAAAAAGATATCTAAATATGATATTCTAGGATGATAACAATGATAATGATAGATATTCTAAATAAACAATAATACGAAACAATATAGCCTAATATTTTCAGTTGCTGTTAGGTAATATTACATAATATAATGATAAGATCTAATGATATAATATAGGGGTAGCTTAGCTCTCTAGGTAGATATTTCAATATAGGCTATATTAATGAACCCAACTCTCTCTCATTACATAATAATGCAATATAAATCAATATGTCACCAATGAATATTTAATACCTGGTTATATAAGCTGCAAGGTAGATCATGGCTCTATATCATATAGATCACCGTTTCCGCTTATATGTGTCAGATTTTCAGAAAATGTACAATTGGCAGCTCTACAATTTAGTAAATCCTGCTAAATTTGGCTGAAAAATGAAGAATACCGGGTATATCTGGGTATATTTGGTATCACATTGATTTAAAGTATCTGATTTGTTATGTTAAACTGCATTTTGAAGCTCATTTATGTCTTAAAAGAGGGTTATTTGAGTGGATTGGTGAAGGCGAATTGTACATTTTCAGAAAATCTGACCCATATATGACGTATCCTTGGTTGCAGGGGGGGGGGGGGGGGGCATCATTATGTAAGAATATCAATATAAATATATATATAATCATACAATTCTATACCTACCAAGAGACTGTTTTGGTGAATATTCATGTAGAGTAGTTGAGCAATTGTTCCTCGGATTGTTTTCATATATTTAGGCAATTGTGAACAATGTATTGGTCGGTCTAAAACTTATCACCCATGTGTTGCCCCTAATAACCCCCTCATCAAATATGGGGCAATGGGCCAGCATGCATAGACATGGCAAAGAGGTTCTGCTCTTTGATAAAAGTTAGGATTTATTCAGATCGGACCATTTTAAGGGAGGATTTACGAGCTTTCTTTCCATTTAAAATTAAGATATTTCCCGTTTTTGGCATTACCTGGTATGTTCAATGGGTTAGGGCCTAGATCTATCAACAAATCATATTAACATGAACCATGTTACCTCTCTTAAGTATAGATTTGCTATGCTTCAGTGGAAACATTCACCTCATTCATCCCCTTTCTTCTAATTAATTACTGGTACTGTAGGAGATGTTCTGGAAGAGGTTACTGGAGGGGTTACTGGGGGAGGTTACTGGAGAAGTTAATGGAGGAGTTACTGGAGGAGGTTACTGGAGAGGGTTACTGGAGGAGCCTACTGGAGGAGGTTACTAGAGGAGATAATGGAGGAGGTTACTGGAGAGGGTTACTGGAGGAGTTCATTGGAGGGAGTTACTCCAGTAACCAACTATACCCCTTTCCAGTAACCTCCTCAGATAACTTCCTCCAGTAACCAACTATACCCCTTTCCAGTACCTCCCCCGTAACCTCAGGTAACTTCCTCCAGTAACCAAATATACCCCTTTCCAGTACCTCCTCCAGTAACCTCCCTCAGGTAACTTCCTCCACCACTTTTAACAGGTACGGGGGGACATACAGGAGGATGTACAGGGTGACATACAGGGGGATGTACAGGGTGAAGTACAGGAGGTGTTCAGGGGGAAGTACAGGAGGTGTATAGGGGCACATACCGGAGGATATATAGGGTGACATACAGAAGGATGTACAGGGGGACATACAGGGGGATGTACAGCTAGGAGGAGGTACAGGGGGACATACAGGAGGATGTATAGGGGGATGTACATGAGGATGTACAGGACGATATACAGGACGATATACAGGGTGAGGTAAAGGAGGACATACAGGAGGAGGTATCCTCCAGTAACCTTCTCCTGTACCTCTTCCATTAACCTCCTACATTAATTCCTCCAGTAACCTCCTCCAGTAATCTCCTTCCAGTAACCTTCTGCAATAACCTCCTCCAGTTATATCCAGTAACCTCCTCCAGTAATCTCCTCCACTTACCTCCTGCAGTTATCTCATCCCATGCAGTAACCTCCTCCAGTACATCCTCCAGTACCCCCACATTTAGTCCAATCTGCTAAAATGTGTCATGAATAATTTTGGAAAATTGTGGTTACTCCAGGGCTGAGAAAGCCATTAAAACATGCACTATCCCCCATATGTTCCAGTGCTCACAACAAATAATGATACACTAATAACACTGGTGTCTATTGGGCCTCCATTGAAACATATGCAAACAAAAGATTGTGCAGTAAGAATTAACATAGGATCCAATGGGTGTTCCATTCAAACCTATGCAAAAAAAAATTGTGCAGTAAGAACTAACATAGGATCCAATGGGAGTTCCATTCAAACCTATGCAAACCAAAAATTGTGCAGTAAGAATTAACATAGGATTCAATTGGAGTTCCATTCAAACCTATGTTAACTATTGTTTGTGCTTGATAAATCGGACGGTGGTATTATCATTGTTTTTCACAATTAAAGCTACTCCAGGGTACCCCCTTCTCCAATATCTCCTCCAGTATCTCCTCCAATACCCTTTGTCCAGTACCTCTTCCAGTTTTTCCTACAGTATATCCTCCAGTGCCCCCTCCTCCAGTACATCCTCTAGTATCTCCTATATTATATATCCTCCAGTACCCTCTTCCAGTATCATGTTTACCTTCCCCCATGCCCTGCTCCTGTATCGTTTCCAGAACCCCCTCCTCTTGTACCTCCTCCTGTACCTCCCCCCCCCCCCCCTCCTGTACCTCCTCTTTTACCTACCCCTGTACCAACTCCAGCACATCCTCCTGTACCTCCTCCTCTACCCCTGCATGTACCTCTTCCTTTAATTACTCCAGTACCTTCTCCAGTACCTCTATTCCTATCAACAACAGCAGTCCCCCCCCCCGACACACATGACCCATGGCCACCTACTCCAGCATTCCCTCCTGTACCTCCTCCAGTACCTCTATTCTAATCAACATACATAGTTTATCGTAGATAGCCTAGCTCTAAGGAGATCACCCTTATGTGTAGCCCCCCCCCCCCCATACACACACACGCACATATACTAACACCATTGCACCATGAAATTCCCTAATCTGATACTTCTAGCTTAAAGCTACAAATGTCGCGCAGTATTTATTGTATTTATTTTCGCGCACCCATCTTTGTGCGTGAAAATAAATCCTGCATGAAAGGTATACTTATTGCATAAACAAGGTGTGAGACTTCTTTGCTACGTGAATTTAAATACACACGAATAGATGTAAAAGTACTTAGTATGTGAAAATAGATCTGCGCGAAAATAAATACGTCTACGGTAGATATGATGGAGGCTATGTCTAATCACAAACATGCGCCGCCATAACGTGTCGCCATAACGTGTCGCACAACAAAGAACCACACCAGGGTCAGATCTTCAGAAAATGTACAATTCGCCTTCACCAATCCTCTCAAATAACCCACATTTAAGACAAAAATGAATGCAATTTAATATAACAGAACTGATACTTTAAATCAATGTGATACTAAATATACTCAGATATACCCGGTATTCATTTTATATTCCTATATGTGACCGCATAATTGGGACAGGCCAGGCATTATTTTCGCGGCCGCATTTGACGCAACCAGGGGCGAAAATATCGGTGTTTCATGCGCGTATATCGGTGGGTCATGCGCTGATTTCGGTCATACATGCGCCTTTGACGCATAGTCAACCGTGTTTTTTCGGCCGCATTTCTCGTGACAAAAATTACCGGCCGAAAAAAGCGCAACCCGCATTTAGCGCAATCGCTTTTGTCGGACCATCCCATATGTATCGGCCGATATTGATGGATGCGAAAAGTACGCTCCCCATTGAATTACTATGGAGCCGCTTTTTGCGCATGCGCAATTTTCGGTTATATGCATTCCGCTTTCCATAATATATCGACCTACATGGTGGGCATGACCATGGGAAACCTAGGCCAGGGGCGGAGTGAGGGGGCGTCCCGCCCCCTCCCACACACAGCCCTTTTCAAAATCAAGCTAGGGCATTTGTGACTTGTGTGCTCACAAATGATTGTCCCAGAGCTGCCAACCTCCCAACTTGGCGGGAGGTTTTGCGACTTTTAGGACAATTTGGCAATTCCTCCTGACCTCCCAACATTGAATTCAAATCCCCAGCGTATGCAATTTCACATCGGATTACCAGATGGATGTGTATAAAAGTGTCTGTACTTCCTATAGATAGGGCTAATATATAAATGTAAAACTGACATGGGAAGCTCATACACGACAATTAGGGATTCATGGAAACGGCATTTATATAGGTTCTATAAAACCCTTTTTTTTACTTTGAAGGAAGAGTGTGCGTCTTTATGGAACTGAGCAATTAATTATATATGAATACAATTTGAAAGATTTTGCGCACGCCACCTCCTTTTGAAAATGGAACTACCCCTGTATACAATCTAATCCTATTTCTCTCTCTTTCCATAAATTTTGGCACCAAGGTGTCACACATTTTGTCTCATCCACTCTTTTTCCCCCTACGCCTAAGGAGAGGACTATAGAAACCCAAAAGCTGTAGTATACTCTAGGGCTATTACCATCCATACTATTTCATAAACAGTGTGGTATCGATAGTCAATAGTAAAGTTACCAAAACATTAATACACCAACCCAAGTATTGACCTCTCATGTCAAGCGTCTTGAAATACCTGTATTAAACCACTGTTCCAATTGCTGGGAGGGTCGGATGAAGGTAGGGACATTTCAGGCGCCACATTTTGACGCTGTACAGGACCCTCAGTGCCCTCTTGTGTTAAACAAGACCTTTTCACCTAAGCTTTCTCAGTTGGCTTGTGAGTCAGTATACGTTAGTCATAAATGAAGGTAGAATAATTGGGACAAGGATGTTGTATTTATGGATCCATAATGTTTGTTGTCTTAAAAGTGACCATTAACCCATTTGTTGACACTTTAACATATTCATCTCTATAAGGGACTGTTCATAATTAACCACTGGGCCTCTTGTGAGAATTTTCAGGCGTGGGAGGGGGGGGGGGCAACTTTTTTGTGCAGATTCTGAAAGGGGGCTGCGTTTTGGGGAGGGGGCAAACCTTGGAGGGGTGCAAGGTGCCTTATTTATTTCGCCCGCCATGACATAAAAGAATATTCTTGTATCCAAATTATGAAATTCTCTGGTATTAGGCAGTGTTTATCTTGATTCTATCAAGCCACCTTGTTTCAAGGGTCATGAGGTGGTGCAGGGTGGTGGGTCTTTGACATGAGAGACACTATATAGTCAATTCTCCCATTGGGGAGACTTCGACATAATAAACATGACCTTCTGAAATTCTGGACTTTTTAGCCACCACAAATGGATTCTGTGCTGGAAAAGAGAGTACCAGTACTCTTCTATCTACAACTAATATCATGGAAATTATGACCCCAAACACCTATTTTTAGACCGTTTTCTGAAAAATCAACTATGAAGCCGTAGTCAATAATTATTTTGCCCATCTCTTATTAAATGCTATATTTTAGGCCTAATTTTACTATACCTTTTACTATGCCTTTAGGTATGTAAATGACCCCACTGAAATGTATTGATATATCATTAAGTTGTGCATCATTCAAAATCTCTTGGGAACATTAAAACTATCCTAAACATAAAAATTCGGTAATTAAAACAACACATTCTCATTGCTCAAGCATTTTTATTAGGCTTCTCAATGAGGCTCGTCTGGAACGATAAGCATTTTATCAGTTGTACCTGACCAAATATTGACGGCCCGTCCCATGACCAATTGGCTTCTATTACTGATCAGTACACAGTGCATTTCTAATTGTTTTCGACTAAACAGTGTACCTATATATTAACCTAGAGCGAAATGGAGTTAAATTAGTGTGTATATTCACAATTAATGTGAAGAGTCATTTCGGAAGTAAGATATCTCGTTTTACAATTTTTCTTTTCTATGTTGACATGAATAATAAGCAGCTGATTGTCTGTCGTTGCAGACATTTCTTCACTTCTTGAATTTGTGACTTTCTGCTCCTCCATGTCCATATCCTGAGAGAAAAACGAGAAGACAATAAAGTTTAGCTTGAGAGAAATTTTATCAGTTTAGTTTTTGTCCTATATAAATAGAAAGATTCTTGTGTCTCGTAAACTATATTATCATTATACAATATGGATATTTACATACTTGGTTTCTTTAATATCAGAGGTAATGGATGTATTTAGTATTGATGACTTGATTTCAATAACTGTTCTTAATGAGTGCCAATTTTAATGTTAGGAAAGTATAGATATATTCTATGGAAACAAATGCTTAACCTCCTGGTCCGTATTCTGCAGCGTAGCAAGGATGATGGCAGTAAGGTTGTCCTAAGTGCTACATCGAAGCAAAAGGTTTGAATATATTAATGGAACATTCATTTACATTACACGATCCCATGTAATAAATGGTAGAGAGGAAGTTTACCATGTATCATTCTCGAGCTGTCTATGAAAACTGTTCTAATCACGAGAAATGTAGGTGTTGAAATATATACAAAAATTGATATAAAAAACCAACAGTATTCTGAGCAGTAAAGGAAGAGCTTTTGTCGTGCATTTGTATGCAGAAATAAACGTACTTCTGCGTGTGACCCAGGTGAAAGAGTTTTCTTGCAACGATTACATTTCAGACATTGACTATGCCAGTCCTTTCCCAGTGAAGTCTTCCTCTCGGCTGAAAAATGAAAAGAGTATTCAGTAAGATTTTATCATTACTTTGTTAATATAAAAATAACCACTGTTTTTACGAATGCGTCACGCGCTAACAATTTCGTCTACTTTCTCTAATGGTAACTCGAAGGTGCATGACTCATGGTCTGCTGACAAAACAAAAGAGAAAACAATCCATGCGAACCCGAACCGGGACGGATGGGCGTGTCAATATAAATAAGCCTTTCAATTGTATTTTTGGCTGCCCCTAACAGAAGTATGTTTCGTTAAGAATAAATAGTAGGCAAGTGAAGTCTATGTGGTAAGATACCAAAATGAAAATATACTAAGCTGGAAAAAAAACCTCCTCGGGGGTGAATAACGACAGAGAGTTCCATTATAGTAGAGAACAACACGTTATCTGTTATTCTTTCAAGAGTGAACTCAATACTCGTTCACTGCTTGATTATACAATCGCCTGAAAACTCACAGGATAATCGCACTGTAAACAGTCGATAACCCATTTAATTAACTGCTATAGCTGATGTAATTTGTTGTTAATTTGAATTTGAAAACTTTTATTGCTAATATGTTAGCCAATCAAAGGAGCGCTCCAGCTGCATGCGGGAGGATTCCAGCTCCCTTGCCTTGGTGGTTCTTGCATCGTTTGTGTGTAGAGTAACAATATGTCATCTCAGTCATTGATTGACTGTCGATAATTCTCTACAAATGTACAGTGATAGTTTTCTTTTACAATTTGGTATACAAATATGTATGCCTTAAGTATAACAGAAGAGGATCACTCGATGATCATCAGTCATGGTTTGGGGGTATAAAAGGTCTTATAGTTGTACATATATCATTTAAATAAAATAGACATCCTGCCAAATGTAAATAGCTCTTGCATTGTTTTTGAAGGCCTTATAGTTAATACCATGAATGTATTTGTAAAATGTATACTTTAATATCTATGTTCAGCCTAACTGATCCAATAGCATGTGTCCATATATTAAATTTAGTAGTAGCTACCCCTTCCGACTTATATGATTCCTTGCACCTTTATCATTCAACCAAACCATAAATGACTAAATGGTAGAAGGTCGCCATAGGCATGTATATGGTTTGAGGATCTTTTGTTTAATATTTTATTTCTTGTTGTTACCTTCGAGGCTTTTACAATTCTAAACACATATAAATAGGAGCAATGTCATAACAAAAGTAAAATAAAACAAATTGCAGACAGAGATGTCTGATCACTTGAGAGTGGTCAATTTAAGAGAAGTCAAAATCATTATCACACTCCTGGACACTGACCCTCTCTAGTCTTTCATCTTCAACATTTGTAGCAAGGTTTAGATCGTGTCATTTCTGAAGGTTATTATGACCATATAAAACACGAATCAACCCAAAACCTCATGATTTATTCCTCGCTCTTGAAGGGCATTTTGCGCTAATGTTTCCCTCACCGAAGATCTTTGTAATTCGGATTTGTTTCCTATAAATTTACGTCTCAATTCTTTGATCATACTTCTACACATTTATGGGCATCATTATTGACTGACTGAGTGATATATTGATGAGATGATCACGCGGAACAGTTTGAACTTTGTTTCTACAAACATTCCTCCTTTGAAAAATACTTGACACGAACTATTATCTATCAAAATGAATCTTAAACACATACATGAGGCTGGCTGAGGATGCTCGTAATGATAAGACATACCTCACCTCATTGATACTGATACCAGAAACGACCTATAATCCATACAATGCCCTGTTGATGGTCAGATCTTAATCGGATAAAGTTATTCCATGGTAATGTAGATAAGAATGAGACTTTAATGATTTTAGTAATGAGCAAAATGCATGATTTATTCGGCCATAAATGAAAAATCTGTCATGAGTTTATTGTACTTTGACATCAATTGGTCTAGGTTCACAAAGATGTATTCATGCGCATATTTTCCTGGCATCAAAGATACTTTACTGCATGGCATGAGGGATTGAACACTGTATACCGGTTTAGCTTCTATGAATTAAATATTATCTATATTATTCTTGCGTTATACTATAGCATTCCTTTTTTATATAAAGTACTCCGCGTGGTTTCCATACCAATTGGTACTTATAGGTTGAACCATAGAAAGTTATTTGCATTCGGTTGGTCATTATTAGGCAATAGTAAAATGATAGCCATTACTAAAATAATTAATACGGTATATATTTATGCCAACGAGTAACGAACCTCCACAGGATACACTCTCGTGCCTGAAATAGTCCACGCCCTCCAGCAAGATACTTTAGTGGTTGCAGCCAAAGGCACATAACGAAAATAGTTCAAAGTATAACGAAACCAGACAGAGGCCCGCCAGAGATTGGCCTCTCAATGGGTCGGTACAAGAGTTTTCTGATTGAAACATTTTGCTTTGTTTTACATAATGATGTATATAGAGAGATGCATGAGGAAAATTGAAGATTAGCTAAACACAGCTATATATAAATAAATAATAATTATATGCCCGAAGCTTCCTGGTTCCTGCAAATTTTGTATTATTTTCCCTATTCAATATACTTTATTTTATTTTCCACGGAACACATTGAAGAGACAATGGTATTATTTCACCATGTTCCTGGCCACGTATAATATATGCGATCTAGAAAAGGCTGGTATACCGGATATGGCTTAACAGTATACACATATCGCAATGCTTTAAATTGTGTAATTCAATTGATATTAGGAATAGTGCCTTGTTTTTAACTTGCTATACGATATTCAGATGGTTATAATTTGTGATAACAACTTGATTATTGCAAAACTCAAAACAAAAATTATAAAAAAAATAACGAGGGTGAAATTTACGAATTTGCATGCGTTGTCCAAGTTTCCCAACGGATCAAGTCAATGGTGGACACACTATACATCCGAATCAAAGCTAGTTTAAGGTCATGTTGATGTTAATCGTGTTCAGCACGTGTGACAAAATCAACAAAGTAGGTTAAAACAAGACCACTTGTGGGTAAAATGACATGTTACTATGCTTGAATATACCATTCTGTGATGCCCATAGTTGCTATTCATGAGCGCCAGGTGGTGCTTTTTGTGGACACCAGGTGGCGATTTCTACATGGAAATCGTTGTGTAAAGTTCTGTGTAAGCCTATGAATGAATCGTAGACTTCAAGAAATATGCAATCGGCAAAGTAAGAACAATCAAATTATAAAAGTAAGTCAATCACATGCGACGTAATTAAATTATTATTTAAGAAAAGTACTTTTGTAGGGATTGATTATGCGATCCGATTATCGATTACATGTTAAACCATAGTATCACGGAATTGTAATACAAAATATATAGGCCTATATAATGCATGAAATGTTCATTTCCATCCACTGTAAATAGCCAAGTGTAGAATTTGGCTGATGTACATGTACGTACGAGTACTCAAAACGGGTAGAGTGAGTCAAATGCCTGACAGTCACTGGGAGAGGAAACATGATGATCAAATTCATTGACACGGAATAATGAGAAACAATAATTGTTGACTTTGGAAAGTAGCAAAATAAAAGGCTGTACATGGTGTTTTTGCTTCTAGGAGAGTTAGCTGTGCCATATATCCAAATAACCATTCATCAATATCATTAGACCAAGGGCGAGGTTTCCATATGACCAAAGTCATTCCATTTCACTCTTGGCAACGCTCAGTTTTGAGGACAAAAACATCCCTTAGCGCCAAAGACAGACATATAGGGCGAAGGGATCTTATACATGTATTAGGCCTATATGAAATTGTACGAACGCCCCTCGACGGTGGGCTACTTGGGTTCAGGCATGCATGAATTATGTCACCTCTTGGTAAATCATATATATATGAATGAGGTCTTGTATGAATAACATGTGCGAACAGAGAGACAATAATAATGTGGTTAATCACTGTGATGCAATCATTGCGTAATATTGCATAATATGATATAACAAAGTCCAATTCCCCATGTATTTTGATATGTATGGAAAATGCCAAATTCATGTTATTATAAGTTAATGTTTAAGGGACGAACAATATAGTACACAATGTCACATCCCAAATTATTCATGTTGGTGAACACCAGTATTTTTTAAAATGAATTCAATTAAAATCAAAGCACCTTTTTATACGAGAAATGGGTAGGAAAGGGAGACCCGTATCTGAAAGTGAGTTCCAGGTCTTCCAGCGGTTCCATTTTAATCTTCTTAGACTTGGGAAACCCTAAATGTTTGGATAGTATTGCCTATAGGTGGATTATCAAGCGGAAGCGGAAATATCAATATTACTCCCTTTTTATTATTTAAATTGTCCATTCTACAGGGCTATGGATTAGGATAGAGTTGAAGAGGCAGAGACTTTAGTCTTTTGTGAAATTCGTTATAAAGTTACAGTTTTAACTACTCTTAAAAGCAATTCCTCATACGATTTGGGACAGACTGACAAAAAACCGACACTCCCCCGCTAGTTTCAATTACACTAGCTATTGCCTCAAGTGATCTTCAAGCGGATCAGTATGGGTGGATTTTAAGAACAGACATCTTGGGTAAAAATGCTTTTACCTTTGAAATAATTAAATTAAAGGTATTTGAGAGTCAGGATAGGGGATATGAATAAATAAAGGAGGCGGTGAGTGCGCGGAGTATTCTTTTTCCAATTTTTAGAACGCAAACTTTAGTGTTAGCTGTATAGAATATTCCTAAGTGGTTCCTATAGCCTATCTTTAAATATTTAAATGGTCAGCCACAACATCCTTTTTAAACGGCGTATATCCACACAAATATTAAGCAACCCTCCTTTGAAGCTATGCATGCACCCTTTTCACAAACCGCTCTCTACATGACGTGCAAAGAGTAACTATAATGAGCTGTAAAAACTCACACTACGTATGCTGCTATGGCATGTACATCGCCTGAAATTATTTGCGCTTTTATTTTGAATTTCTATAAGAAACTTAAGAGTCACGAAGTTCCGTAAAAGTTCCCATTCTCAAGCAGTAGCGTTATATGACATACATAATAACACAGAACTATAATAGTTATAGTTCTGTGATAATTAAGTTCAAAGATAATTATTTTGTCGAGGTGTATTGATATGGTTGCGAATTTGAATACACATTCCTAACATGATTACAACGGGTTAACAGGTGTGTTGTAATCGAATAGCAATTCTCACGTTACCGTGAAAAACAAAATCTCTGAACATATCTGGTATTTCCCCGAGGGATATTCTGCGCCCGGGTCGATCCGTAACGTGTCAAATACCCTTAATAGGATCCAAACAAGCGTTTGTGGGTCATTATTTTCGAGTTTGCAGCCCAAACAATCTATAAACTAGGAGGAATTCAATACATCGGTTAGAAGTGTGTGGGGTGAAACTGAAGCATGTATATATAGGGTATTTAAAAATGATATAAATCGATCAATACATACTGACAGTTCTAGCAGTTTATTTAGGCGAATGTCTGCTGCTGGTAAATGTTTTAATTATTTCGTGAAGCCAAATAAGCAGGTCTCCGAACATGGACATGTTATTTGAAGGAACAACACTATTTTGGTAATAGAACGAGAAACAGGTGGATGACAAATTTATATTATCCGGAATGTCTATGAGAGTCCATTGGGATAATATGATATGGCAATAGTTTGCTTACTGGAGACTAAGACTAAGACTTGCGCCCCGAGAAAGGGACCGTTGCTATGCCATTGTTCTCTCCCGATTTATATTTGTATCCACCGAATACACATCATATATTTTTATATTATAGCTTTTTATATGTAAACAAGTTTATGTGTTGAATTTATTCGGGGTTGATAATGATTTGATTGCTGATGATTTATTTCAAAACATATTAGAATACGTTAGACAATTAAAACTAACCACTATGAACATATTTTTATGAGATTTAATTCTTATCAGATATCAGGATTGTAAGGATCCCATATCCTTCTTTTATTTTTACCATTTTTACCGTATTAAATGATAGATTCGTATATGTACAGTCGACTTCGAAAGGAATAGTAGGTCAAATTAGATTGTTAGTAAATGGATGTTGAAGACTATTACAGAATTTAGTTTTGTTTTGTTGAGTAGGGAAGGTGAACAAAGAGTAATCGTCTCTGCATTCACGCGCTAATAATAGCAAAAGTATATTTGAAACCTACGAATTGATTTGCTAACTCCATTTTACAATAACGAAATGCTTCTCATGGGAATTCTAATGAGTTTGTGATAATAACGTTAATTGTGAGTTGACAACTTACGATAGCTCCCTATCGTGGATTACATGCGAGACCTCCTCTATACATCAAATTGAAACGGTAATCTTGTTTTATGCCAATTGCGTCGCAAACACGATCCACATTCTACCTGCACATTGTAAACACAGAACATGGCCTGACGCTATTTTCGTCAATCGATTAAACTCACCCACAGATGGAATATATGGATATTCGAGAGCGAGGCGTTATCTATCCAAGGCCTACAGATTCTGCAAAGGCTTCAGAAGTGACTCCATGATAACGTATAATTATATATATACCCTCTCATGTGTAATATTATGTCTGATACGATGATACTGATACGACGAGTTTTCGTTATCACGCGTTTCATCCCCGGCTGATCAGTACCAATTAACTTTACTTCTATCAATATTGACCACGCGATGAAAAAGGTATGAGTAACATAGTCTGGGATATCTAGACCCAGAGGTTTGATCTTTAACTATAAACATGTTTTTGCATGGGTTTGTATAAGAACGAACAATTAACATTTTTAACATGTCCTCCGCCTTCTCTAGGTCGGATATATTAGTTTTATGATTTATTAGTTTTGAGTTATGTGCATGAAATTATGAAATTCAATGAAGCTTCAACTCGAGAGCTGTCAAATATATCATGGCAAAATATTCTATATATTACCAATCCTTGAAAACATAGGAACCCCATTAAACGAACCTTAATAAATCAAACCGTCCCGTCCCTCCTATGTTCTGAGTTGATTTCCATCACTTCGATATTCTATATATCATCTTCTATGCAATATAGGATATATGCTTGAAACAGTATTATATTACCGGTAGTATCATGACACGACTTCTAAGCTTTCGCTTCCGTTTATATTTAGAGTGACTCATATTCTGTGGTCACAGGAAATGGTATCATTTGATTGTTTTGTTAACGAATAAATGAACATATTTGAGGAAGAGTCAGGAAATCACCAATCGCCAACAAACTTATGACTGGCTATAAAATGCAACGAGACAAATTGTCATCAATGCAGGTTTGTGATGTAACGAATACAAAACCATTTGGTCATTATCATGATATTATATTATGCGGATATGTGCCGATGTTTGGACATGTGCCCCTCATTTTGTAGTTTTCGCGGTATTTTGGGGGACCGTCCGAATCATGCAAATATTGCATCAAAATGATTCGAGTTAGAAGTAAATTAAAATTAAAATGATTCATGATCATACATGACATGTTAAAGACTGAAATTGTGTTCTTACCGAAGTAAACTTCCTTGTCGCAGCGTGGACACTTGGGCATTATGGAAGAGTGTAGTAGTAGACAGGAGGAGAGCCAATCTATACCTTTCCAGGGTCTGTTATGATGTGGGGACACGCCGACCAGGACCCAGCTATTATAGTCGTGAGTCTGTGTAGAGGAGTCCGTGTGTTGGGTGTGTGTGTAAGTGCATGTGTTGGAGAGAGTTCGTCTGCCGAAGTAGAAAGGTAGGTTTGATTGGAGTGGGCGTCACAGTCAACTGAGCTCTATGGCAAACGCGTAGTGCATCCTATTACGTTGATATAGATCTTCTTCTTGTGAGACAATGTTATTTCATGTGTACGATTGTAAATGTTTTAGTGTATTTTTTTAGATGATTTTTGGCCAATAGACGCCCTCTTACTGAGTCTTAAAGGCAGGGCATCCTTTGGCTATGAATGCCCCGGAGCCGTAGAAAATATACACACGTTTGGGTCAGATTTTCAAAAAATGTACAATTCAACTTCGCCAATCTTCTCAAATAACCCAAATTTCAGATGAAAATAAAGTTCAAAATACAGTTCAACCTAGCCAACCAAATTGCTAGAATGAATGCAATGCCGGATGTTGTCCAAATTGGAGCCTAATTTAGCAGAATTTAATAAATGTGTACAGCTGCCAGATGAACATTTTCTGAAAATCTGACCCATATTATTCCTAGTTGCTTGCTTTTCCCCCCAGGCCAATAGGCCTATGCATTGTTTAAGGTTAAGGATGAAATCATGACTAAACAAATTAATGACCTCCATTCCAGACTTCATCGGGCCCTGATGATGATAACCCCTTTGGCTTTGCCTCGGAAAAAACCGAGCAACTAGAGGTATACCCGAACCCTTTCCATGTCCTCAATGTCAGTAATTCTTCCTTTAATAATCGTTTATATACCAGAGAAATACAAATAAATATCCTTTTATAGAAAATATGGTTGGAAAAAAACAAAGTAACTAAGACGTTCAAGCTACTTTTCCAGGGGTATATATATACTTGCCTAACTATAATTAACTTTCACCACTGTGCGCATGCCCAGTCCGGCTGACCTACCTGGCTATGCGGGCACCCTCCACCCGGTCTCCCGGTGGACGTGCAGAGGTGTAAGTGCCTCTGACCATACGGCCGCTGACCCCCTGCAGCCTGTACACCTATGCTTACTTGTTTTTGTTGATACACTGTTACGAAAGTTGCCATATACTAAAATCTAGCAGATAAAATGTCCTCTTATTAAGCATGACCAATCTTAACATGTCATTTAATAATATTGGATAGCTGATAGTATTATACAATAACTCAAATTCTGGGAGAAAAAGGAGAAAGTTAGAAGCCTATGGTTAATACATAAGGCTTCTGTGAGCCTGCCCGCCTAGCTCATAGTTTGGGCCGTTTTCTGCCGCTCTCTGTATGGCGCTGCTGTCAATTTGTAAACTGCCCTATTCCTTCATGTGATTACCTATATTTATGTAAAGAATCATTGACTCAAAAACTGTTCCTTCTATGATGATGAGGACACTTATTGAATGTAGAAGTACGTTGAGGTTTTGTGAAAATGTAGAAAGCTGGTTAGAAGAACAAATAAATATAATTATGCCTACCAATGGTTTAAGCCGACCAATATGAATACCAACTCGGGTTTGCATGGGATTGAGGAAGATAAAGCTATTATAAATTACATATTCCACTGCTAAACGTTTTGCCTACATATCAAATGTTATAACAAGAAGCAACCAAACTTTCCCCAATTCCGACTGGAATTCAAAACGAAAATAACAAAGGTTCTGGAGAATACTCAGAAACAAATGAAGTACAAAGTAATTATATACCGTACCTAGCTGTATGTGTGGTTGAACAAATGTGTGAAGAAACACATAGCTTGAGAAGGCATCATCTGATAGACAAGGGCCGGTGTACTTCTTGATTTATTTGAGTTCTTTCACTTATCTTCAAATTACAAAGTTGCATAATATTATGTAATGGTTACACAATAGAGTCAATTAACCTTAATTAACGCTAGGGGTGATCCCCTAGCATCGACCAACGGCATGGACATGTCGACTCACAAATCAGACTTAAATTCCCAATCGGATAGTGACTCTTGTTATCAAGGACCTACGCTACAACCTTTTGCCTCAGGACCTAGTGGATACCCGATTGATCCATCCCAATTAGGATCATCTACCAAATCTCCCCTTCTGATATGCAACAACAGAGAATGACATCGATCGTCCCCTCGTCCTCGGCTATGCATGTCTACCAACCACCCAACTATCAGCAGCTACCGCCACCAACACAACAGATAAGTCAGTTTCATCAACGATCCTATAGCTACACTGTGTAGCTATAGGATCGTTGGTTTCATTATGACACTGAGGAGTAGATCCCCACACCTTGAATTAAATTGAAAAATCTTTTATTGTCAGTAATACAATTATGGACATAGTATGGCAGTAATGATAATAATAAATGTAATATATAAGCGACCCTGCAATATTCATTGTTCTTATTTTTTTTTAAATCGTGATATGTAGGCTTGTACATTGAGTTTCACTCAGTACAAAGTGATAATATGGAATATATTTTTGGCCATAGCTGGAATCATACAATACAGGATGATTATAAACATAATATGGCAGTGAATCAACCCTACCTTGAGAATATCGTTTGTCCCTTGATCTTTAGCCCATCATGCTTCTTCACCATTAGTGATTTTGGCAACTCTTTTCGATTTTTCCTCACTGTGCCACAACAGAAGGTAAAAAATCGGGTACATAGGTCCTGAAACATGTGAACTGTCATGAAGTAGTTGTCGAAAAAGACTCTGTAACCCTTTCCAAGAATACTGGCAGATTCTAATAACTTAGCGACGACATCAGTGTAGAGATTTTGTGGTCCATTCCCTGTAAAATACGGGACCACTTGGAGTGCATAGCCTAGAAAAGAATTATTGGAATATTAAATATTTTGATTTTATATAGTTCAATTGATTTTTTTAGAATAAAATCCATACTGCCATACATCTGAATATAAATCCAGGTCTTCTGCTTGAAAGAGTTATAGGTTTTATATATGGCTTGGACGCCCGCACTACGCTGGAATAAACACAGAACGGAGGAATGGCCTTGAAACCTTCATCAGGAGGTTTTATTTTCACCATAATACAAATACAATATATAAAGAAAAAATTATACGTGTGGCGTGGGCGGAGAAGCGGTTGAGAGTGGAAGGTAAGGTGGGCGTGGAAGCATTGGGACTGTGACGTCATAGGTAAACACAAGGGCGACGTCATAAGCGGGACCAAGGGGGGCGTGGTTACCTAGGCGGCGTAGTTAGGGGTGTGACTTCTCCAATATAATCGGTGATGTTTTCACCTGCACATATATGGCTTGGACGCCCGCACTACACTGGAATAAACACAGAACGGAGGAATGGCCTTGAAACCTTCATCAGGAGGTTTTATTTTCACCAAAAGAGGCCAAACCGAAGTCACTTGTGAGAAGAAAGATGCTCAGCAATAAATGAATCCACTTTAAGCTTTGTGTCCATCTCGGGCGTGATGTAAGAGTCCACACACGAAGAACGCCAATTACCTCGGGCTTTAATGTCAGAGAGCTTAACGCCCATAGACGCCATATACGTGGCGCCACCTCTCCTTAATGATTGGGGGCTGAACACGCCTGTGAAGCCTGCACGTAGAATAAGGGCTTGAAGAAACTTCTTGAAGTTGTCGTAGGACGGTGATTCACGCCCAGCAGAAGAGAACAATAAGGCTGAAGGAGATAATTTTTCAGCAAAAACACATTTCTTCAGCCAATACACAGCGCATAAGGCGCAGTCATTAAGCATAACCACTGGAATAGTGAATGGAGATGCTGAAGTCTTTGAAGTTTTTACCGTGACAAGTATGCCCCAGGGAGTCACTGAGACGTCTTCACGGTGTAGAGAGTGGGGGGAAGGAACTATATGTCCCACTCTCAGCAAGGTCCTGAATAGGAAGACAATCATGGTCCACATCCTTGACTCTGACGCAGAAGAATAATTAACCTGACGAGACATCAGAAGAAGGTGGCGTGGCAACAGTGCTTCAGAGGGAACTGGAGACGCCCCTGGCAGACGGCTGACACCTTTTAACACCGACTTGATTGCTGGATGTGACATGGGCGGGCAGTCGGTGAAGCGTAGTCGTGCACCAAACACCACGCCACTAAGGTAGGTCGTAACTGAAGAAACTTTCATGAAGGTGGAGAGGAAAGCTGCGAACATACACACCACGTCGACTTGTATAGGAGACGACGGCAGCTTGTTATCACAGATAAATTTAATAAATAGACGCCACTGGCGTTCTCTTTGTTCCAGCGTCGATGGCGCTACAGATGATGCTTGAAGTTGATGGACCTTTTTCATCCACGCTGTCATACCTATCATAATGACAAGGAACATCAGTAAAACAACACAATCCAGCTTGAGATAGTATAGTAAAGTCACATGGCTTTTTCATATAAGGAAGGCGTGACAAAAAGTCGGCCACCTCATTATTCTTGGTGTTAATGTACTGAGGAAGAAGTTCAATATCGTAGATGAAAGTGATCCAATACAGTTCGTATAACCACTGCATGCAGGTCTTATTAGAACTCATGCCGTAGTTAACATTGCCACGACTTGTGTATTATCTATGAAGCAATGGACTCGGGAACCTCTCAACAAGTCCTTCCAGCGTTTGACGCCTACCAGCACCGGGTAGAGCTCTTGTACATTAATGTTGTCCACACAAACATTCTCAGTAGGGGCGTCAATTAAATGACCACAGTCCGTATCTGACCAAGGCACTACACATGCTTCCCAGGCGCCTGCAAGCCAGTCAGCGCCGAGAAATGCGCCGAAACCCTTACTTGAAGCGTCAGACACTAGGGGAAGATGAAATTCAGGTTTATTTAATAGCCTCACACCGTTGAACACTTTGCAGAAGCCATGCCACCACATGAGACCACCGTCAGCTTTGGCAACTGCTCCCAGGGCGTGAATACACTTGGGCTTGTCTCTGACTACCGAAACACAGCCTTCCAAAATTTCATTTTCGACTATCGTATCCATCTTGGAACGAGCAGGTTCTTCTAGAATAGATGAATAATTTACACAGTTGTACGCCTGTACTGGCGAATCTACGACGTCAAAGCCATCAATAATACCGTAGAAAACTTCTATATAGCGATTAAAAACTGCACAACCTTGACGGCTCAAAATTGCAAATCTACTCGGCTTTAGCTGCACGGGAATACACCCGAGCGTATGAACACAGTCGCACATACCATCAAAACATTCACTAAAAACCTTCACCAAACGATCATTCGGAGAAACAGGCGTGGAAAACACCACGCCATCATAAGAAATATCAGATTCATCTCGATAAAATTCGGCAACAGCCTCGCAAATATAATGGTAATCACAATCACTATCACAAGAAGTCTCAATATCACCTGGATGGAATAAATCGGGGGGAAAATCCTCTTGCAACGTAGCGAAAACACTACTTACAGTGTCCTTGACGGCCATCTTACCCTCTAAACTCCCCTCCAAAGCTGGAGAATCAGGAACAGAGTCTATCGCAATATCACAGATGGCGCCACTACCCCGACTTACCCCTGCCGCATCCTATTTAGACGCCTTGGTCGACGCACAGGTCTTCGCTCCGTGATCAGCTGATCCGCATGAAGAGCATCGGTGGCCGTAGTCACATTGGGACCTGGTACATCCACCAGAGTTAAACTTGAAACACATACGTTCCTTGGTACACTTGGCTTTTACAGAAGACTTCAAAGAAGCTGCTTTGCGTGAATTTTCATAGGAATAGTAGCGCAATACCTCCTCCTGGCGTGTATCGCCGAAAGCGACCAGACCTTTCTTGTTGGCTCTTGAACTGACAGCCTGATCATACGCCAATGACGCCTTGAGAGTGTACATGGATGAAGCATCTTTCTCCGTCATGGTGATACAGTGAGATAAAACACTTGACAGTTCCTCTACAGGGCGTGAGTCAGAGATTAACTTTTCCATAAGTTGTAAGGACAGAAGCAAAAGTTCATTAAAGTTTTCAACTGTCTCACCCTTGTCTATGACCGATTCGCGGTCGAAAGGCCCGGACCTCCTCCTAGAAGAACTGCGCCGACGAAGGTGAGATGACGAGCCCGCTGTATATATGGAACTCTCTCTACTGTGCGCTGGCTCTTCATCCTCCAGATCCCGACGAGACTTCCTGCCTTTATCTTCATTGATATGAATCTCACTATCTGAGGAGCCTACTGATGACTCGGGCTTCTTTTCTAGCGCCTGGACCGCCGTCAGGAATCGACTGACCATGTTTTCCAGACCCTCTACACGCCCGGTGAGTTGACTTGTTTTTTCACCGTCTAATTTTGCCACCTCTGCTATCAATTTACGATTGCAATGCAATCCAGTCGGAGCATCATGCTCAAATCTGCAGGGCGTACAATATCTACCCATCTTAAAATCGGAACTTGACTCAAAATCACGCCAAAAAATTATACGTGTGGCGTGGGCGGAGAAGCGGTTGAGAGTGGAAGGCCCAGACCTCTTCCTAATCGGTGATGTTTTCACCTGCACAAAGTATTTTACAAAGATCAACATGGGTTATATGTTCTGGGAAAAATATATTATTATTATTATTATATTATATTATTATATAATATAATATTATTCTTACCTGTGACGCTCTCAGCTAGCATCCATATTTTAAGTCCCCATTTGGTGGGCTTGGCCGGGTTATATTGCTTGTGTATAATACCTGAGCGCAAACTATACGGCAACATGCTTATTACGCCTATTTGGTGAACCAATATGATTATGAATCCGAGCAGCCAAAAAACAGCCTTTGCTCAGAGAAATGATTTTACTCTTACCGATCGCCGATAATATAAGATATAGGAAGGGGTTAGGCTACAGTGTCGGTTTGTGAGTTTTAACGATACCATATTAATCGATGATGAAGGTACTAGCTAACGACCATCGTTTTTGGAACTGTAAACTTATCAGGGGTAAACACCCATGATTATATTATAGATAATCATTAAACCGTGAATACGGTGAACACATTGTGGATTATTATGAAAAGATACTGTTTATATATATTTGAATGTATTACATGTATGACACATTGGTTTTAGTAGGGGTGACAGGTATGAACACAGGTCATAGGCATTGGTACACAAACTTTCCTGAATGATATTTAATCCTATTTATATTTTTCACCGTTTTCAAGCAGGCTTGAATAATTATTAGGAAGGTTGAAATAACATGAAAATGCTTTTTTTAAAAAAAATATAGGAGATATATCACATGTTGTAACGAGACATAACATATTCCCATACCAGGTCAAGGAATTTTATGTAAGAGAATAAAAGGTTTCAGAAACATCGCAGGGTAGTAACTTTTATTTTAATCAAAATATATGTATATGGGCATCTTTTCGTCAACAAATACTAATTGCAATCTAATATTAATGTTTTGTCTCGGAGTATTTTATTATTTTGAAGCTAATAGATGATGGAATGCGACACAAATATTCCAAAATAATATTTTCCATGTGTAGCTCAGTTTAAATTAGATATTACATAAATATTGTTTTTTTTTCTATGATACTGAACACATGTGCATGTGTCGAAATCATTTTCTTCAGCAGAAAGAATATATTTTCTAAATGCGCCTGTGTATTGTATTCAAATTCCATAATTATTACTTATTTCCTTGCCTGAAAAAGCACTTTTATTGCAATAGCGGTGGAGATTCTGGCTTAAGAACTTCGAAAGTATGGTTCCCTCATAGGAACTAGAATGAAATGGTGATAATCATGTGTGATCACCCCAAATACAGGTTGTCGAGACCCTAGGCTCAAAAACCAAATGATACCCGATTGGGAGAATTACTCATATATGATGTGTTTAAGGATAATGAGTCAGACGTCACATAATTGATATTTTCCAAAGTGATTTTAATATTCACAACAACCCTTGGTCAGAATGTTTTCATTTGGGGGTGTTCAGCTGTTAGTGGCATGACTATTCATCAAATTTAGAGACTTTATTGAAAATATTTACACATAACTGAGGTTGTTCTAAGGACCACATTTTTCTAAATACACCTACTTTACAAAAGTGGGTGAGGCATCACACATGATCATAATGTCATGTGTCCAATTTTTGTCGTAGTTATCATTTATGGCCACATGTCTGTAATCTTCTCAATGCGTGTATAATTGTATTATTACATGATGATAAACTTCTAGTAAATGACTTAGTTATTGTGTGCATGTTCTATGTAACAATGAACGATTCCCTACAGGGACGGTTGGAAGACTTGCTAAAAGTAAAAACAGTAATCCTATTTCGAAGGAAATGAAATTATATATATTCTAAACAAATTATCATGTCAGCTTCTACATAATCTGTATAACATACCTAACATATTACATCATACGTTAGGTACAAAACATCACTTGAGATATATTCTAGTATTTCTAGTAGTATTGATATTCATGAACATCTCCATATTTGAATCGTTGTAGAGCTATTGAGCACACAGATAAATAGATTAATTTGTAAAAAGAAATAATAAAAAGGCATAGGCCTACACATAGGGCTAGTAGGTGTACACATTTACAGTAATCAAATCACTTACAAATCAGTCCTATTCTCTTCAAACGTATGACTCAGTATGATAAATCATTGGTGGACTAAATACCCTAGAATTTACAAATGTTTTGGAAGTTGCTGGACGGAAAGAATACGTACACAACCCACCCAAACTATATCGACTTCCTTCAACAAAATCTACGCCATTAATATCAACACATGCAGTATGTATGGCTCTGTTAATATGGATGGGAGAGCTTCTGTATATGTATTACATATTATATATTAATTTATGCCACTGAGAGTACATCCCAGGTTGCGCAGATGCACTTAGGATGCGCAGCCCTTGCACGGCCGCGGACTACATCCGGACTCAGGGAAAAGTGCAGCCAGTGTAAGCCAGCCTTGCACATCCGGCTGCACTTTGGCTGCACTTTTGCTTGGCTGCACTTTGGCTGCACTTTTTTTCCACATCCGGCTGCACTTTGGCTGCACCTTTTTGCACATCCGGCTACACTTTGGCTGCACATCCGGCTGCACTTTGGTTGCACATCCGGCTGCACTTTGGTTGCACATTTTAGTATACCTGGGGTAGGGTATTGCAGGTGGGGCTCAGATTACTTGGGATCAACTTAAATATTTGCTTATGATTTGCACTAAAGTAATGAATACATCCATTATGGGGCCAGAAGTTGTGTTCAACCATTCTTTTCAGTCTATGCTACATTTACTTGATGGAGGAAAGAAGGTAGAAACAACAATAAAACCAGTCATTGTATATGTACATTTATTTTATTTACATCCTTTTTACATCAATAGTGTATTAAGCAGAAGGATTCTCTATAAATTGATTTCTCTAAAAACCCATAGCTCTATCGCAACTTTCAATTATATCAACCCAACATTATAATATTAACCAAATGTAACCACACCATTATAAATGGTCTTAATTATTCAGAATTAACACCATTTGTTTAGTTTTACAGGCTTTTAGGCTCGAGTTTTATTCCAAATACCTGTTCTGTTCTATTCTATTCTAAAACAGCATTGTTTATTTCCTATTTCAATATGGTTGTTGTGCTCTAAACTGTCTAAACTGCTCCTCTGCCCTCTTCTTTCGCTTGTTTATTGTAGACACAGCGCTCCTCAACATGGTCCCAATACACTTGTGAGATTCTTTCTCAATCGCAGCGCCATTGGGGTGTGCCAACCTTACAGCCTCTGAAATAAAATGTGAATTCATTAGTACATGCTTTGTCAACCAGCAATACCACTCTTATAACAGGAAGGATCGTCAGGAGGGCATTAGAAATTATTTCATATGTATGAGAATATGATTCCTTTGTAATACCTTATTAATCTTTTAATTATAGAATACTAACATGATGAAGGTCAAAAGATAGCAAAACGTTGGTGATTATTGATGAGAAAAATCTTCAGCCTGATCAGTTTTCTTAATTTTTAATAGAGAGACAATGTTAAATCATAATGGAATAAAATTGCCTCGACAATGATTATTAAATCTAGCTGCTCAGCCTATCCAACCCTGTAGATATTAAATGTAATTTGAAAATGTGTTATTTATTAAATGCAATATGCTTACCAATCACCACATTGTACAGGTCGTACCCTCTGAACGATAGTTTATTCTCGGTGCCGCGTAGGTTAAAGTGCCTTGCTGCCTCTGCGTCCATAAGCCTATTCATTGCACTCAATGCCGTCTTACCAGGTGTCTCCCCACCAACATGAGACAGCAGTTCAATCTGCAATGAAATATGTCCATTAATAAAAATATTTACATTAATGCACACAATATAAATACACACAAGGGGTAGTCAGGTTACTACCAAAAGAATGGAGCAATACAAACATGTTACCCAGATTATGTACCGGAGAGTAGAGTAACAGAACAATTTCTAATTAACTAATGTATGGAGACCATTCTTTGTTATCACATCGAGTGCCAGAACATTGGGGTCATGAGATCGTTGAAATTGTCCTACACCCAAAGAGTACTAGATTTGCTTCTTATCTAATAACAATTGAAAATTTAGCTACATGGCAAATCATACTGATGTGCACATTGTATTCGTATTGTTCGTTGGAGTGAGTGAGAGTAGGTGCTTAACACCCTGTTAACATCCTTTTGGAGGCTTATTTAGAGAGAAAGGAGAGAACACAGAGGGTAATTGTGAGGCACTGAGAGGTAGAGGAACAGATTACTCACAATTCCATTTCGTTTGACAGGGTCCGCAAGTTCGGCCTCCAGCTGGTCGACCTCTTCTCTTGTGGCCATCGGTTTGGGCAATAACAGCACTCCGGTGTTGATTATCGTGCTCCGCTCGTTTTGTGTTTGCTGCGACAGCGTCCTGATGATGGTATCTATTTTTTCGGTCAGTTCAGTCAACTTGCCAAACACAAACCACTGGAAGCCTGGAATTTCAATGGGTAAAGAGAGAACTCTCTTAATTATTTATATTTAGCCAGGTTATTTTTCACTGTCCATTTTCAAACTGTCATGCACTTAGGTTTTTTGTATGAAAATAAGTTTAATAAAGTGAATATCTCCTTAATTAACTCTTATTTCTTTGTATTGGTACATTAATGCACATGGTGATTATATATAGAGAAGAAAGACACACAAGTGACTTAGCTTTAATACATATTTGAATATATTTAACTGATAGGGGACATTTGATAGCTGATTAAGTACATGGTTACTTACTGGAATTATCCATCAGCGGCCGTTTCTGTGCATTGAGGTGTGGTGGTGCTAACTGTGCAGAGCCCAAGGTTGAGGAAGTCGCATTTTGAGTGGTCTGGTGTTGTTGCGCTGTTGACTGTTGCCTGGGGGATGATGGTGCTAACTGTGGAGAGCCCAAGGTTGAGGAAGTCGCATTTTGGGTGGGCTGGTGTGGTTGCCTGGGGGATGATGCAAATGGACCGGCGGGTTTCTTTTTGGACCGGCTTCTTCCTTCATCGGTCTCTGTTTCGCTCTCTGTCACTTCCCTCATTCTCTTAATCCCTTGTCCTCCTTTTCTCCCTTTTACTACCTTCTTAGTCCTCGAGAGTTGTGGTATTACCTCACTTGTGGTTGTGCGGTCATTTAGCAAGGTTTTTTTGAGCTCTTCAAGGTTCTTGACTGCCTGTACAACATTCTCCTCCACAGAGTTCTCCTCCTCACTTGTATCGTCTTCATCACCGGCAGTATACGTGGCATCGTTGTCTGAATCGTCGATTAGGGATGCTGCCTGATCGTCAATGCTCTCATCAAACATGTCTACTGAAGACGTCTGTGACACGCCACCAAGCCCTATGGGAGGGTTGGGCACTTGCACATCTGCAATGATAGAACAAAAAGCACATTACACACGTTTCTGATTGGCTGATAAAGAGAGATTTTTTATATTTAAATAGTGGAAATTAGTATTTGTTGTCTATACTTTTTCCCTGCCAATGGTTAATATGATTTGATACTAGTATAAATAATAGTATAAATATGATTTAGTAGGCATCACTTTTTGACATCAATGTTTACTAACCAGCCAAGGATAGGCTTGTCATCAGAATGTTCCTCCAACCAGACCATGTTATCAATTTATTGAACATTTCAACACCACTTTTCCATTCCTTCTTAACATAAAGACCCTTACCTTCTTTTGCCGATTTAGCTTCTTTCACCAACTTGCGCCGGAGGTAAGTCATAGCATCCTCTGAAAGTAAACAATATAATGATACATCTGTTTTTTGGGGGGTTGTTGAGTTTTTGCTAGGCTTTTCACCCTATCAGTTCAACTATCACTTTCTCAACGTATGGTTTCATTGCTCATGAGGCATTTTACCCTATCAGTTCAACTGATTAAGTACATGGTTACTTACTGGCATTATCAAGTACTGGCTTTATCAAAGTAAGGTTTCATTGCTCATATGAATAGTGCCAATAGTGCCAAACAATGACTACATAATTCAACATTATTGCACTTGTCACCATTATCTTTGCTTACCATTGTTGCTTACTGGGTCAGCCTGTTTTCTTTTGGGTCTCGGATCGTCAGGTTTCACTGAGCTGTCAGCCTCACTCTCCTCCTCACTATCATCGTCCTCCTGTCAATAATCTGAAGAATGTGAACTTTCAGAGATGACTGTAGATGAATTGGGATATTTGTGTTATATTTGCAATGCTTTGGAAGTCTTACTTGCTGCTTTAGGGGCTTTCCATGAAATAATCTATTATTGTAACTAAATACAAAATTAAACTCAATACTGCAATAATGTACCTTAGACCACTAGCTGTTGAGAAATAAGAAACAAGAATACCTTATTCACAGTTCATGTTCATGTTCATGTTCTTTTTTTATTAATCAATAACATTAGCATGAATAACTTAACATTCAACATTTCTATGTACAATTCTGGTCATATAGGATAACATATACGGAATATGACTACATATATTCTCTATATGAAAATAGAACTCGGACTGAATAGTCGTCACCGGTAGATAGAAAAGTAGCACTTTCCACCGCTAACTTTATCATGGGTATCCTTCGCTATGAATACCTACGCTGTATAATAAGTAACCTCACTAAACATAAATTTATACTGCATGAGATCAAACTACTGCTGAATATTACAATGCATTATTCACTCAAACTCTTAAACTCAACTCACTACAACTCTTTATGGATAAGTGGCATGAGACAAAAGCCGTTAGCATCCCCTGCCATTGGTAGTAGGATCGCCTTTTGTTGTAGTTTCCTCTTGTTGATCTTTTTCAACACAGTGTTGGAGAAAGATGAGAGGTGGAAAATGTTCAAATGCTTGCTTTCTATTGGATGGATGAAAAGATTAGTCAGTTTTTGCACCTTTGCCACCTTGCACAGCAATGACCCATTGGTTAAGACCTCCTGGACTATGCCAAATGACCCATCTGTCAAGAAATAGACACAGTCCCGTTTTTTGGTGGACGGTTCAGATACTTGGTTTGTTGGTTGGTTGGGCGGTGTTTGTTGCTGTCCATGGTGTTGTCTTTCGTCGAGTCGTTTCACAACTTGCCTGATGGGAGTGACACCAGTGTGCACAAGTCCCTTCAGTTTCCCCAGATAGTTCTCAAAAGGAAATGCGCTCAACTGGTCAAGGGACACCTTATGTTCTCTCACATCATCAGCCAGATGGGCAATGCTATGCATGTTATAGGTTATAAATTGTTGACCGTATATCCTATGGCAGTCCTTGGCAAACAACCGAAGCAATTGTCCGGCATATTCGACATAGCTCTGGTCTTGGACAAGCTCATCAGACAGGAGGATCCTCATGGCAACACTTAGGCCAAGGAAGTGGCGATACTGCTCCTTGGGTATGTTGTCCTTCAGAGCTACTGGACCCGCATACAAGAGGAAGAATCGGAATTCTGTTGCCTTCCATCGCTCCATTTCATCGATTCCCCGAGTTTGTCGTTGAAATGCAGATGGTATATGTGGTTTCATGGCAGTCAAGCTGGCTGTTATTGCGTCTAACTGCCCTGTCCCTAGCTTGAATGGACTTCCTGGCCTTTTCCATACTCCTAGCAAACGACGAACAACACCAAGACATACCAGGTGCATATAGTCGAGTACAAAAGCAGTCACCATCGGAATGTTCAGTGGGCTCACTGCAAGTGGAGAGACTGCTACTTGGTGCTCTTCGTAGCTTCCAGCTGCAAAGCCCTCATCTGTGCGTAGCTCCTCGGTTAAGGACAACAACCTGACAGAGCGATCATAGATCCCATGCACAGTGCACCTCTCACAAGAAGAGTAGCCAGTGTGTCCAGTAATACATTTCATGAATGCACGCGCTGGTGCATCACACACAAATGCACGAAGACGGAGCTTATACGTTTTGCCATTGTGTCTGATATCACTGGCACAGAGGGTCTCAAGCTCTTCTATGAAGTCGTGCAGGTAGTCGTGCACATTGTTTGGTTTCTGCTTCCCAGTCCAGTGTGCTATGCCAAAGGGGTTGCCGCCATTCACATTTGCAAGAATGGGCCACAGCTGGACTGCACTGCTGTTATAGAGTGGAATTCCATCAACATTCACATTGAGCAACAATTCTTCATTGGTTTCTGGACAGCGATTAAGGTGATTCTTTAGGTTAGCTAAGATACCAATATACACATAGTCACCACCAGCTTTTTGAGTGACATCAACACTTCTCATGGTGCCTTTCAGTGTGCGTCCATCTTTAGGAAGGAAGGGGAGTCTGTTGGAGAGCACTTTCAACAAGGCACTTACTGCTGATCCTCGTATATCATGGTCCACAGCCCAGTTAGCCAACTGTTCCTGTAGATCGATCTGGGTCTTTGGGTCTTGGATGAGGGCGTGCCACTCTTGCGGTGCAGTAACAGCTGGAGCACACTCATCATCATCAGAATCGAACTCAATCTGCAGAGCGTCAACATCGTCCTCCTGTTCACGGGGCATATTCACTTCGTCGGCTGGCATGAAAAAGGGCTCAGGAATGCAGACCTCCTCTGGTTGTGGTTGACTCATGGCACAGGCTGCAAGGAACTGCTTCCTACGTCTACGGTATGTTGCCATGTAACTCGCCATGCTAGAGGACAGTTAGTTGATTGATATTAATATGCATGTCATACATCATGTTGACCATGAACAGAATATACAATAACAAAAATGATGCTATCACCATATGTAGATGTAGATATCGGGACTCCCGGTTAGTAAGTCATGAGCCATGCAAAAAGAAGAAAAAATCTAAAAATCAATCGTCCAAAAACATCACTATACCAAAACAGCTTTCTCTATAAGGCTAAAGTCTAAGTCCAGCTAAAGTCTAAGTCTAAGTCTAAGTCCAGTCTAAAGTCTTAGTCCAGTCTAAAGTGTATTAAAGTCCAGTCTAAAGTCTAAGTCCAGTCTAAAGTCTAAGTCCAGTCTAAAGTCTAAGTCTACTAAAGTCTAAGTCTACTAAAGTCTAAGTCTACTAAAGTCTAAGTCTACTAAAGTCTATGCTAGTCACATGAACACAAAAATGAGATCCTCATTCGACAAGAGATCGTTGATAAGCCTACTAAAACTATGAGATCGATTAAACCTTTAACACGTATATTATTTCAAATAAAATCGATTTTGTCTACCTATCTCCAATTTTCGTAATAAAACCTATTTTCGAAGCAATATAAAAATTCCATTTCCGACGAACATAAGAATAATTTCACCATGAGAGTTCATACTCAGATCGTCAGGCTCGTTGTACATCGTACCAGCTAGATTTAAAACAATAAGATGCTGTAATTAATCTGTAATAATTAATTTTCAATTAACCAGCTACCTTCTACGTCGTAAGAATTCAGAATGGGTGCCATACCTTCATCAGTAAAATTCCTGAACATTTTCAAGCCTAGCAAATTAACCTTACTCGACTACAGATCATTCTTATGAAAATATTTTTACAACTACATCTTTATCTTGAGCGTAGCCTTATCAGATCTATCGTTAATGACACAGTTTTCAAAACACCTCCATGCTCGATCATTTTCTGGCCTTTGTCTGGCTTAATAATATCTGCCATTGACAAGGCAATTATTTTACCCTGAAGCCTATGAGAAAACATTTAGAAACCGAACATCGTGCAAAATAAACAATCTGAGATTCTTTTAAGATCAACAATAGCTAAATCGTGACAATACACATCATATGTACTGAGTTTAAGACCAATATTCGCGATATTTCCACTGTATGGAAGAAAAAATTATCCGCCGAGTGAACGTTGCCGAATATTGTTTTAATATGGCCGTCTATGGGCTTGACATTTCTAACACAAAAACATCAAATTACTCGAAGAATATACCGTTTTCAGTCAAACCAAGGGCATGATATCTCCGATTGAAACCTCCGAGAAGGTTTGTCATCCATTTAAAACCAAAAATATGTAAAAATCTGGAAATATTTCATTTTGACATGTCCCAATGCTATTCCTATGGGCGAAACCCACGTCGTAGCCGGCACCATTATTTTCCTTAATATTAAGCAAAACTTTTGCAAATACATTTAATATGACGGGACTTAGCGCCTGAACAAAATATCCAGCGTGAAACAAGCAAGTTCTCATCTATTTTGGCCAATTTTCGGTGTACAAATTCGTCATTTGCAAATCCGAAAAGGGTCCGCCATCTTGGCATCTTGACGCATATCTTTAACACAAGCAAGCTAAATTTGAAACAGAATTATCCCTTAAAATGTTGAATTTAGAACATCTGAATCGGCAATAATGTTTATTTGGACACAAGAATGGGTCTGAGATACCTATTTTAAAACAATTTTGCATAATTTCCGAGAAAACGGCCGTCCTACTTCTTGGCACTGAATGCCGCACTGAATGCTGTACTGAATGCCGCGTCACCGTGTCACTTTTTCACTGTTTTCTCTTGAAATACACAATATTTTTTGTTCCAAAACATGTTAAATATTCTTTTTAATGAAAAGAGGCCTAAATATACCTTCAAAAACGATATTAAAGCCCGTTTTAAGTTAAGTTTCAAACAGTAGTTCCAGGATTTGCCCACTAGGGGGTCACTCTGGTATAAAAGAGCCCCCTCCTCAATCACCATCATTAGTGCATAGGATCTTGGTCTAGCAGGAGCTATGACCATTTTTCTCAGATTTTGCCTGTGACACCCCACCTGAGCTGCCATCAGAGCCTGATCAACTGTTATTTGCCTTGCATATCTGTGCTGTGTCTGATTTATTTCAGATTCATCAACATTTCTTCTCGTTTCAAAGGAGTTTCAACACATTTGCCTGGGTTGACTGAATTGGTTCTCTTCAATACTACATTGGTACAATGGTAGTGGTTCAATTTCACCTATTTGGACTTCAACAATGGTTCTCACGGATTCTTCACTTCTTATCACCACACTGGATATTGTGTTGTGTTTCCTTTTCAGGAATTTGTGCAAAGGAATCCATGTTAACCTGGATGGAACTCATTGTTGAGGAATACTCCATGAATACCTGGAGTGGACTACTGTGATATTGTGTTTCTGTTTTTAGCAAGCTCTAGTGAGCTTCAAGGGAGCTAGGAGATTCAAACCTGGATTAATTTGGAAGCATAAGTTCTTAACGAAAAATGCTGGATCACCAAAACTGTAAGTTAACTCTAAAATTCGCACCTCTCACATATACATTGCACTCACCATGATCACAGCCTCAACTGTTCATAGAAAATACAAAATATAGTAGTCACTAGTGCCAAAAGCATGAAAACCTAGTGGTTCTGTCTACAAACTCAGGAAATAACCAGGGGGATTTATGTGAAAATTTTATCCATCTGGGTTTGACTAACGATTATGAAAAACTCTTCAAATATATTATCTAAAACCTGCTATGTTTTATTTCTTTCCCTAATCCCTCAGAATTCCCTCAGAATAACAAAATTCCTAAACTAAGTATTCCTATATGCACGCCCTGAGTATAACAACATTCCTAAATCTCTTATTTCCACCTTCAATATGATTGACCCGCAGTTACAAACATATATTTTAAGAAAAATATGATTTCTTTCAAGCACATATAATACATAATCGATACTGGTATGAAATAAATCCCAATAAATATTCTCATTTTATAAATTTCCTGACTGCAAGCCACAGTTGTCCCATTGTATATAATATATACAGGCCGACACTCATAGTACAATGTCATAGTGCAATGTCGAAGTATAACAATATACAATATACAATATCAACCAACATGAATGTTGGAATCGGCAAGGTTGAATATCTAAGAACTAACATGAATGTTGGAATCGGCAAGGTTGAATATTTAAGAACTATCTAAGAACTTGTTTCTCCTATAATATCTATAATTCCTGATAACCTACTATACGAAACACACCCTAGTCGTTAGATATCTACTCTGTCCCATTGTATATAATACATACATCCACAGCAAAATGAACCAAGAATTGCAGGTGTCTGTACTGACGCCAACTCATTGTAACATCTTATAGTAGTGTACCCTACTATACGAAACACATCCTAGTCGTTAGATATCTACTCTGTCCCATTGTATATAATACATACGTCCACAGCAAAATGTGGAAAGGAGAATGACATGTCTGTCTAATTAAGTCCTGGGGCCTATAGGTCTGCACCACTGAAAGAATTTAAAATCACTTAAGTCTAAGTCTGCAGTCTGAAGTCTAAGTCTATGTGTTATACACAAATAAAGGAGGAATGGGAAATATCAGACAAGTGTATGTCATATTTCGTGAGGATTTACCTCGATCCTCTATTATGCATTAAGATATGGACTCTATCTTGTAATCGCTGCCCAAAATATCTATAATTCCTATTATATGCACGCCCTGAGTGTAACTAAGTTCCTAATTCTAAATTCCTAAATAGACGTCCCTAGGTAAATCGTTTCGTCCATATCTTTAGATGCATCACAGAAATGATGCACCAATCGATTCCCAGGTATCATCACCTGGACACATGAGCACCCCTTGTGATGTCATAATGTCAACATCACCAAGGGAATAGTGAGGTATTGGTTACCCACGTCTGAGGACCTTCCAAATCCTCAGTAGCATGGTAGCACTGGACTGGTGAGGGTCTACGTCGCCTCGTTTATATATAACGTTATATATACTGCCTATAACAAAACTCCCCAAAACTATATATAAATAGACCCTGCGCACAAGCATGTACATGACTAGGGGTTCCCCACTACGAAATACTTAATATAAAAACTGAGTGTAACAAAGTTAATAAATCTCCTATTTCCACCTTCAATATGACCAGCAGGTGTCTGTACTGACGCCAAGTCATTGTAACATATAGTAGTGTACCCTACTATAAGAAACACACCCTAGTCGTTATATATATATATATAAATCATAACCTATTCTAGCATAACATCACCGAAATCACTGAAGTCTAAGTCTTAAGTCTGAAGTCTAAGTCTGGTATACGTAAATATACACAAATAAAGGAGAAATATCAGACAATTTGTATGTCATACACAAACGTATATTTTGAGAAAAATATGATTTCTTTCAAGCAGATATAATACATAACCGTACTGTACTGTACATAAGCAAAATGAAACTTTGAATTTCGCTAGAGAATTACATGTCTATCTATGTCCCGGGGCTTATAGGTCTGCACCACCGAAAGAATTTAAAATCACTGAAGTCCAGAGAGTCAGACAACCGAATGAGAGGTTGCAGTTTATATTTTCAGTAATAATGTACTTTATTACGCCCACATATATCTTCTTGTCATGCTGGACCATAGATCATCGCAAGGTGAACCATGTACTTTTTGTATGTTTATCTCTTCAAAAATTAAAAGATAAGTAAAATGAATACATGTGAAATAATGCATGAAGATAATATTTTTTAAAACTGAAATGAGGTCTTTCTCTCAACGAATATTCTCAGACTAATAACTCTAAAACTCTGCTCAAGGTGAACCAAAATTTCATCCTAAAAACTGTCCAAGACAAACATGTCGTCCCAGAACTCTGCCTGAATATGTATCTTAATGTATGTTAATGTATAATGTATACATAAGTTGGGCCCTTAAACGTTATATATATACTGCCTATATGCACGCCCTGATATGTATACTGCCTATATGCACGCCCTGAGTATAACACCAAGTCTAAGTCTGAAGTCTAAGTATGTGTTATACGTTAATATACATTATTTGTACCTAATATTGATGTTATAAAAACACTAGCCTCTCTAGTACATCTTCTAGATCATCACATGGGAACGACTGGAAGAACTGGGAACGACTGGAAGAACTGGGACCATCCCAGAAGTCCGTCTAAGTCTAAGATACATATTATAGACCAGCGCAGGACGAGAAAACTTATCAATCTACCAGTACAATCTACCAGTACAAGTAGATGATTGAACTTCTATCTCTATACTACAACTGTAAAATATTTGAACCCTACCTACCACTAAATAGATAATGCCTATGAATTACTGTATGATCAAAACTGTACTACTGAAAGTTTATTATCATGTTTGATTTAAAAGGGCTACTTACGCAGGGCTACTTACGCAGTCTTACTTACTTACAACCCCTGTACTGGCATAAAATACCCCTCGAAAGCCAGGCAAATCGCTGCCCAAAAATATCTATAATTCTTATATATAAGCACGCCCTGAGTATAACTAAATTCTTAAATCTCCTATTTCCACCTTCAATATGACAGGCATTCGTCTGTACTGATGCTGAAATACTTAATATAAAAATAACTCCTGTGTACTGCATAACCCTAAATTCCTGATGTAAAACTATTACTCACTGAAGTCGAAGTCTGAAGTCTGAAGTCTAACAAAAAGTCCTAAGTTGTAAATAGTTTTTTTCATTTCATTACTAAAAAAAATACTGAATACCAAATCTCGCAAGATCTATGGTAAAAAAAACACTGACCTAAATTAGTCCCGAAACATCACTGACTAACAACAAACATCACTGACTAACAACAAACATCACTGACTAACAACAAACATCACTGACTAAGTCTGAAGTCGTACATCACACTTCGTACATCACACAGTTAGTACTGGTATAAAATAAGTACTGGTATAAAATTTTGCTAGGTCTCTCAACTCTAAATCCGTCTGTACTGACGGCATGCCTAACATCACTTAATTTTGATCTAGAATGATGTAAAATGATCTAGAAGATAGCCCATGCTTCACTCCTCCTCACTACTCCAAGCACTACTCCATGGATTTGTTACTCTGACTAGTGTACCTTTGGACTTCTATTTCCCAATAAACCAGCTTCATACCAAATGGACTTAATAGACCATCTTCATACCAAATGGACTTATCTTCATTCAACGGAGTCTCACTGGCTATATTACATTGTATGTTAGTAGGTAATGAACACGCGGAATAATGTGCATCAGAATCAGTTTAATCAGTGTATAGAGAGTAATCTATAATTCCTATATATACACGCCCTGAGTATAACTAAATTCCTAAATCTCCTATGTCCAACGCGCATATAGTACAATGTGCACGCCCTGAGTATAACTAAATTCCTAAATCATCTATTTCCGACGCTCATAGTACAATGTTCGTCGGAAATCTGTCCAAGACAAACATTCAAAAAAAACTGTCCAAGACAAACATTTCGTCCCAGAACTCTGCCTGAATATGTATCAAGGACGCCAACTCATTGTAACATCTAGTGTACCCCTACTATAAGAAACACACCCTAGTCGTTAGATATCTACTCTGTTATATATATATAAATCATAACCTATTCTAGCATAACATCACCGAGCAATATGTCCTATAGGTCTGCACCACCGAAAGAATTTAAAATCACTTAATTCTAATCTGACAACGCCCAGAATTTATGCTAAAAATCCTAGGTACTAGAAACTATACTGCCTATATATATTGCACGTCCTGAGTATAACAATAGTACACTGCGTCTGTACTCATTTCATTTCATTTCAAGAATTCTTTATTGTTTCGATGACATTACAATAAGGTTATTCAACATTCTAATTAGACAAATGTCTAAGAAGGTCTTCCGTCGAGTGCCCGTCGTGTACTGACGCCCAATTAATGCAATGATCGTTATTTACGAGTACAAAGCCCTTACTACGATCACTGATATTATATTTTTCACATGATTATGAACTCGGAAATCAAGATATGTCCATACGTCTGGACTGACGCAGAAATATCTACAATTCCTGATATGCCTATATATGCATGCATACGTTACCTCATGAAAGCAATGAAGTCTGAAGTCTTAACAACAAGTCCTAAGTCTTATACGTAATAAAAAGTCTGAAGTCGTACGTAATAAAAAGTCTGAAGTCGTACAATCAGTACATCACACAGTAAGTACTGGCATAAAATTTTGCTAGGTCTCGTAACTCTAAATCCGTCTGTACTGACGCCTAAAAAAAATTGTTTGGACACGCCCAAAATCCGTCCTAAAAATGTAAATGGCGTTAATCACTGATCTAGAATGATGTCAAATGATCTGGAATGATGTAAATATGACTATACTGTCTAATACATAGCTGTGTCTGTATAATATGTATCTGTGTAATCTCCTTCTTATCTACCTCTTACTAACCCTGACCTTACTAACACTGTCCCGAAATATCTGCAAAAATATGTCTTAAAAAAGACGCGGTGGGTTTATCACCTGTGGCTGTTACGGCCGTTGGTTTGACTCTCCATTGAGGATTGTTGCCTGGCTGTGACAGCAAGGTGGGGGTAACCCCCCCGCGGCTAATTTTCAGCCATCAATATCGTTTATTGATGGCATTGATGGCTGATCTAGAATGATGGAAAACTAAGTCTCGTGTCCTCACTAAGTCTCAAAAAACTAAGTCTTGTGTCCTAACTAAGTCTTTATTTTAAGTCAGAAGCGTCTTTATTTTAAGTCAGAAGCAGTATTATTTATACCTAATATTTTTATCGATTTCCTAAATCTCCTATTTCCACCTTCAATATGACCCGCTGACGCCAAAATACTTATACTAGAGGGGACTGTCTTAAAATGCGCCTGTATACTGTCTAAACAGCCCTTTTCTCTGTCTAAAATTAGTCCCGAAATATCTGCATAAATATGTCTAAAAAAGATGCGGTGGGTTTACAACTGCCAGGAGGTGCTAGGTCGCCTAAATGTCAGGAGGTGCTAATGTCAGGAGGTGCGGAACACACCCCCTTAGGGGTGCTAGGCCTGGGTGTGGGTTTGCTGCCCCTACTGAAAAAGCTGGCTTCCCGAAGACAGCCTCTCTTCTCAGGTGCACCTCATATCAACCCTCAGGTGCACCTCATATCAACCCTAATAAACTATCAACATCACTGATGTCACCCCCCAAAAAAACGCTAAATAACGCGCAAAATAACGTTATATACATACGTTATATCGTTATATACATACTCTCGGCTGCATGCCCTGAGTATAAATACTGGGGGCAGCGTATTTGGCCCGCCAAATCTCGCAAAAAACACTGACCAAAATTAGTCCCAAATATCAGTGTATATGACCCCAGGCATCTGAACTGATGCCGAAATACTTAATATAAATACTTAATATATAAATACTTAATATAAAAGTTACTCCTGACAATATAAAAGTTACTCCTGTCTGATGCACACTGACCTAAATAGTCCCATCTACTAAAAATCTATAAATCCGCTGGATTTTGTACCCTGAAAATTTTGCCCCAAAATTCTGGCCAAATCTCGCTTAATATTTCAATCTATCTGAAACCCATGCTGTCCTGCCTTTTCTATTTGGAACCCATGCTGTCCTGCCTTTTCTAACCAATTCCTAAATAAAATATTACCTGACTAAAAATACAATGATCAGGGAAATAATAGCAGTATCAAAAAATAATCAGTGTGCCAATATTATTAGAAGGTCGACGATACCTTAGAGATATCTCTATGTCAGGAAGTAGTGGCAGGGTATGGAGTATATTGGTCAGTTCTTTGAAGTACCGGATAGCGTTTAGACCAAGTAGGCAGCGTTTGGGTCAGTTCTTTGGACCAAGTAGGCAGGGTTATGGGTCAGTTCTTTGGAGTTCTGGATAGCGTTTAGACCTAGTAGTTCACTCTTTCGTAGTCGTGGAGGAGATGGCTATGGCAATGGGCAAGGGGCATATTTATATCAAGCTGCCAGCTCCTATGGCCAATGAGCGAACGGTAGCGCTCAAAGGTGGTGCCTGACTTAAGTGACTTCAAAGAAGTCACTTGTAAGGGGCGCGAAAGAAAGCGCCCTGTGGAGCCCGCCGCACAGGAGGTGCTGGCTTCCTGACAAAGGAGGTGTGGGGGGGTGTGGGGGTTTGCTGGGCGAGGGAAAAAGCTGGGTTGCCGAAGACAGCCTCTGATCTCAGGTGCTGGCTTCCTGACAAAGGAGGTGTGGGGGGTTTGCTGGGCTAGGGAAAAAGCTGGCTTCCTGATTCAAATTCGAATACCATGATTTCAAATATAAAGTCCTGCTACAAACTTGATTCCTAATCTAATCTGATTCAATTAAAAAACAAAAGTCCTCTTAGCTTTAGAGTCCTGTCCTTCTGTTTGAACTGTCCTTCTTCTGTTTGAACTGTCCTTCTGATTCAAACATATCAGATATAATAATTATATAGGTTGTTGATATATATAGGGTTGTTGATATAATATCAACAGGGGTTGTTGATATCTGTTGATGTCACAGATATCTAAGGGGTTGTTTATATAATATCAACAGTGGGTTGTGGGTTGTGACTAATCTATCAATCGGATATTATGACCTGATTTTATTCTTACCCTTGACCTGATTTTATTCTTACCTGAAGGTAATCAATATCTCTAGGTTTACCTTCAGGTATTGAAACAGTTTACATTCAGAATACCTGTACCTTCTATTTACCTGTAAATTGAAGTCGTCATGGGGTGTCTTTATGTCCTCATGTCCGTCATGGGTTTGGGAATAAATCATGTTTTTGTATCCATTCGTCCAAGTATGGGTTATCCATGCGTCCAAGTAGTACATGAAATATAATACAGACAGACTGAATCCAAAAGACAATAACAAACAATCCAAGACAATAATAACAAACCATCCAAGACAATAACGAACAGTAAAATCATTGTTTACTTTATTGATGAAGGTAATAAGGATGTAATATATTGACGAAAGTTATAAACATTACTGTCGTCATGTTTATATTGTGACGAAAGTAATGTTTATATTTTGACGAAAGTAATGTTCATATTTTGATGAAAGTAATGTTCATATATTGACGAAAGTAATGTTCATATATTGACAAAAGTAATGTTCATATATTGACAAAAGTAATGTTCATATATTGACAAAAGTAATGTTCATATATTGACGAAAGTAATGTTCATTATCAGCTGTGTGGCTTTCGTCATTGTGATCGGTAATATTTATGCATACCTTGTGATTGGGAATAAAAATGCAAACGATTCACCTTAAATCCTGGAGAGGGATGTGGGGTGGACCTCCTTCCTTCAAGTAATCCCCCTCCAAATACACTTACCTTGATATATGAACGACTTGATATATTGATATATGAACGACTTGATATTCAATTCAATGTGAACGACTCCAATATGAACGAGTAATTGTCTGGCAATAATGGTTCTTCATAATTGTCTGGTAATAATGGTTCACCTATGCGCAAACTTAGAATCTGTAAAACTTATTAAGTGATTTTGAAATCCATGTGAAAGGATGGCCGCTTGAAATCCATGTGAAAGGATGGCCGCTTTACTATTTAGCTGTAATTAGAGGGAAATAAATATGAATGACAGTTTAGTATATTATATAAATGGACAGCCGATTAGATAAATGGACAGCCGATTAGATTTCTATAGACTTGAATGCCGATTAGAATTTATTGAGAGCCCTTCCCACCTGCTATATACAGAGATGCCACCTTCTTTTGGCCTCTAACGACTTTTGGCCTCTAACGACTTGATTTTTACCACATAGTCTGACTTGATTTTTACCACAGAATTGGACTCGATTTTTACCACAGAATTGGACTCATTAGTCAGTAAAAGTCAGCAATTCTGATTTAAAAGTCAGCAATTCTGATTTTGACTTGGCCGGAGACCCCCCGGTTTCATTACTTCCGCAGGTGACCCCCCTGTTGTAATTACTGGTGTAGGACAGGAATTTTTAAAAAAAATAATTTATTATTCAATGATCTGATATGCTGGAAAAATGGAGAAAAGAAAAGGAAAAAACAGAGAAAATAAATACTCCTTTTCCCCATAGATTCCTTTGGGGAATGGTAGCCTTTCCCCATAGATTTCTTTGGGGAATGGTAGCCTACCATTAGGCCTACTTACTAATTTCAGTGGTCCCTGACATTAAAAACTAATGCAAATTTGTGGCGACGACATTAAAAACTAAAAACTAATGCAAATTTAATGCAAATTTGTGGCGACATGTTCCTCATTGTGGCAAGTTTGGGCCTAGTAATTGTGTATGAACGTAATTTGGGCCTAGTAATTGTGTATGAACGTAATTTGTGTGTATGTTTATGTCAAAACTATATCGAAATAAACTTGTTGGTCAAAATTACACGGGACACAGGGCTGATTTCCCGACAAATCGGGACACTTGGCATCTCTGTAATATATGAACGGGGAAACATGCTGCACTGACAGTAAATATATAAACGGGGAAACATGCTGCACTGTCAGGCTGCCCGGGGTATCTCTACCGGCCCCCCCGGCATGAGTCCCCGTCAGCTGGCCCGGGTGGCGACCCGGTCTCCCGGGCCGTTGATGGACCGAATAAACAAAACTTAAAATCAGTCCATATAAAAGAGAGTAGCGATCGATTTTAGATTGAAATTTTAGATTCATATCAATCAACACATTGTATGAAGATTCACATTGTATGAAATTATTGTTTCCCATTCCAGTTATACACGTACATCAGACAGGACCAATATAAAGAACCAGTAGATGTCAGTGACACTGACTCGGACGCAACTATCTGGCTTCCCTATGATAGCAAGGTTTCGACAATAGAAAATAGTCTTGATTTATAGAATAAGCTTAGATTAATGATCATAGATACAATGAGTCTAGATTAATGATGTTAATAATTTCTACAATCAGCCTTGATTACTGATTATCGGAATGTAAACGGAAGGACCTAGTCAATAAAGGGCTACAAACAAAAGTTCAAGTTTAGTTTTTTATATCGCACATCCGATTTTTTAGTTTTTTTTATCTCACATCCGATTTTTTATATCAAATTTTTATATCGCATGTCAGATCTTTCTGTTTTTCTCAGGCCCACCATACACCCACTTTTCTGTTTTTTCCGGGCCCACCAGTACACCCCCTTTTTCTATTTTTCTCCGGGCCCACCAGTACACCCCCTTTTTCTATTTTTCTCCGGGTGAACCAGTAAAATACACCCCTTTTTTTTAAGATTCTCAGGCCGGAGACAGCTGCCCCAAAAGTATTGAGGATTGAGTAAATAAACAAAAAATGTAATAATGTATGCACTGTGTAATAAGGTATGCACTGTAATCGTTATCTTTTAAGGACTTAAATTTCCCTTAGATTCCACAACTTAAATTTCCCTTAGATTCCACAAAAGAGCATAATAATGGTGTGCCATTTATTTTTTTAATAGGGGCGACCATCATTGTAATGGGTGGGGGAATGGATGGGGTGGGGAAAGGGAGACTTTTTCAGGAGGTATCGTCCTGACCATTAATTAGCTCATTCGGGGCATAGATGGGGGTTGGGGGAAGGGAGACTTGATTGAATATTGCCAACTCTCATGAAGTTTTGATAAGCCCTTAAAAGGGCTATTTTCAGGGACGGGACTAGCGGATTCTTCAGGTAATGACTTGATATTCATCTTCAAGGCTGGCGATGTCATGCTCTTGCTTCTCCATTAGACGCACAGTATATAACCCATACATCTCTGCCACCCCTTTTAGTACTTGGGCTCTGAGGGCAAGGTTTTTTGCTACCAAATGACTGGTAATTGTCTTCGACTTCAGGGCCCGTCTATATCTCACAGCAATAGCATTCATGGCCCTTATGAGATGTTGTAGTTGGTCACCACCCTTGACGATCTTCTCTTCGGCCAACTGAATGGCCAACTGAATCTCCAACATAAGCTCTTCGATACGGTCGTCCATGTTGAGGGTATTCAAAAGAATGATTTGACATGACTAGTAGCCTGGTTTATATATTGATAGAATGCCAGCTGACAGGTCGCACCCATGTCTTGAGTGTGAAGTGGCACTTGTGAGTGTGAAGTGACATACTCCACTGAGCGATGAACGCTATTCGCGCGACAATCGTGTCACTTTGATCTGAGTGCCAGTCAACTAGATCAAAGATATATGTCAGTGACGTTGTCGCACAGGTATGGTTTTGATGTCGCACAGGTGTGGCATTGATGTCTGAGATCTAAGACTCGAGGGGGATATGTGTGCTATTGATGTTTGAAATCAAAGGGGAAATGATGTCATTGGTAGCTCCAGTAGGCATATATATAACTGTGGTTGGTAGTGTAGGCTCATTCACTCTCTCAGAGACATAGAACAACCATGGACAGCCTCATTCAACAGTACAACCAACGTAAAGAAGTGCTTGGTAGAGCCATGAGCCAAGTTCACATCATGACCCATCACATTCACGCAGCACAGATGCGCTATCAGCGGGCAACAGAAAAGGGAAACGTTTGCATGGAACCAACTCTAAATATTCGTTTGGGCACAATGGTTAGGGTGCAGCACATGTTTGAAGTATACATCAGCCAAGTGAAGAACGAAATAGAAAATATTGCCGATCAATTATTTGATGTGCATGGATTGGACATAGACGTCTATGAACAAGGCTGGGAGTCTGAATCTGAAGAATGGGATTAGAGAAATCCCTCCAACATATCACTGCAACGGCCCTCCTCAGGGCCACAAATTCCTAAGAGCTATAGTTATATTCACATCCTGGTATATATATTCACCTTATCCCACTTTCCCACTTCCCCGGGGTATATAATATATTCACCTTATCCCACTTTCCCGACCCCATAACCCCCCCCCCCCCCTCCTTTCCCAATGGTTAAATATAAGTGTAAACGTCAAAAAAGGTCAAATATACACATTTCTGATTTGGACCCATACATGTAGAGATGTCATCTAATAGCGTCGCCAAACTGGCGACGCATGTATGGGGGGGGGGAGGAGCGTGGGAAAGGATATCGCAGACAAAACTGTAGCGCGTTGTCATGCCGACGCAAGGTTTAGCTGGCGCAAGGTTGCCGACGCAAGTTTGATGCAGTAATTTAAATGTAACACTGAATGAAAAGTACCGTATTTCACCGATAGAGCACCCAGGCTTTTATTTTGGCTTTAATTTTTTCAGGGGTATATTGTTATGTTTTTACATATTCAGTGTAGAAGTATTTATTCAGTGTAGAAGTATTCCAAATTTTGCCCATATAAACGTCACCTATGCTGGAAGCCTATTACTGTTGTTTTTAACAGAGCGGGTACCATATTATATCAGTGGCACTGAACAGGTGTTGAATTGTGGTCGATGAAAGACCGCAACTACATATAATAACCAAAGAATAGTATAACCAAAGAATAGTTACAGCCTAATAACCAATCAGTATTGGCAATGTAATTGGCAGCAGGACAAGTCACAGGTAATCTACCCTTTGCGCATTATACACATATAATCCATTAGATATTCTAATATACACATAAAACCCATTATATTTAGAATATATACAATAACCCATTATATTTAGAATATATACAAGAATATTAATAAGTTTTAACACAGCGTCCCCCTCGTGTTCCTGTTAAATTGACATGAATACTCATTTCAGTTGTTATAAACTGGCACTGAACAGGTGTTGAATTGTGGTCGATGAAAGACCGCAACTACATATAATAACCAAAGAATAGTATAACCAAAGAATAGTTACAGCCTAATAACCAATCAGTATTGGCAATGTAATTGGCAGCAGGACAAGTCACAGGTAATCTACCCTTTGCGCATTATACACATATAATCCATTAGATATTCTAATATACACATAAAACCCATTATATTTAGAATATATACAATAACCCATTATATTTAGAATATATACAAGAATATTAATAAGTTTTAACACAGCGTCCCCCTCGTGTTCCTGTTAAATTGACATGAATACTCATTTCAGTTGTTATAAGTTATGTTTCAGTATTTAGAGGCAAGTTAAGACAACATATTAATTAGGGGTCTAGGGGGTGGGGCAGTACCCGCTGGGACAGCCACTGGGTGTGTATCTTTTCAAACCTGTTTGAAAAGCAGCATGCTGCATGTACGGCCAAAACCGATTCCCGAAAAGGTATTCCCTACCCTGTGTTTAGACAGGCATAGATTTGCAGTTTATATTATTTGACCAAGGCTTTATCTGGATCCAGCGTTTTTTTCAGGACAGGCGTTTATTTGGGCCCTGGCGTTCTATCGATAAAAAACGGTAATTAATTGAAACTGATTGTGTCAGAGCCAGACGGCCGCTCAGCTGCGCGGGAGGAGCAAGAGGAGTTGCGCGAATCAGGACGCATTTCATGGATGCGTGGGGGGATGTGCCTCCTATGCACAAACGTGGACGCATGATTTATGAATCTTAACACTTTTTTAAAGACCTTGTAATGTGGTAAAATTTTAGATAAATATAGTCTTGACATGCATAACATGTCCTGATACAACAAAGGATGCTATGTACAGAGGAAAGAAAGCGATTTACTAGTAAACAAGATCTGAAAATAACCAACTTTTCTGCATGGATATTACCGCTTCTACAGGGCCGATATTTCAAATCTAGGTATTCTAAATATAAGGCCATCCTTCTATATCAGAGGTATTTGTAATACTGTGAGTATACATAGAGAAATGTACATCGCCTGGCTATTTTAGATGCCAATTGAAGGGAATACAGCCCCCTCGCGCGAAAACATGTAGAGCTGCTGTACAAAAAAGCTAGCGTAGCCACCGGGCACACTTGGCCAGCGGTCTGGTGGCTAAGCTAAAGACTACCGTCCTCGTGCGACGCCCGTACATCTGGGCAGCAGACGTAATATTTTCGCGGCTTTCCTGCATCCGACAGCAGGTGCCGTGTTACTCAGGATCTCTTCCTTGATTTCGATTGATTATAGCCCAATTTTTGTATTCTTGTTTGTTTTTGCAAATTTATTATATTAAATTTATTGATGTAAGCATGTCCCGTTATTAATTTATTATGAAAACAAAAAGTTTTTACACTATTCCAAATCTGGCTTTGGTGGGTCTACTTGTCACCGACTGAACCATATCATATGCTGGCCCTAAAATCCGAAAATGAAATATGTTAACGTTATGTTAACATTCCAATAATTTTATTTCCTTTTCTACTAATTCTACCCTGCAAACATCGTACTTGAGAGATTTAACGTGTTTCCTTGTGTATAGGGGAAGTATAAAAGCAAATGTGAAGAGCAATAATAATGATAATAAGGATGATAATTGTATGACAATCAATACATGTAGTGGTTGACTAGATTTCCAGAGTTAAAAAAAGAGGCCTGGTTATGTGAAACCAGTGTGATTATGTTTCCCAGTTGTTCCTTTCCTCCCATACCAGGCATCCCTCAGTATACCGGGTATACCCCCCATGCCATTTGCATTCATATCTCCACAATAAATTTATTTGGAAGATTGTAATTTGGTGTGAATATTAGGATAGATACTAGGATTATATATACAGGGTTTTAGTTCCCCAGTTACAGTGAAACTGGATCTACATTATGATGTGTGCATGGGGATGCCCGGTACCAAATTGTATAAAATCTCTGGTCTGATAAACATTGAAGCATGGCCCTGTTAATGTCGGCATTACTGTCCTAATTGTACCAGGATTGTATTGATAATATCTTAAAGTGTATTTTCGATATTTTAAATCATATGTGACGGATAAATATTTAGCCAGTATACAACAATCTATGTTTGATACCGGGCATCCCCTAGTGACCAGAAAAGATTGGACAATTGAGTATAGAACTAACATACAGAGATGAGGGCTAGCAGAAGGCTTAAACTTTCCCAAGTTGTCATAGATATGCATAAGGAATAAAACCAGGTAAAATGTAACATCTAGAACATTTAGTTTTTTTCAGAATGGCAGTATAATGTGAAAAAGTAGTGAATTCTGGGGTATTTTTTATAGGGAAATCAACATTTAGAGCGATTTATTACATACAAAACTTACAAATATGTAAGTAATGTACACATTTCCGTAAAGCTTAGGATGTCCGCTTTCCAATGATACCAGAATCATAAGGATCAATTTATTTGTCTGCAATACCCATTCAATATAATGTGCAAAGGTGGCAAATTTCGCAATTGTACATTCTAAAAAAAATTAACCCATATATCATAATGTAATACTTTTCCCTCTAGTGGCATGGGAAAGGCTATAGTTCTTTCCCCCCTCTATTGGTGAGGAAATTATTCCAGGTCAGAATTCCTGATGTCACCGACCGAACCCATGTTTAATCACACCAATCATGCAGAGTTTGGAATATCCTAAATAAATTAAAGAATTATTGAGAGGACTCCTGTACTACTCATAATACATAATCTCTATGACATGCCCTTCCCTTTTTTTAGAATTGCTTTGGAATGAAGTCATATCAGATGAAATACAATTTAAAAATGATTACTAAAAGAGAAAAGGTTGAATACATACATTTCAATGCAAAGGTACTAGAGAAAGAGTCACCAACCAAACCTTATATTATTGAACGAGATTCGTCTCGGAAGACGAAATCTCGTTCTCTTATTATGTGTCTGCCCTAGGCTGTTTCGCCGCCCGTCTTGCCGTCCTCTGTTTTCCCGTCGAGACCGTCCTTAGAGCTGTTATTTTGGCCGTCGATGGGGGACCAAAATGGGTAGGCCAATCCACTTTACGATGCTTAATTCCCAATTCCATGTACTACTACTACTAGCCCTATACAGAGAAATATAGTGCTGAACTATTTAGTGGGACTGTTGCATGAACTTAGGGAGGACAAATTTGTATTGATATGAATATTGGTGAAATTATTTCATCTTGCAAATCCATATCCAGGCTATGCTACATCATTGCATCATCCACCACGCTATGCCCTGGGATTAACTGATCTACTTGAAACCTTTATCCTCACATAATCAACCATATTACTTCAGGCTCAAACACTTTACAAACCCCTTCAAATGAAGGGGAAAATTAAACTAATCTAACCAAGACATACGATTCCAGGTCCAAACTCCACATATCCCTTCATTCTGAGGGAAACTAAAAACTTAAACTAATCAACCTTAAATCTCTACAGGCCCAAACCCCATGTATCCCTACATTCCAAGGGAAATTAAAACTAAAATCAACCATAGTGCATAGTATGAGCCCAGGGGACATTCCCCCGCCATGGTGCATAGTATGAGCCCAGGGGGACATTTCCCCGCCATGGTGCATAGTATGAGCCCAGGGGGACATTTCCCCGCCATGGTGCATAGCATGAGCCCATGCATATATGATGATGTATACTTTATAATCATAAAACAGTAAATTGGCCTCCTGATCACTTCAGAGAGAGAGAGAAAGAGAGCGAGGGCAATTAAAAGGGAGAGAGGGAGAAATAATGTAGCTGATTTATCAATTTGGGGCTTGCACTTTTCCCAATAATTTATGCTTTGCAAATGAAAATCTTATTACATCAAGGACATTACATTACATCCCCTCTTATCTATTACATAACATTGTGTAACCTTATTAATTACCATTAATATACATACGTCTGTATTAGTTATGTATAATTTCATGTTAATGATTCACCAGTTCGCAGTGGGGAGCTAGGGGTCAGCCATGCTAACGACATCAATCCATCTGTCAATTTATCTATCAATTTACCTATATTTTTCTGTCTTTCTGTAAGATGAAGATACAAATAAAGCAACCAATCTCACTCACTCACTCACTCATATTTCAAACTTTATAATACCAACGAGAATTGACAGGAAACACAATCTATTGGCTAGAGTGTAAAAAATGTAGAGAATTTAAAATTAAAAAACGCAAGAGTTTAGGAAATTTCTATACTAACTATTTGTATTGCAATGTTGCAATGTATCAAATTACTACAAAAATCTGAAAACATAGGCCGGTTTTGTAAGGTGAAAAAGAAAACGGTTAAAATAAGCACACTATACATGTATGAAAGGCTACTTTACAGATTTTAATATTGGGCGTGATGTACGATGATGGCAGTTTATGTCTGGATAGATGAGGAAGCATTTGTGAGTTAGGCCACTGTAGACTAATTATTAATTATTAAGCTGCCAAACTTCAGAGAGAGAATTACAGCTGAGTATCGTGGTAATATGTACACGAAAAATCAGCAATATATGATAAATTCTATTTTTGACGTTTTTTCAACTGCATTTCGTGATCATTAATGTTGCCTAACATTAAATGACATGAATAATTAATAAAGATATTAATACATCATAATTATTAATCGTTATCATATTACATAATCAATTAACACACAGACCTGATGTTGTTATGTGTACATTGATTTGCCCACATATGATTTGCCCAAACCACACACATACCCAATGGTCCCATCAATCTTAGGAAGTTTAGGTATAACTCACTCGTTCCATTCTCTCTATATATGTACATATTCAGTATTTGTGAGTCTTTAACATTGGATATAGCTTAAGAAGATCTAAATTGGAAGTAAATCTATATTGCTTCAATTCTACAACAAATGAGCGCTATCTATTGAGAGAATGGAACTTGGACTTGATTCGTCCACATGTGGACGATTCAAGTCCAATAATTTTTTTTATTATAGCAGGCGAGTTCTATTCTATATTAATTATATTTATTATATGGGCATTAAACTTCAGTGCATACAAGTGGCCGACTTGGTGACAAAGTAGTTTATATGTGTACTATATGAATATTTTTATAGCACCGCACTTATAGCACCTCTCATATGGAATGTGCATATAATAAAAAGATACAAATCAGATCTTAAGCTTTCTCTGATTGAGACAATTAGCAGGTTCTGTTATGCGGGAGAGGTATAAAAGTAAACGGAAAGTGCCAGAAAAATAACTATATCATGACAATTTGAGCGAGGTTACAATACTGATAATATAAAACTATTTACCTTTAGTATATGTTATGATAATGTAATGTTAACATTTAATTATACCTACATATAGAACCTACAGCATGGTAAAGTTGAAATAAGGGATGTGGCTCATTTTGTGAGAATGACATTACCTCATATAATATATGACTATATATATATCAATAGGTTTTGTAGGTTTTGTAGGTTTTCTGTTATTCAATTCAAGGATTCCTTTATTATTGATCTTACATAATCCTGTTGTGAGGTAATATTGTTAGTGTCTGCACCCACACACACTCCCCACCACTTGGTCCTGGGTAAGACCTTAAAGTGCCTTTCTGTCTCTTTTCTCTGTCTGTCTGTCTGTCTCTCTCCCTTCTTCTCTCTTTCCTGGGTATGATCATAAACTGCCTCCCTCTCAGCTCTCCCGCCCTTGATATAACACTTCAAAGTGTTGATAAGGGTGTAAAGCAACCAATCTCACTCACTCACTCACACTCCCCACCATATTCGGATATGATAAGATATGATGATATAACGGCCATGCCTGGGCATGAGTCTGATTATATATTATATTTAATACTGTATTGCATCTTGAATATTTAGGCTGATGAAATACCCCTAGTCTATAGCTAATATTTCACATGTGCTGTCAAGATGATGTGGCCATAAACACATCTACTGAGCTCTCCCATAATGAAAAATCCCAGAATAATGTAAACAAGGTAGACATGTAGCTTAATTGATCATCTTAGGGATAGAAAAGACAATATCTTCCAAATACTGCCATACATCTCTCTGTGACATTAATTTTAAAAGCAAATGTCAATGAATTTTATAAATTTTATAATTATTTAGTGGCCATTAAATATGAAATATTTACATTTGAAATTGAAAAATACTTGGTGTGTAGAGTGAAGAAAGATTAACAATCCAGCTATTATGTTACAAGTTAGGCATATAGTTATGTTACACCCTCGTGGTTTGCTATATTAATCCAAAACTTTTAGAATAATGGAGCCCAAGGAGAACGCTTGTAGACTGTATGATGTTGTATTTCAGAGTGAGTCGAAGCCCCTCTGTCTAGTTTATTAATAGGAACATCGGGGAGTCAGTGGCTTGCACCACTCCCTCCAGGGCTACGCTAACTGCTGCGCCACCGGTATAACAGTTACAAGCGATCAAAATTACAATGAAGATGATAATGAGGTGAAATGAAGTCGATACTATGTGATTAATTTCTCGAGATTTTGTGTCTGAGGCATTTGCTTGAAAATAAACCCCAAGGCCCGAAGGGCCGAGGGGTTTATTTTCAAGCAAAAGACAAAGACACAAAATCGAGGGAATTAATCACTTTAATAGCCGATTTTTGGATTCAATAACACTGTTTAAACACATATTAACAAATATTAGGCTCAAAAAAAGGTTGTAGATGTACTTACAGCATGATGAATTCCAATAATTTAGCTCCTCAACTCGAATACATGGGTTACTATTTTACATCAGACATGGAAAGGACCGAGTCAAAACGCGCCTTTATAACGTCCAAATTAGCATGTTTTACACATTTAAAACCAATACATTCGAATATTTTTTTTTTTTTACCTCTGTCAAACCAATATAACATATGGGTGGGGCTCCTGAAAATGTCCATTTTGACAAAATCACCCATTTTAATTCCATAATTTATTCGGATTTCATCCCACATTACGAATTTTTCAGTATTTTGTACCTTTCCAAGTGTATAATAAGGACATATTGAGAAATATATATAAAAATTCCTTTTTATGCAAAAAAAATCATATTTTTATGTTAAAAAATGTCTCCAAATGTATGTCCCTGGCATAAATTCGTTTTTGTTTCAATGAAAAGTTATATAAAACTTATTAATTTGTTATTTATCTTTAATTCTTCATGAAGCATATGTAAGAGCCTCCTTCTGAGTTTATTTTTTAATTTGATTTTGTTTTATTTATTTTATTATTTTCTGTCTTTTCATTCACACCTCTCTAAATAGTTTATGAAGATTAGTGATAAAATGATAAAATCTACAATAAAGGTTCTACCTAGGAAATATTTTGCTTTTGGTCTCTTGTTATTGATATAGTCCCATATCACATAAACTTTGAATTTTTATTTTTTTCCAATTTTGACCATACTCAAGGTTCCATAAAGTTGAAACATAGCAATTCAGAGTCTGACCACCTTTTCTTCTCACAGTGATAAAGAGAGTTTTTATTCAAATATTCATGAAAATACATGTGTGATTATGCACATTTATTTGATATTTACCCATCTTATATGTTGACTTTGAATATATTAGCATATAACCAACCTTCTGAGTATGTGTTGTGTTCGGGGAGAGGGGTGTTGTGTTCGGGGACAGGGGTGTTGTGTTCGGGAACACAAGAGATTATGGCCAAAAAGTAACAAAATTGAAAAGTAATGGAAAAATCGACGAAACCCTTCATTTATGCATGTAATTTTGTACATAACCCATTGGTTATACTTACATTAACTGCTTAATTTCCCTTAAATTAAGGAGGTGTTGTGTTCGGGGACAGGATGGGGTGTTGTGTTCGGGGACAGGGGTGTTGTGTTCGGGTAAAAATATGCTATGATTAAAAAATGAAAAAAATGAAAACTAAAGTATTCTATTCAATTGTGTATGCAATTCTGAACATAAATAACTGGTTATATTCCAAATGTCTACTTTCTTTCCCTTAAATTAAAGTGGTGTTGTGTTCGGGGACAGGGTGGGGTGTTGTGTTCGGGGACAGGGTGGGATGTTGTGTTCGGGGACAGGGGTGTTATGTTCGGGTACAAATATGCTATGACCAAAAAATGATAAAATTGTATAACAATGAAAAAGTAAACTATTCTAATCATTTCTCCCTGTAATTCTGCACATAAATCTTTTGTTATATTCCTATTTATTGCTTGGCTTTTACTTAATAAATGGGGTGTTGTGTTTGGGGACAGGGGCCTTCAAGCAGGATGAGTAAATTGTTAATTAAAGGGAAAACATGAATAATAGAATCAAAATTAATCCGAAATAAGATACCCCTGTGGGTATAGAATGTATAGCAACATAGATAATGGCAATATAATAGGTATTTAAAGGTATTTTTGCAATATTTGTGTGTCTGTTGTGTTCGGGGACAACCCAGAAAATAGAATATTTATTATAAAATCATAAAAATATATGAATATAGGCCTGAGTTTTATCAAGTTAATTCGATATATGTAGTATGAAAACAGAAATAATTGTTAAATTCCATAAAAATTGACATGTGTTGTGTTCGGGGACTTGAATAGCTTAGTCTTCTTCCTTGAGCCATTAAATTCATGCTTTTTAAGGAGATAGTGATAAAAATAGGTAGAAGTGGGGAGAAAACCCCTCGAAATTCTGAGTTATCCTTTAAAAAAGCAGAAAACATGAGATATTTAATTTTACATTGGTTTGCAGGGAAAACTTTGTTCACTCAATACAAGAACACTTGTCTAAGTCTAAGTGGATGAGGAGTAATTACAAAAATATAATGCTATTTTCCTTTTTTATTCAATTTTATTCATTTCCTCCCCGAACACAACAGGCACTGTGGCCAAAAATGGACACTTTTTGGATAGACATTGTAGGAAATCAGAAAAAGCTCAGAAAAATTCATAATTTTAGTATGTTTAAGCTTGTACCATTAGCTATGACCAGGAGAAGGCTCAGATAAATTGAAATAGAATTAAATTTTGACTTTATTTTTTTGAAAGTGGACATTTTCGGGAGCCCCGCCCATATGTACACGTAATCATAACTTCAGAATGTCGGTTACGTCAGCCACACTCTTCGTTCCAGAAACAAACGAAGCTTCCACTTTTTGCAGCCAACCAAGCATCAGACTTCCGGTTTACGGATGCCGTGTCCGTGTGTCTAGGGACTTAAAAAAGAAATAAATAAAAGATTTGAATCGGTAGAAATGTTTTAAATATTGTTTTAAGCCGATAGCGAAGTTTTCCTCTATGGAAATCAAGTAATAAATGGATGGCGACTTCAGAAACCATGTGTTTACACGCCGCAAGTTTGCACCGCTTTAGTCGGAATCTATATGATAACGCGACGGCTGGGAGAATGAACATCCAGCTACAACAGCCAATCAGAGGTGCGTATTCACTTATGTTTACTTTCAGCGAGCCGGCCTGTTTTTATAAGGATCCGCTGCTTGCTATCCAAAGCATCGGAGACTTCCGGTTTTCCAATGCCGTGTTGCGTGTGTCTAGGGACTTAAAAAAGAAATAAATAAAAGATTTGAATCGGTGGAAATGTTTTGAATGTTGTTTTAGCCCGATAGCGAAGATTTAGTCTACGGGAATCTAGTATTCAATGAATGGCGATTTCAGAACCCATACGTGCGACCGGAAGAGATGTGGAGACCCTTCGGCATAGCCACTCATGTGCACCATGCACTTGGCGTTGCATTGTGTACGGTAGTCTATATAGCGCATGGAGGATTTCATTCGAAAGTGCCCCCACGTCAACAAACCGGAGCTTGCACGATGTCTACTGTCGTCATGTTATGGCGAGGCTTAGGCTGTATTTACTTTAAAATGGCTAATATTTCCATCGGAAACAGTGGAGGAATGACTTTAATGTGACCAGGACTTTATACACGTTCCAAACTGAATGCGGAATCGACGAAAAACAACCAAAAAACTCTAGTAAAGACCCGACCTTGAACCCTGAACCTGGAACTGTCATGGCCGCTTGTGGCGAACATGACGATGATTTGCAGGAATTGACAAATCCATTATTCCCTATTTCGTTGTTCACCACCATTCAGCAAGCGGAATATCCTTCTACAATGATATTTGGAACATTATCGGTGATTTTGGAGCTATTGGGAGTGATATTTAGGCGACAAACAACTAGTTGATGAGGTAAGTGATTGAGCGGAAACGCCGGCTGGGGTTTATTTTAACTACATCCACAAAATAATTCTACATCCGAAAAATAAACCCCTGAATCCGAAAAATAAACTACTACATCCGTTTTCCGGTTTGACGACTTCCTGTCCAAACAGTAATTTATAAGTATCCAGAACCCCAGCAGAATCCAAAGATCTGCTATTAAAGTCTATTAAATCATTCACAAGTGTTACCAATCAGAGGGATATGAGAGGGTGTCAGGTTTTCCTGAATTGGGTACATAACAATTACCAGTAGCAATAATGTGTGGAGTATTGGTGCCGATCTATATCTGATACCTTTAGACCTGCCTCACCCCCAATACCCCCGCCTACCTCAGCCACACACATCATGAACTGAAAGTTCTATGTGACTATATGTTGTAATGCATTCAAATAAAGGAATGCAGAGGGAGATGTGCTCTAGCCCAACAGCAAACACAACGTCCATGCATCTTCTTAGTATGATTAAGGGAGCGATCAAATTATTTATTTATCCTTCCAATTAATTATGCTATGCTTATTTTTCCGCAATAATGGAGTTCATTAAAACATGGTTGCCCCCAAAGCTGGTTAAAAAATCTAGATGAATACTATTCAGTGTGCGACATAGTGGGTTGGGTCACCATAGACAGGGCCATTGTTGCACCCTTGTGGGTATACTCTAATAATATCTATGTAATAATCCAAAAGTTTAAATGTAGGAGTCCCAATGAAGACACAAGTGGTATGGTTAAGCTGCTAGCTTGGAGTGTAGCTGTATGCTACCACTCTATTTATTGTGGGTCTCTCCTCCAGGGTCCTTGCCGTTACCCCTGGCGCCACCTGGTGTAGCGGCCACTCTTTTATTGAGTGCTGCCGCCACCTGACAGTATAACACCATGACTATTTGAGAGTTCATGGCCCGACTAGATTTTCCAGAGTCCGAATGTAATGCCTCATAAACAGCCTACATTACATTGGAGGGGGGGGGGGCTAAGTTAGAAGTAAGATAAAGATGAAAAGACAGTACTGTACCTTTGATTATATACATTTATTGAGAATCTAAATTATTTCATTTTCATTTTCTATGAAGCTCTGCCCTGCATCTTCAGAATCAAATGGTGCATTCTGGAGGTAATTTTACCTTCTAATTTACTTTTAGAAATCGGGTATAGGCCCATGTATAGAATCTGAATAAATATTCTAGGTGCAATAGTAACTGCTCATACTTCAAGAAGACTTCAAATTTACCCAAACAAAATCATAGGTTTTGTCATACAGATTGTAGCATCGTATTTAGACGCTGACATCGTTGTTAGCATGTTGGTATTACTGGACCTTGAATTCCTTGAAAGTCTTGGAATCTTAATTTACCAAGGCCTTAGAATCTGATATTTTACAATTGTATATGTATATTCGAATGTTTAGAACATAATAGTAGACTTTTTAGTAGACGAATCTGGGAGGATTATAATATTAATAAGGATACCAAAGCGATTGATGCACAGAATGGGTTTGGTGATTCTTAGGACCTTGAAAAACTGTATCTCAGGTCTAGAAAGTGTTCTAATTTTGTCATGACAGACTATAACTGACATTGGTGAGAGAGGCTAGGGACGTAAAGAGGAGAAAGACAGAAAGTGTCGAGAGAAAAAAGATTATTAAAGACTGAAGGAGATGGAGAACTAGATGCTCATCGATATTCAATAGCTCTAATTCCTGAGCCTTATATTATTCATTTGTAATCTTACCCAGATTTATGGAACCTATGGTGAGTTTATTGAATTATAAGGGACAGCTGATGAAATTGGACCTCCCAATTTTCTCATGGCCAGTCGGACCAGTGCTTTTTAAAAGTTCAAGGCCCGACTGCCATTTTTCATAGACCTGGTCCGTCAGTCTATGGGTTATGTTGCTCACTAAAATACCTAGTCACATAATAATCACTTACTTCTGTTTTATAAACATTGTCACAACGTGTTTACATACAATTATCGCACCACCAACGACTGCCTAGTTAACTTTTTTCTTCAGTGTAAGATACCATCACTTTTATTCCAAGAATTGATAATTTATAGATACATACTCAACTTAGTAAGTTATTATTATGAAAAGAATTCAGAAGATCTATTAGCATTCTAGGTATTCTGTGTATATTGTTGATAAATGTTATTATCATTGATTCTTTTAATTGATAATTTATAGATACTCAACTGAGTAAGTTATTATTATGAAAAGAATTCCGAAGATCTATTAGCATTCTAAGATTGTTTGTGTATACTGTTGATAAATGTTATTATCATCGATTCTTTGACTAATTTTGTTTTTTACTATTATATTACAGGTGCTCAACTCAGAAAATGTTCCTGCCCCAAGGACATTTACACCGATCTGAACCACATCGTCTGTCACATTTGCACAGGTATGTAATATATTGCTCATTTACTAGCAGAAAAATATGGGCACTTCTCATGAAACGTCAACAAGGGCCCTAATTACATGGGGAAACACAAATATCAAAGTCCAAGCGTCATATCTCTATTAATAGATAGAATGGTTGTATAAGCATACTACTTTAGGATCTGATAGACATGTTAGGATATTCAATGTTTTTGAAATTTTGTAAAAATCTCAAATATTCGCCAAGGTAATAAGCATAGAAATTTACTGTATTCAGGTACAATATTATTATTTCACCAAAAAGTGGATTATAACAGCCTTTTCAAATATAAATTACAATAGTGTACTAGCAACGATTATAAAAATCAATAGGAATAATATTCATATCATCTTAGAATGCCTATGGGAATAAGGAGCGTGTTCCTAGGAATACATGATACCATTTGTAGGTTTATATGATTGGAATTAACAAAGATATGACATGAACAAAAAAACGTGAAAAACATCAAAATTGCAATTAAATTTGTGGAATTGATTATTCCGTCATTCGCTGGGTCAATACAAATCGTGGCATGTCTTTTATTTTTGTTTCATTGCAAAGAAGAACTATTACTCTTTCAGGAAATGTATATTTTTCTATACTTATCTCCGTTATTGTTATCACCAGTGTGCTTACAAAATTCGTACAAATGTAGGCAATGTGACGCGGAATGACGGGTGACGACGGCCTAGGACTAAATTAGGCTTCATTATATCTTTTTCAAAAAAAAAATAATAACAAATAGCATATTCAAATAACATGTCCCTGATGAAATATTGATGCTCAAATGCTATTTGTTCCTTATTTATAGGCTGTTAACGCGCATTCCCGGGATGACGCTCCTACACAAAATTCAGTAACCCATCTCTGTTCAGCCATACAGAACAAATGAGTTGGAAATTCTTTCTCATTTTCAAATATTTCCACCTCAATAAACATCCAGAATTATTTCTTTATTAGTTCTTAGAACCAGATATAAATCCTCTGTGTTTTTGCCTACATTCTGTGCCCATATATGCATCTAGCATTGGGTGAAATAGGAGCCAGTCAGATACCAAGCTATTTTTTTCTAAATGACTCATTATCATGAAATACAGGTCTAGGACCTCTGTCGACGTTTCATGAGAAGTGCCCATATATAATCAATATGTTGGGGGGACTTAGCTTTACTATTAATAATGATATATAACAAAGACAAGGTTTGGCCATGAACCCAGCAAAGCAAGGGTTTATTCTCACCCAATACATATCATTAATACATACAAGCAAAAACACATGTAACAATACATACACAGCACAAAAAAGGGTAAGATTAAAAATTTAAAATAGTATGCACATCAACGCAGCTCAGGTGCAGGCTTAATAATGGTCCAACAGTCCAGGTGGAATGAGTGACGTAATAGTTGCGGGCCACTGATTGGTCCATATGATGCAGGTGCATTACGTCATAATTAGATGCTGTGTCAGCCCCAAATATAATCATCGATGGCTCGATTCCACATATGTTGAGGGGACTTAGCTTTACCATTAATAATGATATATAACGAAGACAAGGTTTGGCCATGAACCCAGCAAAGCAAGGGTTTATTCTCACCAAAGAGCCAAACCAAGAAAGAGAAATATCAAGTATACAATCATGGGCTAGTACACAAACAAGGGCCTGTACGCAGACCACACAGAGATAGCAGTTGTAAACAAATTTACATTTCATATCACAATGAGATCATAAGATTCTACCTGGGGGTTCACATCGAAATACCCAATAATACAGCAGAATAAACTGATATAAGTGCATAAGTAACTGTCAGATAGACAGAGTATAACGCTTGCAAAACAGCAAGGGTTAAGGCGAACAATACAGTCCGCCAGAATATAACTACATTCAAATTTACCGCGACAACCAATGGCAGCATAAACATCAACGACTCGGTATCGAGGAGTCTTAGGAGATGAGAAAACATCAATCACGTAATAAATACGCGCATAATCGGCCTCCAACTCCGTAACAAGTTCGCAAATATCGCCATAAATACCTCGAATACTATCAAAGTTGGCATAAATCGGAGGAGACAGGGAATAATAAGCGTGTTGCAACATCAACAGGGTGTACAAACTCTCCGCGGGTGGCCATGACAGACAACACAGCATCAACGAGAAGAAACGAGACCTCCGGGTCCTTCCATATGTCCGGACATTGCTCATTAACATAATCACCACAACAACCAAAATGGCTAACTGCAACTCTGTCATTAAAAACTTCATACGGATCACATAAATCGGTAATTACCATGTTACAAATAGTGTTATCAACAACAATATCTAAAGAAACCCCTGTTTCCTCCGCCTCATCCTATGCGTCACATTCTGACGAAACACACGAGTTGACGCCATGGTCAGCAGATCCGCATCCTGAACATTCATGAGTGTAACTGCACGGCGATTTAGTACAACCTTCGTCGTCATTGAATTTGAAACAGAATTTTACTTTCTTGTGACCATTTTTTGATACCGAAGCATTAGTTTGCTTAGAATTTTCATAAGAATAACTTCTCAATACCTCTTCCTGACGAACGTCAGCAAAGGCCATTAACCCAACCTTATTGGCTCTATTACGCACAGATTGGTCATACAAAATGCTAGCTTTGGTTGTGTAGACCTGAGATTTAGATTTCTCACATATGGTAACACAATGATTTACAACCTCTTCAATCTCATCGTATGGTCTTTCGTCATTTACCAATACACTAACAAGTTTCAAATTTAAAAGCAAAAGTGATTCAATATTGTCAATGCTTTCACCTCGTTTGAGATCTCTATTTTGGTCGAATGGGCGTGTCCTGTTCCTTGACTTGGACCTAGACCTTGACCTGGTGCGACGACGACCACGGTAACCAGATACATCGTAAATAGAATCGTTCCACCTTGAGTTTCTTCCTGTTCCCGAAAAACCGATCCCCTCCATGCTCTCAAAGCTAGATGATGATTTAAATTCAGCGGACTTCTCATTGTCCAACGAGGAATCAGCGGACTTCTTATGGTCCAACAAGGAGTCAGCAGACTTCTTACTGTCCAACGAAGTTACCAGCTTCTGTAAAATAGCCTCCAGGCCATTCATACGAACTGTCAATGAGGCAGAATCTTCACTAAAATCAGCCTTATTCCTCTTACACTCCTCCCCAACTGGAGGTAAATGCACAGTGGAACATTTACTGCAATCCTTTGCCTTAGGCATCTCGAATAATAATAATCACGAGATTAAAAATTTAAAATAGCATGCACATCAACGCAGCTCAGGTGCAGGCTCAATAATGGTCCAACAGTCCAGGTGGAATGAGTGACGTATATTAATGTTGAATGAATTACTTTTGCAGGTGGTTTCAGATGATGCTTTTATATTGGATCCTCCACAGACTGCCCAGCCCACCATAGCCCAGCCCATTGCAGCCCAGCCCACCACATCCCACAAGAAACCAGCCCACAAGAAGCCAGCCTACCCTAGATCAGCCCACCCCAGACCAGCCCACCCCAGACCAGCTGACAGCACACCAGTCCACCTCAGCCCAGTTCAGCGCAGACCAGCTGACAGCAGACCAGCCGAAAGCAGACCAGCCGACAGTAGACCAGCCGACAGTAGACCAGCCGAAAGCAGACCAGCCGAAAGCAGACCAGCTCAACGCAGACCAGCTCAACGCAGACCAGCTCAACGCAGACCAGCTCAAAGTAAAGGTAATCCTTTGTCTAATGTTCATTTAGGTTCTGATTCATTTTCTTGTGTGGGAACCAAGAGGCAGGCAGTTACTTCTTCCAAAACATTGGTAGGAAATGGATTTTTGCATGAAATGTCAAAGCGAGTGTTAATTTTTGTTCCATACAGTCAGGTACAAAATTTGTATAGGGAGAGTGCCCAGGAGAGTGATGGTAATTTTCTCAAACCTTCAAGGTGTATTGCATACAAAAAGAAAAATGTCAAAGTTCAAACAACTAACACGGTGCAAATCAGTTGTCCTGATTGTAAAGAGGTTTTCACTTCAGATGACATGTTTTTCAATCATTTCTATTGCATTCATGTCAGGCAGGAAAATCGGGGAGGGGGGCCTGTACCTCAAACCCAATTCTCAAACTGCATCTCAAAAAGAGCACGTTCCTTGTCTCTTAATGTGATGATACCTCAGGTAGTTAGACCATCAAGAATTGAGTTAATTTCTAACAAGAATTCGATAAGGACAGCAGTGATAAATCCACAAGCAACACAATTCCTTCCCCCAGAGAATATTATAAGTCAAGTTGAAAATGCAATCAGTAAAAGTCAAATTCCAATTGTTGCAGTAGATCTTGGCTATGGGATCTATGCTTGGCCCGATTTTCTTAGGTTCAGAGTTCTTCATTGAGAAAAAAACAAAAGAGGAGGTTATTTCTGAGACCAATTGGGTCCAGTCTGTTGCCCAGAAAAATAATGATAAATCAAATTTTCCGGGACGAGTAAGAATAGAGGATGTAGATCATTTTGTAAAATTGATTCAGCAATATCCGGATCATGAAAGAGTAAGGATAGGTAACAATTCATTTATAGTTGAAGATTTGAAGTCTTTGTGTGGTTCAAGGTGGCTAACAATGCCGTGTATAATGGATATAGCAAAAGTGATAAATGAGGATTCAGTTGAACAACGAGCTGTTATTGTTAATGCCAACAAATTTGAACAAAAAGATGCTTTCATACAATGCATAAAAGGATGGCAGAAACAGTTTCGAGAGAGATTAACTGGTGTGAGAATTATATTTGTTATGCATGTAGGAAAGGAAAATGGTGCAACATACTTGAGTACTATGCGAAGGAGTGGAAACCATTTTGCTCTTGGGACATATGATATTGATTCAGGGCACTTTGTTTATGCTGATACATTAGCTTGGAAAATTCCCACACACATCAAAGCAATGGTAAATTTCATATCATTGGAAGCTTCAAGGCCCATGGCTCTATTCCAAATGTGCCACTCAGACAATTGTCAATTTGGAGCAAGCTGTGACTCTAATTGTTCTAAGTTTTATCCTAGACAGCATTGCACCAATGCATGTGGAATTGCAGTTATCATAGGCATGGCTTTGTCTTTTTATGAATGAATGCTCTATGACCTTCTGTGCCGATCGAAGCTTAGTGGACAACAGATAGTGAAAGTAGCACCATTACAATACTTAAAGAACATAAGTCGATGGTCCGATTTCCTCAGATGTTCTATCATGTCTTGGCTTGTTCATGGCAAAGTTGATGTTGGATTAATAATACAAAAAAATACAGGATCATCATTCAATTCTTGTATAAGAGCACATCAAATCCCTCCTAAAACATCTCAAAACAGACCCTACTTTGGCCTGCAATCAAACGTTAAATGTGAAGAGAAAGAAGGAAGCAGTAACAGGAGAAATATAGTTCCTCATAAAGTAGACTGTGTTCATGCCCCTGTCAGTGCTGTTAAAAGTCAACAAAATCACGAAAAAAGAGTAAAAAAATGTCCGCCACAGAAAACTGTTTCACCTAGTTGGAAGGATATTATCCCTGATAAAGCAGCTTGTGGGCACAGGGATGTCCCCTTCATTAATGAGGTGGTAAGACAGGAAGGAATAGAGAAAGATATGGCAGAGGTTGAAGTTGACAATGAATTAAATTGTAGACAAGGAAGTGAAAATGGAGACCGCATAAACAACAAAAAAGAAGATAGTATTATTCCAAATGAGAAGTTTATAGCAAAAAAACCAATCAAGTATGGAGCAGCTACAGTTGAATATGTATTTGATTTTACCTCCATTAAACAGGTTGTTAAAAAAATTCCTAGTGTCTACTATAGATTAAATAGGGCAAAAGTTGAACTTGAATGTATGCTGATCAATGGAACAGTTTGGACAAAGACATTTAAGTGTTCGGACATAAATGAAACATTGGATCTTGTGCAGCAATTCATATCTGTGAAGGGAGAAAACTGGCTAAATGAACAAGCTAAAAAAACATCTTCATTGTCAGTGAAATGTACTAATAAGAAATTCAAAATACCATCTCATCACAGTAAATATTACCATAAGATTGAGTTCACCCATGAAAAGAGATTAGCATGTATCAGGGTAATAGTGCACTTAAAAAACGGTTCAGATAAACGTAAGTATTTCCCTTGCTCAGAAAGAGGTCTGCTAGAAAAAGGTACAGTGGATGAAATACAGACTTTCATTGATAGCGATGATTTGCTACACTTCTTAGAAGAGAAGTGGATAGAAATAGGCAAGGTTAGAGTTGGTGAAGAAACAAGAAAGTATATTGATGACATAACATTTGACACAAAGAAAAAATGGGAAATGTACGGGGATGTAAATATCCATGAGCCATTAGATGCCCCTATTGTTTCCCTGCATCATAATAGCCGATGGGGAAAGACATGGAGGGTTGATAGCAGCTTTAGTCTAAATAAAAAATACGTTGGTGGAGAGAAATGTGAGGTAGTCTCATTGACTTTGAATTGTAGCTCGAAAACAGATGAATGCAAAACAGGGTGTGGTGCATATGTTAAAGATATACCAAAAATAACACTTGACAACCCATGTTGCCCAAATTGCAATCAGAATGTGTTGGGTAACAAAATGTGTATAAACTGCAAAACTCCACATGCATCTAACTGGAATAAATGTACACAGGGCCATATTTGTAGATCATGTTATGATCACAGAAATGAGATGGGAGTTGACCGAAATAATACCAATGCTAAATTAGAATTTTTTCCCAGTAAAGATCCACATTTCCAATGCAAGTGGAGAATGAAGTTTGTATTGTACTCGTCAAATCTTGCTGAATGGATAATTTCTCAATCAAGAGAAAATGACAACTGCCATGGTATTGATGGATATCAGGATAATAGAAAAATGACACTATCAACTCGTGACAGAATAGACATAGCTAGGGTAACAGTTGGAGCCACTCCTAGACAGCTTGAGTTAAGTTTTGTTCCTAACCCGGTGACTGTGAAGGACAAAAGTAACCCAACATTAATAACTAAAGATGAGATGATAAATCGATTTAAAACAGTCGATAAACACATTCTCAGTACATCCTTAACTGGTGAGACTGAAATTTCAAAGTCCCAATGGGAAAATACTGAAAAAATAATAAACCAGAACTATGAAAATGTTTTATATTTTGAGCGAGGAGATTCTGACCAAAATCGTAACTACCACATTGTTTTGGCTTCAGAGAAAAACATAGAGGGCATTAGAGAGTATGGTAAATATATTTCTGGCTATGACATAAAACATGACTTTAATGCAATGCGCTTGAAAACAGGTGCACTTACATACTGTGATGCTTTAAATAAAGGCAGAGTTGGTGCATTCACGATTTGTAATAATGAAAGTGCAGAGAGCCATGCCCTGCACTTACAAGTGATTTTCGCAAATTTAAACTGTTCAAGTTCAGATTGATGGAAAAAGTTTCCTACAGATAAAACCTTGTGTTCTGGAAAATGGACCTGAGTTTTTGCCAATGATGCAACATGATAAAAACTCAGGTTTATTTAATGCAGTAGGAGAAGTTGGCACGACAACATCGTTGTGTAATTTCCATATGCTTCACAGTATTATGGACATTTTGAAAAAGCCAGAACACAGATCACTAAAGAAATTTTGTGAACCGCTCATATTTGGCTTCAAGTGTGTCATGAAAACATATAACTTGGAGTCAAGGACGCAGTGCCTATGGAGGAAAAGATATCTTTCATAAGTTATCTAAATCGCTGCTGGTTTAAGTGTAGGTGGAGCAGTACTTTCACAACTGAAGTTCTATATGCTCTTCACAATAGTGCCAGAAAAAACCCTCTGGTATTAACAAATAATATAACAGAAAGAAAGTTCCGTGACATTGATGAGTCAGTGTTCAGGTCAAAAATGAATAAACTTCTTTCTACACAGGTTAGTAAGTTTATGCACATCTATCTAGAATCGGAACAAATATTAACACAAAATGCTGAGGTGAAATTAAAGGTCTCAAAATAAAATTGTTTACCCAATGACTAAAGAAGTGGAAGCAAGGATACTGAAGGGCATAGCCATTGTTGATAGCCAGTTAGAACCTAGTCATGGCTGGGAAAACCATGGCTGGGAAAACCATGGCTGGTTCACAATACTATCAGTGGATAGCAATTTGTATGAAAACCCTGAAGCAGATAGTGATGAGGATGAGGATGGAATGAGGGCTATTAATGATTATAAAGATGAGTTTGACATGCTGGGAAATGTAGGAGTAGAACATTCATATAGTGGGCTTACTTCTGCAATTAGGACTGTTTCAGGTATGAAGAACTCACTAGCCGATATGTATAGAACAATGCTGCTACAACAAGCTCCTGAGTCGTTGAGAAATAGAATGGAATCAGGTCATATATGTAATATAAAAATGGGCGTTTGCTCATGCATTTCATTCTTAACCCTTGGACAGCCAAAACTTTGCAAACATCTCTTTGCTTGTTTGGCTTTCACCGGGGGGGTTATATGAGGAGAGAGAAATATTAGATGCATACAGTAAACATGTACCACAGCTTGATGAGAGTAATGCAAGAGATGAAGATAATGAACAGGAAAAATTGCATTCTGATTGGACTCATGTTAGACATGTTGTAGGGAACTCACACCTAGCAACAGATGAAGAAATTAATGCATTGAAAAAAGGGTGTTTGACCTTAAGCCATGCTGATAAGTTCCCTGATTACAGTGGATCTATTAATATGATTGGGAGACCTAAAGCCAGAATTGCACATAGAGGTGGTTATAGGAAAGTTAAGAATGACTCTACTAATCCAAGTGATTTGTACAAACCTAATATAGTTATGCCAGGAGAGTCATGTAAAAGGAAAACAAACAAAATGCATGGTTCTTCTAAAAGGAAGCAAACTAAGATACGAGATGTTCCCACAAACAGAATTTATCAAGATAATTTGGATGAAATAACTTCTTCACAACTGTCATCATCTTCATCCCAAAATTGGAATCCAACTCACAATTCTCAGGCACAATCACCTCCCCAATCATTGGGAAACACTCAGCCAATGATACCCAATGTTTCGCATATGTTGTATTCATCGCACCAAGTACCAGTAAATAATGGGGGCCCTGCGTCAAGTGTACCAATAATAGCCTATTCAATGCCCCAGGTAATACAAAGTAATCAAAACCTCCAATATGTGCAACAACATGTACCTACTGTAGTTTATCCATATCCCCAGGTTATTCAAAGTACAGTGATCCCCCAACAGCATTTTCCAACGATCATAAAATTAATAATCATTCATTGCCCCAAGTATTAGTAAATAATGTAAACCCTCATCCAAATATACTCAATGGAAACAATATTCCTGTGTTCTATTACACTGGATGAATCTAGAGTCACTTTCGCCAGCTTAGTTTATCATAGATAATAATTTACATTTTTCATAATTTGTGATGGATTTTATACTCGAACTATAATTGTAATTGCCTGCCTCAAGATTTGCTGTATGTTTGGTATTTACTTAGCTTTGTTATATTTTTTAATATTATATTTATAAAGAAGTCACTTGTCTTAAATTAATATAAAACATTGTCATGATGTCCATTCTTCAAATTGGTTAATAGAAAGTGTATTGTGTATTATATGATGATTATGTATTGTTTTCTTGTATTCTATATGAATTTTAATTAATACAACGGCATGAACAAATGTACCTGTTGTTTTCCTGTTTCCATTTAAAAAACGATTATAAGTGTGATGTGTTATAGTATAAATTTTAGTAATCATTTTATTTACTATTGCTCCATTGGATCAATATTTATGATCAATTATAAATATTTAATGAAATTGACGTGTTTTATCCTGTATCACTTGTACGCTAATATGTATTTATTGTATTATATCAATGTTGATAAATTATTGGCCTTGTGTATTCACTTATTTGACTTGATCAATAAAAACACTGAACAATTAGCATCAGTTCAATTTGTCCTAAGATGAATAAAAATGTATGTGGTGTGAATGTGGTTTGTGAATAAATGTATTGGTGTAGGATGTATTTATTAATGCACTTGTCTTGAAAAATAAAAGCCTTTACAAATCAGCATTATGTTGTTAAACTGTACTGCTATCCTGTTAGGATATAGTGGGAAGAGCCCACATAAACATTTTATAAATTGGATTATAATTGCAGCCAAGTATTATATATATCGTCAGAGAATATTCCATAAAAACGAGGTGGTATTCAGAGCCTTTTTAAATGAGGTCAGTTTAAATTTGAGATTATTAGAGTACAATAATAAGTTACAAGGTCTGGGGAGAAAAAACAAATTCCTGGCGTAAAATGTTAGAAGAGATTGAGTGTATGACATCAGTATAAGGGGAAAACCCCCATTTTGTTAATAGCTGCAAGGCGGCTGCTCATTTGTTAAGAACAGAGCATTTATGTTACTGATCCACCTTGTGTCAAGTGAGAGAAAATTACAGATAAAAACAAAAAAAATATGAAATATAAGGGACACTGCATACTTGTTGTCTTAAAATTGTATGAGCCACGATGGCAGGTTATGTTTGAATAAAACCTTTTCAAAAATAAAAAAAAAGCATTATGTTGTTGTTGTTATTGTTACATATATCATATTCAATTTGTTTAAATGATGAATAAGAAGGTATGCTTTATGCATCTAGGCTAGTAGCAACGATCAATAGTTTAAAAAAGCAGATTACGAAGCCCCAATTGCCCCAGTCCCAACTTGTATCCAGATGTAGACCACCCATTAATTTCAAAAAGAAATATATGTCTATTTGTCTACATGATATACCCATGGGCCTATGCTGGAACCATGGGCCGACATTAGACATTAGGGTGGGATTCCTATGTTAGGTAGGGCATTTTTATTTAAGTTTTATCTCTACACATTACAGACCCTATCAAAACTCATTATGTCGTCCAATATATTACTCCATGATGAAGGGAGGATTAACCGCAGTTTGTATGGGCGGGAGTGTAATCCTACTGTGTATTCATGTGTGTAGGATTACATGCAACCCAGCAGCATGTTTCCGGTTTGCTACCATGCAAACTCCCTCCCTCCTTTTGCCATGCTGTTACATAGCATCTCACTGATACACCGGTGGGAGGGGGGAGCTTTTAGGAACAGCCATTTGTTCTACTTCCTGTGAAATGAAGTTTTGTTTCAAAGTTAGGACAGTCATATTTCCGATCATATTTCCGATCCGTCAACTGTAGATTTTCTTTGTCAATAATATATTTTGACATGTATTTCTTTATCATCATGGAGTAAAAATAGAACCCCAACTCGTAGGTATTATTAGCAATAGGATTGCATGGGTCCTCGTCAAATCTTTTCACATAACAGCACTCGCCCTATTGGGCTTGTGCTGCCATGGAAAAGATTTGACTCTGACCCATGCAATCCTATTGCTAATAATACCTACTCGTGAGGTTCTATCATAATATTGGGAAGAGTATAATGGTAAAAGCAAGTTCTTATTGAGCATTAATTTCTCATTGTCTTAGTTGACAAAATAGCTTAACCTGATGCGGGCACAACAAATGTGTTATTGTGTTATTGTGGTTCTCTGTGCCCCTATAGGCCTACTATACTGGGGGTTTTCGATATGACCTGAATACATAAATATAGATATGAAGGATTGGGATGGCTGGCATTGATATTTATTTGGATTTTCTTTAGCTTAACCGATTGATGGTCTTTGAACACGATATTTTTCATAGTTGATCAGTCAAAGATTGTCAACCCATCGGTTTAAGCAGTTATATGCAAATTTAAAAATTTAATTTCTTCTTTAAAACATTCTTCTCTCTCTGCCCGCTGGACTACAACTAGTGCAATGCAGCGGTTGAAAGCATGCCAACAGCTAACCCCCACCCATCCCTCCACACACACACCACCATGCCCTGCTCCCCCGCCCCCTGCACCTACAACTTACAAGCAACGCATTTCTCTATAGTAGCTTGTGTGTCCACCAAGATGACCATAGAATCAACCAAGAATTAATAGAGGCATGTAATATCATTACAGATCCATAATCTACACATGTCAAGCTTTCATATAAAAAAAGAATTATTTAGATCCTATTATTTTAAGCGATGGCATAAAACATTTCATTCTGTATCATTAGGGTGTATGCTAGTTTCAGTTTAAGGCAATGTATACGGGAAGGTCCATCCAGATAAACATGTAATTTAATTACAGATCCATACTCTACATATTCCGACCTATGATAAAAGTTGGCATTAGTGCAGTCAGAGTATCCCCCAGGAAGCAATACTATCGCAGTGGTCAGTCCCATGCACTGACTGCTGTGTAACCGTATACAGCTTCCTGGATATGCTGCAGAGACACACATAGGGGCAGTGCATTATAAGAGCAGTCAATGCGTGAAGAACGGGGACTGCACAGATAACGCACTCAGTGATGGTCTCGATGCACATTGCACTTCTGGATGTGCAACTCGGGTTACACAATGTTACGTAATGTTACATAACATTATTAATAGAAATGAGGGAACTGACACACAGTTATGCGATAACTGTGCTTTGCTAGGATCGTTAGATTCATCTTCCAGTCATTCTCAAGAAGGCAGTGAAACATCACATGACAATGTAGGCAATTTAACGTTACCAACAAGGTATGTCAGGTGACCTTTCTTCCTCAAAGTTTAGGAACAGTAACATCAAGCGTCCTTAGGAAGACGAGTATGGTAATAACAGTCCTACAGTTGATGAGTGTTATGATATACCCTTCACGAATAGTGGTTGTGCTTATTCATGGAAAAAGCGGTCTTGCGAAATAGTGAGTTCTGATGAGGAGAATGGTTGTAGAAAGGTCAAACATTATGCTGATCTTTCTAATGTTCCACATGTTAGTGTCGACAGTGGAGTGCATTTAATGGATTGCAATGTAATTGATTATACTGCAGGTTTAAATGCCAATACAAAATCAGTTTCACATTCTAACGTTCCTCATGCCAGTGTCGACATTGCTGCGCCTTTCATGCATCGCAACATAGGTGATGATACTCCAGGTATAAATGCCAATTTGAAATCAGTTTCAAATTGTGGTTCCAATCTACTGGATCACAATGTCGGTGGTAATAATGCAGGTTTGAGTGCAGATCCGGAAGCAGATTTAATTCCTGGTACTGTTCTGAATACAAAGGCGAAAATTTCAAACAGATTACGCAAAGTTGGTCTTAGTTTGAAGTGGTGTCCAGAAACCTGTGTTCAGAAGGAAAAGGAGATACAAAAGGTATCAGCACTATTCAGGCCGGATGGACAAGAAGATTTAGGAAATTGTGGGAGTGTGTGTTCCGAAGCAGTGAACAATTATACCTTCAATGATTTTCAGGCACATTTCCAAAATGGAATGATCTTTGTTTGTTGTGTATGTAACCAATAATATTATGGCTTCCAGGGTGATGTGCGTGAAGTTACAAATAAAAGTACCTTCACTTTGTCAATAATGAGTCCTGAATTTCGGGGTAAAAACAATCTATATTCCTGTAACAAGTGCCAGGTCATGTTGTATGCCAAAAAGGTTCCCAAGATTTCTTATAGGAACAGGATAACGTTTCCCAAAATGCCCGAACGACTGGTTGATCTTACTAACCAAGAAGAAGCTCTTGTAGCGGGTAGGCTGGTTTTTGTAAGACTGAAGACACTTCCACATGGCTGTCAGTATGGGTTTTCAGGTAATGTTGTTAATGAGCCTGCACATGTAGAAACTTCATTAGCTCAATTACCAAGATACCAGAATAGTGAAGGGACGGTCACAGTCGCTCTCAAGCGACGTCTACGATATAAACATGCTTATCGTGTAGATAATATCCGTCCTCTTAAAGTTTTAGGTGCAGCCCAATATCTTATTCACACGCCCACATATGAAGGTGTACAGGTGGACAAGGAATGGTTAGATATAACCCTGAAACAGCTTTCTGAAGATTCAGCCCATTATGAGTTGAATGGTCCAACTTCTGACATAGCAGATTCCCAATCAGCAGATGTTGATAATGTTAGAACTCATTCAGCTTATAGGTCAGAACATTCTGTATCAGAAGCAGTTTCCAAAGTCGGTTCACTTGGTGATGAGGCATTACATGGCAATGGGTTACCAAAGGAGGGTTTTGTTGTTGGTCAAGTTGCTGATTCATGTGATACTCATAACATTGGTGACAACTGTCAGGAAGATGTGGAAGATGAGAATGAAGATGATAATTTTTCTGAAGTTGGAGAAGAAGAAAATACTGTACCTAGTGACACCATGATCGATGATATAAACAGTACAGAAATTCTCAATTTGGCACCTGGTGAAGGAAGTATTCCACTCAACATTGTGTATGACGCTGATTCAGAGTATTTAGCATTTCCTTCTATTTACTGTGGGGAGAAGATTGAATATCCTCAAGGTGTCTCATACTTGAACAGAGCGCGTTGGGAGTTAATGTGTGCAGACTCGCGTGTTGCAAGGAGTACAGCAAACATCTTTTATAAGTACAAGAAATTGCAAGTTGCCACACTGTTGTCATTCCAATCGTTTGTTACCTGTAGAACAAATCAGAAAAGGAACACCACATATACGGCCAAAGACGTGTGTACCAAAGAAGCTCGTGAATCAGTCATGGGCGAAGATGGTGGTTTTTATTTATTTCGGTCACTAAGGAATTCACTTCAGTATTTCTATCGCAAGAAACAAGATGTTGTTAAAATGGTGAGGCAATTGAGGAAACCAACATGGTTTCTAAGTTTATCATCAGCGGATACCCAATGGACTGAACTTTTGAAGTCTCTTGTATTTCTTTCTTCTGGTCAAGTAGTCAGTGACGACACTGTTAAAGGTATGCAATGGGAAACAAAATCTGAACTGATTAAGAACGACCCAGTAACATGTGCCCGTTTCTTTGACAAGCGTTTAACTAAGTTTATTAGTATGGTAATTCAGTCTGATCAGCAACCTATTGGCAATGTAATTGACTATTTTTACAGGGTAGAATTTCAACATAGACGCAGTCCGCACTGTCACCTTCTCGTGTGGTGTAAAGATAGTCCTGTTCTACAGATTGGTCAGAATGAGAAAGAGGTGTGTGACTATATTGATAAGTATGTTTCTGTGAAGAAGCACACTGCTGAGTTTAAGTCATCAGTTGTGCAGGAACACCATCATTCCAAGTCCTGTAGGAAAAACGATCAACCTATATGCAGATTCAACTACCGTATTCCACCTGTTAGTGAAACTGTCATATTGGAACCTCTAGACGATCCAACGACTGAGCAGAGAAAGAAGTACATTGAAATCCAAGAATTTTTTAACAGTTGTGGTCATTAAAAGGGATGTCACAAACTGAATTTTTGGCACATCTTGGTTTGGATGAAGATGAGTACAAACTGGTTTTGAGATCCGTTATCAGGGACACAACCGTGTATTATGAAAGGAAACCAGAGGAATGTCGGATTAACTCCTATATGAAGAATGCTTCGCATATCTGGAAAGCAAACAATGACATTCAGTATGTTACATGTGCTTATGGGGCGGTGTCATATATTGTGAACTATATGAACAAAAGCCAGCGTGGACTTTCTCTGACATTAGACAGGATACAATGTGAAGCTCTGGGGAAAGAGTCAGGTGTCAAAGATACAGTGAAAAGTTTGTCCAAGGCATGAGGGTGAACAAGAGGTAACCGATCCAGGTTTTTTTTGTCCGTTATTAAGTGAATTCGGTGACACTGATCTTGATGGACATGTAGGCGTAACAAGTGATGTATCAAATGTTACAAATGTGAACAAAATTGGGTGAGAAAACTGTGCAGGTTAAATGTGCCATCGCATGGAATGAACTGACACCCAGACAAAGAAACATAGGAAATATAGAAGCATTTAAATCTAATCAAAAAGAATGGATAAATACACTCTACACATAAATAAATATCAATATACACAAATAACATTCCCAATATAAGAGGCAAAAACAATAGACGCGACGCGTAGAGAGACAGAAATCACCACAAATAGCAATACAGGAATAAAACAAAAGATCACTAACACTCTCTAGAAGAATGAGTGGCAGAGTGCATAGTAAAATCACCTGGAATGAATTATCTTTCCTTTTAATTAATTGTCTTATTTAGGTCCTTTACAATTATCACTAACACTTACAAAGTGGCAAAGTGATTTTATCAATCTGACATACATGTCCTTTTATCAAGCACGGAAACTATTTCACTAACACTATGTACAATAAAAGTGGCAAAGTGAATTTAATAATTCTAATACTATACTATATATCACTAACACTAATTGAAAGTGGCAAAGTGATCAATAAATCTGTTATATATGTCATTTTTTGTTAAAAGAAACAAACTCAGAAATAATCACTAACACTATATACAAACAAAAGTGGCAAAGTGAATTTCATGTACACTCTCAGAAATTGTATTAAGTACAGCTTCATCTTGGCCCGGCAGAACTAGCCCCGAAAAGGGGAGTCGGTACCCAAGTTTAAATAAAATCCTTAAAAAAAAAAATGCTGGTTGTCTTGATAAGTTAGGCCACTGACCAAGTTACAGGACATGGGTTTCTGGACTCAATTGTAAACAGAGGCAAGCATTTGATCATATTGTGACAAATGTAATCAAGGAGACACAGCCATCTTTGAAAATGTTTGTTAGCGGCAGTGGTGGTGTTGGCAAGAGTGTGACACTGTGTGATGTATACCATGCACTATCTCGCCACTTTAACTGTTCTACTCTTGATACAGATCCTACCATTAACAGTGTTCTGGTATTAGCACCAACAGGTAAAGCTGCACATCTTATTGGAGGACAGACAATACACGCTGCACTTGGTAAACAGCCTTTTACATCATTTGGCGAAGGTAGCTATGAAATAATGGGCCCTGAAAAACGGTTGGAGTTATCGAACAGATTGTTTAATGTCAAATGTATTCTCATTAATGAAATTTCAATGGTGGGGTCATCTTTATTTTCATTTATTGATGCCCGTCTCCGAGAAATAAAGCAATCAACAGTTCATTTTGGTGGTTTGCCAGTGATCTGTTTCGGTGATTTTTATTAAATAAGTCCCGTCATGGATAAATATGTGTTTGCTGATCCTCGAGGAATATCAATTTTGGGAACCCATATGTGGACGAGAGGCCCTATAGTGAGTTGGCTGGCGTGGTGAATCATACGGTAACGATGTGTGAGAAGTCCAAATCACAAGTTTATAGTCTCCGAGCTAGTGTCATGTACGACAAGTGTGTTCGTACCAGGGCAAATAAGGAGGGTCTTGGAGCCTTTTCAAATGTTAAACAGGATGAAATTCTCCGATTCTACTCATTCGAGAATTCTAAAAAGGCTGTAGCTGAGTCATCGACCAAGAAAAAGGTAAACAACGACCAAAAAGTTTGTTTCAAGTTCAACTCTTCTTCCGGTTGTGTCAAATCTCCGTGTGCGTATCCACACAAGTGCTCCAACTGCCTGAAAGGGGAACATTCGGCGAGAACATGCCCGTCAGGAAAGTCAAATAAATAGGAATTAACGTGTAATCGAGGTTTAATTCGTAGTAATGACCATAGTTTATTGGAAATCTGTGATAAAGAAAAGTTTGTTACTTCGAATGGTTGTCTTGGCGACACCGGAAGTGGTGCGTCCAAGATGGCCGACATTGGTTTGGAATCTGTCAGTTCAGACGCTTCGACAACTAAAGATTTAATTCCTACAACTTCGATTACTCATCATTACCCGGAATTTGTTCATGAATGTATGTATTCCAACATTTTCTGTAAAATTTCCAAATATATTGACGGTGGCTCTCCCGATAGTGGAGATATTTTAATATTCACCGCTCTGATTTCGCCGGGTGGCTGTACTGTCCCCGTTTACGGTAGTTGTGTGCATGGAATTTGTATGTGTAGTCATTCCTTAGCTAATGTCAATACCCAACTTAAACCTTGTCGTTTTGCCTTTTGCCTTTTCACCCATGGTTCTTATATGGTGGAAAAATATCTTCATGTATTTTATGGCATTCGTGACGGTTTTGATATCGTAGACGGCCCAGTACAGGGTTACGATTGTGCTAATTATGCTTCAATCTTGGAGCCTGCAGCGAAACAAAAAATGGATAAACTAGTTTCTAACGAATTAAAAGAAGGTTTTATCTCTATCGCTGATGTTTCTCCTATATGTATCCACGCCCTGGGTGCTGTGAATAAGCCTGACGGGGGTATCCGTCCGATAACTGACTGTTCCAGACCTGAAGGTTTACGTGTGAACGACCATTGTAGTAATTTGGTTCGTACTTTCTCTTACAACTCGGTAGATGATGCTGTAAATCTAATCGAGAAAGATTGTTTCATGGCAGTTATCGATATTAAATCTGCCTATAGAGCTGTGCCAATTAACCCTGAACACAGAAAATATCGTGGTTTTAGATGGTCCCTAGATGGGATAGACACCTTATTCTATGACAACAGATTGTGTTTTGGCCTGCGTACAGGGCCTTGTTATTTTGATGATATCTCCAATTTTGTCACTGACTCTATACGAAATATTTTCCATATTCCAGTTGTCAACTATTTGGATGATTTTTTTACATGTGATTTGTCTTATGATGGCTGTATTGCTGTAAGGGACAATATAACAGGTGTGCTGCGTTTCTTAGGCTTCTATGTGGCGTGGCAAAAGGTGACATCTCCCAGTTCTACCTGCAGATATCTGGGTATCGACATAGATTCAAAGGAAATGTCTGTGTCAATGCCTAATGACAAGATCATCAAGCTTCATAATATATTGTCATCTTTAGAGAACTCCTCTTCGATTTCCAAGTGTGTGGATATATAAGCCACTGTGCGACTGTTTATAAAGGAGAAAAAACCTTCTGCAGGCGTTTTTTTCGACCTGTATAACCTTGTGATTTCCAAGCATTTGAGGCATGTGAATATTTCTCCCATGTTTCGTCAGGATTTAATGTGGTGGAAATCTTTCTCTGCTTCATTCAACGGTAGACGTCTGCTGGAGAAAGAAATGTATGCCCACCCGATGGTATCTGACGCCTCATCAAAGAGTTTTGGCGTTTACCTGAGCACTGATTGGGTTGCTGGCACCTGGGATGATAGTATTTTGCAATCAGAGTTCTCCGAATGTGGCCATATTGTCCCACGCCCGAGTGAAGAAGGGATAGCATCCAACATAAATATACAGGAGCTATACCCTATCTTGGTAGGCGTGAGGAGGTGGGCGAAAATATTCAAAGGAAAAGCCATAATGTGTTTCATTGATAATACACAAGTCATTGCCATGCTTACAAATGGTTCCAGTTCTAGTTTTCGTGCAATGCAGTGGCTATACGAACTCTACTGGTTAACCTTTATCTTCGACATTGAATTAATTCCTAGATATATTAATACAAAAAACAATTTATTAGCTGATACCCTTTCTAGGGTACCATATCTGCTTAAATCTCCTGATTCGCTTACATGTCTGAAACAAGCTGGACTGTGTTGTGCTCACGAATTTTTATCTTCACTCCTTAGGCTTGGACAAATGGAGAAGGAGAGTGACTTTTCTGCAGACCCTATCTGTGGCTGACTCAACCTTGAAGCAACGTACAAGGCACCCGATGTGCATTCAAAATACTGCCACTGCATGCAGAAGTGCATCTGAGCAGTCACAGAAGTGCATCTGAGCAGTCACAGAAGTGCATCTGAGCAGTCACAGAAGTGCAATCATCACAAAAAAGCAGTTTTGCACCGGGTTTTGCACCTGGTGAAACGTGCATCATCTGATCCGATTCAAAATGTGTATCAAAGTTATGTATCATAATCGGGTGTAAATGCACTTGCTGCAAGCAGTTTGATTATTATAACAAGTGTTAATCATACAACGATTTGTATCAAAGCAGAATATTCCGACCTTTACAACCATATGGTCAGTTCCACCTGAACTCACCTGGCAACGATAGTCGTTACCTTGGTGTGTGGATGTTGCCACTATGACATCACTCGCAACCAAGAGTGGTTGCTAATCAAAGATGCTCTCATGTAGTTAGTTAGGAGTATTTCTGCATGAAATAGTTCCACATTAGTGCAGGATAATTTCATTAATGATCCGCCTGAGAAGCTCTAATCCAAAATGTATAAATCATTTATAGACGTAATAGGCTATAAAAATGTAATAAGAACAAGTCGAATGCCAACACTATCATGAATGGCGTCTTTCGCTTCATATATGGTCATAACAAACCCATCTCCCATAATACAAAACTCATATTGCAGTTGGTAAAAGAGCTCATGGCAGTTATATCTCCCCAAACACATTCGCACTGGGAACCACACTACCCCACAAGTCCTTTTTGTTCATACATTGTCGCACTGCTTGACTTAGTGTGTTGTAGGTCAGGATGCACTATTATACGCACATCAGGACGCCCTATTGAAAAGTGCGTCAATACAGCCTTGTATTGTGCGTATGCATGTTCTTCTGAGATGCAAAATTTCTACCCTAGCTCTTTCCAACAAGTAACAATTTGCATTTAAAGATAATTTGTTTGTGTTCATTTGAGAATCTCAAATATTCATCTCTATATCCTAAAAGGTCCTAACAGTTCAATCACGAATATTTTTTTAGCCAAATCCGCGCACATATTTACCCTAAAAGTATACCATACAATGAAGCCACAAGAGGCCACAATACCTGACACTGCTCACTCAGCTGGCATTCACACTCACTAGGTGTCGCACATCGGCAGTTCACTCCCTGACACTCCCTGTCAGTCAAATAGAAGCCTGATTACACTAAACTAAATGATGTAAGCGCAAATATTACTTCTCACATCGATTAAATTCCTCCATTTTGTATAAGTCCCACCTCATTCTTCATCTGAACTTAAACCACATGGACCGATATCGACGTCACCCCTGATGTAATATTTCATTTGATGCGATATGGATTATTAGTAATAAAACATCAATGGAACACATCTGGCTAAATTCCATATTTTTGTTGTTGAATTATGCTGACGATCTTAGGTTTATAAACCAAAGACATCTTCCAACGATGTTGGGCTATTTAAGCCCATGAGATGACCAAGGAAGGTATACATATCAATTTTCTGAGTTGTTGAAACTAGTATGTAGAACGAATAATTGAATAAACAAGATTCTTCCACAAATATAACTATGAGGAAGAAGGGGAATATATATTTGTGGTTGCTGAATGGAGTGCTTGGATGAGGAGAATCCCGGGGGATAGATAAGAGGAAAATAGTATTAATGTTACCCTCTAACTGTATTTAACAAGAAACAAATATTCAATTCTACTGTATCAATCTGTTTAGTCACTTTTAGTCACTTGTAAATGCTAACAAATGTTATCAATAATAAAACACACACTACCGTATATTATAGGCTTACTTGAAAATTAGTTATTCTGTAAATTCAATAGTAATGTACCAAGCATTATAGATACATCTGAAGCAAAGGTAACGATTTATTTATGGGATATCTCATTTAATCAAAACAGACGAGGAAGCAGTAACTGCATGGTCACCCATTGTAACAATTGTCTAGTATGAACTATAAACTGGCGACTTTGGTGCAGGTTGTTCTCTGATTCACAACACAAATTAACCCTAATGTGTGAAGCATAATAATATTGCTATCGAGGTACTTCTCAGACAAAGGAACCCTGATTTTGATATAACATATATATGCTTATCATTGTGGGACTTGTTCTCACCAGGTGACATCACTTGGTTTACACTAGGTGGCGTGACAGGTCACCGTGTTGCATTTACAATTTCTTTCACAATTAAATCACCACTAATATAGCATTTTTCACTATATATATTGCCCATTAAATACTTAGAACTATTATAAGTGCCATTCGTCTATAATTATTTATATGACTTATCTGTTGGATGTTGAAAATGTCCTGATCAAAACACCCAAACAACTGTACACATGATTCTATCTAGTGGGCTGGGAAGACTCAACCAACCTAACAACTGAAATAAACCGTTCTCAGAGGATGTTGTGCAACCTGTATCCAGCAAAGGGAATGGTATAAGATATGAATCAAACTGATGTATAATGATCTAAAGAGTAAGGCAACATGCAAAACTCTTTTGAAATATGCCAGGAACATATATAGTATTCATACATTAGTATCTATGAAATACCTGCTCAAATCCATCGCATCTATGTAGCATTGAAAGTGGCTACCTGAGTGCATTAGAATCACATTCAATAACATGGTAAATAGTGCATCGTTGAGAGCATCATAAGTGCATTTATAAATCGGGTCCATAGAGCATTACAAAATTAAGTTATGACCCTCACAACTGTTTACGATTTCCACTAGTAAAGCACCAGGTGAAAATCAGGTCAACATGACCAGGTCAAAACCAGGTCATAAATTCAATCATGCACATCGGGCAGTGGAGTGTGTTTTCTGATTTTATTACCTCCACGTCTTTGTAGTTTGTTTGGGCTTTTCGTACTAATAAAGTGCTTTGCATGCCCAAACGGCACTACTGCCTCATCTTATATATTCATATTAAATGCAGATGTCATCGTGATGCCCCCAGACATCGTTCTTCATGGCCACACACCCCTGCGCATATCTTTTTTCTTTTTTTGAGCTTGATGAGATCATGCGGCAGAAAGAAGACAAACAATTTGCTCAAGTGTTAAACCGTGTTCGCGTAGCCAATCACACAGAAGCAGATAATATGTACCTCCAACAATGCCAGATTGATCTAACTAATGTGTCGAATGACCAGAAACTGAAAACTACTTTCCTGTATAGCACCAATGCCGAGGTCAACAGACATAACATTGAACTGTATGAAGCACACACTGGCAACAAGTGTATTGTAACTGCATCTGACTTTTTCTGCCCAAAAAACAGCTGTGCCGAGAAGGAACGTATTCTCAATACAATTAAAGACAAACCTAAGATGACTCAAAATCTTTCAAGTTCATTACATGTTGCTGAAGGACTGACATATGATGTAACCCATAACATCGATGTTAGCGATGGTCTGGCAAACGGCTCCACATGTGTCGTAAACCGTATGAAGCACACACTGGCAACAAGTGTATTGTAACTGCATCTGACTTTTTCTGCCCAAAAAACAGCTGTGCCGAGAAGGTAGCTATGAAATAATGGGCCCTGAAAAACGGTTGGAGTTAACAGACATAACATTGAACTGTATGAAGCACACACTGGCAACAAGTGTATTGTAACTGCATCTGACTTTTTCTGCCCAAAAATATAGGATGGGACAAGTACCTGGAGCTATGAGGCCTAATATCATCTGGGTCTGATTCAATGATGAAAACAGCGGGTCAAAACAACGGCAAATGTATCGACATTATAGGGAAAGTGGCATTGATAAAAGCTGGACTCCAATATTTGGTATATCTAGAGATTTTAATGTCACTAGGAAACATTTGCGTATAGTCCGTACACAATTTCCTCTATGTCAGTCAAATGCAAAAACAGTGCACAAGTCACAAGGTAGTATGATGACAAGTGTAGTCGTAGCACTGACTGGCAGAGTAATGTTGAATTCCTACTATGTTGCAATGTCATGAGTAACAAAAGTTCAGGGACTGGGACTGGTAAACTATGATCCTAAGAAAGTCAGAATCAATGATAGTGTTCATACAGAAATGTCTAGGTTAAGAGAGAATCCATGCAAAATGTATCCTGGTTTACAAAATACTGAAGGATCTCTAAAGATATATTTTCACAATGTTCAGTCATTTTATGGGCATCACCATTTGTTAAAGAGAGACATAACTGTTCAAGGAGCAGATATAATGTTGATGTGTGAAACTTGGCTGTTACCTGAAGAGCAGGGTGAACAGTTCACCTTCCCTTCAAAGAAAATTGTGAGGTTTGACCATCCAAGAACACTAGCAAGACCACATCGTGGATTAGCCGCAATTGTGGACAATTCGGTTACATGTAGCATAATCGGAAGTGAGCGTAATGCAGGGGCGGAGTACATGTTATGTCAGTAGATACGGGAAATCGTATTTACATAATTACCGTTTTGCATCATTTTGTAAGTTGTTCATGGCCACTTTTCCAAGAGCTCCTCCTGTCGCTAAATACACTTGTAAAGGACAGACCTAATAGTTTGATATTGGGTGATTTCAATATAGACGCCTTAAGTTCAGGAGCAAACAAGTTAACCGAGATGGAAAATTTGTGTGAACTAACAAACACTGTTGATGGACCAACAACAAAAGCAGGTACACAGTTAGATTGGTGTTTAACCAGGCTACCAGTTGATGTACATACAGCATATTCAACATATTCACATCATTTCTCTTTACATGTAACCGTAATTTAAACTGCTTCTTGATGAAAGAAACGGGAACAAAAGAGGGAGAGTAATAGGGTTGGATGATATTGGCTCTTGCTACAAAGCAAAGTAAAGTTCCTTACTTTCCGCTTCTTTTGGAGCCATTTCGAAGTGAGGATGCTCCCGTTTAGTTCAAACATGTTTGATTTGAAGCGGAGTAGCAGGAGTAGTAGTCGGCCAGTGGGATCCAGCCTTTACATTTAATGGTTAGTGTTAAACCTTTACATTTAATGGTTTAGTGTAAACCAGGAAGTTGGCTTTAATGTAGATTAATGTGACAGGAGACATGTGGCAACAAGGATTCTAATAAGGGCTGGGTGTATGTGGATGTCCTTATGAGGATGGTGGGATTTTTCCTCCACATGTAACCGTTAATTAAATCGCATTGACTAACTAACCAATATATTCAAGCCTTGAATATCTGTTCTTCTGGAATATGATGATATTTTGAAACATATTCATATATTTTACCAAAAATCAATATGACTAATGCTCCGAAACAGGCAGCATTGGATTTCAGGAGGCCATTTTTTTAGAAAAAATAAATTAGGCCATTTTTTTAGAAAAGATTTTTTCATTAATTCTCTACAATCTATGGAGTACATATAGCAGGGAATATCAGCATAATGCAGGTGAATGTTCGGAAGGCTTGGGACAAATATTTCGATTCCTACGCCTATGAATCAGTTACTTATATTTTTTCATCTTATTTTGCCTTATTTTGGCCCCGTTTAATCAAATCAAATGATTTAGTATAAAAATGAGTTAAATTACTTACTAATTTGAAGGGGGGAGAAGGATCGTAGTATACCTGGTTTGCTGGTGTGGGTGATGTGGTTGGTGTTCAAGGAATGGAATAAACCCTTACTAATTTGTTAAGCAAATGAAATGAAAAGTTCAACAACTTTTCCTAGTGGTTTGTGCAGAACCATATATTTCATTGTCTTTTCAAAGTTGAAAAAGGCTGACACGCTAAAAGTTTTGCGGTAATGGATATCCTTGAAACTTCAATTTATACTGCCTGGTAATCAAATCGCATTGACTAACTAACCAATATATGCACGCGTTGAATATCTGTTCCTATGGAAAATCGAAAATGTATATGACTAATTCACCCAAGCGGGCAGCATTGAATTTCATGAGGCCTTTTTTTTAGAAGTATAAATTAGACCATTTTTTTTAGAACAAATAAATTTTGTTAATTCTCACAATTATTAGTGTACATATATCAGTGAATTGCAGTACATTGCAGGTGAAGTTTTGGAAGGCTGGGACAAATATTTCGATTACTACACTTATAAATCAGTTACCTATATTTTCCCTAGTATTTTGCATTATTTCGGCCTCATATGACCTAATTAATCAAATGATTTACTATAAAAATGACTTATATTACTTACTAATTTGTTAAGCAAATGAAATGAATAGTTCAACAACTTTTTTCCAGTGGTTTGTGCAGAACCGTACATTTCATTGTCTTTTCGAAGTTGAAAATGGCTGACCCGCTCGATTTTTTGCGCTCTCCTACGACAATCTTATCCGGTCGGAAGCGAGTTTGTCGGGCGGCTTTCGGGGCCAACGTGTGTTGGTCCTCACCAAATTTGTCCGTTGTGGATATCACTTCTGTTATATTTGCCTATTCCAAGATGCACCTTGATGCAGTATAGACCATCGCGTGGCAGTTTGAACTTGCCGGTATGCTTGTTGTAACCAACAAGATTATATTAACACAGAGGGCCAGGTCCAAAGCCCTAAACTTCTAAGGCGGAATGTATACCTTATCGGATGTAACTTATCTAACCATAAGGCCCACATCAGAGTCCTCCAGTGCCACACAGCATGAAACCACAGGCCAGGCGGCAATTCTTTAGTCCCGAGCATGTTTTCAGCCCTAAACTCCATTTTCTGAAACTCCCGTAAAAGCCCCTGACCCAATTAAACTTACAAGAAAACAGGGTTACTTTGGGCCCAGGTTGTGGCCAGGTTGCTTATGATATCTCTTTTGGTGCTTCTGTTTCAGATTTACAATCTTCCCCTTATGGTAATTCCATTTCCGAATCTGAGGCTAGATCGGTATCATGATTTTCCAGTTCTAGTACTTTTGTTTCAGAATCTTAAGAAACAACCTTAATCAACTTAATTAATTCTCAGGAGCAGGCTAATTGTTAATGTGAGTGCGGAGAGATCCCCAATGTCACTTTAATATTTACAAGTAAAATAAAATTCACAAAAAATATATTTAATGAAATCAGCAGTTAAGGGAAATACTTACATGTTCTAAAATGAATCATCTTTTAGATTCATGATATTTAGCCTTCGCGTGCTTCGTTTTTATAGTTATGATCTTCCCCTTCGGGTGTCTCTATTTCAGATTTATGTAAAGTTCAAAACCAATACCCTTCAAATAATCCTAGTCACCTATTCTTTTTGTTTGACTTTAAGATTATTTAGCTTTTTCATCATGATCTGTTTTAGAGTTGAAATAACCAACAGGTATCGCTGAATATTTAAAGCATTGCAGAACAAAAGCTTTAAATAGGACAAATATGTTCTTTAAAATAAACCTTGAAACCGCGATCCCTCCTTTTGAAAATCCTGATTCATCCCCTGGCGGGGGTAAAGGTATAGTACATAACTTGACCCTAAAATTGGATTTTTGATGATCAATATATCCAGATTTTTATCAGATATTTTTAAAGGGATATTTTCACCTCAATATACTTCAAATATGTATATCTTATGATGTTAGTGAACAGTAAAGACAGAACTTGGTCATGAAAGCTTTTTTGATTATGTAATCATGACAAAAACAACAGATGTCGTGCCACTGTTATCTTTCGAGCATGTTTAAAATAAACTATAAAAGGCTTAGAACTCGGTCATGAAAGCTTTTATGATTATGTAATCATGTCAAAAACAGCAGATCTTTTTTCCCTTATCTTTGGAGCATGTTTAAAATAAACTATAAAAGGGTGCAGTTCGGCAGTAATTCTCATTTGATCTTTCCTGATAATCCGTTAACAAGGATCTCGTCAGAACTTACTGGGTTACTAGTCAAACATGTCGGCCTTAGAAGTATGTCATGAAAAGGGTCAGCAGGATTAGTAAACGTCTGACTTGGAATGAGTCAGGTATCTCACTCTTAGAAGTAGAACATGAAAAGGGTTACTGTGGTCCCCAGAACAAAGAGTCGAGATAAAGACAGAGGAGCCAAACAGCAAGATTACGCAATAAAGTTTTATCAGCTTGAAGCTAGCGGCTAGTTCAGCACCTAGTTTTAGGATCATAGAATGTATCGTAGCATACGCCTGTACCATAAGTATGCTGGCCTCAGAGCAAGTTAAAAATATCAGTTGATCTTTCATCCACCAGCTGGCGGTACCAGTACCTGAGTCTATTACCAGCTTTTAGGGAGAATGTTTGAAGCGGTGGTATGTGTTTAAACCAAGAAGATGAAAGGATGTGAATGACAAGTGAATGACAAATTAGTATTTCGGTGATGAGTTGTAATATGAATTTGTAAAAATATTTGACCACATGAGTAGTAAGAATGTGAAAGAAATATTTAGATTAGAAGATTCAACGTTTTTCAAATAAATAAGTGTCTGATTGAACATTTGTACCGATAATGGACCTATTACGTACTAAGAAAGGAAATATAGAATTTAATAAGAAGATTCAACGTTTATCAAATAGATGAGTGACTCTTCCTTGAGTATTTGTACAGATATTTGACCTATTAGGTACTAAGAAAGGAATTATGATTAAGAGATTCACCGTTACAAGTAAATGAATGTCTCTTTAATTGACCATTAACGTAAAGCCATGAAAATGAAGCTTTTGCTCAACAGAGTTGGATTTGTTTTTATCATTTGAAGATAACAGAACACTATCTTTCTGTATGGCACAACTGCACTGGTTGACAGTCATAACATTGAACTATACAAAGCACAAACTTGTAACAAGTGTATTGTTCTGGAAAAGGGGCATTTTGGTTGAAGGACCTGGAAAATAATTACATGTGCATTTATGATATTTATTACATTTATGAACTATAATCCAACCATTTCATGAACTATTTTCCCCACCCCTCTGAACAACGTTCTGTAAGGAACTGAGAATTTCCGAACATTGCAAGGCCGTTCAAAAGATTCCATCAGGATTCAAGGCCATGGGTTGATATTCAGGCCTTTCGACCTGTAATGTTTCAACCCTTGAATTTATTAGTCTTAATTGTAGGCTTTTCCAAGCCCCATTATTGGAATAGAGTTGATAAATGAACATCAAAGTCTACCCTATTTCATAGTAATAGTTTTATATTAAAGTTTTCTTGTGTCTTTTGAATCACAAATACCGGAGTTGATTTTGAAAAGGGGAGGGCGCGCCACTTGCTTGGCAGTAGTTGTTGGCCAGGAACTCCGTAGCGGTTTTGCTCTTGGGGCGGGAACTAGTGACAGCGACCTTACTGTTAATCAATAATTGATGGTTTAGACAAGTATAGCGTCGAATCCAGAACTTGTCGCTTCTGTAGGTCTAATCCAGTGTTTACCCTCTATTTTCTAGTTATAGATTTCGGTTATAATTTGTTTATGTGGAAGCGTTAGTGTAATCTCAACATATCCTTTACTTTCCAGCATCTTTGATATTTGTCCCTTGATGTTTAGAGATAAAGTGATAGAACTTTCAATTGCTAACTTTTAAGGGTGCACCTGAGCTCAGCTTTTGTCTCTCATCACTAGTTCTGACTTCTGAGGGTTTGTGGTGGAGACTGATTGTCTAGGAAAAAGTTCCTTATCGCTGTTATTGCGTAATACTTCTGGACCATTGTCTTTGGACAGTTCTTGTTCTTCTCCTGAACTGGTGGTCTAACTTGTTTGCTATTGGTCATTCGACTTGGTTCCGGTTGGTCAAGTACACCTTTAGCTCTGCCACTGTTAGACTAATGAGTCCGATAACAGTTTCTCAGCTTAACATAAGCCGGGAAGTACCTGTGGCAACCTTTGTTTTAATAGTATATTAGTCACATGTTGCAACGGTCTTTCGGTGGCTGCTGATTGGCTATTCTGCTACTTAAGTAGTGGGTCATTGCAGGTGACCGTCACTTAATTCTGAGGTTGAGAAAGTGACATATCTATACAATTAGTGACTTAGTCATGGAAGCGATCAACTTGCCTGCCGAGTACTATGAAATGGCTCAAAGAATTACCAAGCGTATGGAGACAAAAGTTCGAGAAATCAACCGTTTGGAAAGACGAAGGGAAATGTTTGTTGCGCGTATGACTCTTCTGAAGGGGACTGGACATGATGTAGCTCTTCTCGTGGAGACAATCGCCGTCATTGATACAAATATCAAGATGTATACTGAAAAATTGGACCAAATAGAGCGCTTACGTGGTATCTGCTACGATGTGCTGCACACCGTATTTGACTTCCCTCTCGAAAGAAGTGATGTTCTAATGGAGTCAGCAATATCTACAAAACAACGGCCCTTTTCAGGGCCACCACTCTTCTAAGAGTTGTTAATTCCGTGACCTACTTCCTTACTGTCCCCTTTGTTCCCTGTGTTTGACTTCTCAAATTTATTAAATTTGTTGCTGTTTTTAGGCATGTAATATTTAATCTGTTACTCGCCATGTGCATCTATTTAGGCCGTTAAGTTCATATTAGCCGACCGAAAATTAATGTAATAATAATTAGTTGAGGTGGGCAACTGGAGAAAAGATAAGCAGAATTGGGTGGGGTTAACCGTTAGTGTAAAGCTGACCACATTGAGACGGAAGGCAGAAGTGGAGTGGCTGTTTGAAGCAGTTTTATTTCTTGAGAAATATAATCAGTTTGCAAGTAACCTGGTGGTACAAATGAAAAGACATGTAAGTTGAAAACGAGATATACATGAAAGTTCTCAAAGAAGATGGTAAACTATAACCGTAACCGCTTTATGTATTAAGCTCAACTGCTGAAAGCTTGTTCCCTGGTGTGGGAGGGTGGGAATTTTCGAAGCTGTCCGTCTGGCTGACCACGCTGGAGTGAGGTCGAGTGTCCGAGAGAGCGTGGCACCAGGAGCACTACCCCCTCCAGCCTCTGCCCAATGCGCCCTCATTCGGGAAATGAGAGAACCATTGAGACGGAAGGCAGAAGTGGAGTGGCTGTTTGAAGCAGTTTTATTTCTTGAGAAATATAATCAGTTTGCAAGTAACCTGGTGGTACAAATGAAAAGACATGTAAGTTGAAAACGAGATATACATGAAAGTTCTCAAAGAAGATGGTAAACTATAACCTCCAAAGTTAGTGTTGTTTAATGTCAATATGGTTTTGACATCGCCTTGAGGGCTTTGTGAACAGCTTTGTCTGTTTTATCTCGCACGTATGAAGTATAGGCAGTGGACTTCCATTTTCCGTGGGATCGGACCTGGTCATCGGTCATGTGCTCTTGGAGAGCACAAGCCCCGCCACGGCGAAGCGAGTGAAGGGTATAATGATGATCCTGGAGACCTGCCGCCAATAGAGCCGCGCGCCATGATGTTGTGAGATAAGTAGTTGAGAGTGGCGCCCCATTATCCAGCATGAAGAGGGGGGCGTCACCCGAACAGGAAGGGCGGTGGCGTATCATGGCATAAGCAGCCTGCACTGGGCAGAGGATCGAACCAGGGAGGGCCGGCAGGGTGAAGTTGTCAGCATCTGCCGCCCTCTGGAGGTTCTTGGCCCATTTATAGGAGATAGTGATGTCCGATGGGTTGATAGTAACATCCTTTCTCACCAGGTGGCGGGACCGGTCGAATGATTCACCACGACCTATGGCCACGTTAGACTGGCGCATCAGAGTTGTGAACATGATTATAATAGCACATCTGAGCGTTGGACCTTCATAGTCCCAGTGGATGACTTTAAGCACTTTAATTAAATCCTCCGTGGATATGGGGGGTGCTTGTCTAGGCACATGGCGGATGGTTAGTGAGATGGCTGTCAGGGCATCCTTGACACGTAAGCCATCGAATGGAGAGACATCGGCGCCAAGCCTAGCAAGACATGCCTTCACAGATGCAATATAATTTGCGATTGAGGCAGGAGAGGAGAAGTATAAAGCCAGATACTCAATGAACACACACACTTGGACTTGTGAAGGGGTCCTGTAGTCATAGCCGTAATGTGTCGAGAAACCAATGAATAGTTTCAGAGCGCGCCTCCTGTTAGCAGCTGAGCCTGGGCGGATGGAGAGGTCTTGTCTAGCCATGGCCCTACTAGCGAGGAAGTCGTGAGATGGCTCTGTAATTACATGAATAGAGAGTAGTCATAACATTTGTTTGAAACTTTAACCTCAGTTAGATTCTGGTCTTTTATCATGGAGGCAGCTAATGATTTGAGTGAATTGTCTTTAAATGATCTACTGAGTGCATCGGAAAGGACCATTTCCTTCCCCGGGACATGAGTGAAAGACATGTGGAGCCCTCGGCTATGGGCCCAGAACCACGCCCCCCTCGCTATAGCGTTGAGGACTTGGTCTCGGCCTCTGTTGCGCAGGAAGACCATTATGCTACTCTCATTGTCGCAGCAGATTTCCACATGTGTTCTCGGGGGGGCATCAGCTGTAAAGGCCCGCAGGGCCACAAGGCAGTTGAGGCCCTCGAGTTGAGAGATGTGGTGTCTTTCGGTGGTCTTCTTTGTGTATTGAATCGCATAGTAGTTTTGAGTGGTGTGTGCCCCGCCCCCTTCCAGGCAGGAGTCAGCATATATGACTATTGAAGGGGGAGGAGGCACCTCCATTGTGCAGCTGTTGCACTTGGGGGCGAAGTTCACAATCCAAGCAAGGTCGGCCTTGACCTGCCTGGAGATTTTAACTGGAGCCTTCGTTTGTATTGATGTGCGATATGCATGGAGGATTCTGCACATAAACAAACGAGCAGGCTTTATGACCTGGGACACGTGATTCACCCTCCCGGCCAGACATTGTAATTCCTTTTCAGAGAGAGTGTCCCTTGTCATTAAACGTCGTACATCCCGTGTGAGGGCAGAAAGCTTTTTCTGTGGGATGTGTGTTGACCTTGTAGTTATATCCAACGTAACTCCTAGCCATGTGATAGACGTTGCAGGGTCACACAGTTTGCCATAGCTGAGAGGGAGGCCCAGCCTTCTGAAGGTGGCATGGGCCGTGGCGAATTGCAGATATGGGTCATCGGAATGTTTATGTATGAGAAGTAGGTCATCTATGTAGAACAGGCCGTAGATGCCTGCCTCTGCTAGATGGCGAAGGATGAAGTTAGCCAACTTTTGCATATACATAGAGGACGCTCTCGTGCCAAATGGAAGTGACAAATCAATGAAGAACTGTTCTTTATGTGACACGAGTAGTAGTGGCCAGTCAAGGGGGCATATCTGGAAATTCCTGTATGCCCGCTGGATGTCAATGCTGGCTAGTTTGACGGCGAAACCAGCCTGTTGTATCATGGATACTGCCATCGCTACGGTGGGGAGGGCGTGGCATATCTTCCATCCAAATACAGAGTTCCTGGGTACATAATCATTGACTGATAGTCCTTGTGGGTATGAGAGGTCGACTATAATACGTTTCTGGCCAGGGTCACTTTTGTCCCGGGTCATCATGGGGCTCACATGGGCCCATGGGGTCAGAGGTATAGAGTCAAATGGACCAAACAGAGCACTGTTGCTTACCTCAGTGTCGATGTATGCTGAGACGTGTGTCGCATGTGCTATTGCTGAGTGGTGGTTCTGGGAGAGGGAGGCCCTTAGGGGGGGGCCTGTAAACTGGAGTGGGAATCCGAATTGTAGACATTCCAGCAGCCAATAGTCCTCTATGTGTCCCGTTGCAATAGCTCTCCAGTTCTTCACATTGAGCTGTGTTGGTAGTTGGATGCATGCTCCGAGCACGTTATGCCTTCCAGAGGCTTTGACAGTGTTGTATATCCGGGTCAGGGGCCCTGATGGGGGTGGATCGCACCAGTCAGGGAAGGCACGAGTTCTAGAGCGTGCTGCTGGGTTGAATGCATGGGCGTATGTGCCAACTGGTGTGTTAGTGGGCCAGTCCGCATGATTCTTGGAGTTTGAGTCAATATGAATGCAGTTCATAGTTTTAAAGTCAGAAATCAGACACAGGCAGTCGAGCTGCGGGATATTCCCTGCTCTCGACAGCTGGATGAACTTGTTTATGTATACAGACGGGTCCTGGTGAGTGCATTCAGTGCCAGGGCTGGGGTTGTCTGTGTTTACATTCAGCGGGGCTCTGATTGGTTGAGAGGTCTGGGAGTCACGGCTGCACGTAGGCGCACAGTCAGACGTGGGGCCCGCAAGGGGCGGGAGTTTGAACTCCCCTAAAGGCACTGCCCCAAGCGGGTCGGATATAGCGTCTTGCACCCAGAATCTTTCCAAATCATAAGTCCTGTGTTTTGTAGGTGTATCAGGAGTCACATCAATCCTGGGTAATCCATGCTGGTGTGAGTGGGGAACTTCAACCACTATGTTTTTAGGGGAGACTTCAACCCTAGTTTCTTCGTCTGAGTGAAGGGGTCCTCGGGCATTACTGGTGGCGAGTGTGACTTCCAAGACAGCGGGCGCATGGCTTGGCTTGCCCGAGGGGGAGGGGTGCCCGTAAGGGGCAGCTAGTCGTTTTTTGACTCCGCGTCAGCAGACTTGTCTCGATCGGCCTGCTTGTCACGTTTGCCGCCACCTTTCTGGCCTTTCTGCCATGGTTTCTCCTTACGGTCCCCTTGGGTGGTTGCTTGGTCCTTGCCACGGAGAGAGTTGCATCTTTTCCCGGGGTGGGACAGGCGCTTCTCGAACACAAAATAACAGAGGGCACAGTAGTGGTACACAGTATTTCCTGCCTGCTTGTGTAGAGTTTTCTTGTTTTCACATTCACCCCTGTTGTACAACTTGCACAGAGCGAGAGGGGGGGATTCCTCTCTGTCGGTTGGGGCACATGCTGACCAAGAGAGTTTCATGCGCTCGTCCTTTATGAAGGCTGCATCTGACCATTCAATCCTCTCTTCTGCAATCAGCTCGAGTATTGTCATTGACCAGTCAGACACGTGGTCCCAGTTATATTTTGTGGCGTCTTCGGCCACCTCCTTTACATGAGAGACTATCCTTCTCATATTGGCTTGGTCTTTTGTATCCAGGGCCAGACCCGCGATGCCTGTAATGTGCTCCTGCACTGAGAGAGTATAGTCTGTGTCTTTCAACTTGAGTTTTACTGAGCGGGGAAGGAACTTTTTAATAAGGTCCCTAGCACTCTTAGCCCCATCATTATCGTTATCTGAGAAGTATCCCTTACCTCCTCTCTTGACAATCTGAAGAGTAACCTCCTTTAGAGCCTTCTGGTAGTGCTTGTCTGTGACCGGAGAAGAGGCCAGTTCGTCAGGTGAGATGAACTCGGGAGCCTCTTCCCTGGGGTAGAGACCGTCGACATCATCGGGCCGTCTTGGGGGTTGACTCGCCGAGCGTCGGTAGGCCTGACCACCGGTCAAGTCACGTGGCCTACGATTTTGGGGGGAGATGGCCTGATCGTCTATGAAGTTTATTCTGTCGTGGTGAATGCCCTCTAGGATTCTTCTTTCTGTTGCTAGGATGTTTAGTAGTCTGTCAAGTTTCTCGTTCAGAGACTTGTCAGGCGGAGGGGCCTGCTGTTGCTGGTCCTGTTCTGGCGGTTGAGGAACCTCGTGTCCAGGGCCGCCATTAGCCTTTGGCGTGTTAACGGTCTTTTTGGCCGGAGTCTTTTTAGGCTTCGGGCCTGGTTTCTTACGACCATTTCTGAGTGGCTCCTCGGGTAGAATAATCCGAGCCCCGCGTGTTCTCGTTCCAATGCCAGCCATTCTTGAGTTTAAGAGAGATTATTCTCCTAACTGTAGGATGAGGACGGGAGTCTGGTAATTTTCGAAGCTGTCCGTCTGGCTGACCACGCTGGAGTGAGGTCGAGTGTCCGAGAGAGCGTGGCACCAGGAGCACTACCCCCTCCAGCCTCTGCCCAATGCGCCCTCATTCGGGAAATGAGAGAACCATTGCCTGAAGAGTTGATTAAGGTATTGTGTCAAAAGGCGGGAACTGCTAATCCCTTGGCATGTGGGTTAAATTAAAATTTTAATTTAATACCTGTTTAACTAAGGGCTTAGACAAATTAGAGTTTCTGATCGCGCTGAATTGCTATTGTCGGACAGTGGGAACAATTAACTGTTAACTGCATGGGGCTATTTGTATAGGTATGTCAGGTTGGCGCTTTAGTTGGCTTTAGTTGGCTGAGATCTATAGTCTTAATTCTGACTCATTGATAGTCCAGAACTATTACGCAGTAACTAATACACATCATGTCACATCTGTGCCGACTTCATTGGCCCCAGAAATTAGTAGATAAGAGAACCTTCAGCAAAGTCGATGCATACTCTGGTCAAGCGTTCTAATTGGCTTAAGAACGCAGATCTTGTGCCACTTGATTGGCTTATGCCTCTTATAGTACCCATACGCAGATAATGTGCCATTTGATTGGCTTAAGCCACTAAGTGTGTAATAAGACAGGAGACAAAGGGCTGGTCAAGTTTCTAATTGGCTTACACAGAGATCAGGTTCCTTAAATACCAGGCACTTAGCTACCGAAGTCATTCTACAACGACACGCCAAGAGGAACTCCTGACCAAGCTCACACAATCTCCTGACCCAGCTTAAACACCAAATTCTACTGACCTACTCTCTGATTCTACTACTGATTCTACTCTCATCATCATGTCAATGATATCCATCAGTTCGCTCAATGCACTTCAGAACAACACCGCCGTTCACAAGATTTTGGCTGTTAGGATTCTGAGTATTCCACCAGTGAACAATGTGGTCGATCACCAGATCTACGAAGCATCTCCTCCCAGACGGCGTCTTATCCTCGGTGATTCTACTGGAATCGTCCATGGAACGATATGCATTGTGCTACCCTTCACTGCAGGCAAGAGCATGAGGATCAGGAACTTCCAGTGGTCTGATCGGCGCGTCGTCATACACTCCAAAACAGACATCTACCTGTAAGTATTATAGAACTACACATATTGAACTATTATTTGTCAAATATGTATGTATATTAATTGCATTTTAGTTAGAAGTTAACAGACTCAAACGATTAACTGTGTGCTGATTGCCTTATGTTGAAACATCATAAAAGATTAATGTGAGTGAACCATTATTAACAATATTGTTTCAGAACAAACAAGGTGACTGTGTCCCAGCCAGACATAAATCGATCCAAGGTTATGGCTGATGCGCCAATACGACCAATTCGGCCACTGAAGGACCTCACCATCTCTCCTGTGAAGTCAAAACACTCCTTCAGAGCACGAGTAGTCAGGGTAAGAACTGTGTACATGTAATCATTTTCACACATAACTGACAGCTATTCATATGTCAGTCTGAGATCAACATATAGTTGAGTCATTTAGATTATAAGCACTGATTATATAATGAGATAAAAAGCGTTCTAGGGAAAGTGGTCCTTTGGAACTGTTTTATATTCAACACTGCTTTGACTTTAGGTACCATGTTTTTTTAAATTAGACTAACTTATTTTGCTTCTTTGCCAGGTTGAAAGCAAGAGACAAGTCATGGCGAAAAACATCCAGAAGGAGGTACGGGAGTGCGCCTACGAGATGCGGGAACTGAAATCACCGTAAGCCTGTGGGAACAGGCATGTCAGTACGTGGACCTTGACGAAGGAGCAATGGTAGAAGTGTACGACTGCACCTCAATGTACAGCACCCACTACAACCAGAAAGTTGTTTCTGTCAACCATCCTGACATGATTAAGGTAAATTGATATACTAAAACATTTAACATTCAGTTGATGTACATTGTGTTAACCAATTATTAGCGTCTATCTAACTTGAATCACTGTATATGTTCACCTGTATGTACATTTGGATAAATTTCCATGTATCTTGACATGTAGAACTGTATTTAAGTCGGAATTAAGTTACAAGGTATAATGTTTACCTTTACATATGGTCTTACATAGACCAATTTAGTCTGTTAGCTAAATTGACCAGTTATGTAACATTCCAAGTCGTACTAAATCCTATCTGAACATATGTTGCATTTTTCCGGTTTCTCACCGGTTTCCCTTTTATTACTGCAGATCCTGGCTCCATCACAAGTTGAGGAAGAGGTGATTCAAGGGATACGAGAAGACAAGCATGACAACTTCACTCTAGTGCTGCTCATCGAGAGGGGAATGGACGTGATGAGTGTTGCATTGTCCAAAGGCGTCTTATGCAGAGCCATGAACCTAGACCAAGCTACAAAGCTTAGCAGCATTATTAACAAGTGTCCCATAACTGCCAAAAGTGTCATTATTGCGAAGAAGGTACAGTCAATTTAGATAATCCACATGACAGCAACTACGGAAGATTCGGACGATGAATTGATAGTAGATGAACATGATATGAATCAAATTAAAGACAAGCATGAGTCACATGATGAATTAACAGAAGATGAAGCCCATGCCATGCTAAACGGAGAAGTTAAGGAAGGAGAGACCGCTCAAAAATCTTAAAGAACAGTATTACGAATTAGACTTAATGAACAATATTGGTATATATATGCTCAGGTCAAGCGGATATTAATGTGATCTCTTTAAGGTGCTGTTAATTATTAGAGACTGATGTATTGTAATGGTAAAAACATTATACCAGTAGTATGTAATCTGTGTTTACAACTTTAGGAAGATAAACGTTATATTGTGCGTTTTGCAAGAGAAAGGTTAAATTGTGCCTGTTGAAAGGAATACAGGTTAATCGTGTGAACTGGAATAAATATTGATGTGAGTCAATAAAATAGAGTAGTAAAAAAATTTACTTGTTTGACTTATACTCATAATAGTCCTTGTTTAAGAAATAAGCTAGACCCTACTTCTACTCATAATAGTCCCTAGCGATCCGATAATTTAATTACACCCAATAACATTTGACTACGGTAAACCCCATCTACTATAAACTGTTATTTAGCAATACAATTAGAGACAACGCTTTATAATAAGTCTATAATTCGTCAGCAAACTATTAATTGAATTGCAGTATCAGGAAACATTCACACAGTATGAACTGTTCAATATTACTAAGATTATTAGGGTTTCGTTCTAAAACTATAAGCGCAAGTACATGCGTACCTCTCACTAACATCAAAAGATACTGTAGACTGTTTATTTTCGCACAGATACATTTTTGGCACTAAGTACTTTGAAAACTTTTGCCGTTGACTTATATTCACACAGCAATGCAATCTAAAACCTTGTATGTGCATTAATTAAACCTATCGCGCAGGATTTATTTTCACGCACAGAAGTGGGTGCGTGAAGATAGCGGTTAAAAATACTGCGCGAACATGTATACAGTAAATAGAAAGACGTGATAACCCATATTTGGAGATGACGTCTCCAAGGTATGCTTCAAGTGCGCATGTCCTTAAACTGTCCAGAGCTGGGTCGAACCAATTCTCAGACTCGGCTCGCGCAAAATACAAATGTGTACAGCTTATGTCGCTTATACATCAGACACAGTATTCAGATACAAACAACTGTCGCCTGTTGTCTCGCCACGGTACCACAGATGTGATAGCGACTGTCGGCCAACATTATACTGGAAATTTTCTATTTGAAATTAAGACAACTATCATTATTAGTCTTTAAACAATTTTCTGAATTAACCAGTTATGTGTTCATACAGTTCATCTGGGAAGTTAAAAATGCATACTCATTAGGTAATATGGTGACAGTGACAGTGAGGCCACTTGTGTCTACGCAACATAGCTCAACATTAAGTCTATAACAAATTGGTCATAGGAGAGGGACAAGTTGTAGGTTTAGTGGGACAAAATACGAGCGATTTAGACAACTTTGGATGGTAATTGTCTCTACAGGGGATTTTTCATAGGGGACAGTTGGAAATGGAATACCAAATACTCTTTGGATAACAGGTGGGCCCTGAAAAGGACCATTTGTTTGTAGGTAGGGTTGTTGATATCTTCAAATTCCAAATATGTCCATCAACGTGTAGTTGTGCACCTGGACTAGAACAGAACTGGAGTGGACCATTCTTTCGTGTTTCAGTGTCACGTAGTACTGGAAATAATCGAGGACACGTTGAACGACACTGATCCTGTTCTTTAGTAGTCGCTTGATAGAACGATGGCCGGTTCTCCTGGCTCGCTCAAGTCGTATCTGCATGCTGTACAAATGTCGTTCCAACACTTCTATCTGTATTTGTGCTTGTGACAAGAGATTCAGGTCGTGCCTGTACTCGAGCAGGAATGCATTAGCATCACCAAAGATTTCCATTTTCAGGTTCTTTACTGGGCTGGTTTTTGTAGCTGATGTGGTGTCTTGTAGATCAGCAAAGGGTATGTTGAGTCCAGGCGTCTACATCCATATTACATATGCTACGACTAAGAAGATTACCTAGTCCAGCTTTAAATTAAGCACGCTGATTGGTTGGAAGGTATGCATGTTCATAAGCTTCAGTCGGTCTGACTAGACTGCTCGAGAGGCAGACTAAGCTTAGCCTGAGCCTGAGTTACTGGCGGACGCAAGTTGTCCGGTGACTGGGTGGTCAGTGGGCTCAGTCATTAACAATATGGACCAATCAGAAGTATGGTTTGTAGGTCCCACCAGTAATCTTTAACAAAGGAAAGTAAATAAAATTATAGAGATAAGCCTAGATAGATAGTGACAATACACAACCAAAACGTGTCAACCAAACATCACTAGCATAATGTTTAGTGAGTTCAAAGTGATCCTTTGAAGTGCGTCCCTAGCTATAAAGTGGGCGGGACGCCAAAACTGATAGGTAACGGTGGTTGCGTGTTGTACACTGCTCCCAGCAATGCAATGTTTGTTCACACGCATACAGCTATATCTAGTTGGCGTTAATACAAGCTACAGTAATTGAGGATAGGAGTTTAAAGAGTCAACAGCTTACACATGCTCCCACGCAACTTTGAACATCATACAGATTTACCAGTATAATATAATAAGATGGGTGACCACTACACTACAAGTTTAGATGCCACAGCCATCTACAATGAGGATATGACTGTTATAAGGCTAGTAGTTGTTCACTTTGAACTGCACAGTATCGACCAAAACGTGTCAACCAAACATCACTAGCATGACAGCTGTCATTGACTTGGAATATGACAGCTCACAGATTGATATGCAGCCCCATTACCAACATCAAACTGCACCTACTGACAACACTACACTGGAAGATCAACAACATGACGAGTTTCTTGACGATGCTTCAACCAGTGATTTGGAATCGGGGGATCATCTCTTAAGCTGGATAGACGATGCAGATAGAGGACAAGACAAGATATACAATGTACTATCCAACAGCCCTGACCCAAGGTGGGACAGACAATCAGAACTATCCGACTTTGATGCAGACAGTGTCAACGACCATGAAGCTGACTTTTTCGCGCAGCAATGTTATTGGACAGCACCAGAGGAATAATTAATTATTAGTAGAGTCAATATAGGATTTTACCCTGAACAAATGTTAGGACTATCATCTGGAACAGTATTTGCTATCTCAGAAGCCTTCCAAAATAGTGGTTGGTCAAAAGTAATAATAGCTGGCATGTTGTGTTTTAATGCAAGTTTGCTTAGGTAATCTAGGGTGGACATAATGCAGCTTTTATCCCCTGGATTCATGTCGATCATTGGGAGGAACTGTATTGAAGATTTGCCTGGATGTTTAGAATCCTTATGCAGTAAATGCATCATTCCTTGCCAACTAGGTGAACTAAGGTGGAAGTGAAATGACATTTCCCAGAACACATCCATTGGTCGATCACATGCAGATGATAATGAGAGGGGCTGAAATTCAAGATTACGGTTGATGTGCCTTGCAAAGCGGTAATCTATTATATCCATCTTTGTTAGTTCAGCAAGTTTCAAGTCAGCCAGTTTCTTTCTGGGGATGATCCGACTGAGTTGCTTCCCAGGTGTGATGGCAGCTATCATGCCCATCCCATGGAATGTGCCCTTTCCATCCAAAGTTACAATGTTATGGTCAACATTGTCTCCAGCAAACAATAGGCAGGTCTCCATATCCATATGACCACCCAACAGATCTGGAGCATGAGAACATGCCGCATTCTCTTGAAACCTTTGGACTTCCGGGTAAGATGATGAAAAACCCATGGATGACAGACTGTCAATCAAGAATTGTGACCTATACAAGTGGTGCATTTGCACCCCAAGACCCAACTGTAATGGTGCAATTACAGCCCTTGGGTGGACTGCTTGGATAACTGCTTGCCCAATACCCGCAAACTTTCTGGAAGTATCCTCCCCAACAAACAGGTGCTGCAAGAAAAATCGCAAACTAGCAGGGACATATTCCAAAGCAGCCACAAGTTTTAGTTCGGGCAGGGTTGGATATGTATCACATAGGGGTGAGACTGTAATTTTGATATCACTTTTGATGAGTTTTGCTGCAGTTCTTAAAATTGCTTGTTTCTGAGCCTCATCATTGCCTTCCTGAGGAATCTTGTAGTAATCATGAAGAATATGGCATGTTTTTTTACCGAAAAGTCACAATATCTTTTACACCCTTGCCCTCAGCTATAAATATACTCTCCCCATATCTTTTTAAAATCTTTTCCTTGAGGTACCGATTGCAATATGCCTCAGATTTGCTGTCACCCAAGTAGTCTCCCATTTTACCAACAAGGTCAGATATACTCAGTTGCTCTTCATCATTTTCCTCCAGGAATACACAAACCTTTTCAAATGCCTCATCTTGATCACTGTCTGTTGGTCGTCCGATTTTCCTTTTTTTTGCTAAATCAACTGGTCTAAACTGGTTCGGAATTTCTTTCATTGTGCGGAAATTAACACTACATGACTGGTGGTAAACACAATCTGCTGCATGAAGATCCCCACTGAAATACTCAATGCGGCCTTTAACAGCAGTGGCCCATTCATCCCTCTGCGTTTTACAATGAACCAATATTGTTTAAACAAATGTGTCTGTCTTCACACAGCTATAACTATCCTTTTCTGCTGCTTTTGGGTCTACTTTCTTAATTTCACTGCCACAAAATAAGCAATGCTTATTACTATCATATCTTCCCAATGAAACACGGGAGCATCGTTTTGATGGAGCAGAACAAGTTTTATCTATTTTGCATGAGTCAATTTTATTTTTGTTTGTGTGGTTTAATCGACATATTTTGTGAACACTAGTTCCCGCTTCAACTTTGATGTCAACACCTCTTTTAATACTAGCGCGGTTTATACCTTCTGCTGCCTTTTGCTGGACCACCACTGTTTACTGACCATCTAATACCTTTTGGCATAAAGGGCATAGTTCTTTGCAGGAGTTCATTTTCACATTAGAAAAAAGGAAATTATTGAATATGGTTTAATTGATATCCATTGCTTTATTCCTAATTGGATGGAGAGTTACCCAAGACCATATAATTAGTAATTGTTAGTGTGTTGAGACCCTCGTGTGGAGCCGGTTTAATGGGGGTAATAGACCTTATGAGTTGGGGGGGGGGACCTGAATAAAATAATGGGTTAATAATGGGGAATACAGAAGAAACCAAGTACACCGACACAATGTCTGACTCTCGTAAGAAAAACTAATAACAAATAATGTAGTATTAGTTAAGTGTACCAGTACAAGCGGTAGCACTATACCTTATAAATCCCTGTGTAGGCCTAAATAATTAATAGTATTAAGAGTTGACAGACTTAGGTATAAGAGGCTATATGGTGGCCTGGCTCTAGATAAAACCTGGTGCTAATTTCAACCATGAAAATGGATGTGTCTGACAACACTAAGGGAAGAAATTAAGTCTAATAAAAGGTGGGATGAAGTGCATATACAGTATACATATATATAATGTACACTGTATACATATAATGTACTATATCAGGAGATTGAAGGCAGAACAAAGACAGTATGCAATACTGGTGTGTATAGTACCTATAATAGTCTTAAGTCAGAGATAGAAACACAAGTTTTCTTTCCCCTACCCTGGAGTACTAGAGAGTGACTGAGGTGGTGGTGATGGTGGCTATTTATAGGTGAGTGACCTAATCACCCCGACCTCAGAGAGAGCACCCTGTGGTCACCCAGGAGGGGTCAACTCTGCTACAAATTTGTGCTTTCTCAGAACCACTAATTTGATTGTCGTTCAGTCAGAACGTGTTTGACACAACAACAAATTTGATATGTGATGAGAGCCCAGGACTTTCTCTTTCCAATGAGACCATTTATGGGTAGATATTCAGAAATACATAGCGCACAGACAAGGATAAGTCCATTATTTCAGCCAGGTTTAAGTGTTTTTTCATACATTTTGTTAATTTCTGAGGTTATTTTTGAAAATCTGCGTATTTTTTTTATAGAAACCTGTAATGCATCATATCTCTTAATAATTTCTGGCTTTATATTTGTATAACTGTTGTTATATGAGCAATTCCACCAATTGGTCGACATTTGGCTGAAAATTCTTAATTTTTTTTAATTGCTTCTATTGATTTATTATTTTTCGTACCTAAGCTACACATATTGCTGATAATATAGACGAAATTGGGAAAGTTAATAATGAATATTGTAGTCAGGGCAGCTCTGTGGAGTCTGTGACGGGAACTAACTGATAAGGGTATAGAAAAAGTGTACATATTTCTACATAAATTAGAAATAAAAAAAAAATATAATATACACATAATGTTTTCAATTATTGCGTACTTCATAGGTCTCGGCACAAGGGTCATAATGCTTTTTAGTTTGTGAAAATACTCCTACTAGAAGAAAAGTTACAGCCAAATAATGACTCAGTAATGGTAATCGTAATGGCAGCAGCAAGGGTCACAGGGGGATTGACCCTCTGCCCATTTACACATATAATCCATTATATTTAGAATTAACTAAAATATATAATATTCTTTCCCTTGTTTCCCTGTGAAGATGACTTAAACACTTGTATTGGGTGTTTAGGAAGGTAAATATAAATTCTATTTAAGTAATTAGAGCAAAATTATTAGGGAAAAGGCTCTCTATATATCCACACACAATACATGTATAAATAATGTGACATAATTATTATGTCACATACTTTATGTCACCGTAACGTGCCGGCACGTTACGGTGACATATTTTAGCACTCGTGAGGTCCAATAATGCAAAGCAGGGGGATAATGCGGCTGTTCATGTTTGAGCTATATGATGACTTACCTTCAGCCATACTTTAATTTTTTCAACTCTAAATATTTTATTTTTTATTAACTAAAATGTCCGGCACGTTATGGTGACATAAAACCTTCCCAAATGTGTATTATATGCTCTAATTCCGAAGAAAATGATAATATTCAACTTCGTCCATTATTATATGGGCAAATACATTGAAACCTATCTAAAACATCTTTACTATACCCATCTTTGAGTTTCAAACATATCTTTATTCTAGGTTTGAATAGGCACGTTATGGTGACATCCCCAGACTTCCCCATACATTTTTGCATTGCAAATCAACCAATGGATTATTAGAACTATATTTTTTTCAAATTATTTTGTACCCAGGGTTATCATATGAAATTTGAATAAACATGTAACCACGAGTGGAAATAATTTTTTCTCTCTTTACACCATTTTTTTCATAATTATTAGCAATATTTTAGTTAATTTTTAGGCAATAAAACAGTGTTTTTTACTTCTAGAATTTTAAATACTTATGCCAGATATGCAAAAGTAGGGTATTTCTGATGTATTTTTGATAGGGGAAGCAAACTGAATTGATTAAAGTAACTCCAGACCAAAATTTCTCATTATAAATTCAAATATCTATTTTAGAGTCATATGTCGACCAACTGGTGGAATTACTCATATATTGAGCTTGAGATCAAAAGAATTAAAAAAAAAGAAATACAAACTTGTTTGTGTGCAATGTCAGGTCAATATGATTAAAAAATTATATGATTTTACACATTTTAGGTTTGGGTAACATTATCTTCATTTGAATTAAAGGCCTAAGTTCATAAAATATGGTTTGATCTTGAAAATGGCTTCAGAAATGGATTGGCTGTTAGTAGTAGTCCTTAAGCTATTATTCGCTACCCCTGTACGCATCGTACGCTAGACCCCCCTCCCCCCCCCCTTTCCATTAATAGACTCTAGGTGGCGCCACTGAGGGGGTTAACTAACCCTCCACTAGGTGGTGCCCCTAGGTGGCGCCACTGAGGGGGTTAACTAACCCTCCACTAGGTGGTGCCCCAACCTGTAGGTGGCACTTCAGTATGGGGGTGGGGGATAGAAGTTTACCATCCATTAACTAGGTGGCGCTCCAGTATGAGAGTGGGGTGGGGGTAACAGTGAGTTAAGTTACACTCCTATGGAACCAGGTGGCAGTATAGTAGAGATGGTTAAAAACACGCTCCCAAAAGATGGGTGGGGGGAGGTGTGTAATACTAAAAAGGAGGGGGTGTGATGCTATTATATTTAAAAATATGGAACATATTACCCAGACGCGGGTTTGAACTAGGGGATTTTGGAGTTTCAAACCAATGCTTTCCCAACTAAGCTATCCAGGCAGTGTCAGTAACGTTCTATTGAAACGGAGGGTGTACCAGTAATCCCCACCCACCCCCCTTTCATTGCACAAGTCTAACCTATAAATAACCTATTATGTTTAGGGGGTGTATAAACTACAGAGGGAAGTCACATATAGTACATTACATTGGGTCGAAGGGGAGAGGTTTTTTTTTTTATATTAGGTTTGTCTATATTGATTGGTTATTTAGACGTTTTCCCACTTTTTGGATCGATTGCCTGAGGGTGGAGGGACAACACAAACTCGATGTTAGGAAGAGGAATAGACTACACTCCTTTTATTATATGAGAGATACAAAAACGTGAGTATTTTTAAACAATCAGAACTTATCTTATCAAAAAAACGCATCATTAAGCAAAATAGATCACTTACAAAATAGTTATTTTAAATTCCGTAAATTGGGGATTTAAAATTTTAAATACCGAATATATTTATTTCACATACACTAGCACCTATCTAAAAGAGTATATAATAACTATTACTAAATATAATAACTATTACTAATAACTATTACTAAGAGTGACTTTCTCTATTTTACATACACTAGCACCTATTGGGGACAGTACATCAAATTTAAGTTATAAAAATATGGGATATTCCTTTTTTAATGATCGCGATATGGTTATGTCATATAGAGTAGCACCTATTAGAGAGAATATAATAACAACCACTAACACAAACCCCATTTAAACTATTTAACAAAAATATGGGGATATGTTTCTTAATGATCGCGATACAAGTGTTTTATATAGACTAGGATGTATTGAACATGGCACATAAACTACAACTAACATCAACATCAACCCATTTAAATTATTACAAATATGAGGATATCACACTGACACCCTGTTACCGATGTTATACAAACCCATTTAAAAATACAACCCGTAGTTTATCACGCAATAATCAATCATCACCACTTTAATAAGTGAAATAGAACTTTTTCACATATGCAAACTCCCACATGAATGGGGGTGTTATAATCACAACTAACAGCATGCTCCCTTCCTTTAACCACAGAGATCAAGCGATGTAGTTTACAATCTTTGCGTTGCACACACCACCTCCCATATTAAAAGGTGGGGTGGAACTTATCACTAAGTTGTTTTTATCACTAACAGCATCACTTCCCTAATTATAGGGACTACATGGAAGACTTTACTTGTGTGTTTATCACATCTATAACTATCACTAACCCCACTATAATTATAACAATTACAGGGGGATATGTTGCTAATATCTATCTTTGAGAAGAACACCCAATAACATATAATATTGGGATTTTTTAAGCATGCATATAAGTAAAAACCTACACTATCAGTGTAAAATGGCACCGATCTTTGACACATGTTGTTACATAATAAAGTTATTAAAACCACAACTTTCTCTTAAAAACAGCTAACAACTCGCGCTCACAAACAATCACTGGTTATAATTATAGTAAATTAGATGTTTGCTTATGTAAAACTTTTTAAACCCTGTAATATCACTTAATGGTATTTAAAATCACACACACACAAAAAACAAAAAAAGCTGCATTTTGAGATTTCGAGGATCCTTTCTTTTTAAGGGGCTGAAGCGAGAACCTTTGCTGCATTTCTTTTGACGAGATCCTGCAAAATAATAATGGAAACAATTAGTGATTGTTGGAGTTGTTGTTGTTTCAGAATATGGGGGAACCACACACGCCCCTCTGTCGGTATTGCAACGCAAGATTTTTATCAGAAAATGATAAAACAAAACACTTATCTTCATGCAACCCTTACATTGAATCGAGAACGTGCAAACATTGTGGAAAAAAATTTTCAAGACCAGTTAGAAAAAGAGCGCATGAACTCAAGTGTGATAAGAAGAGGCCTTACAACGACCCCCCTCTCCATCTCAACACATCCCACACACACACCCTCGATGGTTTAAATGAGGAATTGAATGATTCACAACTTAACCCCCAACCATCAACATCTACAGGTCATGTAGGATGTAATCGAGTTCGACAGGGGAGTAAGAAAAAAAAGACACTATCATGTCACGATTGTGACAAGCAATTTGAAGAATGGCATGAACTGTTTGCTCACAGGCGTCACGACCACTCCCACTACAAGGGCGAAACGAGTGATCAAGTTAGCTGTTTTGGATCTGATGGTCTCCACTCATACCCCTTTTCTTCAGAAGATGCTCCGTGGGTAAACGAGAACGGAGAAGAAGTGCACCCCAAACTGAAGGAAGTGTATGAACTGAATAAGGGGATCATTTTATCAGCTCATGAAAAGGGAAAAGTTAGAGGTGTATATAACTTCCCTTTAAACCCCTCTTTATCATCAGAAATGCGAATAGGGGATAAGTTAAAGAGTGTATATGATTGCGAGTCTGATGCTTTTAAATTTAATATATCCTTTGGGTATATTTTAAGTCATGTGGAGACTGGTGAATTAAGGTACTTTACTGCATATTTAAACAACACCCTTTTCAGCTTTCCAAGATCAATCTCATCCCAGAGTGATTTATTAGACATCGTTGAGGAACTAAATGCAATGGGGGTGGAAGATTTGGGTAGAATAGACCGTCCGAATACGAAGTGGGTGTTAACAGCTATCACAAATGTTAATTTTTTTGTCTTTAGACGAAACTACCCAATTGGAGCACCCCAATCATTACCCAAGTTTTTGCGTTGCTCAAAATCACTCAAGCTATTGGAAAAAAACGGTAAAGGTCAATCATACAATGATAATTTGTGTCTTTTCAGGTGTTTATTGTGTCATACCGACCCATCAGACCACCCACATTCATACGCTCAAGTAGCGAGAGTGTACCACGTATACCGCGACTTTGTAGGTGGGTGTATTCCTGAAAACCCTAGAGCATTTGAGGGTATAAGGGTTGATCAGATAGAGCAGTTTGAGCGGTGTTTTCAAATTGGGGTGTTTGTTTTATGTCTAGATGAGAGTTTTTCATCCACGTTACTTAGAAAACCAACCGATGTATACTCTGAAATAGCGCATGTTAATCTTTATAAGAACCACTTCAGTTTTATATGTAAGATAGAATCATATGCTAAAAAGTATGTGTGTAATATATGCTCTCGACACTTTAACAGAAAATCCAATCTCACTAACCACTCAAACAAATGTTTTCTAAAAACGAAATTTAAATACCCGGGTGGTGTTTACACACCCCCATCTTCCATATTTGAGGATTTAGAGCAAGTGGGTATTTACACAGATGAGGCGGCGAGAAATTATAAATGGTTTGCGGTTTATGATTTTGAAGCATTACAAAATGATATTACGGGGGGTGAGACAGATACAAATTTACTCAAGTGGACATCAGAACATATTCCCATATCTGTTAGTGTTTCATCAAACATCAATGAATATAGAGAACCGAAGTGTTTTATAGACGAAGATCCAAACTCTTTGTTAGACTCATTAGTTACACGATTGTCAGAGATAAGTTGCGAAGCCGAAAAACTCGCCATAGGTAAGTGGGAAAATGTATTTCAGGCGCTGGATGAAAAGGTGCATAGGTGGGAGGGAATTTGCGAAGAGGAGTTAGGTGGTTTTCGTCGGAAAGATTCTCCGTCAAGTAAGATGTTAAAACACTTGCAGCGATTAAGGAGAAGATTTGAGCTTTACACATCCCGGTTACCTGTGTTAGGGTTTAATTCTTCAAAGTATGACATTAACCTTGTTAAAAAACAGTTGTTGCAAAAGTTGGATTTGACCATATCGATTAAAAAGCCAAAAAACAAGGGGTGTGTGAGGGGACATCAAAAAGACGTAGGGTTGGTGTAGGGGATGGGGAGTTTGTGCTTGTTGAGGCGGCGGTTGATGGAGGTAGTGATCAAGATAGTGATTTGGGGGATAGCGATTTTGGTGAAGGAGAAGATTTTAATGAAGAGGATGAGCACGTGAGAATGTATGGGGAATGTGATGGTGGTGAAGGGGAAAAGCGAAGTGTCAACAAGGATGTGTTTGTTATTAAGAAAGGGAATGCGTATTCTGCAATAACAACTCCTCGGTTTATTTTTCTCGACATCCTTAATTTCCTAGCTCCAGGAACAAATTACTCTGGCTTTCTTAAAGCGTATGGGGTTGAAGAAAAGAAGGGGTATTTCCCATATGACTACTTAGATTCATTTGAGAAACTTAAAGATCGGAATTTACCCCCGTATGACAGTTTTTTTTCCAATATGAAGGGAGTTAACTTGTTAAATGAGGAGTATGGAAAGTGGGAGTTAAGTGATCGTTCTTTACCCACACCCAAGACCGGTCAACAAAAGTATTTGGATTTACAATCTTTGTGGCAAGATCAAAACATGGAAACGATGGAACACTACCTAACACACTATAACAACCTTGATGTGGGGCCATTCGTTGAAGCTGTGACAGAACTTCAACAGTTTTACTTTGATAGGGGGTTGGATGTTTTTAAGATTGCGATAAGCGTTCCAGGTATCGCTCGTCATATGTTGTTTAAAACTAGTCGAGAAAATGGGGTTTATCTCACCAATTTCGCTAAAAGGGATGCGGACTTATACCACACGATAAACCAAAATTTGGTGGGAGGTCCATCCATCGTGTTTAGTAGACATCAGAAAAAAAACGAAACATGTATAAGGGGCAACCCTTTGAAACTATACTCTAAAATACAAGGGTTTGATGCAAACAGTCTTTACTTATACTCGCTAGGAAGGGAATTACCTTGTTTTAACTATATCAGGAGAACTTCTGAAAATGGTTTTGCCCCTTCCCAATCATGGAAACACTTATCCATGTATTACTGGCTGGATTGGGTTGCTAAAGAAAGGAATATTGACATAATTCATAAATTAAATAGTGGCGGTGAGTGTAAGATTGGGCATTTGAAAGTTGATGGATTTCATGCACAATCCCAAACTGTTTTTGAATTTCAGGGGTGTTGGTGGCATTATCACTCATGCATGCCCCCAACAAACGACCCCAAGCTTCTTGAGAGGCGGGAGAGGGTTGAAGAAAGAAAAAAATTTATTCTTCAAATGGGTTATAATTATGAGGAAATTTATGAGTGTGAATTTAACAAAGTTAGACAAGAAAATGGGGAATTAAAAGCAGTCATTGATAAACTCCAACCCCCGTTTTACAAAAAAAATAAGTTTGCGGTATCCGAACAAAAAATTCTTTCTGCAATAGAGAGCGGGGACCTGTATTGTTTAATTGAAGTCGATATTTCTGTTCCAAAATCATGGCCTTTAGGAAAGGAGAAGAAAATACCACCTCATGAATACTTTTCAGAATTTTCTCCAATTTTTTGCACAACAGAGATACCCTTTGCTAATATTGGAGCCCACATGCAGGAGTACTGTCAGGACGTGGGGTTTAAAGTGGGGGGTGCTAGAAAGTTGTTGGTAGGTGGGATGGCTGCCTCACGAATATTACTATCCTCTGATTTATTAAAGTGGTATTTGCAGCATGGTTTGGAAGTTACACGGGTTTACCAAGTTGTTGAATTTACGCCTCTTCGCTGTTTTAAATCGTTTGAGGAAGAGGTTAATATGAGTAGGAGGGAGGGGGATAATAACCCTCAATCCACAGTTAAAGCAGACACAACCAAGTTAATTGGGAACTCAGCATTTGGGAGTTTGATAATGGATCGCACGAAACACCAAAATATCATCTATGCTGGTGATGAGTATACATCAAAAAGGATGGTTAATGACCCCCTATTCACAAACATAAATGAGATATCTGATCACTTGTATGAAATCCAGATGGCCAAAAAAGAGATAAATCTAGATTTACCAATACATTTAGCATTCACACTTTTACAAACATCAAAGATGAGAATGCTATCGTTTTATTATGATTTTCTCGATGAATATATTGATAGATCCAACTTTCAACTATGTCAGATGGATACTGATTCGTTATATATCTCGTTTTCAAAACCATCTCTAACTGAGAGTATAAAACCCGAAAAAGTGGGAGACTTTAACTCCCAACTATCAGCCCACTGCTACAATGGTTATGAGGCGGGCGTAAATGCATGGTTTCCACGAAAATGCTGCGCCACTCACACAAAATTTGATAAGAGGACTGGTGGGTTATTTAAACTTGAAGCAGAAGGGGATGAGATGATTTCCTTGTGTTCTAAATTATACGTGCTGCATGATGGCAATACGGTTAAATTGAGTTGTAAAGGGGTCAATAAATCAAGGGTGTATGACCCATACAAACGATTTTTAGAATGCTTACAATCTCATAGAAGTGGTATGGTTGAGAATAGAGGAATCAGACACCACATTAACACGATGTGTAACTACACTCAGAAAAAAGTGGGGTTATCCTATTTTTACTGTAAACGGGTTGTTCAAGATGATGGCGTTTCAACAACGCCACTAGACATCGTGCTATCCCCATACCCACCGAACACCCATATTATTGATGGGGATTTGGATATTCTTTCAATACACAACTTTCTCTCTCTTCAATGGGGGGGAAAAACGTTTATTTCAATTAACCACCTTTTTCAGTTCCAAAAGGCTGTTTTTCACGAACAATTTGAAATTGCAAAAGACATCGAAATATCCCAAAGTGGGAAAGAAATTTCCCTAAAATCCCAACTATATGGGATAAATGTGCGGTGGATAAATGAGCGGGAGAGAGTAATGGAAAAAATAATGTATTTAAAGTGTGAGGAAGCGAAAGATCAAATATCCCCTGTTTTTTTAGCTTTAAAAGATAAAATAATAATCCACCCGGGTGATGATGGGGATAAACATTGGACAAGTGGGTTATCATTTGGGTTATCCAGGGTTGTTAAAAGAAATATGCACCCGGGTTTGAATACATGTGGGTTACTGTGGGAAAAAGTCATAAAAAAGATGACTGAGGGGTTATGATGGACTTGCGAGTCTTTCACTTTTCACTCATCACTTGAATAGACACCACGTGTTTGAGGGAAGGGGAATTACATCGGTATGGAAGTTGAGGTTGGTCCGATATTTATAGCTCCGACGTCCATTGCCATAGCAGGGGTTTCGGGGTCAGGAAAGACGACTCTTTTGTTTGAAATTTTAAAGAATAAAAACAATCTATTCTCATTGAATACTTCTAAAGTCATGTATTGTTATGGAGCATGGCAAAAAAAATTTGAGGAGGAGGAACAACCGGATATACTATTTCATGAAGGTTTACCATCTGAGATGGATATTAAAAAATTTTCTAGTCAGGGTGAGCATGTTATTATTGTGATAGATGATTTAATGTCTGAGTTAATGAGTGATGAAAAGGCTGGGAATCTATTTACTAGAACTTCCCACCACAATAATGCAACAATCATATACCTTCTTCAAAACTTGTATGAGCAGGGGAAAAAATCCAGGTCGATAAGCGTTAACACCCACTATTTTATTCTAACAAAAAACACAAGGGATGTGAACCAGGTTGCTCTTTTAAGTCGTCAAACAGGTATTGGGAATATTCTTATTGATGCATACAAAGATTGTGTGTTATCACAATCATACGGGTACCTTCTTGTGGACCTAAGTCCACATCAGAATATTGTAAAACCTGATTTGAGGTTAAAGACAAATATATTTGGAGATGAGATTGTTGTATATAACTAATAAAAAGATGTGAATTATCTGTTGTGTGAATAAAAGGAGATTTAAAAAGGGGTGCATGACTCTGTGTGCGTTCATTTTAGTCTGAATCACCGATCGGAAAACAACTATGTCAGTCAACCTTAAGGAGGAGCGGGATTACATACGTCTTTTGTTAAACACAAAAAGTCGTGTTCAAGCCAAAGGATTAATATACACTGCAACTCCATCACAAGTAAAGGCTTTGTGTGAGATAGCTCTTAATTTAAAAAACATCCCTCTTTCATCAGATGTTGAAAAGCGTGTTACCAAGAGAAAAAAACTTATTGCAGCCCTATCTAAACCTCGCCAGTGTAAAAAAAAACAGCTGTTTATTATCCAAGAACACTTTAATGATTACCTATTATTAATTAGGGGGATTAAATTAGAGTTAGAGTCCATCTTAAAATGAAGCAAGTGCGAAAAATGGTTTTACTTTCATTTGAGAAATACGAGCAAATTAGAGATAACGCAAAAGCTTATGAGGATAGTGTTGTGAGCGATAATCTAAAACTCGATAAAATAGGGGTTGAGAAAGAACCGCAAACAATCACTCAACAAGAGCCTGTTGTAGAAAAGGGGGAGGGGTATGACGAATATAAAAGCGACGTTTTTCCACAAATTAAAACCCCCTCACCACCACCCGGAATCCCGGCCACTAAAAAGGTACTTGATGTGGGTAACCACAATCATTTGTTAAACCATTCACAAACTAATGATATAAAAATAGCAGTTAAACCCAAGATTAAAAATATTGGTGGTAAAAAAAATAGAGTTTTTAAAAAAACTAAAAGAAAAAATAAACTGCACTCCATTTGGGAACCACTCAAGTAAGAATGGGTAAGACTAACCAACAAATCAAAAAACCTGTTAATGGAAAAGCCCCAAAAGAAATTGCAGAAAAGGAAGTAAAATATATGCACAACCTTTTTTATGGAGCTAACACTAGCGCATCATATGGGGGGTTAAATGCGTTGTATAAACAAATTCAAAATGAGGGAACACACCGTATAACCAAAAAACAGGTTCGGGAATGGTTATTAACGCAGGATTCATACACTTTTTTTTCTCCAATCATTAAAAACTTCAAAAGACCTCGAGTGGTTGTTTCTGATATTGATTACCAGTGGGATGGAGATACTTTAAACCTGAATATATTTAAGGATAAAAATGATGGATTTGGGTTTATCCTATTATTTGTGGATATTTTTAGTCACTATTTATGGGTAAAACCTTTAAAAAACCTCACTGGGGTTGAATGTGGGCGGGGGATGGAGGAGATTTTTGAATCAATCCACCCTAAGGTGTTAAGGACAGATATGGGTACCGAATTTGTTAATTCTGTAGGTCAACAGGTGTATGAGAATTATAAAATTCACCATTTTACAACAAAAAATGATAAAAAAGCTAATTTTGCGGAAAGGGCGATTAAAACATTAAGAATGAGGTTACAAAGGTTTATGAAATTCAAAAATACATTCAGGTGGGTTGATAATTTACAGTCAATCATAGAATCAATCAACAACTCCCCTCACGCTAGCATAGGGATGTCTCCAGCAACAGCTAGAAAAACCCCAAAGGATATACTATGGAAAAAACAATTTATAGAAAATGAAAAACCCCACTTATGGTCAAAAGCAGTGTATAAGTTTGAGATTAACGACAAGGTCAGACTCACATATGTGGCGTCAACCTTTGATAGAGCATATGACGAAAAGTATACAAGGGAGGTGTTTATAATAATAGATAGGGAAGTAAAACAACACGTTCCAACATATGCTATCAAGTCGTGGCAAAACGAACCTATTAGTGGGCGGTTTTATGAGGAGGAATTACAAATTGCTCATGTGGATGAAGATACGTACTATGAAGTGGAAAAAATAGTTAACGAGCGTAAAAACAAGAGAGGGCAAGCAGAAGTTCTTATAAAGTGGATTGGGTACCCAGATTCTGAAAACACGTGGACTTTAAAGTCTCAAGTTCGTAATATTGTGGATATAGAAAACAATAGTGGGGAAAGAAAAAAAACTAAAAAGAAACGAAAAAGACGAAGGAGGTAAAATGTATATATTTGCATCATCGTCGGATTGTTTAGATAAGTACCCATTTAACTCCCCATTTGATTTTTCTATATGTTTAGAAAGATCGGTGATGTTAGAAAAAGGGTGGGAATGCGCTTTAATTAACTTTCACATGGAAGATGCTTATGGTAATATAGTTGGAAATCGAGTAATAACAGAGGAGAATGGTAGGGGTCATGTTTTACAAACATCGACTCCAATAATAGAAGAAAGGGAAGACGAAGAGTCCCACGTATCAGAACAAGAAAAAGTGAGGCAAAAGACTAGACCTAGGGGTAAAAAAAGGAAAAATAAAGAATCCGTAAAAACAGAAACGGAAACAGAGCCTAGGCGGTTAAGAGCAAGGCGACCTCCTCGCAATGCTGGGGCTCATGAAAGTCAAAATGATATCCAAATTTATAACATAGAGTCAAACATTCGAAAAACATCAACAGCAGACATAATGCGTAAAAACTTGAACATCCGTGTATTAAGTGACATTGTTCAATCTAGTTTTATTTATGGGGAATACTCTCCAGTACTCGGTGTTATCAAAGATTACCAAACTAATGTAACAAACCCGATATATGTCCCAATATCCCAAAATTTCATTCAAAAAATACGAGTATACATAAAAGCGGATGAAGAGCGTTTACCCGATGTAGTTGCAGTTGATAAATCATACTGCGCACTTCACTTGAGGTTAAAGAAGTAACATTGTAAAATGTCGCTTGTACCTTACACAACGTCTGTTGAAAAGTGGGAAAACCACTACAAAAATCTCCTTAACAAATCCTATAAAAAAAGGGGAGGTGTTTACAAGGTGGGAGGGTTTTCAAATAAAAAACCGGATGGTGAACTTGTTGTGAAAATGGTTACGGAAACAGAAAAAACTATACAACAAAATAAATCATTGGCTCGTGAACAAACAAAGGAGCAGGAGGGGATCAAAAACATTGAAAGTGTTGTGCATCCCACTTCATCCCCGGATAACTCAAAAAAAAACCCATCTTCGAAAGCTATAAACTTTGTGAGATCCCTAGCTAAGGGTCAGTCTCACGCCGGAAAGAGAAAGAGCAAGACGACGACTTCTTCGCCAGCAAAAAGAAAGAAGCGATAACACCAAAAGAGCGATGGAGTACATGCGAGAGAACTTTGTTGAAGCTCATGACGATGATTTGGATTTATTTGCTCCGATTAGTGTTAATGCAGCAGTTAAATATGAAGAGTATAGAAATTATTCCCCACAATCATCAATCAGTTATGGATCCCCTATTCAATTTTATATAAGTGGTAACTCTGGTGACTACGTCTGTTTAAAAAAAACTAGGTTGTATGTTAAGGTTCAGATTCACAAGGTTTCAACAGGTTTACCAATAACAGCAGATGATACAAAAGTGGGGTTATCCAATTTACCAATATGCTCCATGTTCAGACAGGTTGAGGTTTTGTTAAATGAACAACCTGTAGCTGTTGGAGTTGGGTTAAACTACCCATATAAATGTTTTGCGGATGTTATGTTGGAGTCAACGTTAAATGAGAGGGAAACAATAATGTTAACAGAGGGATATATATTAGATGGTGGAAATGATGTGGATACTTGTGATAGCGCGAGTGTAACAGTAAACCCTGGGTTTAAAAAACGGTATGAGTTCACAAAAGGTGGGAGTGAAGCAGAATTTGAGGGAGAGATTAGGTTGGGAATAATGAATCAAGAAAAACCGATCATTAACGGAGTTCCCATTAAAGTGATTTTACGGCAATCTACAGAAGAATTTCGTCTAATGAATTGTGATAAAAATGCTCAAAATGTTTATGAAGATTACCGCCTTGTTATAAAATCAGCTGTTTTAAAAATGTGTCATATAAAAATTAACCCAGATGTCATGATTGCTCACAACGAATTGTTAAAACAAAATCCTGCAATATACCCATATGTCAAAGAAGATGTTCGTGTATTTACTATTGGATCAGGTAATAGACAGTGGTGTGAAAGCAATATATTAATGGATTCTGTACCAGAGTCGGTTTGTATTTTATTTTTAGATTCAGATAGAGCCGCCGGACAATGGGAAAAAAACCCTTTTAGATTCGAATCATTCGGAATTAGAGAACTTGCATTTTACATCGATGGTAGATCTGTGCCGGGTGAACCAATAAAGTGTGATTTTGATGAGGATATGTATATGCAAGCATATTCATCTCTTTGTAAAAACTCAGTGCGGGGGGAGGTCTATTGTGATTATGCATCATACAAATCAAACTTTACTGTATTTAAATTTGACTTATCTACCAGAAAAAATAATCTAATTCCCCTTTTGCGAAAAGGTCAATCACGGATACACGCTAATTTTGAAAAAGCGTTAACAAAATCGGTTACAGCCATTGTGTATTGTAAAAGTCATGGGCAAGTGGAAATAGATTATGTTAGAAATGTTAAGGTTGTTTAAAATACACCAAATATATACCCACTATATATAAAGATATGAATGGTTATTATCATCATATAATAAAAAAAGAATATACCTTGTTATGAGAGTTGGGTGTTTTAAAGTCAAATACACTGGATGAAGATGAGGCGGCAGCGGGAAGTCCGGAATACTCGACTTTTTCATCCTCACTTCCATCACTCGATTTCTGTGTGAATATATAATAAAAATTTAACAATGTATAATAATAGTATATTTGGAATAAAAATAATATCACCACATATTAGCCTTTGAGATTTGTTGTATTTTGTGATTACCGATTACATTGTTGGGTTTATTTTCATTCAACACACCGAATATTCAAGAAGTCTTGATCCATCTGTTTGCTCTTTTCGACCCCTATCCTTTTCACCTCGATTCCGATTCTAATAAATAAATAAAAAAAAAAAATAAAAAACAAAAAAAACAACAGAAAATTACCCCCCTATGAACATATAAATTTAAAACTAAGCCCTAATAATGGTGGTAATTGGTTTTACTATAAAAACACTAAACTTCAACTATTGATACTCGATTATTGTAAAGTAAGAGGTGTTTAAGGGGGTGGGGGTAATGTTACGGTAATTATATTTTTATAATACTACACCTTTCGACAACAGCAGACAGTTCCAGTCACCCTTTTTTTAATGCAGAAGAAAATTCCGCAGAGTAACACCAGTGGCGCACCAACAACAACAACCCAGAAATAGGGATACAATTGGTCACGTGTCATGCCCCAGTTCTTTGCTTTTTTCTTTTTTCTTTTTGGTTTGGTGGTGGTTTGTTCCCCCTGCTTCAAGAGTCGCTCACTCCTTCGAGGAATGGCCACTTGCTCATCCTCCTTCTCCGTTTCTTCGATGGGTTCAGGGATTGGGGTGGGTGTGGGCACCATTTCCGTCGTCTGCTCACCATCATTCGATTCTGTCGTTGTTTCCGGGGTTGTTTCAGGGGTAGGGGGAATTTGATCCTGGATTGGAGGTTGTTGATTTGCAACTATAAATACAAATATTGAGTATGGTAACTAAATACAATGCATTATGGGTAAAATATTTTGTATTAACGGTGGATTCGGGCTTTTAGATAATCTACCCCTTAATATTACAAATCATAAATAACCCTCACATCAATTTGAGGGTTTTGGGGTTACAAATCATTGGGTGTTACACTTGTCGTGGATACAATTTATACACACACACTGTCAGTGGATGTGACCCTTAATCGAAACCCCAGCTATGACTAGACCACACACCACGTGGTGGCTCAAATTTGGTGCTTTACATCTTCAAATGGGTGTGAGAGGGGTCTAGCTCATAATTATACCCGGGAAAAAAAAGGGGTGCATAAAAGGGGGGAAAAGGGCAAAAAGAAAAATCTAAGACAAAACGGTAATTTACAGTAATACGCAGGGCAATACACCACGTGGTAACTCCATCCAATGATTCTATAGGGTATAACAAAATCTAGATAAAACTATTTATACAATCACTATGCAACTAAATCCTGAGTTCAACACTGATCCATTCTAACAATAATCGTAAGAGGGTTATGAGCTCTTTAGAAAAACACAAGTTCTTACGGTAGTGGACGGCTGCCCCAATTGGTATCAGCGCTGCGGCCTCCTTCCATGAACCCCATGCACTTGTTGTTCTCGCCGCCTTTCTTTCATCTTGACAATCAGAATAAATCCTCGTCAACCCCCCTTTTGGGAGGGATGAGCAGACAAAGTCTACCTTCTGATCTTTCAAATTGATTGACTTGAGGTTCGGGTAGTTGTCAAAGAAATCCTCATTATATGCTTGAATATAGCCCCCAGACAAATCAATCGAATATACGTCCACGGGTTCAATGGCAACCCATTTTGGATAAGAATCGAGTTGTCGACACGAAATGGTATGCCGTGTGCAAGTACATGTGTTGCTGGCTTCCCCGCAATCGTATTCTTTCGGTATGGCATCAATCGATCAAAAAAACCAGAGCAGAAGGGAAACCAGCAACACTATCCTTACACGAGACATTTTCAAAATGGTTGTGTCCCGCCAATACACACCGGAAGGGAATACACACCGGAAATTGGGACATGGGAGTTTAGATTTTATTTTTTTATAAAAAACAAGCTTTTGCTTCATTCATGTCTATAATACCCCTGATTCCCCAATCCCCTCAAACAACCATATTTTCATTAAAAAGACCGGTTGATTAGTGGTCGCGGGACTTCTGTTCATGATGGAGAACTGCGCGATCCCCCTCCGGCGTACAACTGCGCTAGTATAAGTGCCTTCGGCCATCGACCCAACCACGTGGGAAAGTATAAGCGCCTTCGGTCGCACGCACAACCCACTATACTCTGTATGAGACGTCCAACTCTGGCTACACCGCCCCCTCTATTTTATCTCTTGACACAAAATTACGCATCCAAATTTTCCACAGACAGTCACAGAGTGTTATTTTAAGGATTTAATTTAATCCCCCCATCCCCTCAAAGTCCCCACCAGTTGATACAAGAGTGTCACAATAGCTCCTGTTTGTTTATTTGCGGGATACAGGGGTATTAGTTGGTTGTGGGATTTGTGAGATGTGGCCTCGTAAGTGATAGGGTAATCGTGAATGGGTTGAAAAGAAAGGGTCATTTATTCTTTAGTAATCTTTGACTTTATAATATCCATAGGATGGGGAAAAGAATTATAGTAGCCCCTAAATAAAGCACATTATTTGTCGAATCTCACCTTAAAAATAACGTTAGTTATGTCATGATTTTTGTGGGTTTGTTTTTTGGGATGATTTTATTCTTTTTTCAGATTGAATAGGGGGAGTGGGCCATAACACAACTCACAATGTAGCCAACGTCAGTTGAGTTCACACCGCGATATTAAAACAGAAAACATGGAAGAAAAAAAAATACTAATGGATCTTGAAAGAAATATAAGAAGGATTACGACCAGGAATGTCAGGTGAGGCGTGATTTACAATTACTAAAACTAGAATAATTAAAAAATCAAAAACATATGCATAATCAAACTTGTTGACATTTATTTATTTTTATTTTTTCCAGGAGCATAGCTGATATCGTTTCTAATAAGAGGTTAAGTCGAACATTAAAGCACATTCACAAAGAGATGGGGGGGCAAAAAAGTGGAGAAAATGATCGTGAATTGGAAAAAGAATTTGATGGGAAAATAAAAAATTCTATAGACGCCCTTGTCAGCGAACTTGTGACAGAGTGTATGGGTTCTAATTTAACCCATCAATCCAAACTCCCGAGGAATGAACCCATGAAAAAGGGAAAAGAAGGAGCCCCCAAAAAAAGAGGAAGACCGGTTGGATGTAAGGATAAAGTAAAGCGGGTTCAGCGAAAAATAAAAAAACCCTCACACCCACAGGAGCAACAACCAATGGAATTTGTTGAAAAAATAGAGTATGTATACCCCTCAATAAATTAGTGGAATATAGAAATCCCCTATTCTGGAAAACGCTATTGTTCAACTGAGCATTTGTATTCAATATAATTCCGTTTCCATCACACCACAAAATAGAAATATATTATAACAAGTCACTTTACTGCTAGTTTACTCCCATTATATAGGTCTCCTATTCTGGAAAACGTTATGGTTGAAGTGGGTATTCCTGTTCAAGATAATTTCGTCTCCATCACACCACAAAATTCACTTCAGGAGCACTCCATGTTCGGGAGTGGGTATGTATATATCCCCATACTTTCATTATCGTGACATAGTCAATTAAAACTACTCAAATATAATATGTATATTATATTGATATTCATTTCAATATTATGGTGTTATTCCAGGTTTGGGGAAATAGGGGTTATAAACTATTCTCCAATTCCACCGAAAAAAGAGGGGTTGGGGGAAATAGAGGCTATAAACTATTCCCCAATATTACCAGAACGAGGGGAGTGTGAGTAAGTACATAGTTCCCCCGCTTTTATCACCTCTCACTACTTCATTAACGTGATTTTAATATATGGATTATATTATATTAATATTTATTTGTATATCATAATTTGATTTCAGGTTTGACGAAATGGGGGCTATGAACTATGCACCAAACGAATCGGAAAATATAGGGTTTAACTTTGATAAGTTCATGCCATCACATACGTCCCACACACTAGTTGAAAATGGTGCAAATGGTAAGATAATATCCTAAATTTTATTCTTTTAATCACAACCAAGATGTTATATGTAAAATAGTGTGTAGTAAATATTCTTTGGTAAATAATCGAATGATATCTCATTTTTATATTTTCTAGATTTGGTGGAGTTCTTTGGGAGCATTTAACACGATGAAAAATGGTGGCATCATACCCAAATCACAACAAAAACACTCATATCTCCTTTACTATGTTTATTTAACTCCTTGTACATCGAACATTTGAAAAATAAAAGATAAAAAAAGATTTGCGTATTATTGTTTTACTTTCCCTCACTGTTGAGTTAACTGCGATTTTAATATAAAAAAATTCACATTATGCGTCTTTTCTTGACACTCTCTGGTGATTTACATTCCGATTTTCTTTTACCCCGTTTAGTAATTTTACTTTTCTTATTCGTGTTATTTACATTAACACACATCACCAATGTATTTGTAATTGTTCGCTTCATTTTTAAAATCCTTCGGATAGCACGTATTATATTTCGATATGTCGCCATTTGTTTATAGTGTTTTGAATCTCCAGTTATTGTCAGGTAAACCAGTTTGATGATGATTGATCGGTTGGTGGGTTCAAAGTGAATAATGGGTACAAACAAAATGGTTTATATACTCTCTTTTATTAAAATTTTCACCAACAATAGCATAAAAATACAATAAAAGCGATTTAATAATGCTCCAATTTAGAGGAGTTACACATTACACACCATTTTAGGGTGGACAACGTCCGCATATGGGCTGCACTCCTTACATTCGATTTCGATCGTGTGTCCGCATCTTACATTCTCATCTTTAAAATGATAGGGGTAATCATTCCTGACAACATACATGCATCGAATAAAATCAAGAATTTCGTCGGGCCAAACTGTCACCCCATTTTTTGAGGGTTTTAGGGAAGTGTGGAGTTGTGTGGGTTTCCACCACCTCCTTATATCTAGACACGGCCACCCTTTTTCAACACTGGCGTAAATGGCACCACCAAGGTGAAGAACAATGGCTTGTTTAGGGGATGCAGGTGTGTCTAAAAATGTCTTAAAGTCCAACAAACATTCCTCCAATATTGTTAGTCTGCGGGGGGAAAGCACAATGGTTTTCTTAGTAAGGCGGAGTGTGCCCAGATCATCCGAAATGTTCGATGTATTACACCGAACAAGCTCCAACGCCGGCTTCGCATTTAAATATGAGGGAAAGAGAAACAGTGTGCTGCTAATGGCAATCTTCTTAGATGGGAAGTTTGCTTCTTCCCCAAACAACTGTGGCGAATATACCGTAACTGGGGCGGCAAAGCGCATCCGTGGAGAATTGGATGGTTCGGCATCTCCGCTCTCCTGTGAAGAATTGTTTTGTCCGATATCTCCGCTCACCTGTGGAGAATGGGTTTCTTCGATATTTCCGCTCACCTGTGGAGAATCGTGTCTCCTAGGTTTCTATAATAAAAAAATAAACAAATTTGTAAAAACTGCATACACATATGTACCCCTTTCAATTATAATCGAACATTATCCACTAACAAATTAAAACTAACAAATTAAAAGAAAATGAGAACATAATAAAACACCCATAACCAATTAATAAAAGATAAGATAAAATTTATCTTTAAAATTAACAATCATCTCCACCATAAATTTGTGTTTTGGTGTGTGCCAATATACACCCTCAAAATTTAAATGAGAACTTATACATACCAATAATATGAACCTCTAACTTAATCCATCAAATAACACAAACAGATTTTACCCCCTTAATATAATTAAAACTCACCGAGGCAAGTCGATCAATAATATCCTCCTCTCCACCGCTTGGGATTTGTATTGGGATTGGTTTACCAACTTTTCCCCCCATTTTACGCGATTTTGTCACCTAAAAAAACCAATACACACCAACATTAAGTGATATTAATGAAAATCAAAACAAAAATAAACCAACTCCCATATCATAAAATGGGGTATAGTTATGAGTGATTACATTACAAAGAAAATAATCCAACCACCGTACAATAAAAGATGTATGGTCAAAACCTTATATGATGGGAAAAGTACATTATAATTGAAATGGGTTTGATCCCTTTCCCCAAATGTTTATGTAAACAGTAGTAACTAATGTTATCAAACAATATAAAACATACAAGTTCACCCAAACAATGAAAAATATAAGTAAAATAACTCACCTTAGGCATAATGAAGAATGCGGAAAGTAGAGAGAGGGTGTGCGTGCGTCTATTCCTTGATCTTCTAACAAGAAGTTGGGTTGGAATGGCTCCCCATCGATCTTTATATACCATCCCTTACTTAATCCCCTCCCCTCCCTCACCTCCCCCCTCCCCTATTGATCTTTATATACGCGCCTATACTCAATACCCCACTCTCTCTTTCCCCCCTCCCCCTTTACACACCCCCACCCTCTCTATTTTTCACCCAACTTCATCCAAATGAGACACAACATTATCCCCACATTCATGTTTTTTACAACTCTTACATTCACTTATAGCTTCCAGTCTTGAAAGACCTTCTTTTAGCCTACCCACCCGTTTTTCCATATTCCTGATTTTTAGTAGGATGTGCCATAATACACCCGTTATGTGATCATTTGCTCTTAAGCGAGCTCTTGCAAATGGGCATGAGGGGGAATGTCTAAAATGCTCAACTGCTGGTATATCTGTTGGTTCCCAAGAATGTAAAATAATCCCACACTTATAACATTGGTGTGAATCCCCCCCTAAATAAAACAACCCATTATACGCCATTAAATCCGAACATGTAGAACCTTCTTTTGATTCATATGTTGAAAGTCTTACTTTATAATCCCTATACCTTGGATACCGAGTTAAAGAACGACGTTCAATCGAATGATTACCCTCCATTTTCTAAGCAAGTGTTCGCTGCAAATGATGGTGTCTCAATGACTATATCCCAACCCCACTTGCGTAGTTATAAATGTAAAATCAAATCAAAAATCCGAAAAACCGTCAAAAAAATGATCAAAAAACCAAACAACTCGTGTGTACGTGGTAAATAAGCGTGTCAGTTTATTTGATCTAAAATTACAATTTTGGAAAATGGTCGTGTAGTGTAGCTCTTCACTCCTGTAAGTTAGTCCACATCATCTGAATTTATAAATAGTTAATTATAAACACCTAACAATAATTGGGTTAAACAAACCACATGACCCTTTTAAGATGGTGATTCCGTTTTAAAAACAACAGTATTAAATAGTGAATTCTATTTTTGTAACCAAATTGTAAATACATCAATATAACATAATAAATAAACAAATGTACCCACCATCTAAATGCCCTGGTTGTAAAAAGTGGTTGATTGCATCCATTTTGTTAATCAACACCCGACATTCCTTCTTATTAAATGTCATCCAGTCGTCACCCCTTTCCAACGTTATTCCCTTTGTGGCGTCCGCCCTTCTCACTTTCCATAACCCAAGGGGTATTTCCCGGTTATGTGAGGCAGAGCATAGGGGAATAAGTTTATCTTTATTGCGACACAACTCCACAAAACTCTTATAATCCAAACAAGGAATTGTACCGTAATCACTTTCCACTTGCGGTAATTCTCTGATCCCTGAACATGTAGCAATCTCAGTCCACACATACCGTAAAAGGGGTTTTTTTCCATCTGTAAACCGCCAAACTTCAACTTTGTTGTGACGGCTCAACTCCCATCTAATAGCAAAAAATCTTAAATTTTTTGGTAATGCCTCCACCAACTTCGGTGTTCCCCCATTCAATAGTTTTGGGTCAAAGAAATGGTTAAAATCCAAGTTTTCCATCGTAATCCTAGTATAACTCTTGACGTTAAATGTAATATTGTCCTGTTACCCTCAGTTGTCAGCACAGAAATGACTCCCCATCACCCAAAAACATGAAAACCATTCACTCCCACACCAACCATTACACAAACAAATTAATGCATCACGGGTGCTACTCAATTGTTATAAAAACAAATTAGGGGATGCTAAATGCTATTAACAAGCGCTACGCTATATAACAATGGGTGGGAGGGGAGTGGTCAACGGTTGTTATGTGTTTATAAGCATCTAACTTAGTGTCACATCCATCTCTCTCATGCAATGGATGCCAAAAAAAAATAAAAAAAATACTTGTCCTCGAATTAAATCGGTGACCTCTTAAAGCCTACAAATTGGAGCTTTTCCTCCTTGAGCTTATATAAATTGTTTTGTGTTGGGGTTAATCTATCGTTACCCATCCCCATCAAGTGATCTTCCTCCGAGCCACCAAGTATATCCGATTGCATCACCTTAATCATGAATATTTTATTCCTTTAATATATTTTCTCTCAACCCCAATCCCCTCAAGACAACTGTTACTGCAGTAAATGTATGGAAACTTGCCCCCTCCCCACCCTGTAAACCCCTTCCCCCTCTCCTTCTAGTGGATGGGAGGGGGGGGTTTACCTTTAACCCCCTCCCACCCCCATACTGGAGCGCCACCTACCTGTTGGGGTGAGTCCCACTCCATACTGAAGCAGCACCCACCCCCCCCTTGTAAACCTCTCCCCCTCCCACCCCATACTGGAGCCCCACCTACCGGTTGGGGTAAGTCCCACTCCATACTGAAGTGCCACCTAGGAGGGGGTTAGTTAACTCCCACACACGCCACCTAGTGGTTGGGGTTAGTTACCCCCCTCAGTGGCGCCACCTAGAGTCTATTAATGGAGTTAGGGGTGGGGGGGTGGGGGGGGGGGAGGGGGGTCTAGCGTACGATGCGTACAGGGGTAGCGAATAATAGCTTAAGGACTACTACTGCTGTTCTTTAAAACCTAAAGAAAATAGTATTACACATCTATCTTAATCATAATTGGAGGTGAGATATGGCATTGTTCGTTCCAGGGCAGCAGCCATATTGGATTCTGACCTAGAAATGACCTTTAAACAGAAAGATTGTGGCTGAGAAAATCGTTTCCAGTGGAAACGCCAAGTATATGAATTAAGTTGACACTGATTACAAAGTTAAATATGTTAACAGTTGATCAAATCGGTGCATAACTTTATAATTAATTAACTTAGTACTTGTTTTTCTTTTGTTTTATTGATGGCGGGAAATGTCAGGAGGCATCTCCAACCACCTCCCCAAAAAGATCCTTAAAAAAAATTGAAAGCACCATTTTATTTTCACCACCAAACAGGCAAACGACACCACGCAGCACCTGCCCCCTTCTACACTTCAACCACTAGGCTAGTGTCGGATAAAAAAAATATAGAATTAACGTTACAGCAATTGTCTTGTAGTAGAGTAGACCAGGTGGATTTCTCCTTGATAATTTTGATATTGTTGATGCTAATTAATATGGGCAGTGCGGCGTTCGCCTCGGAAATACATGTAGGTATAATATGTAGCGCGGCCACTTTTAGAAAACATGTTCAGCATGTAATATTTAACAAAGCATACATGTATGCGCGAGCCTTAAAAACACTGAACACACTGACCATACTACAGCTCTGTCAGTCTACAGACCTAGAGCTATTTGCAGAGGGTCGTCGAGATAAACACACTCAGTAACGATTTTAATGATTTATACATATGTGTTATAATTCAGGGATGGCAGTCAACAATATAAAAAAAACAAGGCCCTGCATATAAACAACTTTGATAAGCAATCTCAGAACAGTTCTCGCATCTAACCATGCTTGAATACATTTGTTCAACAAAAGGTGGAAAAGAACCAGGCACTGGAAGAACTCAATCTGTCTAAATGCACATCACATTCAGGCATACAATTCAGGCCATGCCAAAAGTACTGACAATTTTCAAGAAAACAAAGAAACTTAATTATTATTTAAGGCCTCTACTTCATGTACATAAGATTTAACCGATTTAAAGATACAAATTCTGAAGAGGGGTTTGCTTTCTGTCCGAAAACATTTCAATAGCAAAGTTGGCCAGCGTAACGTCGATAGGTGCGACACACCGAAGCAAAAACTAGACGAATCGTGGCGCGTGCGAAAACCATTTTCGCCGAAAATATACACAAGCTTATGACCGCCACCCATGCCTCTATAACAGAGAACCTATATATAACCAAACCCTATCCAATGGACTTTTCTCCCTTAATTCGATCTTAGACTGTATAATTCTTTCACCAATCGAACAGGAATTGTATCAATAACTATATGTGTGGGTTTAAGTGAGTCCCAGAGGTGAAGATATTAGTGAAATTAAAAAATAAAATGACTCGAAAATGAGACAAATGTAAAATGGCTGGCTGCTCTGGGACTCGACCTCACAATGTCCTGTTTGAAAGTCCAATGCTTTAGCCACTTGGCTATAGGGGAATATAGTAGGACACATGCATATAAACAGTTATATTGATTGGTTTACTTAAGTCCCCCATTGTCCTCATGGGGATTGAGGAGAATGGGGGAAATGCATTATCTTTGAAGCTCCCTGTGTTCGCCGCAGGTGATTTAATAACTCAAACTAATCATAAAAATATATCTGGCAACTGCATTCTATTTTATAAGATGCAAATGCAGGACTAGTTCTGCACGCTTCCTGGATGCATATCTGCATTAGCAACTAGTTGTTTACTGTTTTGATTTTCGAAAATGTAGACAAAATTTGGCTAATCAGATTTTGATTCTTAGATGAATTTAGTCCTGAATGGGTCGGAGAACAACGGTCCCAAAAGAAAGAGAATCCACTGGCTCTGGATGGAATTTCAATGGAAGACGTAGACACTTATAAGTATTTGGGAGTTGATATAGAAAGACAATTCAAAACAGCATTGAGTAAACTGATCAATATAATTAATTATAAATGCTGGTAAATTGCCAAACTAAAAGGCGAAATACCTAAACAGACACTATTATTAATACATAAAGTAATGGTATTGCCATATGATTGACCAAACAAACCTTTCCCACGACTCACACAGTAAAAGTAGTACAAACCAACTCCAAATTACACAAAACAAAACCCTGCGCATGATCTACGGGCTTCCATCCAGACCCAATGTCGAAAATATCCATATAGAAAATAATTCATTTATACCATTGAAATATAGTGTGTATGTACTGCAGGCAGGCCATTGTCTGGCAACAAATCTAAATCCAAATCCATACTTGGGAAGTATTAACACCAGAAATTTTGCACAAGGGAGGAAAGCAATGAAAGAATGGCCCATGTGATAAATGATCCGAAATGTTTTAAATCACTAGCCAAGTCATGAAGTGGGACCGTCTTTTCAGATTTGAACACCAGAAATTTTGCACAAGGAAGAAAAGCAATGAAAGAATGACCCATGGGATAAATGATCCGAAATGGTTTTAAATCACTAGCCAAATCACGAAGTGGAACCGTCTTTTCAGATTTGAACACCAGAAATTTTGCACAAGGAAGGAAAGCAATGAAAGAATGGCCCATAGGATAAATGATCCGAAATGTTTAGCCAAATCACTAGCCAAGTCAAGAGGTGGAAACGTCTTTTAGATTTGAACACAAGTGAAACACAGATCTTGAAACAATCCTCGGGAAGATCACCATATACATCCTACATTGTACATGTCACGATCAATGTACAAAACACACTCAGTAGGAAATACTCCATTTCAGATTTGAACACAAGTGAAACACAGATCTTGAAACAATCCTCCGGAAGATCACCATATACATCCTACATTGAACATGTCACGATCAATGTGCAAAACACACTCAGTAGGAGATACTCCATAACAATCACTGAAAATGAAATAATAATAATTTAAACACATTTGCGTACCAAGCAAATAGGACAACTGAAGCCAACTGAAATCGAGCGCGACCGTAACCCCTATATATACCCTCCTATACGCTCTTCGATGCTGATCATCCAATCAGAACGCAGATCCTGTGCATTTGCTATGTCATACTTCCGCCGTTCCACGTGAGTTGGCCAATTATATATAGATCTCAACATTACAATGAAACAAACAAGCAATCTGATAACTATAGTGCGTAGTAGCAATTTTGTGCCGTATGGGAAGAACGTCTTATTGGGGGAATTTATAACAGGTGTGGGTGGATATGCATTAATTATTGCTGTTTTATTATTTGTTTGATATGAATGTAATATTAGACGTGGATATGTATTAAATATTGCTGCTTTTGTTTAGTTTTTTTTTTTTAATTATTTTTACATTTTTACCAGGGTGGATATATCTTAAATATTGCTGTGTACCGCAATGGTGGTCTTCCTCTAATATTTGGGAGAGGAGGTACAATTGTAGCCGCGCCCGGTGGAACTGTTTCGAACCCACAACATGATTTTGAGTTTAGATTTTTTTACTCAGGAATTACATAACATCGAGGAATGGTAACTAAACGTATGTAGAATGAGGGAGAAAATAAAAATATATGCCTGTAAAAACTGTCAGAAATAAAGTCCCGGTGCTGGGGAGAGTTATATAAATAAAACATCTTTCTCAAACCCATCTGGGCAGGCAAAAGTGTTTTTGGTGTTATTACAACTTAGAAACTTAAATAATTCTCAGAAGCAGGCCAATGTGAGTTCGGGGAGTTCCCCAACGGTACTTTAGTAAAAATCTTGCTTGAAGTAAAATCTAGCTCATCCTATCGAGTATTTTAGCTATTTTACCAACGATTAGAAATAGAGGTACAATTAATGGCTCAATAATCATATGGTATTAGGACAGTCAAATAAATATGTCGGAGTATTTAATACAATTTAAATTGTGTAAACAGCTTAAATAGTTTTTGAGTAATAAGTATTCGGACATAATTTTAGACATTATTTCGGCGAATAGCTCATCCTATAGAGTATATTTTATAGCTACTTTACCAACGATTGGAAATAGAGGTACAAATAAATGCGCAATAATCATGTTGGGGTATTTAATACTATTTAAATTGTGTAACAGGCTTAAATAGTTTTTGAGTAATGAGCATAAGTATTCGGACATAATTTTAGACATTATTTCGGCGAATAGCTCATCCTATAGAGTATATTTTATAGCTACCTTCGAACGATTGGAAATAGAGGTACAAATAATTGCGCAATAATCATATAAAATTAGGAAAGTCGAATAGATATGTTGGGGTATTTGATACAATTTAAATTGTGTTAAAGGCTTAAATAGTTTTTGAGTAATGAGCATAAGTAGTCGGACATAATTTTAGATATTATTTCGGCGAATAGCTCATCCTATAGACTATATCAGTTCTGTTATGTTATACTGCATTTTGAAGCTCATTTTTTTGTCTTAAATGTGGGTTATTTGAGAGGACTGGTGAAGGCGAATTGTACATTTCTGAAAATCTGACCCACATGTGCCACTTAAAGGATATGCCAGGCAAGGCTGTGCAATATGGTATTATTCTCTATTAATTGAACGTTAATTGACTTTAAATGTGCGCCTATTGTTGGTACCCCCCCAATACCGTCCACCATAGTATGTACATTAAAGCAGAAGGATCTGCTGGGCATCCGTTGTCAGGACGTTGCGGTAGGCGCGCGCGCTGGCTCTGGTGTCTTGTATAGGGATGGTGACCTAGATTCTCGCGCGGTGAATAGTATTATGGCTGCCGAGGTTGGAGCAGTTGGTGCCTCGAACCTCGGAGCGTTGCTTTCAGCTTTAATAGCCGCGTGAGGCTGTCTGCCCGTACACATACATAGGAATAAAGATGTTTAATGTCTGATGTCATTTTTGGAAGGTATTGAAATATGAAAAATGTAAAATTATGCAATATTATGTAATACATTTATGAAACATGGCTTATATTAGGCCATGATGGAGGTAAACACGAAGTTAGGCGCTTCTCTTTATTTTTCACTATCTAGCTTCTTTTCTAGATGCATGCGTCCATATATATATGTGCGCAAAAAACAAATGGAAAAGGTCTCAGAGTCAGTGAAGTATCTACCAAAACATAATAATTGAATTGAATTGAATTGCACAAATCAACAAATATCCTATCTTGATTTGAAATGTATATCCTTAGATCAGGTACGTATGCACTTGTCAATTGCAACGCCCAAGCCCCACCCTATGGGTATGGGGGAATGTCCTGGGCATGTGGGGAAATATGATGAAATCCCCGACCCCCCCCCCCCCCCCCCCCCCCATAAGCTTTCAATATAATATTGATCTTCTCAGCTTATGATGAGATAGAAGAATGGAACGGTTATACCTATAACGAAAATCTTATATAATCGGTAATGTATCAATTCGTTCTACATATCAAACAAAACCTACTTATACATAATCTATTTGATCACATACGGTACTTCTTACGTAGATATTTTTGGATTTTCTTCAGTAAGACAGTCGAGAATTGTGGTAGGCCTATGGTAGTTAAGACAGACACCGCCCACTCCCCAATATCTTATAATAAGTGACACTTAATATTTCTTAATATATTATACAGGCAGCTAAAGTATTTTCATTTTCGAGTGGGCACTGGGAATGCGTTGGAGACGTACACAGACCCAACTTTCCGATGGAGTAGGGTCCCGGCGACGAAGTGCTTGAAGCGTCCACTAGTGGCGTGGTGAGCAACAAAGAAGGCTGCGCTCTCTAGTTAGAAGCAACTGTACTACAGCCAATGGCAATGCCATTGTAGCTTTGGAATCGGAGACCTGTCGCAATGACAATTAATGACGTAATACATATCATAATGGAGGTATTTTAATCCATTGGTTATGATGTAATAGTTATATTTTTATTTTCAATTCAAGTTACAAGTAAGCCTACATAAAATATCCGGGGACCGGGTCATCCTTTTGCATACATGGAGGTCTTCGAGGATCGCAATAATTATTAGGCCCTATTATTAGCAGAGCTATACATATTGTATGCTGCATACAATGTATAGCTCTGTCATTATTTTCTATGTGTTTTTCCTTGACAGATACATTTACATGGTGGATCCATTTTAATATTAAATTTTCTTTAGCTTTTAAATTAGCTTGAGCTTAACATTGCGACGCAGCATGACACATTCAATTAGACCTCTAGAGCTTTAAGGGTGGTTATGGTATTTCAATTTATAAACAAGAACTTGAACCCATCGTGGGATTCAATGTAGTCGCATGCCCTTTTGTTAGATATTGTCAAACAATTTAAGAAGTCAGATATAAACTAGTTACATGACTAAACAGATCAAGGCATTGTGATATAACCTGTTAGATATTCAAATTTGTTCAGAGACTTTAAAATTACTTGCCGTAGAAAGTTAAAGAATACGGATACCTACGGATACCTACGGATCGTACATATATAGTTATTACATTAGAAGTAGTTTTACAATCAGTCATACAGACTTTCACATATCGAGGGATAGGACGTAGGGTTGTTCAGGCCCCCAAAGTTAAGCATTATTATAGAAGTTCTTTGAGCCAATTTTCTTACCCACGCGTTTTAGATCGATGCTTTTTAGCAAAATGTCTCCCCACACTCAAGCATCTTAATAGACTTAGGTGTGGGAAAACATATCCATCTCTCTCAGATTTTGATTTTGTAGTTTACCTCTCAGCCAAAATCAATAGTTGATAAATGACGGAGACCCCTCTCGAAATCCCAGATTGACTATACGCAACCATTTCCATATTTATGTTGTACAATTTCATAAATAATTCGAATTTGGGCAATGAATTCAGTATCATGAATTAAATATCCATCTATTTCCATGTTAGACCTAGACTACTACAATTTTTGCATTAAAACCCCCTTTATATAAATGTAAATCGTATCACTCGGATAACATAATATAACAATAAGATGGATGGTATTTTAATTTTTATTTCCAACATTTACAATGTGATGCCCAGGACAATTGGGTGCCCTGGATAAGCTTTTAATCCCTCAGGGAAATCACATGTTTGCATAGTTTCAGTGTCTGCTGGAAACCTCTATAAAACATACGCTTCACTATTTATTTCCTTGCATAGTATAGCATACATGAAACAAAATCATAAATGTAGAACACACGTAGACCTGGTTATATGTATACATTTCTGATTACCATACAACCTACTATACCAGATATGTACATGATATATTTTTGATTAGCTGGCATGTTTAAGCACAGGTTACAATGCACATAAGTAACAAAACTATTTCATCATGTCATTGATATACAACTGCGAAGATAACACCCAACTTACAACTGTTACAACCATGCGAGTCTCATATTGGATACTTCACAGGTGGGTGAAAAGGTTAGTAATACTTTCGGAAGAGCCAACATCGCCCAACTATATATCTACCGCAGTATAATCTGTAGCTTTTGAGGAAGAATAATTTAATATATTAATACAGTTAATTGTACCTTCAAGAACGAAGAAGCTGAAGGAACTACAGGATCATGTATTTAAAAAAGGAAATATTGCAATAGAAATACACCAATAAAGATATTCCAACAACGAAGTCAATTTAGATATGTTTCTATTGGGAAATGCATTCACGACTGTTGTTATTAAGAAGTATGAAGATTTACCCTCGTTCCACATCAGTGTGAGAGAATAGTAATTTAATCTACCAAATGTGACGCTTAAAGAAGGCATGACATGGATTTCTCCTGCATTCTCGGTTACATACAACATATGTAGTGTTAGATTGTGAGAGTAGTTGTGCATGGTTAAGATATGAAGAAGAGTGTGATACGCGATTAATAGTATATGGCTACTTATGCAGTTATTTCATAGAGGTTCGTTTTGCACAACAAAACATTTTCTCCATTAGGGTGTTTTATCAATCATAACAACGTCCCTTCAGCTTTGCTTTGCAGATCACGAAACCTGAACAGCGAGGGTATTAATGTATACACTTTTACTTGACGACAGCACTCCTTTGAGAAGTGCACAATTTTATATAAATACATAATGTGTATACAGTTCTATGTCAAAGGAAGACGATAAAAACCAGCCAATTGCATCCATACTTATTTACATCCTATCAGACTCCATTTTTTCATTAAAATCAAACATCTATGTACAAAGGTCTCCATTGGCATTTCCAGTCATTGTACTTATATATATATAATATTGAAACATGAGAAAAAAGAAATTTTACATCCGTTCTTTTTGCATGAACATTTCACGTATTCATACTATTCAAGTATATTATAAATTGCATGCTGTTCGCATGTCAAATAAAAGATGCAATTATGTTGTCTAACAATCCAGGTATCGGATGCCATAGATTAGATGTCCTCCTATTATCAATTTGTAATTGATTAATTGCAATATCCAGGAAAAGAAAGTGAATTATTGAGACAATAATTATTATAACCGAGTCGTCAAGTCTGCCTTGGTCCTGATGCCAGCTGGAGCAGTATCTTTGACATGGTTTTTGATGAGACTGTCATTACTGCCAGGATAAATGTTGGAAGAGTGGGAGTCATCTGCTGTGTCGCCATTGACCTTGTTGAAAGCTTGCTCGCGTGGAAGGGTGGGTTGGTTGCTTTGGTCCAGATTCTCATCTCTAGGGTGCACATACTGAACACTCACTCCCTGGTCGTCCAGCTCACCGATATAAGCTGAAGAAGCGCTATTCACTGATGACGCGTCCGCGTCCGAGTTATCCCTGTGACTTACAGATCCCGTTGTCAAGGTTGACGTCATGTTATCGGGGACGTCATCAGAGGGTTTGTCGGTGACGTTGGTGGGTGGGACGACATTGACAGGTGTATCTGCAGGGTTGGCGATGATTGTTGTAGGGTATGAGGAGCGATCGAAACCGTTGCGTTTCTTGTCCACAACTCCGCCGTTGCTAATGCCGTTCTTGGGCGTGGAAGGGGTAACATTGGCATAAGCAAAGTCACCGTCATGGATAAAACCAGCGCGATTTGTGTATCCGTTCTCCATCTTAGTAGGTGCCATTTTTTCCTTTCGCTTTCTGTATTTATTCCGACTGTAAAATGACAAATCAGAAGACTATAGACAACAATTTAAGCAATATTGCAATAAGTGCGCATTTGTTTGGGCAAAGAGTAGTTAATTAATCAACTAGGACAGTCTTGGGTGTCTTGGGAATTCGATTCGCTCAGAAAAGAAAAACAATACGATGGGAATAGTGAGCCTACCATTTGTAGATGACGAACACAATTATGAGAAGCACCACGACAACTGCTGCAGCAATACCTACATAAGTAGGAATTTGGTCGACTAAAAGGGAAGAAAGATATAATTCAGTGTCATATGCATGGGTACACCTGGAGACAAGTGTCATTAGCAGGTTTTTCAGGTAGTTTTCCGACGAACCTAGATTTCATGGATACATTGCTTAGGGTCCCAAGAGACAGTGAAGGCACAAATAAAAAAGACACAGCAATCACACCACTAAAATAACCAAAATTGGCACAGTGATAAGAATTACCCGCATGGTGATAAATGTGATATCCAAAAGGAATGGCCAAAAAGTTTGAAGGAACACTTAATAAGACCGAGGCATCGCGCTGTAAGGTTTCATAGAAATGGAAAGGTACAAGGGCCGAGATTTCTTAGGACTCATACAATTCGTACGCAAGGAGGTAGTTTATATTAGGTAATCATACCACAATTAAGCATTATGTTATATGATTTATTTTAATTAACTAGTGACTAAACTGGAACAAACTGTAATGGTTATGGGGTTTTTAATGTATGTGTAAAAAAAGTTACATAGTATGAAACGTGTTAAATCAGATCAAATAAATTTGGCCTTTTTGTGACCACATAATCATTTGTATCTAGATTTCATATGATCAGCCCAAATGAATTGGAAATACGTAACCTGATATATTTTTAATTGGGGTGGCACATTGTATTTTCAATATATGGTGTGTTGATATATCATATATAATCATAGTGCCCACTGAAGTCAAGACAAGAAAGCATAAAAGAGTGCAGAATCCATAGTGAAACCACAATCGTAACAAAGTAAAGCAAAACATTCAGAGGTAATATTATGTTGCACAAACCTTTACAACAGAGACATCCTTTTCAAGAAAATGAAGAAGAAATACTGCCTATAGTTATTGCTATATGAGAGTATTGAGAATTATGGTAAAATGGTATTATTTGTAATTAAGACGTGTCTTTCAAATCTATTTCAAATATTCAATTCTACTCTATACTTGATAGAGGTATGTACTCTATACTCTATGTAATGAAAAAGTTTTTGACCGAAATCTTGTAACTCATGCCTCTGGAAGAATGGCTCACCTGCTTGGTATGGGGATTCTGAATCGGTTCCATCTGAATATAAAGGAAAAAAGAAAGGTCTATGAGACGTTCATTATGCATCAAATGCGTTCTACATATCATATGAGAGTAGTCATTGATAGCAACATAACCCTATACCTCAGTTCTGTTCGACATAGATGCTAACCTTTTGCACACGCCAACATATGCCCTGAATTACCACAGAAAGCAACGCAACAATCCTCGAATAGAAACTCTCAGACAGATGCACCGATCCCTGGTAATTTAAAGATTTGACTAGTTACTGTCACCTACTAACATGAACTGACAATCGAATATAAAAGCCTTGTGGTGCAAACAATTATAAGTTGCAGTGGATGTCACATATATACTCTGATGAAGATAAAATCAATGCTCACTAGTGCTGTAAAACCCTATTCCGTGCATGGTAGCGGATACTGGCAGTCTCCGGGGTTCCAACTGGATAAAGGCTTCTTAATAGTGCGAATGTATAACGGAGAATAAGCCAGGAATGGTCCTAACCTAGGTTTATGGGAGTCCATCCGCAACTTTCTAAAACGTGCCGTCCCAGTTTCCCTTATATTCTCAAATAATGCTTAAATAGCATTCAAAATTGGGCATTAGCACTGAATCGACCATCATTTGAAGGTCTTATTCTTAATAATTTGAGTGAGCTTATATATGAATCATCATATTATAGTATCTTCCATTTAGGGTCCGCGAATACAAGGTCGGTTAACTATACAATTGATATTTACCGAATCTCAGTTTTACCACCGTTTTGTTTACCCTATACTTTAACAGTTTCTAACAAAATATATATAGAATTGGGTGTAGGGTGACCTATAAGTTTTAATTTTACATAGACTAATCCGACTTTGAATATGTCTCAGAACTACAGCATAGTATCATACAACTTTCCATAGATCTCCTAGGGGTATTTCTGCTGAACCAGACTCACGCTAAAGGGAGTGTTTGTTTTAGGTGGGGGCGACGGCAAACAGGACAGATGTATTCATATACGACCAGTCACACAGAGTAAGAGATTTATTGAAATGTGTGAACCTGAAGGTAGATATAGAGTGATGCCTCAGTGTTATATATTTAGCCAGGGAGTTGTTGTGCCAGCCCCTCATAGCGCTTCCCTTTCGGAGGTCAAGGGCTATAGGAACAGGACAAATAGACTGAGGCGGCGATCCAGATCATCACTAAACATATCATTATGTAGCAAATACCGTATTTAGAATCTTCAAGACAAATGCTAACAACGGCGTCCAGGGATGAAAATCTCCATGCTTACCTTCTGAACAACTGTCACCTTATTTATTTCTAAATTAAGAAAGGATCTTGAGAAACCTGTGATATATATCTAAGCAACAGAACAACGGTTTTAGATTTCGAAGCGAGTGAATTTTTTTGATAGAAAAACAACGTTTCCAAAACGGCAAGATACTATTTCATAGCCCAAGCTTTTGGATGAGGCCAAGCTTAGCAGCAACGTCGAAAAGCAGTTCGCAATTCGTAGCTTTAGGTTAGCCTACTTTGGAATGACCAGAGAGTTGTATTTCCTCATACAACGTTTCCCTTGATCGAATACCAAATAAGAACTGTGCTAAGATTTATTCACATTGTTCTTCAAATACACTATTTTGGTTTTCTAGATTCAAATTAAATTCTACCACATGTCTCTCTAAACACAATAACTTCGAACGAAAATAATCTATCAAGCTTAATATTTAATATCTCAGGTTTGAATATTGTACCAATTTAATATTTAACTGGATAAACTCATTGAGTTACTCCCTGGTAATTATCTTATGCATCATATGACTACGCTATCCATCAATTAGACTGGTCCTACAACAATGTTGATTATTGGGTTTTGATAAAATCGTATATAGAAAGTGTTATATAAATTGTTATTTTTTCACCCATACAGCACAGTAAAGTTACAGTAAAATAAACAATAAAGAGACCGTTTAGGCACGAATCTAAATGGACATTGACCAGCGCAAAGGTTGGAACCCTGCTCTGATTGCTGTCAGTTACAGTGTAAGGGCCTAGTCCACTAAGCGGATTCTCATGTGATTTTGCGCCGCAGAGGATTCTTGGGCACTATTTTACTACTTGGGCCCTTTAGTCCAACAAGTGCGCATGTATGTATAATTTGACGTTATATATAGTATATCCATTAACAGGTTTTTATTATCTACCGACCAGTCGCTTGATATGTCATCAGAATCATAAGTGTATACAAAACGTACTCGATTTGCTCGCATCAATGACAGGAGGTGAAGGAGATGCAGATGGTACACCTGGTGAAACTCCTTGCTGCTTCTTCGTAGATGTTTCTCGTGGAGGCGCTCCCGGTTCTGTGATTACTGGTGGACCTCTCGATTCTGATAAAATTAATCCTAACGTTTAACCAAATAGTCATTGCAATAAAGATGGGAAACCACACACAGTGTACACATCTGTGATTATCTTTGCACACCTAAATTGGATAGTATTCCCCACCCGTTCAATGACCGATGCGGATGCCCTTTAGATATTCTGTGTGAAAGGGATTGAGAACATTCACTGCTCCCTTGTATAAAGCTTTTCATAATGGATATATTTTGATAAACGAGTGGGAGATTTCCAGTTTAAGTTGTGCATTAATTTGATGTTAATGTGTTTAGTGGTGTATAATTGTAAACAAAAACTCAGACTATGTACAATATGAAATATATACAGTGTAATACCATGCAAATTATTATACAAACTATATTATATTCTATGTGGAATATGAACGCACTTTAATACCAACTCAAAATTGATCTTATATTTTATCTATGTTGACCATGGAGATTGTATAATAATATATCAATGATTTTAGGTATTGCGTGTATTATATTTGTCGTTATTTAATATTCATATGACAAGACATATATACAATTTACATTTATTTATCGTTTATATTATATCATGGTTCGTGAAATAAAATTCATAGAGCACTCGAAGTTCTAATGTATTAAAATGTAATTTAATCTCGGTTAATGGGTTCCAATGTATTAAAATATAATTTAATCGCGGTTATTGGAGAGTATTACAGTATTCTTATACAAATATCTTATACAAATGCTATTACCAACAATCCAAGATCCACAGTTCCACAAGAATGAAATTTTGGTGCAACTATACAACATGCATAGAAAATGTACTTTCAAGTAATTCAAAACGCATATATATTTTATAGCCGAACCTTGGACTAAATATTTTGCCTTTGATACCAACAACGAAAGTGTACAATTGCATCAGTTGAAAGGCTATTGCAAAGTTGGGTTTTATTCCGAAATGAAGGGTTCTCGCAAGATTTAAGCCATGATGCTAGGAGTAAGGGTGTGGATATTTTAGGCTTGCCATGGTGCAAAAACTATATTTGGTGTTATCGTCAACTAAAAAGATCTTCTATAAACATGAGTTTCTATTATTTCATCAAAGCTTGATTTAACAAAAGAGTTTATTTTACATTACAAATAGCAAGCAGGCACTTTTAAGGGGGATAAACAAACCTAATCAGTTTCGACTATTTTTTTTCATTTTGAAGACTTTTAGTTCGGAATTGATGCGGACTGAATTGTATTGAAGCGTGGAATTATAATTGAAATACTATGAGGTGCTTTATCATTCACCCATATTGCTATGTAACTATATTATAAATACAAGGCAGGGTAAAAAAGAAAAAAAATAGATTGTTTAAATTGCTCTATTGTAATGTTGCATTTATTTTAATTAACCATGTTAATTAATCAGCTTAGCCACTAATTGACAGAGCTGTTTGTTTAAAATCTTTACACGAAAGTTAGTTAAAGGGGAAAGGGAGGGATAATGTGCAAGCAGAGGTGTTAGCGGAGCTGTAAGGAGATGAGGTGAAAAAGGGAGAATAAGCAGAGGCAAAGCAGGGGAAGATACGCACTTGTAGAAGAAATTGTAGAAGAGACTGTAGAAGTTTGTTCTATTGATATTGTTGTCTCTTCAGTTCTTTGACGTGGAGTAGGTTGAGGGGTTCTCTGGGTTGTCGTTATCGTTGTAGATGGCCTTGTCGGTGGGGATGTTGTTGTTGATGTTGAAGCCGTTGTCGTCGGAGTGGTGCTGGGTGTGGTTCTGGTGGTGCTCCTCGTCGTTGTTGGTGTTGTAATAGATGTTGCTAAGCAACACACAATGAGCTTACATATGTTACGACTGCTTATGCTATATTTCTTCTGTTGCTTTAGTACTGAGACTCTCGATATTGGGAGCTTTTGTTTAGTTTTATTGTTCAAGTAATGATCATACAGATCAGACGTATTTGTGAGTGGGAACTATGTACGTTTACACAAATGTTATTTCTATACTACATGTTGTGAATGACATTAACATTTTGTCAAAGACAAGCCAGTTGCAATTGAAAGCAGACTGAAAGCAATGCGTCCCTTATAATATTCAATTCAGGAAGTGTCAAATTGATTTTATAAGATAGTGCAGTATTTTTTCGCTTGTGTTTTCAAATGGGTTAAAACTTTTTATGAAATTATCATTTGATATTTTTGACACTACCATCATTGAAGAGTATTCATAAGGAGCAATGACCATTCCGAGAAGACCATGCAGTGACGAACATACGCTAGACAACCACAGGACAAGACTGAAAGCCATAGTATAGCAGATATAATGATTCAAACAAAAAGCCTAAAGGCCCAAAGACAACTTAAGTAACATAATCTATAACTTGCCAAATGATTTTAAAGATTCAAGCAACACTGATTTATGTATGCAATGCGTTTGTATGCTTTCTAAAAGGCTTCTTCGATGGTCACAATGAAATAAGGGTTCAATCAAACTTGGATATTGCTAGAATCGAAACTAAAAACTAAAAATAGCCATATTTATATCTGAATCTGTTATAGATTCATGATATTCTAAAAACCAAAATAATCTATAGATAATTAATATTTGTATCAGCTAGAGGTATGTTTAAAGACTTACTTTTTGTTGTGATTGTTGTTGTACTTGTGGTGGTAGATGGAGTAGTAGATCTTCTGGTTGTGCTTGGTGCAGTGACCACGGGTATTGAGGCTGAAATAACCATAAAAAAACACTAATTAGTATAGATAAGACAAGAATGCTTTTTGATATTAAATAGAATGAAAAGTGGAGTCTATACAGGATCGGTTGCCATAATTGTTACGATACCTTTATTTCATTTCAATATTAGTATGATGAAGGTTCGGTGATGAGTACATTTCTTAGGCATTGGCAGTATTAGAAAGATCAGTTTTATAGTTTTCTCTTTGTGATTATGTTTGTATTATTATATTTTCTGACTAACGTTATACTCTGGCCAGTTTACATATCAATGGAATATAAACACCTTGATTATAGAGAACTTTGGGGGTCTCGTCGGTTTATTTGGTGTATATTCTCATGGACGTTTAGTGAAATAGAACAGATTAATTAATGCTATACAGCAACAGGAAGGGGCAAAGTGTTTCCCATGGAATTTATAAATCTTAATAATCCCATCAGAAAGGTTTGCAAAATTGTATCAGCTCAGTTTATAAACACGTGATGGAAATGACGATGCATCATGGCCATACAGTGAGATAATATTGTATTGGTTCGAATGTAATACATGTAATCATGTGGTTGTTAAAAATCAAATGATGGTAATACAATCCTCCTTGGTTCCACTCGACCGTGGAATGACGTCAACAACCTCTTCACAGTTAAGATATAGTGAAATAATAAAGAAAAGCTAAAGATTGTAATGTGATGTGAGAAGGAAATACAAAATAGACGATAGACGGAAAGGCTATTTATAGAAAGAAGTTAAAAAGGAAATTCGCTGTGAAATAGGAACCTTATTATCTGTAGAGATACCCCAGCACAGAAACAGATATTTCATAAAGAACAAGCTAACATACTTCAAACGAAGATGTAGAAAATTAATTGAAAAATTCTTTATTTGTCAAACGGTTACATATGTAGGGAAAAAGTTGGTGAACAGGCTTCTGGATAATATCCAGTTCTTCCAGCAGTTACCATTAATTGCAGCTGTAAAGAGAGACTTCCCGAGGTAGGAAAAAGAAGCGAAAGGGAAACCTTAGTCATTTGGGACAATGGTCTTTCGTAATGATACAATTTTTATTATTTTCATGATAATTGTCATAATTACTAATATTAAATTCTGTACTACATCACAATGGTAGTTTTGATACACTGTTAAGGTCGAGATTAGTATATAGTTAGTTATAATTTGGTACATGCCAGGAGCATGCCAAGAGATGTTGATACTTGAAAATGATTATTTTAGGTTAATTATATTCACACATGAACATATTGATGCCCTTTACTTAGATATTTAATTCGACAACACATATTTATTCATTCGGCAGGAAAGATCAGTCCACGTTAAGCTCCGATATTTACGACAATTAAGACAACTCAGGTAAGTACAGATATTTATTACTCCATTCCTATAGAAATCCTTTATTACGTTCTCTCAACTCTACAGCGGACGAGTAATTGAGGAAATGTTACCACTGTGTTGAGTTGGCGAAGGGATATTGCATGAGAGTAGAGTTATGGGAGAAGAAAATGTTTTCATGACAAAATTAATGAAATGAGAAGTGATATGGAGTGGTACATAACTATTAGCACCATGTAACTTCAGACGAGTAATGGCATGCATTATATTTAAAACTGGTTGCCGGGATTGTTATTTCTTTTGTTATTATCGTGTTGTGTGTCTTATGTTTATTAGTCTGGTGAACTGGACATTCTTCATATTAGTTCATTCATTACACTTGATATACTTGCCTGTTGTTGGTATCTCCACCTCTTGATGAGGGAAAAAGCTGTATTTATTACATTGTATTTAACCGTACAAAATATTGGGCTGAAATATGCGCAGCTTTTGAATGGATATAATTGTATTCTTGGTAATCGATTTGCTACTCATATGTAACCATTAACTATTAATGACGTCTTTACTAAGGTTATCAAATTAATGTAGTTATGTTAGTGAGCAAACTGTAGATTTGTGATGTGCAGTATACTTTGAATAATGTATGCATTTCAGAGTTGTTACTGTGAAATAACCCGGCGCTTTTTCCCGATATGAGTGAAATCGCACCCAATGTATTACCCGTGCAGTTTCCTCTAAATCTACTTCATATAGGTGAGAGTAAAGTGTAAGAAATGCCTATACTCACGCTTTTGGCACACAAAGTTCTGTGGTCTGTCGCACCGCAAATCACTCCATTCGTAGTCAAACGACACTCTGTAACTCATTGCCACACATTTGTGGCCCTCATTTTGCGGCATGGCTGTGGCCCACTTGGTATAGCGTAGCGGTGCTCCTGATCACACAAATTGTTTCGAATTAAAATGCGTACTTAATTGTTGTAAGAAAATAAACAAATATATTTCAGTATGAAGATAGATCCTGTGATAACCAATATGACCGCAACGTTCTGCACTAACCTCGGCGGACATCATACTTTTGTCCAGGTACATGTACAGTATATATAACCCATCATTATGTACAGTCATCAACCCTGACATAACTTCGGCAACAGTTAACGATACCATCGGAACAATAGATTGTTTCTTGATGATGTCGGCAAATGGATCAATGTATAAAGCTCAATATATTATATATAAATGTGAAGGAAATGTACATCACTAGTTACAACGTACCACTACTCCATGTCCATTCCACTTTGGTAGCTCCAATCCACAAAGCGTCCAGCCAGCAGTCATCTTTGAGGACAGTCCTTATGGAATAGTGACTCAAAGGAGTTAAAACTTCGAGAAGACGACCTCCTTTAGTACGACAGTCTTCAGCAGCCACGAACCAGGAAGCTTCTACGTCCTCTGAGTAACCTATGCACGTCTCAGCTGTGGGTATCAGACGTCGTGCTGTACACGTAGTATTGTCGTAATCTGTTTAATAATGAAGGATTACATATTATGTAATGAAGACTCCATGTACGGTATGCTGGAGTACAAGGACAAACTGAAATATATAGCTAGTTAGAACTTTGAGCTAGTAATTAAACAGACCGATAATAAAATTTATATCCGCTACAGTTTTATCACATTTGTATGAATGACTAAAATGAACGATAGGTATTCATTCAGCCAATGAATGTTCAATAAACACCAACTACCTATCTATGTAAAGTAGGTGAATATAATGGAAACTGTATGCCTCAAGAACTACTTACCAAACATGCAAATGTACTTAAATTTGCGCTCGCATTTTTCATTTTGCCATGTCCAACCATAAAACTGTTCACACTTGTAAACCATACACTCTTTGTCGTCTACGTTTCCACTTCCACTTGATGGGGAACCAAAGGCCCAACCACCGGAATCCAAGGCTGAAAGAAATGCATTTGATTGTATGAAAAACTGACATGCAGCTGATGTATGAAAAGCTAAATATAATTATGGTACAAAAACAGAAAGAGCATAACTGTGATCAATTGAGGAAAGATATAATATATAGCTATATGTCAGTTCAAACAGAATGGTATTCAAACATGCAATAGCCCTGATCAAAACTATATTCTAAAGTTATATGTATATTCGTGCCCAAACGTTAGAAACATTGAAGTTTCATGTTGCAAAATATTTGATATAGGCGTTGAATGATAAAATTAATTTGATAATGAAGGACAATTACTTATTACCCGCTTGACTAAATATACAAGTTACATCGCCTAGTTTTATATTATATACATTCCGTTACTGACATTGGAAAATTGATAATTCTACATGTCGATCGATGATGGCAGAAGTGCAAGAAAATGAAAGTAAGTGGAATTTCATTACTAGGACTGTTATCAATCGGTTGTTTCAATCTTAACATAGGTTAATGTATGGTGCCTGAAATTTGGATCGTGATAGAGAAAAGGATATATCTACATGCATGTCATGCAATAATTCTTATAAAATCAAATAAACGCAATCGGGGAAATGATTATTCTCGGAGAACAAAAATAAGAAACAAACTGAAAAGAAGCAAAATAACAGTCAATAAAACACAAGAAAATATGCTAGTGGGATAAAATCAGCAGACAGGGGTTTATAAGATAGGGAAAAGGAGAGGCCATACCGGAAACCCATCCCGTAGAATCGCCAGCTGAAATGATATTGCGTGAATGGTATTGTGACCGCAAGAAACTGGGATATATCCAAAACATCCCAACAAGTGAACATAGCAAATCGGCAGTTACTTAAAAGACTTGAGAAACACGAGGAAAGGACAGAACAGCATGGAAATGCCGATAATACATATAGCTAGCTATGCATAGGACCGATCGCTGTGAATTGTTGTTAACAGGATTCATCTGAATAATATATATGTACATGTATGTATACAAAAAGAGTGAATCCTTTGGTTTACGTAACATTTGAATCTTTCTCGCATACCTGCTGTCCTATAGACCTGATTGCTGAGAGCGCCTCCGCAGTTCTGATTGAAGTCCCCGAGGCAAGGGTCGGAGCAGCTAGAGCTGAATCCATAGCGACCGTAGGTGTTACCACACATGCATAAACTCCCAGACTGTAGTAGATTCAAAGAATAAATTGCAATTACCACATTAGTGCTTATCTAGTTCCCCAATTGAAACAACTAAACCTGCAAGAATCTCGGTTGCATACATGATTATAAATAACGTAGGCCTATAGAATATAATTTCACATGGTTAAACCCACCAATAGAATTAGCAATGAGATTTTACAATATAGATATATTTTTGCCCCTCAAAATACAAACAATGATCTACAAATACCTGTAGTGCAGCATATTTGTATTCAGCATTAAGGCACTCTTCGATACATCTTTGGGGCGTTACATCAAGCCCAAGCCCAATGTCAAAGTTGAGGTCTCGACTGTTAGGGTCATCTTGATAACACCCCTGATATGATATTGGTCGACCATCTAATAAAAACAAAACCTAACGTTAAAAGTGGAGGATGAGAGAATGCGGTTGATTACTGCAGTGGAATTCAATCGAATTCAACTCTTTAGAACTACTAAATTGTGTTCGTGGACATTTTCAGGTAAAGGTTATAATACTACTATTTCATTAAAGGACACTTTGGCAAAGACATCGCGACTAGATTAATCATTTGACTCTCAAAGATAACATCCAATCCAATCCTACTACAAAATTACAGATGAAGAGAATCAGGTTTCCCTGTATAGGCTCGTCCAAACATATTACTAATGAGTAATCACATAATGACGATGGTAACAAAAAGTAGTGTGTTTTACCTGGTATTACTTTGATTATAATGCCGCTTCGATATGTATGACATGGAAATAATTATGATAATATGCTGAAAGCATTTGATATTTTACAGATAATTTTTACACTTTCCAAAGAACCTGGCCTAGGGCTAGGGTAATTCCTGAAGTAAATCACAGTCGTACTCATCAATTATTCAGAATGTGAATATAATTAAATGTAATTACTGTGATTGTTCGAAAACAAAATGTATTTCTTTGAAGGCCAATACATGTTCGGGAATAAAAAGGCATAGAGTCTATAATTATTAAGATGTTGGTCCATGTATTCATTGATACATTCATTTCATCGTCCGAGTTATCTGAAAAGTCTCAAATCTTTAATACTAGAATATGACTTGATGGAAAGATTTGTGTTGAATACTTTGGATACTATACCTAAGCGCCGTTATTAAACTTACCATGCACCCATCTCCAATCACCAACTTCACCTCTGGCACCAACCCACGTGTCACTCGCTGAATTTGCATCTAATAATGTTTTTACTATTGCCTGGAAAAATTGTATTGATACTTTCAGCACAAAAAATAGGATCTTACTTCTGTTGAAAAATCTTTCGATGTTGAAGTACTATTTTGATGTTTAATATAAAAATTAAAGATTTATACTTTGATTTTTTAAAACACGGTTTGCTGTTTTTTCATAAAAAATATTCAAATCAAATAAATTATTTGCTATTGTACTTACTTGTATAGAGTCATCAGTTATTAAGGCGAGTTGTCCTTTATACGCATCCTCACAGTATAATCTTGCTTGCTCCCATGTTTTCCGACAACTACAGAATAAATATCCATTCTCCTCCTGCTCCACGCATCGACAACTTTGTTGTCCTGGAAGACAAAACAGAAACCTCGTCCATCAATCACACTAATTTATCTTAGCTTATTAGTTGGAAAATTTATTCAACGATGCCCAAGGAAAAATAATAATTGTAACATGGGATCCTGTCATATGTGAGTGATTTAACTTGCGATAGAATACATGTAGATAACGGACCACCCGTAGGTGGTTGACTAAATCTCTCTAAATTCATCACCGGGAACATTTTGTTGTTGCTCTCTCTAAACGTTTACACAAGTCTAGACAATCTAATCTGTACCAGCTTTGACGTGGATTGAACGCTTACCTAATTTGTCTGAAATTCCTTTTTTTTTGCTCAATCTAATAAGTACGTGTTGAAAAAACGCAATGCGTCAATGTAGTTTCATTTTATTTATTACATTATTATTTATTATATTGTATTGCATAGACACATATATACGATCCATATAATTCAAGCTTAAACCCCGGCTAAAACATAAGTTTACGCTTTCAAGCGACCATATTCCCAACCATCGATCTTATGATGAATTTACATTAAATGCGGTTGCCACCAGGTTGCAGCACCATGTAGTATTTCGAATTGTAATTGTGTGTTGTCACTACGTTCCACTAATTAAAACGTGATTTTTTTTGATAAAAGGAAAGAGTGGGGGGGGGGGGGGGCGTTGTTTTGTACAACCAAAAATAATTAATCGCTACTTGGTAGGCCTATATATAGATATAATATGTATCATTGCGCTAAAGGCAATGTAAAACACTTTCTGTCTATGTGTGCGTTTGCACATCGTGTCCTTTGAACACTGCTATATCTAAAGAGTTCTGCTTATATCCCTAGCCTTACTCAAGACATGCCCTTTCAACTATGTGTTAAGTCTCATGTTCTTTTTACCATCCTCCTCATTCGAAGCTCAAGTGGAGCCTTGCTAAAGATCATTCTCAATGTTGGTCCTGGAGACCGTTGTGTCCCTTGCAAGAGTATCATGACGAAGTGTTGATATTTCTTCGAAGACCAAGTGTAAACCAACAAAATATTTTGTGACAGTATTGTGTCTCCTTTTTAATGAAGAACAAAGATTGACTCGTTCAGAATGCATCACCGTCTTCTCAAAGTGATATTCTGCAATCGTCTAACTGAGCAGAAGAGCAAGTGAATGCTAAGAGTAAATGGTCAGGGCAAAAGCAGAAGAGGCACAAAAAGCCCCTTTGTAACCTGACAGTAGGCTAGAATATCTGTATGAAACAACTCGCAGACAATGTGATATCTTCTAGTAGGTGGCAACAAAGTTTCTTTGTAACACGTACCAGAACAAATACGGAGTGTTTCAGCCAATACAATGGTGTAAGAAGTTTAGGCACTTTGTTAAGATATCACCGTTGGTTAAGGCAAACCATATCAAACAACTTTAAAATATTTCAAACTAGCCTGTAGCGATCGTAAATATATCAACACAGTAGATCTATATGTTTGCGCATATATAATATATGTCCGAAAAGGCTGACAACGCCTGGGGGCGCTTAACATCAATAGGTCTTAATCATTAGCAAAATAAAAACGGATTTGAGGTCCCACTGTGAAGATGGGATGGAAGACCTTTTAAAGTATATCTTGATTAAATCGTTGAATCTATTTAATTAAACACTTTTGTATTAATAGACTTAAGGCTGACTGGAAAAAAGATGATACCGTGCTGTCTACCGATTATTGCATTTGTGTTTCTAACCTGACGGATAAAGACTCAACATAGAATTGGGGATAAATAAATGTAAGTAAAGAAAAGGGATTCGTGCCATTGCATAACATAAACAACGTTTAGTAATCCAACCCCCTTTAAAATAAAATGACTGTCCAGATTTCCATAGAGGGGTGGTGGGATTTGTTTGGATTAGACGCCTTGAGTGGCACGACATTTAATGAGTTGTGCTGCAATAGGGACAGCCATTCACCAAAGGCGTACACATAATGAACTGATCCATAATTGATATTGTAAACTTGTATAGTAGTGCAGAACTATAGTCCCCAGCGCCTTCGGATCACTATACCAACACGACATCCTCCATCAGAGTATCAGCTCTCCATCATGCTTTGCATAACATTGATAACTAAACATAACAACCACTCAACCACTCGTAAATATCTTTCTACTTTGACTAGCACAAACAATACCCTTCTCCATAATATCTAGTACGATTGAATACCCGATACCACAGGTGGTTGCAAACCTCAAGTTGAGGTTGATACTGCACGATCCCCAACAATAAAATATTCATCGCCACAATTTGGGGCCCCTAGATATCCGTACTCCTTACATCTCAGTTAGTCTATTAAATGAAGGTGTTAATGCATATCTAAGCACGTCGCTGTATAATTGAAAATACCTTGGAAGTTTCAAGTGGAATGTCTTGTCACATTTGATCCTTGCTAAACTTTTCCTGCTATTAATATTATAATTATAATATTGTAACATTATCGAAAGTATCAAATATTTCCAAGAATGCAAATATCATATTATACGTATTTAATTAGGTGCATCGTCATAATTTATAAGATATATTATAATTATAATTATTTATAAGATATTCAATCCAGGGATCTACCATTAAGCATCAATATAATTTAAAGCTAAAAGTACGTCCTACCAGACATTTCAGACATTATGTAAAGTATCTGAAGGAGTGATACTTATATTGTTTGCTTTGGGTGCTACATAATTCGAAAGGTGTCTTCGCACATGTTTATCTGATTGACTCATCATGCCAGTGTAGATTCTATCACACTGTTTGAAATCTCCATTGGGAGACTCTTTATTCTAAATCTCGACTCTAAATCTCTAAATTTGAAGAAAAAGTTTTCTTTTAGGAACATGTCCTTACGAAATTCTTCATGCTCTGATAAAAATTATTAAGCATAGGTGTAGGATTTCAGGTGTAGTAATCTTTGCCCCTAATCTATGTGAAGACATCAAATAAGCTCCTCGAGCAGATAAATCTAAATGATGAGTGCACTCCCCTTAATTTGGCCAGGAACGGTCTGGTTATATAGCAGAAATGAATAAGATCATTCGTTCTCTTTGCTATTCAGTCATATGTCTGCAGTTCACCAGTTTGTCTGAAGGTTATGATGAATATAAATCAGGGAAAGTTGATATTTAGTTGGCACTTACTACCCCATTTGTTTCTGGTTGTAGCCCTCGAAAACAAGCAATGCGATAGGAAAAGATTGGTTCTGACCAAGGCCAATCCTGTTCTCTCGAATTTTGGATAATTATCCTTCTTGTGGAATTTTTACGTATTGTTCATCAAATAATTCTGTGTTGTAATCTATTGTATGTGCTAGCACACCTTTTATCAGGTAAAACATGGGAAGTATTCCCTTGGAATAGTGGTATATATAGAGAGAGTGGGAGCTTGGGGTCACATGATCAAGCTACGGATAATTAGCTTCGACGCGAAATTTGAACATTCAGAAATACTACAAGCTATAAGGCTAGCAAGGTTAGGGGGAAATTTCAGTTTGGGATAATGTTATGTCACATAACATTGTGATGATATAACTATATTTGAGCTAGCTATGCTATGATATAGTCTGGAATAACGATGAATAATGAATGAAAATCTCCGAACACTGTTACAGTTGAGCTTGTATTTCCAGATCTTCCAGTAAGACCAGCTCAGCCTGCTGGCGCTCATAGCGCCCTCAGTAGAATATCGACGAAAACATAGCAATGAAACTATTGACATAAAATATTGTTCAAACCCTCCTATTTATCTAGTTCATGATAAACTCATTGTGCACACATTCTACAAATCTGGTGCTCTTACTAATCAAACTACTTCAATCTCACCACAAAATCATTTTTTGATTCGGTTATCTCAAAAATACTTCCTTAGGTTTGTTAAAAATCACGAGTGACAGTGACAGTGAGCTCGTAATTCTAATGCTTGGATCACTTTAAAGAGTAAGCAAACCCCTTGAAATAATGGTGAGCAGTAGCTGGGGGTTATATTATTTATAATGTTTTATTGTAACTTATTGTATTGTAATTTGCTATGCTTGTGCCCATGCCAGAATAACGATTTTTTAAAAAAGGCTCGATAGATTATAGAAGTAGTCTGTGAGGTATTTCAACGATTGAGGGCATTATGTGGATTTGGCAGTCCTGGAGAGCAACCCGGCCGACAGCAATATCCACCTTATGGCCCAAACCTAAGGGATGCAAGTTAATTGTCTAACGTTGTTAACTTTAAGGTATTTCCTATTGAATCTTATGTTTCCTAGTCTGTCAAGGCATTTTGGGAAAGAGAGAATGAGTGAGCGTGAGAGAGAGAGTGGGAGAGAGGGGAGAGAGGGAGTGAGAGAGAGTGGTTATATGAAATTATTATACCTCCAGAATCGTTAAAAAATCTACTAAAGATAGATTAATATTGAGTTTGTGAGAGAGGGCGAATTGAGAAAGTGACTCAGCAAGAGGCGAAATAGGCGAGAATTCTGTATGACAGACAGACAGACATGGGGTAGAACAGACATGAGAAGATGGGCATGATTGAAAACTAATGTTGAGTTATATAACTACCGCTCCACCCCCTCCTGAGTTAGTCATATATCTACCAGTAAAATTATTTACCAACCATTTATATAAAGTAGGAAAGGAAATATGATATACCATCGTGTCATGTCAAATCACACAGATCTCTTTTTTTTTTTAATAAAGCAGCATTCTCCCAACAAACTGATCTTACCTTGCTTGCCTTTATCTACAACACTATCACCATACATCAACTCAGATTATCTTTTAGTTTACGAAGGGATCAGAATTCCCTAACTAAACAGTGGATTGAAAGAGGGTGTAGCTTAACACAAAAGGGAGATTAACTAGCCTGGCCACCAGCTAGTTTGTTTTCTGTAAGCCTGTTGAATATCTGATAAAAGCATACATGTCTTCTTGTAGTCACTATGGAAATGAGTCTAGATGTTCAGGTTTATCCAAATATCTTATTACTATTTATTTTAAACACTACCTGACCCAGTCGGTGGTATATTCTGGAGATAATTCCATGTTTAATGGTGAAGGACAGACCAAATGAAGGTGCACTCTGCTTCCTCTCATATGGAGCTCTTCCTTTCTTCGGCTCATATATTATGTTAGATCTCTTTGAGCACAGGCATAGCAAGAAGGTTTAGAGTTCATGTGACATTCAGGTTAAAGGGTCTCCCTCAGCAGAGACAGAGCTGAGCTCTCTGCTATCTAAACATGACGCCCATGCAGTACCAAGCTTGCATTCAGTAGTTGGGAAAAAGAGCAAATGCAATAGATTTGAAATAAAAAATCAGTGTCATTTAGACTTCATGGCTGGAAGTCTTTCTCGGCTTTCATGGCGAGTATCGTGTTCCTTTATTGTTAGCCCATCGATAGTGTCAAGATTCGCAGGAACTACTCCTAAGTCAACCATAGTTAAAGGGAATAATAATAAATAATTCAGAAATCTATACAGCCCCTCTAGTTAAAGAATATAAATAAGAAAAAACAGGATATATGCTTTCACGTTTGAAGTGGTGCCCATGGGACGATATAATCTTTCTTTCTCATATGAAATTATATACTCCAGATTCAAGATGGGTAAAATCAGAATTAACGGAGGTGAAGAGAATGACATAGATACGGATCCCCCAATTCCTATTTATTCAGATTTATGTTTACACACGTTCCTTGATTTGTATGCGGATATTTTCAAGGAGACATATGGTGTCATATCATATTAACATCCCTGGTGATGAAGGCGTTATGAAAAGTTCCGAATTCTGAAAACAATTATTGCCATAACTTAAGTTGTTTCAAGATGGTATCAGTCCGTATGAATAGAGACTTTATTGATTGAAGCTGGCACTTAGTTTATTTGCTCCAAAAGAACAACAACGTATCGATCTGGTCGCATACTTTGCTATGCTACGACTTCAGGTTGGTTTTTGCTCCCCCACGTCAAGAATGATAGTTCAAAGATGTCAGTTTTCAGCTTGTTTTTTCCTCGGAATCAAATTACACTTGTGTCTGGTGTCACACATAAGTTGTTAGACACGGACAAAACAGAAACTGTGAAAGACGACTTAAAGGTACATAATTATAGTTCTTGTCACTTCAGGTTTACATGAGACATCCCCTCATGATATGATAATATGAATAACCATATTTTGAGGAAATTGGTAATATAAGGAGAATGGTACATATATCATGGAAGAAATAAATTCAAATATTTAGATTTTAGTTCATCAACAACAAACCAGATATATGTAGATTAGCGATTTGATGTAACAATCACAGGCATTGTCCCATAGACGATCGTTAAAGTGAATGTTGATACATGAAGACATTGTTTTGATCATTGTGCCCATTGCGTATGCATATGAAGTCTGTGAAACATTCCATTGTAATAAATATAATTCCATGGAATGAGTCAAATAAATATACGTCCGGTAGAACACTGTTTCAATCACAAGGAAATCAATATAGTGATTCAATCGTTTTTAGATGATACCTTTTCATCTTCTTTCCATATTACAAATGCGAATTGACATTCTCCTCAGAGATATCGCTGAATGTTGGTGGTTTGGAAATGTGCGTTATGTTTGATAAGGGTTGATGGATGATCATGTGCTGAACGAATGGGCAAATGTAAATGTACTTCATTGTTTATGTTGGAATTTGTACTCGTAGTATAATACCTCAGAATTGAAGCATACTGTAGATTACCTTTTCTCTCTAACCCTTCAGCCAACAACAACTCCTCTCAAAACCCCTCACTTGACTCACTTACATCAAACCGGGAGATCTAAACTGTTTTTAAAACCTTTGTCAAGAAAAAGAATGACAGGCCCTCGTAGAAAGCCAAACAAGCGACTCTAGCAGCCACGAAGGAAAGTAATGAAGTGAGCTACTCCTCTGGCCACCAGGCAACAACGAGATGGTAAGGACCCTCTACTGGTGAGACTTAAGACTGGCCGAGTCTCTTGGGCACCCAAAAAACGATGTTCAAAGAGATTAAGTGTGTAGAAATGTACACAGAGGTTGGATCTACCTTGACCGGTATTTGCAAAACCTCAACCAAGTGTGATAGCTCGAGGCTAAATCTCAGGTGTTGGGAAATGTTCCTTCCTCAGCCCAGGCTGCTCGCCAACATCCTCGTGATTAAGATGAAAATGCTGCTCCCTGCTCCCAAGCCAAGCACATTTCCAGGCCCTGTAATACATTGCATGTCGTCTTTTGAATGGATGGCGAGACCTTGCCCAATCCGAAAGACATCGCACAGCATCATAGGCGCTCTTCCCACAAACATTCAACACAGGACAATAATTATGATTAAACAGGCAAATGGATCGAATGGCCAATGAAGCTACTTCTTGTTATTGGGATGGGAATGGCTGAAAGTGCACGCCTCAATAAACTTACAAACTGAAAGCATATAATATAAATAGTGACGCCTGTCGGTGTATAGTAAATAACACTGATATTGATCAAGCACTATCACTCTTTTTCAGCTACTGGGAAGGTCTGTAATCGTGTCCCAATGGGATAGTTTAGGACTATTGTTTTGCTGTCAGAAAAGGTCATATTTTTCTCGTAATTTAATGATCACTGGCAGTTTGTTTAATTTCATTTGAATAGTATTGGATTACAAACTTCTATTCGGACAATTCCATTCGAAATCATCTGTACGTGTGCCCCCTTTCGATCTGATGTGCGCTCAAATTTGTTTCAAACTATTATTTGGAACGTCATGATTCTTGTCTTAGATTCAGCACAAATAATCGTAGTTGCTTTGATGTTGTTCTGTACAAAAGAATCTGGAGAGTTGTTCAAATACTTTCTATATCCACACTCTGTTGTTTCTTGGGCACTTGTTGTATTTTCATTGGCCAGCTATCATAAAGAAAATGCTTGCTATATCACCTATGCTCCAGTTTATTTTGCCCATTCTGTTTATTGAAGTCTAAGAAATCTACATTTCATGACAATAGTCAGGCATTTGATGTGGGTGTTCGCAAACATGATTAACAAAGTATTTTTTACAGAGAAAAGTATCTAGCTTTGTTGTATAGCCTTCGCATGCGAATAAGACGTAAAATATATATATACGGATTCATGTGATTCATTGTGAATGTTGGAGACACAAGACACAAAAATAACTTTGACAAGGAATGTGTGTCTATGTAATATAACATATGTTACTCATGAGATCCATATTTTATCCACTTGCTTGCTGATGATACCTTGATCAGAAGTTATTGTTTATTTTATGCAAGTTGGCGGTTTGGTCCTGCAAAAGAGCGAGAGTGAACCAATATTATTTCTAAAATTTTCCTTGAACTAACATTAGCTATATATCTAGGTCAAATACAATTAATAGATACTCATAGAAGACTGATTGTTCAGTATGTTTGCGTAAATCTAGACGTCTAACATTGATTTGGGTATATTGCTCTCTGGTGGAAATTATGAAAAGTTTTGCGCGAGCAAATGTTATTGTATCAGATATAGTTATTGTAAATTCCTAAATGGGTTCTTAATCCTTTTAACATGAGGAGGAGATCGAGGGTCATTAAGGGAGTTGAGAGTGTTGAGGGAGTTTAAGTTAAATCATTGTTCCGTCACAGATACTAAGAACAAAAATCAGTCAGCGGAATGTAAAAAAAAAAGAGGAAAAATAAGAATGTATAAAATAGGTAGTCTTTGGATCAGCTATGTATTGTTCTAAGCTGGTGTGTTGACCCAGATTAATGATTAAAGGGCATGAAGGTAATTATCTGTAATAGCAGTTATTCCAAAAAGGTGACGCAAGAAGAATTTCAATCTTTAAGAAAAAATCTGCTTCCACCTTTTAGCCAATTTCAACAACACAGCAGGGAAGCGTGTTCTTTGAAATCCTAACGGTGTCCGGTGTTTCCCCCGCCAACATTCTCCCCGCTGACAATCTCCCCGCCGCAATCTCCCCACCTCCATTTCCCTGCCTTACACTTTCCCCGCCCGTCATTCTCCCCGCCAAATTGCCTCCCCGCCGACATTTTACCCGCCGGCATTTTACCCGCCTATTTCTTTTTCCTACAGGAGTAGGGATCTTATGTTATGTGTCTGGATATATAGAATGTACAATTGCGAAATTTGCAACCTATGCACATTATACTGAATGGGTATTGAACACAAATCAATCAATGCTAATGGGCTTGGTATCATTGGAAAGCAGACATCCTAAGCTTTACGAAAATGTACATATTAGTATACATATTCGTAGGTCATGATAACCTTTCATAACACATAGTTATGGATTGGTACACTTGAAAAGGAACATTTACTCGTTATAAGGAATTCTTTTTTGTTTGGAAATTGAAACATTATGTCCTGAGTTATTGAAGATTTAAGGAGCTGCCACTACATTTGATACCGTGCATACCCTAAACAAATATCACCTTGTTTTAACTACAACAAAACCTCACAAAATCGCAATTGTACATTCTAAAAAAATTTGACCCATATCCATCCCCTTTTTATCTGTACTTATACTCAACTACTACAGATATTTTTTCATTACCTATCTGTAATTCTTGACAAATAAAAGAGTATTCAATTCAATTAAATATGATTAACAAATTTATTTATTGGCGGGGAAAATGTTGGCGGGGAGGTCGTTTGGAGGGGAGAATGTATGGAGGGGAGAATGTCGGCGGGGAGATTTTTGACGGGGAGATTCCGGAACTGGCCAATAGTATATCCACCGGTATCATTAATCACCCCAAGTAGCAAAATTTGGAAAAATGCCTAGATCTAGAGAGTGAATCTGAACAAATATCACTCAAACTTTGCAATTGGATATCAGTGAAAATGTAAAGTGAAGGCAGAGGTAATGGCTGCTTTTGGAATAGTAATGGATGCATTTGATTGGAAAATTACATCCAGGCTCATAAAATACCTATCCCATTGGGCGTTTTGAGAGTCTTCCTTCGTGAAAATGCCTTAAGTTTTGTCATCGTTTTTAAAACATTAACTCGTGCTGATCTTAACTTTTTGGAAATTTCATCATCTTCATATTACCTTCATGAAATTAAATAATTAATAGTTATCTACACAGGTCTCAGAAACAGGATCGTAAACATAAATGTGGCAAAATCAATACTCATGACATCTTTTGATATGGAGCAGGCCATCTTAATAATTCCGAAGCTGATATCGAATGGGCATGTTTGTTCAATCTTGCAACAGTTTTCTAAAGTCATAGGGTTTACTATGTACCCGCCTTTGAAATGATGAAACGAAAGACACTTTGAGTTGTATCCCTTGAAGCACATTTTGACAATTCTAGAAATAAAATTTGTTCTTTACGTGTTTCCCCGGGGCCTTCTCTATTCACACCATTTGTTCCCCAAAATCATAAAAGCTTGAGTAATCGAATGTAATGAAAAGTTTCGCAAACAGGTGATTTGTAAACTGAAGAATAGTCTAGCACACTCATAATTGAGATATATTTGATGTATGGCTAATCTTTATAGTAGGCCGAAACAATATTGTTGTGGGAGTCCCAGTTAGCTTCTCCATCAGGAAAGGGGGCAAATAAATCAAAGAATATCTAATTTCTCTCGTTTCATTAATATCTTGAGTAAATTTATTTTCACACCCATGACATACAGGAGACTCTATGCGGGTATTTGCATCCATTTACAAAAGAAATACATTTTTGGCATAGATTGAGATGGGTTTTTTTCTTGAGAGGGAATCATGTTTCAAGCTGTTTATCCCCTCTTTACAATACTACTCCAGGGGTTACTGCAATTGTGATAATTCAAGCTTTGCCATTGGGAAATTTTATATTTACAATTACTTTCATGACCAAGGTGGTATACCTATGATAGGAACAACAGATTAATCCAGAGAAAAGGGGATGCTACATTTGCTTGAAGGATAGTTAGATACACATCCATTATTACTTCTCTTTTGATAATAACGACTGAAGAGCATACATGCGATTTGCTAAACATAACACAATGTGCCCCAACTTACCATATGAACGTGACAATCCGACGTTTTTATGAAGTTAAATTCGCAATGTAGTTGGATGAAAGGGTTGTTACTACTCGAGTTTCACAATGACATTTTTAACGTTAAAAACACCCACCAGGTGTGGGGAGCATTTATTTTAAATTGTTACTTCACACTTGTCATAACTACCTGCATTCCTATTAGTGGCATAGTCCGTACAGAAAGGGAGATCTATCTAAATTATAGCCGAGGAGTTTTCTATAGGAGATATAAGAAAAAGTTTGCACTTGCTTACTGTTGATTGTAGTACAATTAAATGGCATTCTTTCTATGCTCTAGACTAGTGGGAAATGGCTATGGGGGCGATGGTGGAATTACTCATATTTTTTTACACGAATGCTATCCCTCTAAATTCATTGCAAAGAGAGATGTACCATCGATTTTCATTATTCAATGTTAACACAACTGCTCATTTTGGGACAGATGATTTTATACTAAAAGACCTATTGTATTAAATACCCCTGCTTCCAGAGATACAATGCTAATGTCAGCAACTGAGCTTTGGGTGCAGATCCAGTGTCTCTTGCGTCACCACCTCAAAAAATGAATTTGCTCTTCAAAAGGTTCAATAGCCCGTCTGTGCCATCAGCGGACCCTATATTTAAGGTTGGCAAAGTCTGGGTTTTGTAGTCAGTGTTTGATTGTTGTGTCGTCCTTACCTAAGTAAATCTAACCAAGGAAGAAGTCCATGGCATGCCAGTCATGTATTAAGTAGGGTCTCTGAATCGCTATAAAGGTAACGATATAGAGCGATATATCAGTGATCCACGGGAGGCTGGGATATTCACATGAAGCATACTAACAGCTATGGGTACGAAGGCGATGTATGCATGTACAACATGCTTCAACGGTCCGAATGATTAGCATTACATGTTCCCATGGCATTCAGCTAATTGATAACAATTAAGATTTCGTTAGGCTGAAAGGGAAGCGAGATATTAATGTGATAGCAGGATTGATGTGGATACCACGTTCATTCATTCAAATTCAATTCTTTGTTCAGAAACGTACACATTTCATCTGAATAGAAACACTGCAGACGTGTGTGTGATTGAGAAATTATCAAAATGGTTTTGGAAGAAAGGAAAGGCCCACAACTTCTTAGGGTTTGGGCACAAAACTGAAATATAAACGTGAATAATAATTGAACCATTAAGCTGTGTTAAAATCATTCCCTATATATCATAAGAATGAATTGGGCAGAGATGGAATTTTGTAGCATTAATTTGAAAACATAAACACAAAGGGTAGTGCCCCGAGATGTTCCATCTCAATGTCATGTATCTACATTAACTCTCTGCCTCCCTCTCGCTATCTAATTATTATGTTTATTATATCAAAATACATCCATCTTGCTTGTGTGCACCTGCAGTACTTGCTGGCTACAGGTAACATGCGTGCATAGCCTCTTTGCTTAGGTTCGATTTATTAATCTTTCTACTTGCTTACTTCCCTTATAAAAACGTACGCTTGATATTATCTTTTAAGTACCCACGATTTAACACCTGATACCCTGATTTATTCAGGGGATTTTTGTATTCAATATATTTCCTCTATTTCACTGTCATTCGTCTCAATGTTGAGGTCTATTTCGACAGCACAATTGACCATGAAGGCATCTCTGATTGACAGCATGAATACGAAATCAACAAGCTTGCTCATATATTTTTTGTAACGTCCCCTAATCAGTCCTAATTGATTTTCGTATCCTGCATTGCGCTTTCGGAGTTGGAGAGATCATCTTTTCTCACGAAAATGCTTCAAATTGGGTAAACAGGGATCAGAAGTGCATGTTCACATAATCAATTTATTGTGCGTCTGCAACTTTTTGGTGCAAGTGGAGCACCTTTATTCTTATATCTGGCTTTGATATGGCATAATGAGCTTCTTACCCACGTTTGTATGCTGACCGAGCTGTAGCATGTTTTTTCGTTTTTTTTGTTGGGATGAATCGTTAATATAATCATATATATGAACAAGGTATGTAGATATTACGGTCAGTATGTAGACGATTGTTCCTATTACTAGTATTAGCCCAGCTTTTAAGCACACAATTGTCACATTTCTTTTAAACCAAAGGAATTGACATACAGGTAGTTGATAATATGTGAAGGAGTCATATTGGAGGCAGGTCACACTCATTCAGGAACAAACTGACTCAATTCGAAACGTGGAACGATAGGATTCGATAGTTTCAAGTCCTGTGAAAAAAAAAAATTCGGCGAAAGTTGGGTCGATTACCTTGCAAATACACATGTAAATGGGTGTAATTCGAACATTTATGCTGAATTTTAACGATCATGAGTATCAGCATCGCCAGATGATAACCATTCTCGTTCACATTTGCACTTACTCAGAACGCCTTTCAATGTATCGCATTCACACACTCCAAATGGCCTTCTTGGGTTTGGCTAAAAAGTTCGCGAGGCGCAAAGCGCCCAGTAATTTTGGAAAAGACTCATTCACAGGTAACATATTGTCGAACTATGTCAACACATGCTCCTCTCTTTGTATGACGTATCTTTTATATAAATGCGTCCATGGAAGTTGTTGTTGAAATTTCTGTTGCATGACCCGTATTTGTGGACCATGGTCTAGGTAATATTTGCAGTGTTGCTGGTCTTGGAATCAGAGGCTGAATGTTAATATAATGCAAACAGTACTGCCGTACCATTTGTATGGATGGTACGAATGTAAAAATAGCTTCCTGTTAATAGTTCCATAGACAAACAATTGAACATGCTCCTCAGTTATCTGATAGTCTTTAAAGAAATCATAGACACATGGGTCATAATTTTGTATTCTGATTAAATTCGGAAGATGACGTAAAATTCATTACGGTGATTGAATAGCGGTGCCACAAACTGGTAGGCGAGTGATTGGTTCCAACCACTTATAAATTTAGTGCATAGTTGGTTTCGTCATACCGGTGCCTGTATGATGGTTTCCTGAATGTTGGCAAACTCATAAATTCTTGAGGCAAAAGTCACCCAAGTATTGGGCTGTGATCGCATACGTATATTATATTTGCATCAACAATTCTATTCGTGACAGGGATATGGGATTAGGTGCATGCAGTGCAAATGGATTTCATTAGAATGCAATGTCCAGCCATGTTCTGCATTATCGTGGATAACCTTTTCCTGCACCAGAAATTGCAACAAAATGCAAACATGAAATTCGACGTAACCCAAGCCTGCCTGACATGCCCGACGCACATAACAATTAATGATTCAATGCACAAGAACACGAAACAACATTCATCAGAATTACTCCATTTCATTCGGTAATCGATTGTATTTTGCATCAGTTCGGGATATTTAAACCCCTGGTAGGCGGTTGTGTATGGGACAATAATGATTAACTTTGTTTGAAATTAAATTAAGGCGTACCATAGCTCTGTGTATACCATTGTAGACCAGTCCTATCATTGCATGAGTCTGTGCCTTGCATAAAGATTCCTGTGTACACCCTACGGATTTCAGGGACTCAAATTTCTTCTCTGCCCAGTATGTATGCGATGCAGTGAGTTTCTGGCTATTTCTTTGCCATAGAAACCTTTCCATAGACAGTTTAGCTTAGACAAAAAGCATTATTGAAAGGATACGATGGATAACCGGTATACATTTTAACTAAGATTCAGAGACGCGACCTTTATAACAACAAATAAATAACAGGTAGGAAGGTATGTGGTAACATGTTGATATAGTGTTTCAAGACCTGAATGGACATAAATTTGGAAACCTGGTTGATTACATGACCGATATGAATGTACATGACAACCAGGATGAATAATTATTATAATATAATATATATCATATATAAAGGAGAAAAACATAAGTATTAGTTTTTATACTGCCCCAACAATGTTACAATATTGCCTTTACAGTGGAATTTCTTACGGATTACAAGATTACACAAAGAACACTTATGCATCAAAGACAAATATTGGAGCTCTGCCTAATGAAAAGTCAAGATGCGTCATTATGAGACCATGATGTACTGAGATGACATACAGTAATAAAAGCCTCAAATGGGGTAACAAATGTATAACCCCATAATTTAAGTTATGGCTATAAATGTTTTTCTTTAAAGGTCCATTATATGGTATTCAAATTGATAAGATGGGATGACTTAAAGTGAATACAAAATTAATACTGGAGGTGAGACAACAAAGACTGTAGAGACTTGGCAGGTTAATACAGAATTAAATACCTGCGCACCGTTTCAACAATACAATAAGAACATAGGGTGGTGATCAGGGTAATTTCCCTCCTAGTCCCAGGCTGTTTTTCTATTTTATTACCCTATGGCCGAGGCAGGTGGTGGAAAAGAATTAGCTAGAACATTAAAAACGAGGGCCTATGCAAATTTCTGTCAACGGAATCAAAGGCTTGGTCATACACTACACATGGTTGACATTTTTATATGGCTGACAATGAACTCATGAAGAAGGTTGGCAAATATATGGGAACAAATGCGAGACAATTTGCCAATCAGAGTCAGCATTAACATCAAATGGAGATTTAACTTATCATTAGCGCCAGGGGAAACTTCCGCAAGATTCATGGCAACTTGAGAGTTGGAGGTCTGAGATAGATATGTTTACTGTCATTCACAAAATTGTTATTTGCTTCATTTTCCATCGCTATGGAATTATACAGTAACCGAAAATTAAAACCCGAGTCAATGAGATTCCATTGAGGAACTCAAATATCAACACCCCAACGCACATCGCACAACGCATTCATGGTATTCGTGATTGCGCAAAGGTGTCGCACACTTGTCTACATAAACCCATGCTTTTCCAGACCCTATCAAGACAACAGCAATCTGAAATCAGAACTTGAGTAACACCAATGTTTCTAATTAAAGTCAATAGTCATACAAGACTGTCAGCACTATTGGTATGTTTACGAGTTCTATCATCTATGACAATATGACGGTAGTATACATGAATAAATGAGGACATTTACAAGCATATTACCAAAGATAGTAGTACTATTATCTTTGATATCACAATGATGGAAAATGAAAGAATTCTGAGCGCAAAGGTCTAACAACCAGCAACCATAACCTGTAGGTCATTAACTGCTTTTATAGGAAACGCTTAAAGTAGTGTTGGCAAGAACGTCTTCCCAGGTTATTACTGTCCACAACTCTAACCTAATAGCTGCGGTTATTTTTTTCCCTATACTGAGATATATCTAGGGGTTGTCTCTGGCCCACATTTGTTTTCATGGAATTGCCTGTTTCCCAATAGTAGTAAAGTTTATTTAACTTAATTAAACACTCCTTGAAATGGTTGTATAGAGCCAGTCGACTGAGAGTAATTGCTCCATATTCATTTGGGTCCCACCCAAGGCAGTATGAACATTCCCAAAACAATGATAAGCGCGAGAAGATTTGCTTCAAAAGGCAATTTATTAGACAGTAAACGATGCTTAATTAACCAATGTCCACTAATTATTAACACTATAATGAGCCAGAATATGGGACAGTAAGCAATGTCGTTCTCCTTGATGATAATGATTACCCCACAGTGCTGACACCTGTGCACCAATTCCACATGAAAACGGTAGTATACATGAATAAATGAGCCCACAAACCTGTATAATACCATTATTACAACAATATAATGAAAGTATTATCTTGACTTGTGGGTTAAATAGCTCCTGGACACACACGTTGTTGCATGGCCGTCTGCTTCTTAAACGTATAACCTTAATTATTGTAAACATGCATAGTTCCTACTTTTATAGTGTCTGTGTGATCTGATTGGGAGCTATTTCAGATTAGTCCATAAAGGAGGGGATAGTGTAGCCGTTTAGATTCCAGCCTCACACTACATGTATTTGCAAAGGGGCTATCCTTAAGGATTGCTTTAACCGGTAACTGTCTGATAAGTAGTGGAGGGTTCTAAAACTTTGTAACCGCTCACTATGACAATAAAATAGATAATTGATATTTTATATATCTATACTTGTTACCATTAAGGTAATGGATCAGCCAAAAACAAAGGCCTTAAAGCAGCCATTTTCTTCTGTACAATGACTTCTGTTTCCTGTACAATGGGCATGCTAAAAGGTGGATCAGGAGTGTTCAAGATAGCTGTGCATTCTTGTGTTTGCAGAAACCAACATGGGAGGATCTGACTGTTGTTTACTTCCAGTTTGTTTCTTGAAACGATTGCCGGTCATTTCCAGTAATTTCTCAGCTTCTACCAACAATATAGATGCACTGAATAAAATCAGTTTCTAAAGGGGAGAATTGATCGAGTCTATAAGACTTGCAAGTTTCGTCATGCTGTAAAGATTAATTAATTCAATTCGCTTATCGAACTCTACCCTAAAGGTACAGAACTCCCCTGTTGGCGCATACATCTCAAGATGGCCTTCACCTCATCATACAATGTGGTTCTATCATAATCTATCGCCCGTGGGCGTTTTAACGCTCCACGCTTTTCAACATGAGTTGATATTATGGGTTTCTAGAAGGATAGAGTTATTGTTGTCGATTGCTAGGATAATAGGTTGCATTTTGTAATACTTACATGGGTGCTGATAATGATAAATGCGATCATTCCATAATGTTATTGAAGATTATAACAAAATCGGCGAAAGATCTTTATAGACGTTTATTTCCGTCGCATTATAAATGGTAATGACCGCGTATATTTTACAAGTGATGACTGTATACATTTTTCTCAACGAATCATCAGAACTTCCACTTTAGTAACATGGAACATGCTGACACGTGTAATTAGCGGCATATCCCAATTTAGGCGGTAAAGTGGTCTTACACATTCGATTCCTTTGATATCTGGGGGTAAAAATAAAATTTTAAAAACTACCTCTTCTATCATAAAGCTTGAATCCATTATAACATTCGAAAGTTCGTTTACCCCCTTTAAAACATTTATAAAAATGTGATGACAAATGTTTGTTAAAGAAGCAAAACATGGCCACAATATAAACCCGTCATTTATGTTTGCAATTGTCTCATCTATTTGGTAAAACTCGATTAATGGCCAACTGGACTAAGCCATAGAACGTGATAAGAAAATGGAACACTTCAACACGTCTGTTTAGAATGCTATTTTTTATGCTGAATCCATTGGTAAGGGGACACTTTTAAAACATATGACATTCCGTCAGACATAGGGGGCATTTTTGTGTGTGTCTTTGGGAGCCTTTATAGAAAATGAAAATGTGCGCTCAACTGACATACACCTTAATCAAACACATAGTTGCCCCTTCGAATCAGACAGAGAACATATGAATTAATAACATTATTCCACCATTTCGTTCCAAATTAAAATGTATGATGGCACAGTGTGAATGGCTTTAGAGTTCTTGTATACCTTACACGTTTACCTACGACTATTGCTGCTTTGTTATTACCATATTGATAAAAAAAAATGGCTGTAAGGGTAGATCTATGATTGAAAAGGGGTTGGAATGAACTTGCTTCAGAGAGCCAATAGAGACCTAGAAGTGTTTCCATCATTGCAAACCCCAATCTAGTTGAAGATTACAAACAATACTAAATAACTAGGTAATCAACGTAATTCGATCATAATTAATTGACTTGAGTGATCATCAGCAAAACTAAGTCTTGCAGCAGTGTGGGACAAGTATAGGAAAATGTACCAAGCGTGCTTTCAAAGATCATTTAAACCAGCTAGGACAAGCTCGAAGCGTGGGCGTAGCCAATCGGAGTAGGCAAATGATTTAGCTTCACACAGTATAGATTTCATCTTTTTTCATATATTTTGATTGCCATGCACAAAGAAGGTGAATTTTTACTTTACCAAATCTCCCTCAATGCAGAGAGTTCTTTCCCTATTTAGACACCGTTTGGAATTTGCATTCTTTCCATTTGCTTAAAACTTAACTTATTCCATAGTTCACTGCACCCACAAGGATTTAAATTCATGTAAAACATGCAGTCTAAAATGTGTCCATTCCCGGAGCTCAATCAACATTTTTTTTTTAAACAAAAAAAACCCATTAAAAATTGTATCTTTAAGTGCTCGAACCGGATATTAAAGACAGTAGTATCATCCTCGACAGATTGCCTTGTTATTAGGAGTGCTTTGGTAATGGAATTGTCTCACTAGTTTTTACCCCTCAGCAAACAGTATTTACCTGGAGACATTGATTTTAATTATGAATTATGAAAGAATGAATAAGGCAACATATAAGTTATCAATCTACAATATCCATATACATGTCTACTTTACCCTTCTTAGTTATTCATCATAATTAAAAAAAAAATAGAATCTAATTCCATCTTATAAATTCTGCTGTTGTATAATGATTATACATGAATTAGAAAACTAATAACCGAGAGAAAACTGTCACCAGTGAGCTATAATAAGTATAATCTTCGTAAGAAAGGATTTGGGCGGGTCCTCCAAATACAAATAAAAACGTTTTAGAAACCCTGTAGCAAAAACAGCCAGACAAAATCCTCCAAAATTTGGTCCAATGACCTTTGGGACAACAAGTATTAAGTTAACGGTATTGATTATTTAACTATTGATCAATTTATCCTTACAATTAGTTTGAACTTAATGTAGGTAGCTGGCGTTTCCAAGGGAAACGTTTTCTCAGGATCATATACTTGTGTCTGATGTCAAGTTACAGTTACTGCGATTTAGTGATGCTGTGAGTGAAAATGTTTAATATGTACCTGAAAAAACGTTCAACTTGAACTTAGATGGCATGCCCATGTGATCGGTAGACCTACGTTTTTGAGAGCAGGTGGTCAAGTGAGGGTGGGACGGGTGTGGGGTGATCCAATTCAGTCACAGACGTTTGGGCATGATTGTTTTGATTGACAGCTTGCCACGCACACCCCACCCTACCCTCACTTGACCACCTCACCTCTCAACATAACTCCTCCCATCTGTCCCGCAGACAGGTTGTGTCCTGTTCCGAGTGTGCATGTCTCAAAAGCACTTCCGATATACAAAGGCCTGAGAATGGCCGCCTATGGGAAAGGTCTACTGGTGTTTGAAATTGAAGTTTAAACTAACTTGAAAGGAAAATTGGTAAGATCGGAGAATAAGGCAAGACTGGTGTAACATGGGAAGAAGGAATCACACCATATTTGGTACATGCACCCTTATGCACTTGTCAATTGCAACTATTGTCTAAATAGCATAGATGATTCAGGGGTGATGGTCTCACACTGCTATGAACATCAAAAACTCATGTCAGGTTCAAAGGTGACACTCTTTGTGTGTGTATTCGGGGCAGGTTTGTAATTTAGATCTTAGCCTGAGCCTGGTTTATGCATATCAGAAACCACTAATAGTTGAAGATTTCTAGATCCCTATATATATAAGGATTTGTGCTCCTCTTGCTGGGACTGGGCAGCTCAGGATCTGCTTAGTTAAGATATTTAGAGATTGTTCAAAAATCTAAAAACTGAGAAATATGCCCCAGGGGGTCGGGGATTTACAAAAATGTCTGCCATACCCTGACCCCCAACTCCAACCCTCTTCAAGAAATCCCGGATCCACCACTGACTCCCTAATTATATTGATTCTCAGATTTTGTAACTCACACAGGGAATTAATAATTATTACCTCTAACTATCCAATGTAATGTAAAAACCTTCAATTGAACGTATCTATGTCTATGTTCAACAGGTTAATAAAAAAGTAAGCACCAAACAAACATAGTCGTCTGTTTCTTATTTCAATAAATATCCAATGACAACATATGGCTTGCTGTCACCCTATCTTGAGATGATTATCAATGAAAGACACCAATGGAAGTTGTCTTTGGCAAGCCGCGAGTAAATTGGGAGAATATTCTAATAAAATAATGAGAGGTTAGTATCCTATAGTATTTATAGAAAATCGTAAATTAGATATAGATTAACATTTTTCGGATATCAAAGAAATCCTTAAATGATTTCGTCCTATGCTAATAAAATGCAAATGCTGCGTAGGGAGACACATACTCATGAATGTTAGATTCACATCGTATAGAGGGAATGGCTTATGTTTACTTTCAAATCAGTAGGATCGAAATTTGGAATGTGTTACAAGCATACAAAGTTTGCATTAAAACAAATAAAATCTGGAAATTGGACGTTATCATTAAATTGCATTTAAATATCTTAAAAAGTTCTAAACTCAAAATACATAACTCTTCTGTATTCAGAATCGTGCGTGCGACTTTAAATTCAAATATAATCTTATAATATATTAAATGAACTCGCCCCTGACAAAATGTATGGACTGACAGTCAAAGAATATGGGAGCGCTTTCACTAGGGGTATGGACTGTGGTATTAAGGTAGGCTTGCTTGTCATCTTGAACTTGATGAAAGGCAGGTATTCCAGTGTGGGAGTAGGATCTGGGGCAGATCATAAGGTTTGCCTTCGCCTATTGTGCGTTTTTTGTTGTTGGCCTTGGTGGAATGAGCAGGCAGGTTTCATTAATCACTAGACCAAAACCTTACAAAGGGCACCCGCAAGCTACCAATTCTCATACCAGACAGCAAGTGAATGCGTGAATGTTGCACCACTCACTTATTGATCGTGTATGATTCTAAGTCACAAACTAGAACTTAAAAGCTTTTCGTAGCATGTTGATTTTGCTATGCGTGGAGAGCCTCGATCTTGTCATGGTCAATTATGGATCACAATAAAACGACAGCAATAATCAATTGGTGATATTCAATTAACGTATTCATTGTAGATAAAAACCTTCCGGAAAAAGAGTGCATGCGTATTATGAAACGAACTTGTGTGAACGTTGAGAAAGCCGAATTAGATTAAAGTACAGATCAATCGATATATCTTTCACAAACCACATGTATACAAGAATATACGTTTAAATTATTGCTTCCTACAATCATCATCAGTGTCACCATTATTTGGTTGTCGTATTTTGATTAGATAATGTATACCTACGTATCTATCTTAAAACGAGTATAAAGTACACACTCGTTGGTAGAAGTAGGATTAGCAAGGCGAGGCTATAGGAGATATCATATATTTGTCAATATGATATTATTTATTTGTCAATAAGTTGAATAATACATGCTGCATACATCTGGCATGTGCCAAGTCTTCCAGCTCATACCAGAGAAATAAAAAATGAAATGTACAATATGTACAAGTACAATATAGGCGAGAAACAGTATGATAGGCATGATGGTAAGCAATATCGTTTGTCTGCATACCGCCCACTGCATCCCGCTTGGGAGGGGGAAGGTTTTCCTTCCAAGATTTAAATCTCATAATATGATGTTAAATCTCCATTTTGTTGGCCCCAACTCATCCTAGCTCAAAATAGCAATAGCGGGAAATGGGATGCATTGAGATTTCTAATGAGTTTGCGATGAGAAACCTGAGATATTTGGCAATATGAATGTCTCCTTGACACAAGATATGCAGCAGGAAATGCTTAACACTCTCAGTAATAAAGGACACACATACAGTAAGATGACACGAATTTCAATCAATGCTCAAGGTCTTGGTTCAGATTCAGGAGGTACTACATGATAATTGCCCAAGGCTGGGAGCGCAGAGTTGGAGGTGTGTTCATCGTCATTGTAGCAGAGGCAGGAGGATTATGGAAAACATATGGAGAAAAAAACGAAAAGGCCCACTTATTGGCCTGGCAAATCTGAGTTGGCGCCGGACTCGAAAAGACTTAGTATTATAATGATCGATTATATCAATCGATATAGAGATATAGAGAATGAATAGGTTCATATCGAGAGATGTGAAGTGCTGGTGGAGTTCACACAAGCTAATTCTTCAAACATACAATTCAATTTCAAATGGGCAAAAGTAGGCAAAGTGGATCATTTTTTATGCAGACATGCAATAACGTATTTGGCTAAATTGACGCGGTTAAAGGCTAATGCACCCTTTTAAAAGGTAACTCAACTCCACATAAGTGCTGATGATCAAATGGTGTATAGAGAGATAGATAGAGAGTTGAGAAAGAGAGAGAGGTTGGGGAAGGAGAAGAACATGTTTTCTAAAACCAGGTTTTTTTGTTCATCTGTAGCCACCGGTAGATTAAAAGGAGGACAATACAATGTAACGTGTAATACTTTAACCTATCCTAATTCATCCAGGTCCAATATTATTATCTATACATGCACGCCTACAGGAATGCTCGAAATCTTCCCCAACAATATACATATTCCTGCTCACATAAGAATATGCATGAGTCCCATTATACAATGGACCATACATCTATATGATAGAAGATAATCAATTAGGATCAATACGATAACCCCAATTTCTTAGGACACCACTGAATGTAGGATTGTGAGTAGATTCTGAAGGAACTCACCTGATTCATATTACATAGTCATCATTGCCTCGAGAATCTCTGTACAAAAAATCATTGCGAGACCTTCTTAAAGGAACTGATTTTTCCTCTTCATTGCCCTTGTTGGCAATTGCAAAGGATGCCCATGTACACCAGAAGATCACGCCAGCATATTAGATTGGCGCGGCGCCCCATTGGCATAAGCCAATGGGGGGTTCATTGACCCAGGAGGAACCAACCTAATTTTGATAAAGGTTTGGGGCACCCATAAACGCTGCCTTCACAGAGCCGGTCAGCAGTAACGAAAGGGTGAAGACCTATGTCCATTTTAGTCTCCCTCCATCCCTCTCCAATTATCTATAGTTCATTTCCACATTCCATTTAAGCCGCAAGTGCCAATTACCTAATATTCTATCTATATTTAACCATGCATTATGTATCTAAACATGTAACCATCGGTTGTTTATGACTCTCCTATCCTATGTTACCCATGTATACCCTAGTATATTATTATGTGTCTAATATGAAAGTACTCAAATAAAATTTAATGTGTTAATGAACGAAAGCCTGAACGAAAGCCGTCATTCTCTTTCGTCAAGAATTTTAGATTTCCAGCGGATTATGGTAGAAAACTATGTTCTATATCAGCACAATGGAAAACTTTAACATATTTTGTATACGAATATCAATATGTTCCTTTATTAGTACGGCTTATTACATAATATTTCACATAATATACATGGTTATCCTAGCAGCTCTTGTAGCAAGGTCCCAAAGCTTCCAGCGTAGTAAGCTATCCCAAAATCAATCTGAGAAGATGAGCTGGGACATCAAGCTATATATATTCGACCAACAAGGTAAGTTGGCTTTTTCCGAGTTCAGCAAACGACTTAGATAAATTACGGATCATTTCTGGATAGGAATGAAGCTTATAACGTCGATAATTTCTATGATATCACAAACGGGAAATTTTACTACATAAAGTTAGAATGGTTGATAACCGAATCCGTTTCATTCTGAATCATAATAACAAACATGGCCAGTTATCTGTAATTTCCTAATCCGACCAAGATACGTTGCTTAGACCTAGTTAAGTATGGTTGTGTATGTGGACTCTGCCCTTCGCCTTTGTTAATGTTTATATCATGTCAACTGCGGACCACCAATTGAAAAAAGAAATAATTGATGTGTCGTACAGCTTTGAAATTCTAGTGATTTAAATATTGTGAATGCCTTCAGGATAACATCAGATTCAAGAACGTATAGCTTGAAGTGGGAAAAAACAACGCTTTTGTGTGCCATTAGTTACCGAAATGTTTTTCTCCAAGCATTCGCTTTTGCTGCAGTTTATACCTGTGCTCTTGATACATATGCTAATTCGTGACATCAACTCTGGAACTTTTGAACAAAAAATCTTCTTTTTCTCCCGAGCGACTATCACTGAGAATTTCATTCCAGCATATGATATGAATCCAGAGTAGGAGTTGTTATTGGCAGAAGCTTATCAAATATCTAAGGTATTTGTATATCAGATTATGTAAAGACAAAAATCCTGATTAAATGCAGACGAAAGACCAAATTTCAGACAATATGACTAGCAACATAATTATGCATTTCTCATTTTTCACACCTTTGAAGTATTCACACATTGGGACAGAAACATGAACCCTTTAAAAGAAGTCTACCAATTTACATAAACTATCAGAACGTTTACAACCCGCACTGAAAGGAGTGAGCTTTCAGGTACCTCCTGTGCATAGCACCAGACATGTATAGTAGAAAAAACTAACCCAGGATGGCATAAGGTTCCTCTGGGGCATAACCCTTATATTTTTAGCCTCGTAAACTCCTCAATAAAAAATGTCTTACTAAAAGATATGGGGTCGGGAGAGTTCTCTACGGCATACAGGATACCTTCTCTATATCCTGAACATTGCTCTAATTCTGAACTATATTTAACAAGTATCAAATTATACATGTCCTTTCGAGCAAGAATATCTTGAATATGGAGAGTACAAGTTCAATTTCAAACTCAAATATTGACAGCCTGTATCTTTTAGTTTGGATCATTAAACCGCAGGGATTGAAAAATGTATAAATGTATAAATGTGATGTGGTCCTTAAAGAAATAATTTGAAGATTGCTATGCCCTTTTTATTGCAAATATTTACTCATCTATAATATCTGACAAATTGAATTACATATACGACCATTCCGCTGTTGCAGACCTACCACATAGCTCCTACAAAAATTGCAATCTTTTATACACTCGGGGAGTGTATTTCTATCAAGAGTTGGCAGTAAAAATAAGGTAGATGTTATGCCGGTAAAGTGTTTCCCGCTAGATGCATAGAATCAGTAGGCCTGTCACAACTTACTGTTCCTGCTGGTTGAGATTTTAATTTTTGTTTCAATACTAAATCCTGCCCAATTTCACATTTACAAGACATGGAAACTACTTCAGTGTCAGTTGTGTCTCAATTGATGCTAATAGGCTGCGGATCCAAATTCTCCGGCACACAGTAGTCAAATATATCCTTTGAACATGCAAAGAAATTTCAAATACGTCCAAATATTGGCAAACCAGTCAGGGCGTTTGCATATCACAAAGGAACGTACATTTGAAAGTGTTTATATTCTCACCAAGTCCTGGCCTTGCGGCCTCAAACTACCCTCAGTGCTCTTACCCAGTCTTTCTACCCTGATCCTGCACGAGAATCATGACTTGTTAAGCTTCAGATGCTGTTTAAGAATCTTAAGAACCTCCTGTCTCGTACTTTGCCCACACTGCGGTGCAAGCTGAAGTGTTTAGGGCTCTTTAATTGGACATGTTCCTACAGGAAAGGAGTTATTTGTCAGAGGAAATATGCTAACCACTTTCTAAAATATTGATGTTTGTCAGCGCAGGATATGTCCAGATTTCTGCAGAGTGCATGCAGGAAAACGCAGATATTTGTCCAAACATATCAATAAAAAGTCTTTTGTAACGAACTATCACGCACTCAGTTGGCATTTCAAGTCATGTTTGAGGTACTCAAAGGAAATGGGAGTTCCTTTCATTTTCGACAACTAGATTACTCAATACGAATTTACTCCAGAAGAAATGTATCTGACTGGGATCATGAACATTTCAAAAGACCTGAAAAGGTGCATTGTCGTTATATAAACCATTTGAAATGAGAATCCTATATGTCGAAATCTGACAGGGCTTGCAAGGTGTATTTATGTTTGTTCCCAAGCATAGTCAATGTTGGCCCTCATCTCACGTTGCATGTAAAATAAGGCATGTAAACTGAAGTTAACATAAGGTTATTAAAAATTACCTCTTCATTGTGTTGTAAAGTCATCGGAGTTAGACCCTACAAGCAAAACTGCGTTATGAAACCATAATATGGAAAATATTTTGACAGGGAGTTTGTCGAAATCGGACTCCTGATATATCGACATTTCAGACAGAGCCATGCATCGTGAGTAAATCATGTTTTTCTCGCCTGGAATAGGATGCAAATGTATTCTTGCCAAAGAAACAGTATGCTCTTACTTAAGGATGCACCTAATGGGTTGTCACGTACCGAGGTTTTCCTATCTTAAGAACATCTCAGGACAATGACTAGTAGGCAACTCTTGGCATCTAGGGGGTTTTCCGAAAGATGCACATGTATGGACATGCCCAAGAACCTATGGCGAATAATTTAATTTCACTTTAATTGGTTCCACATATAGGTTAATTGCGTGTGCTAGAAAAAATAATGGCACACCTCATGCCAAGTCATACAGTGGCATAACACCTGCCATGGAAGCCATGGAAACTATATAATAATAACATGTTCACCATGTCAAGATAATGATAACATAATATATATTAATTTATAAGATATGTCGTATTATGTGTGTATCTACAAAAATCATACATGCTCATGTCCAATTGGAATTTAGAAACCACGATTAAGCAAGAGGTGAGTTGTACAACTTTATTTTATAATTGTAAAAATACTGATTGAGGAACATAATATAGAGATGATAAGCATTTAAATGTTTGTGGTATCCTTACCTTGGTACATCGTCTATGACTGCTTCAGATTACCATTGAGGTTGGAGACCCCCATGTACCAGGGATTCGGAACATAACCCTAACCCAGGTACAGTTACGTTAACATAGCTAGACACATCGGGCTAACACTGTAACTTACACCATTGGGTGTTTTCATGTAACAGGAGAGTATGATGGCTAATTATGCAGTACACTTGTCATATATATATTCATAGATTTTCAAATGTTGCCGACTGAAAATTGTCATGGAATGCTGTAAGGTGTCACATTCATCATAATGCGTTCAGGACCAATACTCATGAACACTCACATCCATCAACCAAATAAAAGATAAAGCAGTGTCACACCTTCCATTTTGTAGAGGAAAGTATAGGGGTGCAGTGCATCTCCATAATCTGCGATTTGACTTTTACTTTCTAGACACTTGCAATTTCAGCTGTAAACTCACGTGAAATCGCAGCCCATGTGAAATCGCAGCTCTGGATTTGCACAGGGTGTGCAATTTGGATTGCTTCAAATTCTAAAGAAATGGATGGAGAGAATACCGAAAAAATGTTTGCTATGGTATACTTGCGATGATTGAAAAAAAGTAGGAAAAAATAGATATATCATCACAAGCTTTAACATACATGAGAGAGGATATATCACGTCATGTGAAAAAATCTTTTTGATTCGTCAGTAATTAATGAAGATACAGTTGTTCAAACATATCCTCTGTCACCTGTGAATTTCGGATTTTCGCATGACCTCCTGCGATTAGTCGTGGACATGCAGTAACAGAAGTCTGTGAACTGTCGTGGCTAGCCATACACATATTCAAATGCTTGCAGAAGTATGTGCGATTCCAGTTGAAATCGCATGAACTGGGATTTTTCACCTGCGATCTGGACTTTTTCACCTGCGATTTGGCACACCATGAAATCGCATATGAGTTCGCAAGTGTGTAGGGCAATTTTGGCATCTGCAATTAGTCGTAGGATTCTGCGAGTCGTTGAAGATATCCCTACACATCTGCAATTTATTTTTTAAATTGTATGCGAATTCATGTGAACTTGCACAAGTTGTCGCAAGGGCCAATTCGCACGCCAACTTGCAACTGTGCAGTTGGGGCATTAAAGCCCCACGCACACATTCACGAATTCACGGCCGAATTGGCCCTCACGAATTGTCGTACGAATTCATTTTTGCTATTTCCAGAATCGTGTATGTGTGGGTTATGCCACGAATTTTCGTAGGATTCCACGACAATTCGTACGACAATTCGTGGGTATATTTGACACGAATTGACACAAATTTGACACGAATTCAGCCACGAATTCAGGCAGTACGAATTCGCAGACCCACGATTTTGAACCCATATTTTCCTACAACAATTCGTGTATGTGTGGGTTAGCCCACGAATATTCGTAGACCCGAATTTAGGGCTACGAAAGTTCGTAGGAATTTCCATCCGGATGGAAAATCCACGAATCCATCCACGAATTCTAATTTGATCATGTAAAAAGATTCAAAAACTATTTTATTTCTATAAAAGACTATAACTTTACTAATTCTTGGAGTATCAACGATATTTTTTCACCTTTAGAATGCTCACTTCCCCCTCTGCACATGCCAATATGAAATTTTTACATTTTCTTTTCAAATAATTTTTACATTTGATGTGTCACAGGAAAATGAGTCACAAGTCACAAACTATTTTTTTGAGATTCTAGCCGATTCTAATGATGTCATTCAATGATGTCATTCAAGGGAGGAAAAAAAATCAAAGATAAGGTCTGGGGAAATCTCAGAGAAATGGAGGGGGATGAAAGTTAAAATTAGGTAGAGGAGTCAGCTTCCATTGATGGCCAAAGGCCTGCTCTAAAGAACCATTTGAAAGCTGATGACAATTGGATGATTTAATTTGCTTCATTATATATGTCACATGATTTTTCCTCCTGTTGTGTAGGAAAGTATACTGTCTATTCAGGCTAATAAGCCACTATGATTCGAAATAACTTCTAATATGACTCTAAAATCGGTGTGTATAATATGACTCTAAAATCGGTGTGTATTATTAACGAATGATTTTTACCAAAAAGCGAAACTATTATATGTATTGTATTGTATGTGTTTTCCTATTAATGATCTAGATTTTAAGTTTGATATTTTTATTTTTGAAAAAAAAGAAAAGAAGTTTGCAAAATTTCTTGCCGGACCATTACTAGTAAAGCAGCTACATATACTCTATGGGATAACCTTAGAAATGCAAGGATTTATTGATTACAAATTCTTGAAATTTGGTAAATATATTCATACAACTTTAAATGGTACATACTTCAAAGATGAGAACATTCCTATAAAAAGATCTTGTGAATAAAAGAATTAAAAATATGAAGATAGGGAACTGTGACTCATTTTCCTGAAACACATCACACATTTTCAACAGATTCAAAATTCAAAATACTAATCCTATTTCTTTTTTAGATGAATAATGTCACTACACATATAAATATATAGAATATGTGACAAAGGTTGAATAAATCTCGATAAAAATCAGATTCAGGAGATGGTTATATTCATTTGGTATAGAAAATCGTGGCAAAAATCGTGAATGTGTGGGCTAACTTGCCACGATTTCAAATTTTTATGAAATCGGGTCTCAATTCGTGCATGTGTGGGCCAGAAAAATACTCACGATTTCAAATTATTTTGCTTCAAAATTCGTACGAATTCGTCCACGAAATGTGAATTCGTACGAATTCCAATTCGTGAATGTGTGCGTGGGGTATAAGAATGTACTCCTGTCCATACAATCAGCCGGTGATCCACCGGTGATCCACCTTTCAGTGTGGATATGCCAAGGTAGGCCTATGCATCAACCACAGCACGGTACATATGCTTTTAGAATCATTCATCTGAAGCTGAATCCGATTTTGAAGCTGAATCTGAAATGTGACTTACATTAAAGGTATAGGTGGTGCGTCCGAAAATACGGCCCTATGCGGCTCCTAGTTGAACTATAGCCATTAGTCATTCCCATATTTGTCTATTAGCAGCGGTTTCCCTAGTGTCTATTGTCTGAATCAAAATTAATTTCAAACATTTTCGCATAGGTTCTCTTATTGCTATGACAAATAACATTTTTCACTGTGGGAAGTATAATCACAATCATATTGATGCAATAAACCCTCTGGCTGATAATGACACTCCATGTAAATGAATTAAAAGTCTGTGCAATGACGAATATTAATATGAAATGAATGGCATCACCCAGACCAGCCACGAAAATGGACTACATGGTGAAATTTAGAGGTCAATAACTTTTTTTGATTGGGGTAAGATATGATTTTTTTTGTTAATTTGTGGGATATGACCTCAAATAAAAGTGTAGCAAATCTAAACTAATTTGGACTGGACATTATTTATCATTCCATAAAACGTGAAAAAAAAACACATTTTCTCATAAGTTTCCATAGTAAACCACCGTCTTTTTCAAGTGACTCTACCAAAAAAAACAACGGGGTAACAACTTTTTTTTTCATTTATTTGTTTCTTGTGTAGTAAGAGAAAAATCCCTGAAAGTTTTATGGCAATTGGACTGGTCGTTTTTTTCATAGAACTGTCCTGTGTACCTTTAGATCACTCGCCGGATATCGCAATTTAGGAAATCAGAATAGAGCTGATGTTATTCGACCATTAGTTATAATGAAGTTTATGATTTGAATTTGATATTGATTTTAAAGATATTTTATTCGGGGACAAGACATTTGTATACACATATAGTAGAAATATTCTCAGAATAGCCTGATTTTATCATTTTAAGTCTAAGGCTGATAATGAAAGAAAGAAATCAGATAGTTTAAGTACATAATAACGACATAAGGTCCTGTTTCATTGACAAAATGATCTAGTCATCATACGTATAGCTAAACGATTTTACAACCAATATACAGACATACCTATAGCATGTCTATGCTTAGTAGTAATTTTAAAACAATTCCCTCCACCTGCGCCGTGCTCTTGCACGTTAACATTTGATAATACATACTATACTCCTGAAAAAGTCTCCCATTATTTTTAGACATATGTTTAAAAAAAGAAAATATAAACGCTCACAAATGGCAATAAGAAATCAACATCTTCAGTTTAACGGTTGAAAAGTTGGGCTAGTGCTTCCTAGTGACCCAGGGTCAAGGCTGTCATCCCGACCTAGGGTCAGGTACACTGCTCCTGGTGCTAGGCTCAGGCAATTTGTGAAACCTCCTATCAAATATAAGAACAATTACAATTGACAATCTTCGTCACTAACATTATCATCAGCTTTTCCTCTATGTGAAATGCACGTGTATATCAGATATATCAGTCCGGAACAAAGTTCTCTGACCTTTTTAATGATGGCCATTCATACAAGATCTCCTATTGCAACCAGCCAAGAGATAGGAAAATCCTTTTGGAGATCCTTGAACAATAAATTGTTCCTAAGAAAATGCTCATACATTGTGAAATATGAAAGTTGCCTTGACTGGGTGGCGAACGATCAACTAATTTGGCGTTGGGACTCGGGGTATCTGTAAACATGCATGGGTGGAGTTCCAAATTCTTCCACTATCACCCATAAAGCCAGAGTAACCTTTTCAAGGCATATTGCCAAGGATCTCGTGTTCCACGAATGGATAGATACCTCCGTAGTGGCATGCTGATATCTGTGCATCAGCAGATCTGAATAGAAGAGCAACATAACTGCAGTACACACTCCGAACTTCATGTTTCGCAAGTAATCACATGTTATCTACATTTATATAAAATTTCGAATCCGCTACTATGGATTGATTCCCTGCAGAAAATACGAGATCGGATCTCCACAACATGTATGTGTTTGGCAATGGGGGTCTACAATAAAAAAAATGTTGTATTTATATAATCTATGGTCTGATATATTTATGTGAAACGCAGCCCATAAGAAATAGAACAGGATCACTAAACACCAGCAGAAGCTTGGGGATTAGGATCAAATACAGCCCTCAGGTGCTGCCCCTAGACATGACGCCCTTCACAACCATAGACCGACAGCCGGGAGTCTAGTTTGAGGCCATGGCTGGTTGCTCCTCTCTTCACCTCTGACCAGGATCCCAACTTTATGGACCCATTCGCCCGCGGGGTCTGAAGGAATTCAATATAAAAAGCAGGAATACTCAACAAATAAATCCCCTCTGAGGGAGGAAACAGTGAAAGGGAAGAGGTAGGTCATATATATGTAGCCTTTTTTCTGATTTAATAATGTTGACGGGATCCTTAGGATAAGTAATTAAAGGACGTGGTTTGTGAATTATATAGTGTCCTCTGATCCTTTTCCCCATGAAATTGAATCTACTCAATAAACTAAGAGAGTATCGTAATATCTTCTATGCGGTGATCTACAAAGAATATTCATGCTACCCCATTTTTGTAATATAGACTTTATCTGTGTTTCTAAATTATTGTATAGAGCAAGATTTTGACCTACAGTAGGGTAGGCCTATGCAACTTTATGTCTAAAGTATGTATCAATATTTAGGTCTAAACTGTTAAAACCTTGAGGTGCATGGAACATCTCTTAGCTGGTACTTGACATGTGTTGCTCAAATAATATATGATATAATTATAAACCATATATAATTATGACAAAACAAGATATTTTTATACGACCCAACACATCTCAGAATATTTGGATTTTATCCAATGATATTATTTTAGTATGAATGTATTCTTTTAGATTTTACAGAAAAAGAGACACACGGGACACAAGGTCATTTTGGTTATATATGGGCTTATTTGATTAAATCATAATCAGTTATTTATTATCATTATTACAAAGGTTCTTATCTAATCAGGCAAGTGGTCTCTCGATTCCAAGTGGATAGTAGAAACGTACGGGAATACTAGCTGCATTTATATAAATATTTTTTAGAAGTTATAATTATCATTTTCATCACTTATTATTGTTGTTTTGCTACTTGTTTCGATTTTGAAGTTTTCTCTAATAGAATTTCATATTTAATTAAAGTATCTATTAAATTACCACCCCACTATAGATTCATCGTTGAAAATCTATTTATAGTATTAAGGTCGAGACGCACTAAGTCGACCTACCAACAGATTTCGAATTCGAATGAAAATCGGAAAATTGATTTACCTTTTCACAAGTGTGAGAAAATAATGGCAGTTTCCACAAAAGATAATTCTACCTTTCGAGAGGAATATATATGATTTATCCTATCTCGATAATTCAATAAAGAACCGATAAAATACAACTCTAATAAAAACCACCTTCCTTGATATTGTTCATATCATCTCCCTTTTTGTTCATGCTTATCGACAGTACCATAAAAATCTCCTTGTACCAAACTGGCGAGAAAAGCATGCTGCTACTATGCGTTTCGGTAATATACCCCCCACCCCCCTTGAGGAAGTGAAATGTTAACCAGGAGTGCTCGCACATACTCCGAGCGCAAAATACTTCAAACAGGTAACCAGGTATAGAGACTTATGTATTTAGCCACCTTTATTTGTCAGAAACTACACATAAGATGAGAAGTGGGTACAATGTAATATCCATGTGATCGACCCCAAAGAGAGAAATGGTTATTTGTTGACAGATTGAATAAAAGTTGTTAAAAAAAACCAAACACCCACCTTGATGCACAATTTCAGTTAGAACTATCGTTGCAGCTCAATGGAAACCACTTCTCGCTCAGAAAGTGAAAGTGACATCAAATTAGATCTTATGTCATTTAATTTGAGTGACAATTCAAGTGACAATCTCTTTACACTACAGTCTATTCCTCAACTGTGTGGAACAAATTTAACATCTATTTCCTTATCATATTCTTGCTTACCGAATTTTTTTTCTATCATTTATCATGTTATTACGTTAGATAGTTTATGATATGGAATCTCTTTGTTTAAAGTACGTCCTAATTAATTTATTGCATTAGGAACCCATTATTAGGTTAGTTTATTATAAATTAGCAATTATTCCAAGAGACAGTATAATGTGAATAAGATGAACTTCACGAGCTTCATAAATCTTACATGTACTTGGTCTTCAATGGAAATATGCCAGGTTTCTCATTGCAGGTGCAAGGGTAAATCCAAGGGTGACATAGCAGTTTGCTCGACTAAGCTTTCTTACTTGGGGACTTGAACTACCATTTCAGTCTCACCAACATGTATTTCCACCAGATTTGGTGTTCGGTCAACTTCCAAACATCATCTACACATTATATGGCCTCTTCCCACACTCGCGGGTGAAGACACGACCTGATCCCATAGATGAGGGACCGACCTACTCAGATTGGATGGCTCGATGGCCATATCAAATAGAGCTTTATGCAAGAATAATGCTTATAAGTGTGGAAGGAGTGTGACTTCAATGGTAAAATGCAGGTGGGGTTTTTACCTAGTTCTGATATAGTCACAATAGTAATGTGCCCTTCTTACTAGATGCGGTGTTATTTAACGAAGCCAACGTGGAGTGTTTTCAATTGAGTTGCTTCTAATTCCTTCTAATGCAATAATACATTAAAATAAGGTTATTGTTAATATATGTCTGCATTCACTAACATTTCAGAATGTTTGGGGTATTTAAACCTTCAATAAATAGTAGTAATGAATAGGAAATCGTGGAAGAATTATATTAAAGAGTGAGTTTGGTTGGTGTTTCGATTTGATTGATTGATAATTCTTTTATTTCAACTAAGATGCAAATGGAAATAGGGCGGAATAGTAACAGCTGCACTTTGCAGCTAGGTCTTCCTGTTTAATACAGCCAATATCAATAATAACAAGAACGTCTTAGATACACTTTCGAAAATTTAGACAGTAAAAGTAAGGAGTTACAGACCACTGTAACACAGAATAATCATAATATAATATCATTCCAACCAATATTTTGAATATAGGTAGTTTTACAATGGACAATTCTTGGACGATTTCGCCAAACGGACCCTCCATTGCAAAGCAATATCTATATCAACGATATATATAGCTATCATTAAAGGCACTTGCTAATAACCATGAAGACACGTATGTATATCCTCGAGTTATACTACGAGATTCCTACTGCATGTATACAGGTGGAACGCCAGGTCAAGTGTATCCTGTTGGCCCTGTAGAGGAACTTGAGATAATCAGATGGTCAGGAAGACTGCACTAGAGTTATTCTCTACCAATACGTCAAGCTAACTGTCAAATGATATTATGACAGACGAGGACTATAGTGATTACTGTTGCAAATGATGAATGTGTTAAGTGGTAACTATAAGATGTCCGGTCTGACAACGTCCATGGGTTCAGGAACATCATACCTTTGATATGAAGTCTGCATTCAAAACCCTAAATATAAAATTTCCAACAATGTTGATAAGTTAGCCCCTGATAATAGATATAGATGTTAAAGCCATAATTCGATTATACATGCTTTCATACTTTAAAACCGGTTATTCGGCCTGCAGTATTTACATGAGTCATCAAGACTGCAAATGAAGTTTGTTATGATACTAATGATTGTGATTGGGCTTACGGCACTGTTTGATGTACTAAGGATCCTATCATTCATCACGCCTGCTCATCATGACAAGCATAGAGAATGAGTATTCATAATAATAGGTAAAGTAACCAAAGACATGGGAGGTCAGATCAACCTTTCGAGTAATAGACATACTAAGGATATACCAGTGCATGATATTCATGATTATACATATACAACTTGACATCACGTAAGAAGGGTCTGGGAAGCCATGTAAGGGGTTTAAATGTTACGCGACTAAATGTGGTTCAGAATGAGAAAGGCATCGACGCATTATATTGCGGCAGTCACGGTTCTTTGAAATATGGCAAGCCTTTGCACACTATGGGTATTTCAATAAATAAATGTACATACTATGTAAACTTATATTTATACCAATCATGGTGTGAAAGCGCAAACTGGTACCATGCGAGCAAATTTATTGGGGGCGATGGGAAAAATAGTTTTTATCTACTCATTGCTTGCAGCTTTCATGCATATGCTTAGGAAATACAATGCCATGATGCAAAGCATTACAAATGAATTTTACAGTGAAAAAAACCCACATCAAAACGTGTCGGGGCGTAAAGTCGCTCCTTGCCATCGCCCAGGTTAAATTACCCCTCATGTCTCAAGGTAGAGATGGGGAGAGAGTCTAGGTCACATGGAACTGCGTCGGGGTCGACATGCGTATGCGTGCTGCCATGTATTGTGATGTGTAGCTGAACCAATCCTGATGAGGAATTATCAGGCGAGCACGTAAACAGGGTGGTACCAACAAGGTCACAGCCCTAAATTGCAGCATTAGAAATGCATGTTTTCATGGGCACAAACAAACCACCTCAGAAAAAAAAACTAGGAAGAGGTGTGGACAGGTTTATGGACTTAAAGTTAAAGCCTTTGCATGGTGACTTCTTTGGGACTCGTCGACCATATGGAACCTACATTTAATATGGTTCATAAAAATGTATACTAACTTGATGGATTCACCTCTGCCCTGATCTTTCATTTACATCGCCTTTTACTCAAATTAATTGTGTAATTTTCAAATTGGATCAGCCAAAGTTTGAAGAGGCTGCCCCTGTCACAATTTAATGCCATATTATATTGTTCAGTGCTGCAACTATATGCTTGAGCGTATATTATATTGTTCAGTGTTTCAACTATATGCTTGAACGTAAACATACTACCAGACTCAGTACATGTTTCGATAATTCGAATATTGAGAGAAATCTATTATGTATTCGTGTAGTATAGCTGCCTTCATTGGAAACTAAGTGATTACACACATACGAAAATCAACTCCAATAGATTGAATCATTTGGTAGGGACCCTCTCATCCTTCGCAACAGAATTTTGTTGAAGGATGACCACATATAGAAACATCATCAGCTAACTTAAGTTAAACTTAAGTTAAATGATGATGTTTCTAAGTGTGGTCTGTTTAGCTGCTGAACTCGGCCATGCAGCCACAAGTCCGAGCTTTAAATTGGGGAGTTACTCGTAAGGTGGCTTGACTGTTGTGAAAATGGGTGAAAGTTTTAAATGACATTTATAGATGGAAAGTTCAGATTGCCCTTAATGTGTCTTACGTGCGTGTGGCAATGAAATAACTTGCTAATTACTCTCTATTTCTTTGAATTAATCAGTGCCGTTACATAACCACCATGGACGCAATGCATCCTGTTAAGTTGAATTCAAACTCAGTCTTTGCTCATGCCAGACAAAAGAACACATTAGGAAGATCGTGGTTGACCTACTCCAGACCAGGGAAGCCATTAGCGCAGTAGGCGTCCAATCATTAACCTACCGATCTGATCTGATCTGAGAGGTTCTGAGACTAGACTGAATTATCAGATTCCAAGTGGTTCCCTCAGGCAAAAAAATAGGTGTGGTTCCTGTTTATATTAACCGAAAACTAGATAAGGTGGTTGGTTTTTTTTAATGTAGGAAAACCCCTTTCAGGAACTGAAAAATGTATATATCATAAAAATATTTGTTGTAAACAAGAAACATATTCATTTTAAGGGTTTTCTGATTAGGAAGAATTGTGTTCCTGGTTTAAATAGCAGTTTTTTGTCAAAACAAATGAAATAAAATAGCCATGGTCAGAATTGGGTTAGATGGGGTAAGATTTGTCTGGATGTACCTTTAGGTGTGTGTGGAGGGGGAGCGTTTTGCCTAGTAATGTGGGTATACAGTTTAACCTGGCAATGAATACTTCGTCCATAGAGATGTAACTTGCTCCATTTACTACCCGTCCTGAAATTACATATTTCCCCAGAATTACGCTCAATATTTTTTGTTAAAAAAGGACATAGCTCTCCATGTCACCTTATTATCACCGTTATTTACATCTATCTATCACAACAGACCTATATTTAGTTGTCTTCACCTGGCATATTAAGGGAGAGAAAGATTGGTTTATGAGGATCCTACATAATGATGCCCAACGGACTTACCCCATATACCAAATCCCCTGACAACGAATCCTTTCACTCACCACTGCATATAACACAATTGTTGTTGACATCGGAAGTATCATATAAACCTCGACGGTGACAGACTATGGATGATGCAGAGAAATTAGATTGTATCATAAAATAACGGTGGCCCAACTGTAATGGTATGTCATCCTTCCCATCATAGCACTCTCTCAGACATGTCCACTTTATACTTCTGCACCAAATTTACCCTGTATGATTTAGCAATGTAGGTATAGAGAGTTATTAAGTCAACCACCTCGCATCAAGCTGGAATGTATTCAAGCATTCCTATTCAGCAGGGAACAGTAGGCTTTTTTTTTTAGCTCTGACAATAGTTTATAGTGGGATTCTCAAGAGGTTATAACAAATGTCGATTTAAAGTATGTACCAATCATAGAACCCGCGAACCACAGAAAAGGGTAAGCGACCTCACTTATCAGCGATCAAAATCAGGTAATGGGTGTGGTTTACCAGTAGGTGTAGTCAACGATAAGAAACATATATTTCCCTGACAATTTGACGAAGAAACGTTATCAGTCTTACAAACCCATCAACTCATCTACCTGAAATTCCCTTCTTAATATGATTGTTAGGACAGGTGTCAGAGTAAAATAACTGAGGACAGGCAAAGTATAAGCAGGCTCCTTACAGACATATAATATTTCCTGACAGAGGATGAATGCAGAACAAAAAAGCGTACTGCTTATAAATACTCAATTACGTACAGCTATATAATGATAATTATCACATATGTGCACAAAGTGTCAATTAGCAAGTGGTGTAGACGTGGGGTGGGTTTATGTAATATGCAGACCCATCTGCTCAAGCATGTCAATATTATCCTTTTTATAAAATCAAGAAAACCTGCTGCTCTCTGTAATAGTTACCTTAAGAGTGCACAGATATATATCGCAGTTAGCTGACATTGGACATCTTATTTCATGAGCTCATATTAGACTATCATTGAGGGTATTCCCATAAATAATACTTATTCATGACAATTTGTGTATATATTTTGCTAGGAAGAGGTATTGGTTAGGCATTCGTGGACTGAAGCACCTCATTAATTCTAATAATTGAACTTCGCTTCAAAGGCTCTTATTCTATGATCTGAATTCATCAAAGAGTTAGCGATAATTAGAAAGAGTAATCAGGAATTAATTGCTCAGGTATCTCAAGCCAGGTACATACAACCTGTCTGGGAAAGCTATAGGTGTTGTTTTGAGCAGATAGCCATCAAAATGTGCTTCCCCGTCAGGTCTATGGTTATATCCTTGGGCAATGAAAACCGAATAGCAACGTGTCTACCTCTTCATCATATATATGGAGTCACCTTTAACTCTAAGTGATGGGTTCCTAACTAGGAAAATGGGATTTGATGACCACTATAGAGAGGGCAGATATGTAGGCTTACTGAATGCTAGGCATCTTAGAGAGACTGTATTCCATCCATTTATAAATGGATGGAATAAAATGTTTTCCCTACCTTTGTAAGATGAGTGAATAAAAAACTCAGACTTCTAAAAAGTGTTCTCTTTTTAAATGTTAATCGAACTTTTAATGTCCTTTCATCAACTATTTCTACTGAGTTTACAAACACTTTTACCTTTCTTCTTTGTAGATATCAACTGCCATAACTAAATCCCACAGCTTATTATGGTTATTTTCATTCACTTAACTACTTACTAAAACGTTAGTGCGGCCTGGGCTGGCGTTCATAAAAAAAGTGTTATCTCCCGTGTTTAATTTGTGTCCATAAAGCTAACACACCAGTTAGTGGAGTGTTAGTGTTAGCGCTAACACCCGGCTAACACAAGGATAGCGCGGGTGTTAGCCAGCACCTGGTGTTAGCCGGTGTGTTAGTTAACACCCTGGGTGCTGGCTAACACCCACGCTATCCTCGTGTTAGCCGTTATAGAAGGTATTAAAAGTCCACATCTTTATATCAGAATTATAAAGAAATTGGGTTATAAAGAAAAAAAACGATCCATACATATACATGTATTCGTATGGAATCTTTAACCAGGCTCCAATGATTTGGAGGGCTGTATCTGGAAGAATAATTGATCCAGATTGTGGCAAATTGACAGTCATATAGCTCAATGTAAGTCCTTTCTTCCTTATAATTATGAAAACAATCAAAATATTTTTTTATTTTTACCAAAAATCTCAAAATCGCACTAAAATTTCTGGAATCGACCATATATATACATGTATGTATATTACCTATATAATATCTCATATATATACCTATACGCACATGCATGTGTACATATATAAACACACCCGTATGTATACATGTACACATACCCACATATTGATTACTGTATGTATATTGTATGCACATATATAATTGAACACATAATACTGTATACATGTGCACATACATGTATACACATATTCATACATATATCATGTATATTACCTATATCATATATCATATATATACATGCATGTGTACACCCATACACACACCTGTATACATTACATGTGCACATACACACATACTACATCATGATTTACTGTATAGCATCCTCCGAAACACAGGATGTCTCTCAGTTTCGTTCCTCCCTCAAGCAGAAAACGGCCAGCATGTGGCAGGGCTAGATTAGTAGAATCTGCCCTGGCTCGGGAGGTTGCTAGATTAGTAGAATCTGCCCTGGCTCGGGAGGTTGCTGTATAGATATTTTTAGTGTATGTACTTATGATATGATTGAATACATAATACATATATTATACATCAGCTTCAGCTTCTTATAACTGGCTAACACCAGCGCTAACACCAGCGCTAACACCGGGTGCTGGCTAACACCAGGTGTTAGCTAACACCCGCGCTAACACCGGTGCTGGCTAACACCCGCGCTAACACGGTGTTAGCTTATGGACACTACCACTAACACCGTGTTTGTCACCCGTGTTAGTGTTCTGGCACCGGTGTTATAACACCAATTTTTTTTTAACGCCAGCCCTGAAAATCGTTTTATCTAACTTAGTTATAATTATATTATTCGGACTTACAACTAACGACATTCAAAGGTTCCTGTACATATAGCGTACATAGGCAGGCTCAACTATGTGGATTATCAGATACTAGAAATGATGAAAACATATTTCTAAGAAGAACCTTTGAAATGACATAAGATAAATCTTTTGAGGGATAATCACACTTTTGGTGCGATGTGTATAACTATAAGTGTCTTCTCCTTGCTCATATTGTTACTATAGCTGCAACCATGGATAATGACACAAAATTGTCTAAAAGAGTGTTGCCCTCATCCTGCCCTTGCTATTCAAGTACATTGTACGTACCTAACGTATGAATAAAGGATAATAGCAACGCGAAAATGGGTGAAGCATTCTCAACCATATGTCTTGCATGGTAGGAGATCTGAAGCTCGTCTTTGCTGTGAATATCTATATCCTCTCAACATAATGCTATTGTTGTAGTTTTCTTACTTTAAAACATTATGTGGTCTATCTTCTAAAAAAGAAATCATTCCCTGTGCAATAGATCAACAGCCGGATGAATAAAACAGTATTTTAATATGTAAAAGTATCCACATGTTATCAAAACGTACTGTTCTAAGCATATTAGATAACTCACCATAAACTCGTGATTTTGTATGAATTTCCGATTCCAAAGCTCACTGTAAATTAATTAATATGACCTAACCTGGTACATATATAATTATAGATGGCAATATATTGTAAAAAAAAAAAAGAAGAAGAAAGAATAATAGTCATGTTAATGTGTGCATTTCGATTTAAGATTGGATATCATGATGGTTCAACATAATAGTTTGCAATGGCAAAGAAAACAACAGGGAAGAGGTTATATCCTGGATATAGCAGGAGTCTTGGCAGGGTACACCATAAAGCTACAGTCGTGGTAGACATTCTTCCTCTGCAGTAAAAGCAGCGAGAGACCTGAGGCGGACATCATTTTAGGCCTTAAGCATGTGTTATGCTAAAAGGCTATTCGTGAAACCAAGTACTTTCCACAGATACGCATGGCTGTTTCTTCCACTTTTACTACAGTCATTTTTCCCAGTACTCATGAGCCATACTAAAAACCACATGAAAACATAGTATCCAAAGATTTATATCTGCTGGGACTTGTACACACGTATACACTACATATCACTGGAAATTCAAGCACAAAAAACATTCCCACGGTAGAATATTGTATACATGCTTTCCATAGGGCATTTAGTCCAATTCAAATTTAAGGATTGGTGCAATATCAGTCACCCAAAATGAGGTCAATATAATGTTGTCGATTAAATTACTGGAATGGGAAGACATCAGAGCTCAATACAGTCATTTGTGTATATCAATCTCTTTCTTAAAGTTTCTTATTCGACTAATAAGCAGGACGACTTCACTATGAAATACCAGGTCAGATATCACCTATGACTACCAACATAACTGCCGTTAAATCACCGTAGCTAAAATCACACATCCTTGGAGCAATGACCTCCTAAAATATTGTTTTTTGGTTAATTAACTTAATTATGGGAACAGAAGACATGTTTAATTAAGAATTGTATAATTAGGCCCCCAAAGCACCATTGTTGATTAACACTTTCACACGCCCATGCATGGTAAGTTAAGTCAATTTTACCAAACACTTACTCTACAGCCCGTTATACCAATTCTGACAAATATTCCGGAATATTATCAATATGTTACTGAACTGTATATCATAAACCATAGATCAGATATTCATTTAACATGCATACAACGTGATTTTGATCTGGAACAATGTATTTATGTTTAGGTCCTGTTGTACTGTCATAAATGCATGGAATAATGATAATATCAATACTTGCACATGTTATTCAATACAACTGAGTTGCTTTGAAAATAGGTCAGATGGAAAGTAGTCAGCCAATTGGAAATAAAGATTGTAAGAGAGTAGTAATGCACTCTGACTCTTCATCGTAGTAGCTTTGGGGGTCACTAGGTCTGTAAGTGGCTTTCAGGACGGGGTGGGAGGTTTGAAAAGTAAATAATGACTATTCAAACATGTGCTTATTGTCAGCCATAAATAACGATTGTCTCCATTGGGCGAGCACAGGTATCCGGGGGTGATCCCTCTCTGTTTAGTCAGTGAGTGTAGGTTACCATGTAGACAGTTATTGGCTTTGGGAACTAGGTTCTGGTGTGGTGTGAAAGGCGTGCTTCAAACTTTCTAATTCTCCAAAACCTTTCCACATGTAAGATCTCTCTGAACCACTTCTTGTTTTTGCTCAGTACCTTGACACTTGTCATAAACATTCGATTGAAAACAATATCAAGATACTGTTCTTATTCTAGGATCTTGGGTTTTCTGGATCATGAGGTATTGCAATAAGATCCAGCATGCTAACAAGAAAGAAATATTCACAATTCGAGAAGGGCCTCTTGCGTCTTTTTTTCGATGTCAGGCATATAATATCAAATATGATTCTACTAGATTCATTAAATAATATAATATCATGAATATATTGGGCCTGGATTCATTGACTTTTTAAAATCAAATATACCTAAGCATAGGGGTCAATCGCTAATTGGGACAATGAATCTACAATGGCACAAAGAACGAAGCTGGGAGTCTGAAGGGAGTCAGATGCATCGATTCAACCAGCACAATCAATTTGATGACCTAGATTTTATTCGATTTAAGTGCGCGTTGAATAAACCGTAATAACACTTTATGTGAGAAATCAATGTTTTCTGCTATGAATGAGCGGTGGAGAAGGGCTGCAGCTATCTATCTATGACAGAAGCTACAGAACTCGTGTTCCTGGCTCTAACATCAAATATTTGTGTGTATGTGTGTAGACCAGGAACAAATCCATACATGCAGACTCTGGGCTATAAGGTACACAGTAGAAGTACCATGATACAATGCACCAGTGGTAGAGTATAATGTGGATTTCAGTGAGAAGGAGACGGACAGAGAACCCATAAACCTATGGCTTAACCCAAAGCCATTTTACCCTGAACAAGATGTGTGAGTTAGACAGGTTTGGGGCAATCTTGACCTTCTTTGCAATATTTATGTTACATAAACTTCCACAATCGTCTTGTTTTCCTACCATTTGAAATAATTCTTACAATTCCATCCCCATGGCAAAGCAGGTCAGAAGCATGTATGCCTTTGATTATTGTATATTTCAGCTGGTTTGAAAAAGATGTATACCGTGGTCATGAATCAAAAGTCAAAAGATACATTTCATTTTGGGAAAGTAATATATATTGGTCACGACTAAATAATTGAAAATATTGAAATGGTACTGCAGCGCAAAATACCAAAACGCGCCCAGCTGTAACGCTGGTTATCGAACAACTGGGTTTGTTTTATTACTTACTGTATGATATCGTAAAGTATTCTGTAGACCCCTATGCTTAGGTATATTTGATTTTAAAAAGTCAATGAATCCAGGCCCAATATATTCATGATATAATATTATTTAATGAATCTAGTAGAATCATATTTGATAATAACTAATATGAATCCAGGAAGTATGTGGATTCCACAAACATTCCTGTATGTGACTAAATATACGAAAGGCTGAACCGGTTCCTATAGTTAGCAATGTATCATTAGAAGGGGGAGCGGAATGATTCTGAAGAATTGTTCACCAAAGATAACGGGGAACCATGCCTAAGAAATCTTTTCTTCACGCCTGAAAGCCCCAACATAGGAATGGCATGGGGGTTGCCTTCAGGAATATAACTTACCACTTGAGTCTAAGTTACATCATACTTCATATGAAGGTATTATAACCAACACAATCTTCAGTGGTTAAATGCCTTCGCCCTTTTTGAACAGCTCTTTGTTACAGGGCATGTAGATCCCAGTCACATTTCTGCCCTGGCATTCAACTGCAAACGTGTGTGCCTCTGACTGGACTGCCAACACTACCACTATTATCACACCGTGTATAATGGTGGAACAAAAATTAGGAGGAGTGATTGAATAATATCTGGTACAGTGATAGTCATACTTACTTCAATGCACTTAATTCAACATTGTTACTTCTATTATGAGGAAACTGAAAGGTGTCCAACACCCGCTTTTTTCTATTTATTAAGCTTCGTCATGGCATTCAACTTCGCCTTTAGCTAATCTCCATCTCGATCCACAGGTATAGAAACTTCATCCATCAAGAATGGCAACCAGAATTCAATGCTATTTTCATTGAATGCATGGATCAATTGGATTCTTGATTTTTGTAAAACGCGAAGTTTGTTTTCAAGGATCAGTTCAAAATATTCATGAACTTGTACTTTTTAGGAGCTCAAGTGTCCTTGGTGTAAGAGCTAATACTCCCTCATGTTTTCACTGGAGGGTCTGTCTTGATCGTCTTATATTATTCATCACATCCCTGTTTTTAACAGGATAAATATAGGCGTCTGCAATCTGTGTATTTTGAACATTGGACTTTTGGGGGAAGGTGTAAACTTTAAGTTAAACCCATGTCTTGGCAAAGCCCATCGAAAGTTAACCATCCGCATAACGGTCAACCTTAAAGCAATAAAAGCAACGCACTCATGTAGAGCAAGAGCACCTATAACACGTAGATGTGTACTTCATCCCATGATCTGATCATTGATACAGGGTCGAGACAAAGAAAGACTTGTTTGAGAGTGGTGGGAGATTCTACTCTAGTGATTGGATCTGCTGATCGAGAACCAACATTGGGATATCAATAGGCAAGAGTTAAGCTCAGGTTTCACTTTCCAAGATCAAAATTATCTGCAATGGTCAACATGTACAAACAGATAGACGATTGTCAACTTCGCGTTGAAGATGTTTCTGAACTGAACTCATATCTCTCCCCACTAACGCTTGCATCAAGTGATTGTGACCTTTGGTATCGGAAAGCAAAATTAGCATGAATTCCCCAAGATTGTTGTCGGGTATCAACCATACTTAAATGCCTTTAAAATGCTTACAGGTTGCATATAACTTTTCAAATGGATATCCTAAAGAACCATTCATTTCCTTCCTATGTTTTGATCCTGTCCTGAACATATCTGAATTACACATTGCTTCAGAGAAAACTCCATTGCATTCAAGTCTCTTGTTACATGTCAAAGCGGACTGATTTTGGACTTATAATTATCCACTTCAGCATTGTGCACAATAGCTCCTCAGGGGGAAGTGGCGAGGCCTTCGCTTTAAATAAATGCCCGACAGCTACAAGAAGCACGCTGTAGGTGGAATTACACTGTGAAGATGTTACCGGTCACTTCAAACAGAAACATTTAAATAAGGATTATCAATGTGGTATCGTATGACAATGGTATTGGCATGTTAAACAACTATAAACTAAACTTTAGAGTGAATGAAAAATATACACAGAAGTATAGAGATTTTGATTTAAGGGGGTATTCGAGGAATGGTACGGACGTCTTTACCTTTTTGATGGCCATCAAATAAATAGTACATGTGTAAAAATGTCAAACATGCTCCCGTAATGTGCTCAAGTTAAAGTTGACATGTGAGATAGTCCTTCATGCATGCATGCTCTATTGCAATAAATAAGAGATTCATGTAAATTTACTGAAACTGATTGTGGGTAATGACCTTGCATGATCTAATAATGTCCAGGGGTAAATGGACAAAAATTGATTTTCTATTTAGACGCTCCATGATTAAAATAACCATGTGCACCCATCCATGACAACAATTTATCATCAATAGGATATATAATAGCATGGGGTAAGTTTCACACCGAAACCCGAGAAAGAGTAAGCTTGAACAAAACCCTTAATCATCTTATGTGGTCGAATCTCAGATATTTCAGAATGGTTCCAATCAAAATGAAATGTTATATACATATACGAACTTTTACGATCTTTGCTTTTGTGGGACAAATTACCTCAATGCCCATTAATGGAGTTCGTGTTTTCTGCTTGACCCACAAAATTAGCCTGAAATATCATTAAAGCGGTGCATTTACACCCATCCGGTAAAACATCCAATATTCATGATACCACCTGCCTATGCATTGAACTCATGCGAAAATAACCCGTCACGAATGAATGCCCTAACTATGGAGCCCATTGTCTCTTGTGCCATGTCACGCTATTGAACATTCTGTATTAAAAGACACATTTTATACAGCAATTTCACGGAAAGTCCCAGGGGCTTTGCTGGTAGTCTAAGACCATAAGACGACTCAATCTGGGAGTCCTATCTTGCTTTTTGAAGACAGAAGCAAGCAACCTGGAATCCTGCCATGAAATAAAGCAAGAGGTGGAAATGCATAATTCAGCGCCGTATTGAAGTGAAAATAGGCGTATGTAAATGGTGACAGCCCACTTAACAGCTGATACACATGCTTTTTCGTGTGTGTTTTCAAGATGTGAGTACACCCATGAGAGGAACGCCATGACAGACACCCTTAATTCTCGAGTGACATATATGATATATATGGGAGGTCTGGAGATATCATGCAACATGTGAAGCATTTTATTCATTAATTCTTCTTTTAGAGGATCAAATTAAAAACCAGGTCGAAGGTGCTGGCGGATAACTGACGTTAAGTACCATGGGATATGTATACCTGCACGTTTTCACTTACCTGCAGTAGCGGAGATTAAGGACAGAAGAATTCCTATTTTCAAGACTTGCATCATCAAAGTTACTGCATCCATAATTGAAAAAAGGTTTATCCTCGACGTTCGACAAGGTTGTGGATATATGATGGGAGAAATGTTCATCAATTGAACTGGATCCTTTTTAAGGTCCCAGGTGTAAAAGCAAAGAAAGATTTGTCCCTCTGAACTGTCAGCGATTCCAAAGAGTATAATTGTGCTTTCAGGAAGGCGTCTCCTAGATAGTTACTTTGTTACTCAGATAGAAATTAATTTAGTCCTCGAGGAATCCAGGAATCACCATTGACTGCGTGATCTCCTAGTCTCATTCATGTACTCCTATAATTCCAAACCCATCCGCGGGCTTTTCATGATCTTCAATCCAACAAAAAGTAGAAAGAAAACGTAAAGAAATATGCGGAATAAAATACCTCCATTAATGTAAAGGCTAATCCTTTCAAAACATCCCCTCACAGGGTGCTTTTTTGTTATTTTATATCTCCAGCATACATTCACATAGCACAAAGTCTCTGCAAGGATCAGGAAAGGCAGGGGGTGTGATCCTTGAACCAAAGGGATGGATCTGAGCACGGGATATCCCAGTCTGGCTTTGATGTGAGTTCCTTGTATGAAGTTGCTTGGGGAATTTTATGGTAGGCTGACTTGCTTTACTGGCTGTAAACATACATATGTAGACGTAACCTTGCTGGACAGCTAACGCAGCATACACCAATGCCATGTGCCTTCTTTCCTACATCAAGTAAGGATCAGTCTACGATTACAACTCGTAAACCACTGTCTGCTACACCATGCCTGCAAAATCCCTAAATGGCTTTGGGTATTCCCGTTTGTTTGCATATCACGTCGGAAACAGCATTGAAAATCAACGTAATGTTGTCTATTTTAATCTGAGTGTAAGATTGAAGAATTAAATATTACATCGGGAAAGTCTTTCTCTGTTTTAAAACAAATTACGTAGTCTTTGTTGCCAAACGTGACCATAACCCTGATATCAATCGTTATATAACTCTATGTAGAAGCGTTGCATGTAAGGGCTTTATGGGGTCATAACAGAGACCCAGATCAGATGTATTATGCCAGCATGTGGCTTTCAGAAAGTAAGCGGATTATATCAGACGTTAGTTCCAGCAATAAGAGATGTATTCCTCCCTCAGCCCTCCAGGTATACTGGTGTAAGATTTCTAAAAGCACATACTTCCAGCAGGTCAGAGCTATTGTGTAAATGTCTGTTTATATGAGCCTCAGGTGTTGAAGCTCTCATTTGCTTTTTGCAGTCCCTCTGAACCAAATAGTCGCGGTTTGGCAAATCCAGGGTCAGGGAAAACAGGTAGCTCCTCATGAGAAATCAACCAGCCTCGGCGAGGGGTAAGGTACACACCCGGCGTACAGACCTTACCAGCCCTTATGACCTTTTACACAGATGACCTCAGGTTGGGGTAATGTCCCTATGAACCCTAGAAAGACCTATGGGAGTTGGTACGCTTTACTATAGAGTGGGTTCCATTGGCTGAGGCTGGCTGCTACCCTATACCAATGTCTATATGATTGCAGGTCCTGTTTTGGTGTGTCTGTGTGGGTTGAGAGAGGCCTCCTCCTCTTCGTCTAGTGACAGACTACCACTTCACAATCTATGGGAGCTGCTGCTGTGGTTGGTGCTGATGATCAGCCAAGTGGAACGAGGGAGGGGGAATCATTGCAGGTGAGGCACTATGGGTGGCTGAATGCAATATACCCTATTGCCATGCGAGAGCGTTTAAGGTGTCTTGCTGGCGTTGTTTCCAGCTGGAATAAAAAGGGGAAGAGCTTCACAAAATACATTAATATATATGTGCTTAGCTGTCTACGTTTAGAGTGGCAATTGTGTCCATTCTTTCGTATATATCTTACTAGGCTTTCGCACCACCTGCTCCTTTATTGATTAAGCACATTGGTTGATAATGAATATGTAAACAGGAATCATCAATATGGTGTTGGAATATGGGTCACAGAGAGATTCCAATATTTGTTTGGGCAGGCATGGATAGTTTACAAGAAAATATGTTTGAGAACTTCCTCAATACATACACATATTCTATTCATACGACAGAAAAGGAATCAGCTCCAAACGCTTGTGTGGGTGATCAGATTCAACGGCCGGATACTTGCGTAGACACCTTCTGTTATGATACCGAAATGATTGATCTAATAAAGAGTACATTTGCTTTTCATTATTAGTGCACCACAGCCTAATCTGATGTTATTGTAGAAGCAGTAATATAGCTTCGAAAAACCTTGAAGATGTATCCAATTGTAGTAATATTTTGCTTGATATATAGCTTTCAGAGAAATTAAAAGCTGGCAGACTGACTAAACTGACTGAAAAGCTCAATTATATTTATTAGAGATATGCTCCCAGTATAATATAAATAAACTCATATTACACCATGCATACACCAACCAGGAATATAGTGAACAAGGAAAACAAATTGTCTTTTTCAGTTTGTGATTCCTTCGATCTGTTGAGTTCTGTTGAGATGTGAGCAGGCTCAATAGTATGGTATTATATATGATATACAGGACGCAATTTCTTCACATTTTTATTCTCATTTTCCAAAGGTATTTTTCTACCTGAAAATAAAAGACTCACCCCAATCGATGACAGGTGGTGGACATCTGGCCGATCTTGTTTGGTTGACTGATACCAAAGTATTTCTAGTCGGTTTGCAAACGAATTGGACCATAAATCCACCCATGAAAACAAAATATTTCTTCAGGTGCAAGACCACTAGAATTGGATCCAACCAATAATTGACATGGTGGTATAGCATTGTGCAGGGTAAAAGCATGAAAGGTGGAGCGGGGGTGGGCTTGGGGTTTGTTATTGTCTTCGTAAAGCATGATCGATTAATCCTGGGCTGTGGCCGTCAAGGCCAGATGTCAAGGCCATTTACAATGTAGCTTCAAGCTGAACAGATAAGATAAGAAGTTAACATGCTCTTCGGTAGGGGTATTGGTGAACTATTATTCTTTTGGGGAGTGACTCATATAAATTACCTATCTCTCTGGGAAGTACTTTGAGGTCTGAATTCTGTTCGTACTTACCGCTGCATACATGTACTATCGTCCATGGACGGCTTTACCTTAAACCCAAGAGTTGGATCCCAGCGTCTTTCATGCATGGATGCCTTGCAAACACCAGACACTTGTGCAGATCTCTATCTACCAGGTGAGTAACATAACCACTTCTCAGTTGTGCCAAAAATTGAGCCTCCAGGGCGTGAGCGCACCGCTGGAGTCACAGATAACTGAAGGGAAAATTAGAATTCCTTTGGGTGTGTGAAATGACACGATCGTAAAACAAACATTTCAAACAAAAGAACAAAATCGTTATCTTTAAAAAATGGATAGAATGTTTTGAGAAATTATCGTATGGGAAGACTGTTGACATATTCTATGGATTTCTCTAATTTCCTTTAACTGGTGGAAGAATTAATCTACCAATGAATGATCAAAAAACGTTGAAATACTAGTTTAATTAGTCTGAACCAAAAATTAAGAGGTAATGATGGTCTTTATCAAAACGGATTTAGTCATTAAGAACAGGAACCATTCGAGTCTAATTCAACACTGATATTTGATTTAGATATTTGATAACTCGAACTGAATTCTGGCCTTATTTTTTAAATTGAAAAGCGGTGTCCGAAAGTTTAAACTTCTGCTTCTGAATTTCACATTTCCCTGGCAAGGTCCTGGCAATCATTATCAAATTGAAGACATCTCTAAGCACAACTCAAAAACATGCTCCCTCATAAGTAATCATACCACATTTGGCACATTTGGTGTTCCTTAAATTCTATATTACATTCCCTAATTAAATTACCCTCTTCAAGGTAATTGAATAATTGAAATAATCGCTAGACATTGACCGCAAGATTATAGAGTTATCTGATTTACCGCAGAAGTTTAATTCATTACAGGAGAGATATGTTATCCTACTAAGTGCAAGTACCACACCATGCATGCTGCAACATATTTAGGTGACCATTGTAAGTCCTATACTCGAGCGCAATATATTTTAGAGTGCCTACTCCTACAAACTGTCTGTTTATTATGTAGGAAAAAAATATATTTATTCAATTATCGTTATCATCATGTCGGGTGTTTATACCTCTATTGATTTATTATGTTTTTGGAAATATATATGCAAAGAATATTTCGCTTTATCTATTAGTAGTTGATGTATACTAAAATTGGTAAGAGATTTTGACATTTTGCAAAAGGCAATCTTCCGACATTTATGTATGGAATTTGTCCTAGATTATGGGTTTTACCAGATTGATTTTACAATTACTGGAGAAGCAAGAGGTCCGCAAGGAAAGGAGATAGGGGACTTAGGAATATTACCTTATTTGTTCAGACTCAAGACTATTCCCTTATTTGTTTATCTTCATGTTAAAGCAAATCTAGTACTTCTAAACACTGCATGGATCCCTCTTAATATCCATAGGTAAAACTTTGCATTTTGAAAAACAATGTGCCTAAATAAAGATTGAACTTAAACTCAGATGTCAGGCTAAACTTTAGAATCTAGTTGTTGAGAAGTAAATTGTGCTAGTCCCTCTCTTGGCTCCGACAGAAACGTTTGAGAGAAATGTCATCGACCCATCTACGTCAGGATAATTTGTACCTCTATTTGAAAATAGCAGTGACAATCGTTGTGATTTCCTGCTTGTTGAGCGCCATAAATAAAACCAAATACCTGTGGAAAATTATATCGAAATAGCATCGCCCATTGAAATTATCTGCTTAAAGACTGCCCTGTCACTGTCACCTAAAATAGGAAATGATGTGGTGAAAAACTGTGCAGTTTTTTCATCAAGCAAAGTTATATTGGCAAATAACAAGCATGATCTATTACATTTGAAAGGCCAAAATCAATATATGGAGTGGATCTGGGTTATAAGTGACAGAATAGGGCCTGAACTTGGCTAGTTGCTGTGAGCCTCAATTTGTGTGAGCCTCAAGTTTGTGTGTGTTAATAGCCAACGATCCATTGATTCATTCAGATTTTTTGAGAGTATGGTACTTTGGCCAGATTTTGGGTGAAGAAGATGAGGTCATGAATGAAGCGTGAAACAGGTGGTTTGCGGACTTCAAAAAGTAGCTGCTAGGCAAGTCATGTTCTTTCCATGTTCCTCCACTTGGTAGTGGCCTGCATTCCAGTAGGTAGTGCACCTGAAAGATTTTGCTGACGCCCATACTACATTGGGGACAGGGAAGGCCCTTGATGCCTGGAAGAGGAGCTGTGCCCATTCTCAGAGAGTGGAGCTGGCCTGCAGCTTTTTTTATGCAGGCAATCAAAGTCTCCTAGTGCAGCCTTTCTGTAGGGTCCAGCCAGATAGATCTCCTCAAAAGAGCCTCTGTCTGAAGCCAAGTGAACCTGTACTGGTCTTAATTTGAGAAGGGATTTGGAGGCGCCCCTTGAAAGCGGAAGATTGGTCAGCCTGCTGGTTTGGTGTCTAGCAGATTGTGTGGTCAGCTCACCAGCGTCTTCCAATCAAATGTTGTGCCAATAAAATTAGCTGAGGCTTAGAATATCCTCTCAAAGCTGGTGATGTCCAGAAAGTGAAAAATCAGGATTTCTCCATTTCGTAGTAACAATTAATATGGATGGAGAGGATACCAGCACAGTTCTTGTGTGCTGGACTGCCATTCACTGATAGGTTCAAGGTGGCTGTATCATCCGAGATCTCGCAAAGATAATGAGTTTTGCCTTAGATATCCCCCCACTTTGATATTTGGGGCCTTGTCCACTCAGCCACCCACCATTTCGTGAGAATTTCTCGATATATTGATGAAATTATAAGTATTTTTTCTTTATCTTTTACGCGAATTGAATGTTAATTTGAAGTTAGATCGGATGGTAAGACCGAAATAATGATGAAAACATAGATCAATTCCAAAAGATGTATCCGATTTTTTAAATAAACCTTATCAAATCAAATCAAATCAAATGTGCATCTACGTTCTTTATGAATGCGTATAACCCAGGTTTTGCAATCTTCATCATAACTTGAATTGAGTAATAATATACATGATTGTACATTTTACCTAGTTGTTCTTAGAGTTAGACTCTGATGTTATGTCCTTTCATTTAAGTACGTCTGGCTTTCCTGTTATTGAGGCCAGGACATCTACTAAATTATAAGCTAGAGAAAGGCTGTGACCACCCTTAGTCTATATCTGTTTTGTTTTTAAATATTCTATTCAGCATTTAATATTGTCTAATACAACATTATTTAAGATCAAGCTGATTTGCTTATACAAAAAGACACGTTGAATATAATAGAAGTGATTCTTAAACTAGTTTCAAATTGCAAACGAAAATAGCAAAAAAAAACAAAAAAACATAACCGAGGTTTCCGTTTGTCAGCATGGCCTATGTTTACCTGAAGACTATGTGAGATAATTGGCTCTGGAGGTGACTTTCTGGACGATTTGTAGCCTTTTCCACCAATCGATCAGACAGCTCGGTCATGATTCTTTTTTGCATTTTCAGAAAACTGAGCAAAAACCGGTAGGTGTTTTAGCTTGGACAGTTCAGAATCCCGCGAGCAAAATTGGCTTCGACATAAGCCTTTGGATATTAAAATCTCAGAATCAAGCATGTTTAATTTTCCATCGTTATTATTCTCTCTGAAGAAGTCAGAATCATTCCTAACGATTCAGATACATTCAGTCATGTATGGGCGATTGGAATGGAAAGGTAGGAGTGAATGAACTCAATCGGTCAGAGAAGTAATTGACTTAAGTCAATTTGGGTCATGAAATGAAATGACCTTACTAGTGCGGTAAAAACCTTCTTGACAAAAACGATATAATTTCATTTGACTCCCTTTTTCATAACATTAGTTTATACTTTGTGTCTAAAATACAATTTTTATAATTCATTATTTATGTATTGATTTACTTCATTCATCAACATCTATTATGCAATCTCTTTTCATCACTCAAACTAAAAAAAGGCCCTAACCAAAAATTCCAAATACCTTAAATAATCTGATTAAAAATAAATGTATTTTGTAAGTTAGATGAGAAAGAATGTGCAAATCCATGTATATACTTTGAATTATGTTTGTACCATACTCGGGCCTCACAATTTGCCATTAGCCAATTGACCATGAAAACAAGTGGCGAGGTTCATGGCAGTCAATGACTGATCCAAATCTTAATCAATCATCTCTAAGACATAGTTGACTTCTGTGTCAGGTCAACCCAACGTACTTCTCATACACTATGATACGCAAACGTGAGATCATCTGGCCGCCAGCCTCACGTGTCAAAACGAGTAATGCAGAACATGGATAATCATAGAAAGGGAATATAATTCATTATTATTCATATAGGGTATACCTATGCGACTCTTATTGTTAAAGATTAGATAGAGCTCTTGAAAACTAACAATATTAACTATAATCGTACTTTATTCAACTTAAGCTGAGAATAGCATTATCAAATGCCATGCTTGTGGATAATAAAAAATCAAATCAAATCGTGGTAGTTTTCCCTTCTGTCTAAATGAAGGCGCCAGTTTTCATTTGATTGTTATTTCATTGTTTTACGGTAGTTATGTGAGTGTTGTTTAAAGATAGAAAGTTCAGTTCAATTATAAGATCTTACCTTGAATTTATATAGGTGTAATTATTAACACCATGAACTCTCAAATAAATTAGGTCTATGCCAAACGAGGAACACAAATAAGTGAACCCTATCGGGTTTACTATCTAGGTGAACATCAGGTTATTGCAGAATCGAGGATGAGGTGAGTCTACGTCGATTGTCATATTCAAGTTGATCCGTCCCCACTTCCGCCCCCGCCCCCGACACACACACGCACACACTCCAATTTCCCATTCCCATCTTCTGGGCTTTTAGAATCTGATTCTTGAAGTTCGGGGTGTCATAATGATAAATGAAAGGAGACTGATATGTCACCGTACTTGATATGGCACCTTAAATCTCAAATCAAGTACCAGACTTCTCATCCTCAATGAAAGAGGAATTATTTGGATTTATTCCATTGCTCGCAGTACATTGGGTCGCAAGCCACATTGAATTCCCCGTAAATAAGAACGCCGATGGGACTGCTACTTGTTCCACAGCAAAACACACCTACCTATAATAGAGCTTCCGGTCCAAAAGAAATCACACCTCAAGAAACCCCACACCGCCCTAAATGACAGATCCCACTGGCACGCCCTGGTCACTGACATTTACCAAAAGATTAAAGCTAGATATTCACTTTTTTATTGATTTTATTTATCTAGGGAATTAAGTGATACAAAAATAGTATTGGCCTTTGCTCAACACTGCCACATTACAGGGATCAGGTATAAAGTTACCTGCTTTTCAACCAGCCCCTGGCTTCTTTCTTTTCTGAGTAGTATAGGAACATCAATTTGGGAAAATGGTAGTATACGGAATGAAATGAATGGGAGGAAAACTGATTGCTATTTACGGGGAGCTCTATATCTATGACAATAACTATATTTTACCCCAATAGTTATGCTGGAGCCTTGCCCTCCATATTTTATGCTAATAACTAATTTCAATTACATAATTCCTGCAACATATAGTTACTTATGACTGCTCTTATGACATGCTTTGTTTGATATTTCAAACAATTTTATTAGGAAGATTTCCACAGTGTGGTAGGTCTCATCTCCTACAAAGGTATTTACAATATTTAAGTTTTAACGCAATATTATGACGAATCGAGTCTTGTTAACAACACTACACAGATTTAGATAATTTGTAGACATTCGATTGGCGCAATATAGTTACTACCAACAATCTTATTCTGATCAAAACAACTATACTATACTATATGATCGATGCGGACATCAACATCAGATCCGCTCGGTATACCTATTACCTCTTATATATCAGACATTACTCACTCTTTTTTAATTTTTGGCCCATAATTAAAAACTATAACATAGATTCTCGCTTGGATAAAAAGAATTGGTTACATATTACCACCGAATTTGTATTACATACAATAAGTCACATCTTGCATGGCTATGAAAAGACCTGTATTACATGTTATCTAAACATCATATCATCCAGTTTAAGGTGTCATATCCTAGAAAGAAACGCACTGACCCATGATTTATTTCCAATTGATATGAGTCATGTACTAAAATTTCAGAACAATGGGATTTATTCCCCCTTTCCATATGACAGAGTGAGGCTAACATATATTTGATTTCATTAATTACGAAACACGCGGAATGTTTTCATGTGTTGCCACACACAAATTCTTCAAGTATCGTACAATAATTATAAGTACGCAAATAACCGATCCCAGATCACAACAGCTGGTCTCATGAACGCTAGCCAACTTGCTCTGACAATAATTATACAGCCACAGCCACAGCCAACATACACAAACTACGATGTGCATATTTCCTAGTTTAATTATATATTTTAATATATTTGCCTGCTAAATCAAACCCTGACAGCCCAAACGTTGACTATTGTTAATCGGTCGTGGGGAATATGACGGTTGCTATTCTTAATATAATTTTATTTTTTTCAATAATCTTAAAGATCTATCAAGAACACACGAGGGGCAATCTTCAAACATTTCAATTTTTGAAGCGTCATTTCTAATTATATATTGCAGATGAAAATATAATTATGGATAAATACTGACATAACATTTGATCTGGTGTTCATTTGGATTAGATTTTTATAACCATGGATGCATACCTTTATAAGATATAAGCTACATTATATGATAAAGTTCTTCCACGTCTATTTCATTTCCTATGTTATATTTTAGGAGTTGAGAGATGTTCAGGTCTAGACGTAGTGAGTTCACAATTATGGTTTGTTCTAAATACCTGAGGCGGTTCTCCCCACTAAATGTACCAACTGAACATGTCACATAATTAAACCCCAAATGATCTCCAGGATTGCTATTTATTTTAGCATGAATTACCTCTTGCATATATGTGCCTATATATAGTCGTTCTTGCGCGGCGCCATGGCGGCGCGATCGGGGGCCCAGTACTATGGACCTTTTTCCTTCTCTTTTGGAGGGAGGGGGAGGGACAGAACTGCCATAACGAACGCAGTAGATATTTTTAACCCAACATCTCTGTCGTGTAAGCTGATTATACTGTTGCCCTCAAGTTATATGATAAAGCAAGAAGCTGTGATTTTCTATGCATCAATTACCTCTCTGCGTAAGCGTAACGTACAATCAGCATGTAACGAATAACATCTATTTGAGTCGATTGTTCTGTCCCTTTAATACATCAACATCAGATTTAGCAATATTTTATGTATGCTATCATTTGAATTATCCATTCACGGACTAATTATCCATTCAAGGCCCATATCCATTAGTCCGTAAAACGTGTGCATAAATGGTTCCCGTAAACGTGCGCACAAAAATCAAAGTGGGTTTGATCTAAGAGTGTTGGATTTTTAAGGGATCAAAACCATTTATGTGCGTAAATTGGGGTTTGGGGTCTAGGTTACTGTAACAATGCTAATGCTGTAACGTTGGGAAATTCCCAGCAGATATGATATACACTGGTATGAACATTAGGATAGGATATTGAATCAATGGGTGTCAATCTGGTCCCAATATGGTAACAAAAATAATGTTAGACCCATCCCATTGCCCATTTTATAGACATAACACGCCATAAATAGGAGGCATTTATGCACAAAATTGTGCACACTTATATACCAAACGTAAATGCTCCATCCAGAGAAGCATGCAGAGCTAGACATTCCTGCATTGGCAAATTATAGAAATAGATTGCAGATGCAAGATATACTTTTATGGTAATATTGAATCATTAAATTGTCTGCGGCTAACACGGGGAACTTGATAGATTATTATTTATTTTCCCCATTCTCCACATTCCCCATGAGGAGAATAGGAGATTAAAATACACCTAAAATGCAATGAATCAATCAAAGGCCTAATCTTTATATGCGTGTGCTCTATAGCCATTGGTCAAGTGGTTAACTGTTAGACTTCCAAACTGGACATTCTGAGGTTGACTTCCAGAGCAGACAGCCTTTTTACATTTGTCTCATTTTGGGGTTATTTATTTTTTTATCATGCTCATATTTCCACATCTGGGGCTTGGTATTCTTTTAAACTCATAGATTTAGTCTTTGATGTCATTTCCTTTTGAATGGTAAGATCGATTTGAGTGAGAAAAGTGAGTTACATGTGGTTCTGGGATATATGGTAGAGGGAGAGAGGCTCACTGTATATCTGGTGGGCTGGCTTGGTATGGTGATGTGATAATAGAGAAAGCATAATAAACTTGATCCTGTGTTTATTGAAAATCCTCGAGCTTTCGGGCGACTTGTCCTTCTTCAACAGTGAGTCTGGGATATATGGTTCTCCAGACCAGAGCTATAGGTGGCAGTACTAAGTTTGTGTTCATTTTTGGTGAATTTTCACACAGGGCCTTGACAACTCGTCAAGAGCTCCCGTAAACAGGACCTGTTGCTGTTTACGGTGTCATTTTTATGCGCATATTGTACATGTGGATATGCCACTTAATTAACTAGTGATTATTTGTCTGATTATTGATTAATAAACCAATCAAAATCCCATCCTCCTGTCTCTACTTTATCTAATGGAACTCACATGCACAGTTCGTCAACTTATATTCATTACATCGTGTACATTGTCTTCTTTTTGAGAGGGTGCTTTATAATATAATTATCTAAGAAAGAAGATCACGAGGTTCGGGCAATAAGAGTTTATTATGTACCCCCTTATACTTCTAGTTTATGCAATGATGCTAGGTTTTCTAGTATTATTTAAAAAGAAGAAACAACACAGAGCTGTTCTCCCCCTTTAGTGATCAAAGTGGGGCCATCATGAATATATTTCATTTAACCAGAGACAAGCCTCATTATAGGGGACTGCAATGCAATGGTTCAATGAATTAATGAAGTATGTAACGACCAACACCGAGGTTTTCCAGCAGATGTATACCTAAAACATTAATTTCCTCCCAAGCTATAAGATACCAAGTCAATAATATTCATAAATAATAATTAGTACACATATTTTGAGATTCACGGAACGATTGCATTGCAATTGCGATTGTTATGAGCATTATACAAGGTTTAATCAACATGGCTCGCATAGCCTACGTTTTGCTTTATTATTCCTATTTATGATTTCTATAATCTAACCTTTGTAAATAAGTAATTCTTAAATAATGCCATCATTGTATACAGCTGTACAGATCGTTTTATTATTCCCGTTACTAAACATATCAGGCTGGGCTTTGGATATTCCCCTAATGCCTCTATACCAATTCTCCGCCAAACTATGTATTTGATCCAACACTCATCATCTATAACCCTTAATAACATTTCCATGTCTGCCTGATAAGATACGAGGACTCGTCATTTATCGGCTTATAATGATACAGTGATAAATGATCATATCTAGGAGAGGAGACAAAGCCGTGGTACTTAATATTGCTAATATGATATTAATGACATTGTTCTATTACAATTTTATCCCCATTTGTTCTACTAGTCAATGTAAGCTGAGTTGCTGTGAACAGGGTTTTAAGTTTCGAACTCAGATTATAAACCGAATATTTCTTGCGGTCTTTAAATTGTCCTTGGGAACGTTTCCCCCATGTTATTTGATAGCCATTCTGATATTACTAAGATAAAAAAGCGAATGAAGATAACCACCTTAGTGGATTGGTCTCATTTTATTCTGTTAATCCCTACACGCCACCATTATGTAACAACGGTATTTATAAATACAAATCTAAGGAGTACCTGAGTGCTCATTCAACCTGCGATAGATATTCCCTTCATTGTATTATTGCAGCTCAGTCAAATTCAGGCCACAGAAAAATGTTAGATGGCTAATGTGGAATTTAGATTATACATGTATTCATCAATAATCGCAGAGACTGAGAGGCCCTTTTTTGTAAGGTATACCATGGAAAAACATGACGAGCGGAACCCATGGATGCAATGACGACGATGTCCAGTTGCGTATGTATGGTCGCATGGAAAGTGACCTAACGGATTATGCATGTTTTGTGGTCTACTAAGATACCAAGCACTCGAGATAAGATATCCTGCCAATCCACAATATAAAAAGGCTTGCTTAACACGGTATTGAATCACTCTTGCACATCACAACTGAAAACTTAAAATGCATTACAAAGTATTCGTTTTATTTGGCCTTTTGGCCACAGCACTTGGCGCGACAGGTACGTTCTCTATTTGACCATATCCATTAATTAATCTCTTCACCTGTTCGGTTTTCTCCTATGTTAACATTTTACGATCATTTCCTAATTATGTTTCATCATATATGTTTGCCTCCAGTGCGCACCCGCGGTCCTGTTAACACTACGCCAGGTGGTACCACGCGGCTCACCCGTTTCCCACCAGGTATGTGCATTATTGAAAGAACATGGAATTTTTCTCCTTTTTGGGGCGGGGGGATGGGTAGGGGGAGTATTCTTTTTAAAACATCTGTATTTAATCAGGAATATTACTGCAGTCTCACTATCATTACAAGTGGTTTTCGTTGTGCCCCTGAAATACACACTGCAATTATGATATATAAACTATATAGATTCCATGACAATGATGATTATTATACTACTGATTTACATATCATGACATTTTCTTCTATCTATAATTATATATATTATATAGATACTTGCTTAAATATATCTAGTGAGGATGTCTAATTGGATAATAATGGTAAATGATGATAAGGTGCAATGTGATTTTTCCTGACTTAGCTCTTGTCTAGTCAAGGGTGAGTGAGTGGTAACCAATAAGGAATACATGTACAACCATTCTATATAATGTTATACTTGCTTCACAAGGTGCTAAAGGTTTTTACAATTGTTTCAGTAGGTAATTTACATTATAATACATCACATTATGAACTCACGTCATACAGTGTGACGTTCTACCCAGCTAAGAATGTGTGATCACAGTGAGCTCACTGAGAGCTCACAATATTTATCACAGTGAGCTCATACTATGACCTCACGGGTGAGGTCAAAGTGTAACTTCACAGTGGCATCAAAATGATCTCTCAATGTGACCTCACAGTATACTCATACTATGATCTCACTGTGAGGTCATAAGTATGATCTCACTGTGAGGTCATAGTATGACCTCACGGGTGAGGTCAAAGTGTAACTTCACAGTGGCATCAATATGATCTCTCAATGTGACCTCACAGTATACTCATACTATGATCTCATGGTGAGGTCAATATCTAATGTCACAATGGCCTCATATTGTGAACTAACAGTATACTCTTATACAATCTCACTCTTATTAATCAATAAGATGACAAGGCTAGACTTGTTTTTGTTGTGCTCAGTGCTAAGGTAGAAAGTTTCTCCACAGAAGCATTTCGCCCAAGAGCATTCAAGGAGAGACTGCATATTATATGCAGTCCCTTTGCTTGACTTTTTCAGAGTTTCTCATCCATTTCCATCACTTAAACTTACCCTTAATACAATCCTCTCCTGTGGCTGACATAGGTATCCATTGCAACTTGGTGTTTGACAATCTGGGTACTTCAGTAGTACTCATAGTAATAATATTAGAATTATAAGGGTGCTTTCTTCACAACATTTTTCAACATCAAGCAGGTAAGTTATACAAATAAAGTATTGATTTCATTGCTTTAAATATTTCCAAGTTTATAAAGTGTAATATCTATAAGGTATAAATGCCTCATATAAGTATTACTAGTGAGACTTTTGTTCTAATATAAATTGTAAATGGCATGTAGTAACCTGTGAGGGCACCTAGTGAAAGCCAAGTTCTATGGTGCTGCCACCTGGTGAGAACAGTCGAATTGCCAATAACGTCGCCAATAATGCCGATAGAAAAAATTGGAGGCCAGATTTGAAAAGAGGGGAAAAAACTGGACTAGGTCAATATCTCACAAAATTTCTATGGGCCACCAGAAAAAAGTCGAATTTTTCACTTGTTCTGCCATAGACATGTACCTAAAAAGTCTGACCCTTCCTACCCACTTTACAATCTCAAACGAATCCTTTGTTTTGAATATGAAGGAATGCTTGGAATCGAAATTTCTTTGGCACCAGCGTTGAACAGGCCCCGCTGTATGCCATACTTGAAAATCTAAGCCCTAGCTGCCCTAAAAGTGGCCCGAATCGACTGTTCCGTTTTTGTTATGTTGTACAAAAATCGCCCAAACATGTTGCTCTTGGCCCGGTTGGAGGTTGCATCGAGTTTTGGTCTCTCATAGCCTCCCACTTGCTCGTATCGATTCAAACCAAAGACCTGCGTGATCTAGAGACATTGACGGTCAAGTCTGTATATTTTTTGTGCACGGATCGGCCGATGCCACCCCGTCAGAAATTCGGGAAAAGTCAAAACCACTTACGGCATCCTATCGTTTTTTGGGGGTCCCGAATTTTTTTTTTGTTCCGAATCCGGGCGCTCTAAAAACACCCTGAATCTCCGCCGAACGTTTCGAAATTTGCAGCATCTACAGTCCGTAATGTCTTCTTTCAGTCTCTCAAATGACAACTCTCAACAATGTCTACAACGTCTACGATGTGGCGAAACGATTGGCCATGTCTGATAGGCAGGACGTTCGGCATGGCGATAATGGAAGATTTTATATTTCGACCAGACATGGCCTCACAAAAACACTGCTACGCTTTTATTTCTGGCCCGATTGACTTGTCCTTGGTATCTACGGAAACTAGAGACATGGGCCAACAATTGTGGGGGGTTATTTCTTTTCCATCGGCACAGGATAGCCGACAACTAGTGGGTCGAATGTCTAAAAAATTGGCACTCTACCAATGTTGCCAAAAACCAATCATTCATGTGAGATCACATATGCAAGATCACAAACATCTCACCCAGACCTCATAGTTCTGATCTCACATCTATGAGAAGTTTCTGTGCTCACTGAGCTATCACAGTTGTTAGCTAAATGTGAGCTAGAACTTGTGAACTCACACTGAGATCACACTGAAACCATTCATGTGAGATCACATATGCAAGATCACAAACATCTCACCCAGACCTCATAGTTCTGATCTCACATCTATGAGAAGTTTCTGAGCTCACTGAGATATCACAGCTGTTAGCTAAATGTGAGCTAGAACTTGTGAACTCACACTGAGATCACACTGAAACCATTCATGTGAGATCACATATGCAAGATCACAAAAACCTCACCCAGACCTCACAGTTCTGATATCACATACATGAGAAGTTTCTGAGCTCATAGTGAGATCTACATGAGCTCACTTCCTAGCTGGGTAGTTATATGTTACATTCCCATGTACCGCAAAAAGAGCGAAATATTTAGGAGAGAGAGAAGAAAAAAGTATCACATAATTAGAAACTTTATTTTGAGGAAATGATGAAATTGGATTTGATAACAAGTATGAATCAATTTGATGAAATGAAATAACTTCATAAACGTTACAAAATTGGGTGAGACATGGGCATGAGATTATGAGTTAAGTGGGGACTCAAATACCGGTACGTTCCATTGTGCTGTTTGCCTCATTGTTTTTGGCCATACAAGGAGAATATGTGACCAGCCAAGCAGAAAGGGGACTCCAGGGCCAAATTTGGGTTTATTATAGATTCTGAATCTGCATGTCCTCCTGAGTCAATAACCGAAAAAAATAGTTGAAAATTCCCAGAATTTGCCAAGATATGTTTTTTTTTGTAAAGTTATGTCAGTTTTCAGTAGATGACCTCAAATAGGTTGGGGGAGTGACTCATTTTCCTGTGACACATCACATGCACAAAAAATAAATATTAAAAATATTTTTTCAAAATGACAGGGATATACAGAAGGGGAAATGAGCATCATAAAAATGAAAGAATTTTGTTGATACTCCAAAAATTAGTGAAGTTACAGACTTTCAAAGTTACCTCCCTCTCAGAATTACTAATATAAACATTTCTGACAGTGACGTCATGAATATGATGTGACTCCTAGCGGGAATACCAGGAACTATAACTCTTGCGCGGAGCCTCCTTTCCCCTCGGCAGGTCACATATAGCCCCCCTCATACGCGATACTATGCTGTTCTTGCTATAGTATAATGTCCAGTGGGTCTTCTGAGATAAATGTCCAGCGGGTAAATGTCTAATAAATGTCCGGCGAATAAATGTCCAGTGGGTAACTGGCCTGGAACTGTTATGTTGCAATATAACTTAATAATCATCAGTTAATAGGGTTCGTTTGGCCTTACGTATAGGTTTGATAAAGCCCCTTTAGATTTTATTCGCTATATATATATGTGTGTAAGTGTATTGGTCTACATCCTTTGCAATATTAATTTTTCAGCACCATCAACACAGGAAGCATCCACAAAATCCCCAGTGGTAAGATTATTAGTAATTATATACCGGATTTCTAGTGCATGATAATGATAACAAACTTTGTGTCTATGGTGGATTCAAATCCAGTATCTATATATATCTATAAATGCATTTAATTCTCACTCCTGAAAAATTATATAATGTATATAATATATTATGTTCATCTGATTTTAATTCACCACAAGAATATTTTTCATTGAAGGTCACAGCAAAACCAACAGTAACTTCAAAACCGGTAAGATATAGTTTTGTTGATATCAATTCTAAAGGCTGATGTCCAGTATCCGTAAAGTGCCTCCCGTCAAGGGGTCCCGTTAACGGGAGGCACTTCACGGGACCGTTCCACGTATATATAGTGGACATCGCTGACGCCGTAAATGCCACGTGGAATCTTTGACGGGAGCTTGATGGGAGTTCTACGGGAGCTCTCCCGTCAATATCTACACATCGTAGATATTGACGGGAGAGCTCCCGAAGTATGGGGAGGCTGGGGAAGATATTTCGATGCTTCAGATAGTTCATGACGTGGCAATTAACCTCCATCCCTACGTAGAGTGGATAGCCTACGTCATTGATCCCGTAGATCTATAGCCTACTTGAAGTCTCAAATCACCCGTTAACGTGCGGTATTGACGGGACCACTTGACGTATAGTGGATACCCTACTTAATGATAATAGAGATCAAACACACGCTTCGATTTTTCTGGGTGGAGAGGAATGATCTGCAGTGTTATTTATTGTTTACTTTCTTATTTTTGTAAGCTGGTAAGAGCATGGTAACTTTTAATACTAAACGACTCCCAAATTGACGTTTTAATCCAACCTATATAGATGTGCTTATGGATTGTTATGTACATTATTATATTTAATATGGAAATATTAATATTGAAGGTCATCACAACTACAGCTGCTCCGCCAAAGAATGTATTGGAAGCCATAAAGCAAGCCGGTGCAACTCAATTCCACGATATCCTTGAAGTTTCCGACATCAAAAATGTTTTGGAGCAAAATGGTATTGGACACTTTGTATCTTAAAATATTTACCGTTGTGTCATCCTTTTCGTTCCCTTTGCACACGGTCTGAGAAATAGAGCATCTAATTGTATTATTTGATGTTCTTCAGGGCCTTTCACCGTGTTCGCTCCTTCCAACAAAGCCTTCCAGAACTTCGACGAAATAACATTGATTCGCATTCTCGCTGATAGTGCTCGTCGCCATCAATTCCTCTCCTTCCACTGTGCTTTTGGATCAGTCTATTCTGCGCAGATTGGGAATGATGTCACAGTGAACACACTTTCTGGAGCTAAACTTAGATTGAACATATACAACCTCAATGGAACCGTGGTAAGGGAATTGTGCGTTGTAATAATTATAGTAATTGTTAATGTCCACTATGGATTTAACACGTTCTATTACCCTTAATGGTATTTAATGTTACTTTAAATTACTCCAGGGTTATTGATGTTTTATTACCCTAATTATGAGCATGAATTTCTTAATGACTTATGTATTACTCGATTGACTATAGCTCATCTCAGATATCTACACAACTCTACCGACATTGGACATATCCAAACATAAGCCTTAATCTCCAAATAGATATTTAATAATAGAATAATTATTAGGTGTCCCCGCTCCCCGGACATCTAGATAATTACGACGATTCATGAGAGAAATGTCAAAACATCTTCAGGAAACGATTGTAAAGTAACCGTCTAAAGACATAAAAAAATAAAGGCATACGTCTATTGCATTATCTTTAACCGTATGAAATTATTGCATTAGCCGACGATTAGCAATTTGAAGGGCCTAATCCACTAAGCCGAATCTCATGCGATTTTGCGCCGCAGAGGACTGTTTTGCACTGAATGACAATCGGCTTAGTGGACAAGGGCCTTCATAATGAATATTCCTAGATATAAATAGGTTATCGATTTCTGTGACGGGAAGTTTGTTGGAGAGACGGAGTCAATTAAGGATAAACGTTGACTGCTTGGTTGTTTTAACAAGATGGAGAGGATATATCAACGTACAATTTCAACAAAGCCTGACTTCCGGCCAAATATTGATTGATACATTCGCTATAAATTTACGTATTCAAAAAAAGATAATATTGTTAATGTACTTGTAAAATCACCCTATACCTACTCCAGTTGTTTAACATTTACAATGAGAATCCTATATATATAATATATATAACCCTATAGGTGGTAACTGCTGATGGTACAAAAGTTGTGAATGTGGACAACGTCGCTCCCAATGGAGTGGTGCACATTGTTGACGAGGTTATCTATCCCCAACCAAGCGGAGATATCGTAGAAACATTGGCCGGGGCAAGAGGTTTCGGCAGAATCAGTTCCCTTCTCCAGCTCAGCCCATTTGCCGAAGAGCTCAGAAGCAAGTTTCTCTTTCATACAAGCACTCGAGTAAATCATTCATTACAATTCTCAGGTTTTACAAAAGACCGTGAAGTATGCATTTTGAGAAAGTTCTCTCCATACACAAACCGTCAAATACTCCATTGAGCATTGTGATATCGAAATTCAATTTATGAACAATAAGTACAGGGTAACTGACCGGTTGGTTAAAGGAGCGGGAATATCCGATGAGTTAAATAGGAACGAGTGCGATATTGTTCTAAGCGAATTAGTTAACTGTTTACCACTTTTGATAATATAAATAGAATATTTTTGTAGTCATAAAGTACAATTTTGGCACTAAACCTGCTTAAAAATCGCATTGGTTGACATGACTACCGCACTTAACTCACTATAGTGGCATATGCACTGTGCATAATTCAATCTAGATATGTTGTTCTCAGATCAATGCGTATGTAATAAAAGTGTATCATTTGACTTCAGAGGGTCCATACACATTCTTTGCACCATCCAATGAAGCCATTGCCAACCTTCAACCAGAGGAAGTGGCTATTATTATTGCAAACCCAGAACTTCTCACTGGTAAGTTAAATTGAATGCTCTTTTGCACACTACCAATATCAAGCTAGAGATATATTGATGCAAATATAAAAATGGTCAATGTGCTAGGATAATTTTCTTCAGAACTAAGTACTTAACTTTTAATTATGGTAATTCACTCTTTATTGACATTTACTGGTCATAGAAATAAAACAAATTATCAAAGAAGTGACAGAAAACAATGATGGCATCAACTCTCAATGTTGCGTTCCAACGCCCATGCAACTCATGAAAAGCATGAAAAAATATCTCAATAAAATATGGACAAAACTTCATTTTTACACTGTATTTTCAGCCATACATAAATTTAGTTCAGAAGCTATTTTAATGGGACAATATTAAACAGAAAATTGAAAATTTCATTCATCTCACTTTCAATGTTGTGTTCAAAGACGTTGGAATGCAACACAAGACAATTTTATGCTTTTCTTGATTTTTGAACCCAAAAGAGTCCCGAGTGACGTCAGAACCGACCCTAATGTGTACCATCCCAAGAAGATAACTATAATGTTCATATATCTGCATGCTTTCATGTTATAAATAAGGAATGTTTAGAGCAGGGTGCAGAGCTGCCTGCTCTTTGGCCGAACATGTTCACTCACCACACACCTTTGTGTCATCTGACTAACCATACACCAAAATACAATCTTTGATAAACATCTTCCTTTTCACCATCCGTCAAATGTCTCATCTGATCTAGGGGGCAAGTAAGTACCTTGTGCTGGGAGTGAGTTAGTGAGGACCAAGTGTGGTAGCTGGGTTATGTAACACATGCACACTGAAAAGAAGGAAAGCAGGGAGGGTGCACGGTGTGGAGGGATACAGGAGGAGAGGAGAACGAGAGATAGGGACTGAGAAAAGAGAGTGTCAGTGAGTGAGGGAGTTCATTATAATTCGCATTCAAGGGTGCAGGAGAGAGAAGGAAGGAGAGGGAGAGGGGGGACAGAGAAAAAGAGAATTTACAATCCTTCAAACATCCTTCGGCTTTGCCTCAGGATGTTTTTGTTGATATTGGGGGAGCGAGGACATCAGCCGCCGGCACCCGATCGGGTCTAGGTTCAGGTGGGGCTGCATGCAATGGTTGTTGGGCGGCAGCTGCTTCTCCCTCTGGTACTGCCTCGCCAGTTTCTTGCTGTCCCTGATGTTCCAGCTGCTCTGGCTGTTGGTCTGTTATTATGTGTGTTTCCAGTCCTTGAGGCAGCAGGACCCCATGGAAATCCTTCTGGTTGGGATCCAACTGGTCTTCACCCCCAAGTATGCGTGTGGCATTGGTATCGTCATCGAGATCCAATACCAAATCACCTATAAAGTCAAATCACCTACTGCTATAGTCGCGTTGCTACTGGTATCATCACCAGACAGCTCCCAATTCATTGTTTTTAGCAGTATATCATCTTGGTCGTGAAAGTCCTGTTCCTTCTCTGGGATATTGATTAAGCCTTGAAATTCTTTTTCCAACTTCTTAGATAGGTGTGGGGATTGTTCTGGCACCTTTTTGTCTCCGTCTACAAAACCACTTCTGGTCTTACAACCAAGTCTGAATGAGGCCCATGTAGTTGGTCTTTTCTTTTCTGCTTTTTGCTCATCTTCCGTTGGGCCCACATCTGCCATGCATGGTTTGTGTCTTTTTGTACAATTCCTCCGAATCCGGGTCCACCACCAGATGTTGATATCGGGGGAGCGAGGATATCACAATCGGGGTCCCTTGGGGGTCATTAAGGGAAAGTATCTCATCTTGAGTAGGATAGCTAGGTCAAAAAAATAACTCGGTAGAGTCGGGTGATTCCAGGAGGAACTGCAGAAAAGTATATCTCTTTATTTTAGAGACATGGTGGTAGAAATACAATGAGCAGCTAGAAGCAGCTCACTAGAGAATTCTGGAGTCGTTCCAGACATGATGTGTTCTCCAGCAAGGCCCCGCAGCTACTGACTTCTCAAAACTCAAGCTGAGTAGCTCCTGCCTCCTCGAGTCTCTCTCTCAGGGGTGGGGTACTGGGCTATATTTTATTGACCAATGGGAGAGCTCTTTGGAGGCTGTACACAGGGCCACGTCAGCTTGTGAAACACGCGTTAGAATAAATAGGGTCATAAACTTTATGAGTATAATGAGGTCCCTTATAATATTAATAAGAGTCAATTAATATTTAATCATCACACATAACGAGCACGAGGGTGGGTCAGCCCTAATGCCGAGGAGAATGGCTATTAACATTTTGAAGGACTGTAAATCCCTAGCGTCCACCATGCCTTGGTCATAATCCTTTAATCATACCTACCTCTAGACACGAATAATAAAATGGAATATCATTTACATACCTTAGTTTTGATCCGTGTTGTAAATTAATTGTTGTGTTTTTTAACTCTTCCAGATTTCCTCAAGTATCACACTGTAGCTGGTACATACCATTACGTGGGGTTGGATACAAGCTCTCGCCTCAAATCCCTCACGAATGAGACCATCGACATTGAAGTGGCAGATGATGGTACTATCAATTTAAGGGCCCTATTTTTGCAAAAGAGTTACCAGAAATTAATAACAGTTACTACATTCCTTGCATTATGTTTAGCAGCGCATTTAAAGAGTTAAAGAGTTTTTGTCCGTCAATTAATCTTCTTCTGCGTAGACAAATATTAAAAACAACGCTGATCGAACTTGACAGTGATATTGCCGTTCATTAATTCATAAAAAAAATCTTGTTTCTTTGCAGTCAAGACGGTTAATGGAGCAATCATACAGCAGGAGGCGATTATTTCCGCCACAAATGGAGTTATCCACGGTATTGCTTCCATTATGGAGTCCCCAGAGAATATCATTCGTTACATCAAAAGGACCATGACAAAACATTAAAAATTCTCATGTTGATACTACTGTTACTACGTATTTTAGCTGTTTCTTTATATAGGGCTTAGACATGTTTGGTTTACCTTATGCTTTGCTGTATCTCATGCTGTTAAAAATGATATTGTTATTGCTCAGTAAAAGTGGTAAATATTCTGTTAGGAATGCTCGACTATGATAATAAAAGAGGTCTATCATCAAAGAAAATATTGTTCAAGTATTTGAATCAAGGGTTTTCTAGTGGGTATCTAAGTGTCTCAGAAATAATTATTTGTTTATAGAATGTGAAGTTGAAGAATTCATATTGGTTCCTCGCAAATAGCCTTCACTAAACATGGAAAGGGGCCATCTCTGAGAGGATTTTGAGATCAAATCCAACATGTAAATATTTGGAGGATTTTAAGGACATTTGATATATCCTGAAAGACTATTCTTTCGTAGAAAATTCTTTGAATCCCATTCCAACAATTGGAGTTATTAAGTGCACGTCCTCGGTGCGTGCCAAAATATCTTCCTATATGAAAATGTCCACACAATTAGAACAAGCGCCTATCTACAATTTACCGAATTAATTTTTTTAGAGGAGGCAAATATATTTTCTCTTTTCTCGATTTTATTTTATATTATTCTCTAATGTGCATTATTTTCTAATCCGCGACTATCGTCCTTGTCTGAAACATTACCTTGGTGTTAATCTCCGAGGGTGCATGTACGATGTGTGTACAAAATAAACAAGTAGACATTATAGTTTCTGGAGGTCGTTTTTCCAAAGTAAGACAAGCATGCAATGGGTGCCACCCCTCTTTCACGCAGCAGGCAAGAAATACATAAAACGTGCGGGGCTTTGTATCACACAGAGTCGGGGAAAAAATCAGCAGAAATTACGACAAAAGATTGACTCAGTTATAACAGAATATGTCTTTGCCACACTTGCATCGCACACTTCGGCAGAATATTGAAACGGGGCACACACAGAGCAAACCTCACCCTTCCCCCGGTCCCCGCACTCATATACAAAATGTAGGACATATGCTCGTTCCACCTATCAGAAAACATACCCTTTTCCGCGGATTTTGAGCTGAAAAAGTACCCCTTTTTCCATGAAAACGCTGATTTTTCAGCCCTATAAAACACCCCTTTTTCCTTAAAAACGCTGACATTTTCACATTCATTTGCTTTCCCAGAAACGAGACTTAAATAAGTTAAAACAGGAGTGACCAACCCACAATAGAGGCTCCGAGTTTCCTGTGTTAAGAGCGATTTATAATCCCCTATGTGCAAGATCAAATGACCAAAACCCACACAGCAGAGCGAATTTGCTCCCCTGATTATCACTATCATAACTTTCCCAAGCTTTAGGCCAAATGTTACAAACAAACTTCTCACTTTACCAGTTGAATTAACACGCCTTTTCTTCCATTTTCGCGAAGTCACCCAGAAAAAAGACCCCTTTTTTAAGGTTTTCAAGGACATGCGAATTTCCCCCAAAAGAGCCCCTAAGTCCGCGGAAATGGGAACGAGCATGCGTGTCATTTTGTGTAGGGAGTGCGGGGACCGGGACCCTTCCCCATCGCCGACACGTATATGACCCTCACACTCAGAGGAACGAACGCCCTATTATAAGAAATGTTATAAAACATCCAATAAAAAGGACAAGAACCCCGCCAACATGATGAAACAAGCAAGTACATCCATTATAAACACTGCTCTGTGCTATGGGGGATTCGCAGATAAGCCATGCAAGTGTAGAATTAAGGCTTAGACCTATTGATATTGATTCACGATGAAGACTTATAATATCTTGGCAAATAGTAATATCAAAGACAATGGCGTCCTTTGAATTCTATCCTTTAGGAGGCAACCAACTGAAAATAGGAAACAAAGACATTTTTGTCATATTACCAAAAGAGAATTTGTTCCGTCAATCCCAGGCAGAAGCATCAATGTTTAAATAAAATAGCATCTGCATGGTTAATATCCCATAGAATTTGGAGAGTCACTTTCACATACACACAAATGTAAACATTCTGGGCTGCTATTAAATCTTAAAATTATGAACGCCTCTGTGTATACAGAACTTTTTGGTACGAGTATGGGACGTCATTTGGTATTATACAAGAATAAATGAGAGAACTATGTATTAAATATTTTCATCTAAAAGTTTGTACAGAAATGGGTTTTGTTGTTCGGTTTCTCTTAGCTATGTTGAATAATCATGACATAGCATGCACAGCAATACATAATTATATTTGAAATATAGACTTTACTGGTGGCACTTACTTATAAATAGCTTGAACTGAATAGCTTGAACTATGTGAATACTTCGTATTGTAAATACCTATATGTACATTGATATTTATAATGTTGATTTGAACAGCAAACTTATAGAAGCCTTCTTGGATTGGCACTATGAATTAATCAATGGAGGATATTATACAGTCGTTAAATGTTATATAATATATTATATATCTTCCGGCCATGTTTATATACCCTGGAAGAATGACACTGTAATTAAGGCGTTGAAAAATGCGACATTCTCATATAGTCGTAACCTGGCACTATATCTTAATTCAACACGCGACTGTCATAGGTTTTTTCTGATTGCCTGCTTCTCTAGCGATGATCCTTATTTAGTGAAACCTCATCTTGACTAGGTTTTCCTCTTGAAGGATCCCTCTCTTGAGTTGGGTCCTCTCCTGGCCGACAGAGGGGATGTACTTCTGTTACAACTCCTCGGTGACTTCAAGGGGCAGGTAGCGCTTGTGCTGCCATCAGTGGCTAAAGGAGGCAACTGTATTGCGTCGGATTGGCAACCTGAGAACAATCGCCCTTTGCCTCGTTGCCGATGATGGGTGCCTCCGTCTGTTGCATCATCTTGGAAAACAGCAGATCCCCAAACTGAAGATTTGGTCTCAGGAGTGGAAATAAAGTCTCTAAGACTGAGGTTACTGGACTGTCGACTTAGTATTGCATTTCTACTACCACCTCTCCTACCTCTTGGTGTTGCAGGCGATTTACTTCCTTTCTGGTTAAGATCAAGAAACTGTAACTCTTCATTTACACCTTCTGAGCCTTTATTGACGCACTTCCTTCCCCTTTCTTTCCAACTGTTTGCTCGGCGGCAGGATTCCTGATTGGCCGATGAAACCCGATGACTCTTCGGACGTTCTTTTAAGCTCTGTGACCTGTTCAAAATACCATAGATCGAATTTGAAGAGGACGCCGTTGAAGCCGACCTCTCATTGTTCTCGCGTTCTTTCGAGTAACTATTTGATCTTGCCACCAGTTTCTCCAGTCGTTGCTGGGCAACAGATTTCCTAGGCCTTCTTATTGAATGGATGGCTTCAGGAGAGCCAGCCCAGTTGTCCTCTTCACATTTCTCACGTTGCTGAACACTGCCAATGCTTATCATAGAATCTGAATGGAAGTGTGAAAGATGGCGCATGGACCTTGACCTCACTGGTCCTATGACTTTGCCTGTAGATGTTTGAATGTCGAGGTCTTCAAATTCAACGGACACTCGCCGACGTCCACGATAAAGGGAATTGACCGCACCTGCAAATATGCAACCATGCCATGGCATATAATGGCTATATTTAAATTATAATGTTTCATACATTTATTGCTTTATTTTATGTCTCACTTCTTATAAGTCTAGCCTAGATAGCCTAGATAGCCTATATATATTTACAATTAGTACAGAGCTATCTATAGTGACTGACCAAATGGAATTTAACACATGCATCAGGTAGTCAGATTCGTTATAGATCTGTATTCCATGATTTGGCCGCAGTGGATAATATATCCGATATACGGACGATTTAAATTGGCGGTATTGACATTGTGTCGAGAATAGGTCGAGAAAACCTCACGATCCTTCCACATGCTTCCAGTTTGTAGCGGCGCAAATCTGAAATCAATTCTGAATTCATTCAGACCTATTTTAATCTGAATGCCTGAGTGTCCACCCCATAAAGCCTATAATGGTTGATGGTAAGCGTTGTGGAATATTATACGATTCAATGAAGTTTCAGACATATTTAGTAATCTTACTTTAATCAATTGACATCAATATTTTGAACTTTGAACAAATGAGTTGCATGGCTAAAAAAGGCATGCAATCCGTTTCGTGTATTTCTAGCACGTGACATTCTCCATTGGGCGTAGATGGCAGTAGTTCTCACTCAGCTCATCCCTTGTTTCATCAAATTGGAAAATGGAAAAGGTTTAGAGAACTGTGTGCCTCTTTGGTTTGGCCATTACAGGTTTTGTTCTACTTTCATTTGGACTGACTCCAGTAATGAGGTAAGGGATCGGATGTCACCTGGTGTCGATTCTACGAATCAACTTGGACTGCTGCTCAGTCACGAGCATTGGTAATTCAATCAGTTTAGAGAGAGTCGAGTAAGCCTGATAGCATATTTAGCATATATATTAAGCGGGGTCACTCCGTAAAATTGAATTGTATTAATGTTAGTCTTTTATCGAAAGTCACGGTAATAATTAACCGTAAGATGACATTTCACTCAATTTGGAATCGATGAATACTTTATCACAGACCTCCAATTTATTCACTTTTCTTGGGGAATGACGTATTCAAAGTAATGTTAAACACATCCGCGTGGTCATATTTCCTCTTATTTATTTCATGTGGAGAATGGAAGGACGTAATAAATATTATTCCCCTGGACGTTACCTTCTTGTGGTGTATTACTTCCTCCACTGCTACTCCCAGAAGCAATCCCAGAAGGCCTTAGTGCCACTGGATAAGGATTGACAACCAAGTCTTCCTGTTGTTCATAGATAGAGATATCGTCTATGGAAACAGCCGCCGAATTACACAGGGAGACAGTTTGTACAATAGCTTCATCTAGACGAAAAAAATAAATAACCCTGCTTGAATCATTATCTTAGAGAATATGGGCAGTAGACCTGCAATAGGGGCCTACAAACAACACTGTCTTGGGGACGATCGAGGGCTAGTCTATAATCTTGCCGTATCCATTTCAATTCTAGATTGCTCCTTACTGTATACTGTATGTTTCTAATAGTTTAGTATTATATGCAATTAATTTGAATATTATAAATCTAGAATGCCCAGGCCTAGTAGAATTATACAATTGTGTTATAAGTTGGTTTATAACTTGAATATATTTTTAGGATAACAATTGTGATTTTTATTTATCTATACCACTTTTATATATTGATATACTATTAGGTAGTATATCCCTAAAACAGGGTCTGTCTGTCCATCTGGTGGTATAACAATATATAGAGTGGCAATACAATTTTATGACAATACAGCAGATTTTGAGGGAATACATTAGGAATACCTTGGAGAGAGTCTAGTTTGTTAAGGACCTTTTGCTCGAGATGGAGTCTCTGAAGTCGCTGACGAATTTCTTTTTCTTCTCTGGCCAACTGATACTGTCATGTAAGAAATAAAAAGAACCCTTAATCAGAAGTGTAGGTTCGAATGACGATATGATGCATCGCTTTGATTGACAAATTAAACGGAACCTTGATATTAGAAAAAAACCATGTTGAAGCACAGATTATATTAAAGCACAAATGACCATTCTCCCTGGTTGTTTATATTGTAAAAGAATTAATATCAGTCACATACCTCCTTTGTTTTTCGTTGGTGCTCCAGGGACTTCGCCTGTAGTTGACCTACAGCTCTTTCTCTGCTATTTCGGTGAAGTATATGACGCAATTGCTTGGAAGATGAATCTGATACAAGTAAGGTTTCAACAGCTATATCGCCCTCTTCTTCCAGCAGTGGTGTCGCTGCAACCTCCGTCATTTTTTCATAAATCACTTTGCATTATTGTATTGTTATTTTTGCACATAAGCGTAATCCTCGAATTAATGAAATGTTCATACCTGAAGTGGTATCAGATAGATGAATGATGTCTCAATTGAAAGGCATTATTTTCCAAGAAAATATACACTGCTTTAGGTGTAAACTAATTTACTTAGACCCCTGTGCATATAATTGCTTGATAGCATGTCTACTTCCAATATGAAACGTTTAAATCCTCTCTCAGTTATTCTTGTACCAGGCATAAAAAAAAACTCTCATCCACACTAGCATTAACACTCGCATCCACATTACTCCATGCATATGTCAATCGTAATGGAATTGCAAACATTTGTGGGAAAATGGCACAAATATATTCCGACCAAGAATGTCTGTGAGATTGCCTGTGAGATTGCCTGAAATGCTGTTCTATGGGACTAGTATGTGGTAGTGCCTGCATTGGACCAAACAATATCCGATTTGCACAGTCTCCGGATAAAATCCACTCCTTTCTACCGTATAGCCCCAATACCTCACAATTGTGAGATAAACATATATATAATATCACCATTCGCACCAGGATTGATTCACATTATGATGCATTAACACATCATAAGGACGGATGTGGAACACTGAAGTCCACACACGATTTGCTTTGCTCTTGAATATGGAAGTAATCCTTACCAGGAACTAAATCTGGTGATAAGGGCAACATTAATGAAAGCCCACCAACATATTGGGGGAGGTTGTACCAATCTGGTGGTGCCGCGGTTTTCCATCGATACTGAGGTGGCATTGGCTTTGGCCCGGATTAAAACGTATCGGCATTGTTTTCTGACATCTGATAAGGCTCACTCCGGGGCAGGAATTCAGTCTCCCTCGAACCAGGATGTGTTTATTTTTGTCTTTTGCAGAGTAAGGCAGTTGACGATAATATTATGATGAAACAAACTCATGTAATATATGTTTCAATGTATGATTGTATTTTAAAACCACATTAGTTTTGATGCTTTGATATTGATAGACGAATTCATAGACGACTCATAAAAATATCGTTCCTCGTTCATTTTACCTGGAGTTGCAACTTGAACCACCTCCCCTCTGTCTACTTTTAATTCTTTATTAAAACCGATACGAGCTGGGGTTTGGAGTTATTTATTAAACTCAACTATCTAACAATACAATGCAGAGTTTGAGAAACATCAATAAGTGATTATATAACAATGCAAATTAATTATGCAATAAGACAAATCAACATGTAAACAAAGCAATGATGAATAATCAATGGTGAGAATTGCTCAAATGAGTGAGACAATTATTATGCAATGTTAAAGTTCCAAAATATATTTTATGTCTGAAAGAATGGCCTCCGATTGAGGCAATGTCTTCCAGGGCATCAGCAAGAGCTTGGCGAATTGTCAATAGGAAAGTCTCCGGGGTGAGAGGTGTAACTTTCCCCGACTTTAAGTAGGTGAAAGCTGGCTCCACTAAAGACGGGTTAGATGTTCCCACAGTGGCCAGGAGAGCTCTGGTGGGACATAGCGGATGACCCTTCTTCCTGGGTAGATGTACCACATGTGGTCGGGGCTTGTATTGGTTTGTTTTCGACCACCTTATAACCAGTTTAGCGCCGTCCACTTTTATTGTAATGTCTTGCTTTCTCAGATGGCGCTCCTTGTCGAAGGTGCCCACTGAGGGAGGCATCACATTTGATCTCCGTAGTAGACCAAAAAACATACACAAACCAGCTGACCACACCCCTTTGTGTAATTCACACGATAAATCCAATTTTGATCTAAGTTTTGTTAAATTTTCCACCGTTATAGGTGCCTTTTGTTTGCAGGCATCACCTTTTGCCCTATGGATACCCCTAGGGTTTGATTTAACTGATAATTTTGCAGCAAGGGGTTCGGGAACCCCACTTCCTTATGCAACACACTCACTATATTGATATATAATTTTATGGATGAGTGCGCCAATTTCCTGGCTAACCAGGCCACAAACATACACAACATTTTATCCGATGCTGGAACTGGGTTTTTTTAAGCAACTCACAGAACTTTAGGTACGTCCTAAGATGGGTTGAATATGCTCGCTTCGTGTTTTTCGCCCAAGCACCTGCCTTAAACGACGCCACTTCCGAGAGCAGTTGGCGCTCCATGGTGGAGGAAAGTGTGCGCCAAGTGGCCTGCAAAGGCCTTGTGATACCCTGGGGTATGTAACCTGGAACAAGTGTCCGCCAACCTATTTCTCACGCCCGGATAATAAATCGCCCTCAGATGAAAATTGTATCGGGCAGACAGGGTGAACACTCTCTTTAAGGAGTCCATGACCTGGGGGTCATCAGTTCTCCTCCTGTTGATGATTGAGACTGCTGTTGTGTTATCTGAATACACTGTGATCTTCTTATCCGCCCACATCGGTCCAAAGATGTGAGCTGCCGGTTCCAAGATTAAGACCTCCTTCATGTTGATGTGTTTATCTTTCATTCCCAGCCAGTGCTGCCATGGTGCGTATACCCAATGACCTTCATAGACAGCTCCTCCAGCTGTCTGACAAGCGTCCAATACCACTGGGGATTGTGGTCTGGTATCCGCAATGGGGAGAGAGCCATTAAAACGGCTCATAGAATCGACCCACCAGCCCAGATCCTCTTTTAATTCCCTTGTGACCCTGCACCTATGCCAGGAGCTCGTTAAACTCCTAATTTGTTTATAGATGGTGCTCACGAAGTATTTGCCAGCATGGATTACCCTACATGCCCAGTTCAACTTCCCCGCTATCTTCTGTAGCCCTTTCTTGGTGATTGATGTCTTAGATATGCTTTCCATTAGTAGCGACCTTGTCTGTTGTAATTTATCTTGTGGAAGTGCTAAAGTCATGGCTACCGTGGTAGTTTGGTCGGGTCCCACCATCTTGTCGTAGTTTATGGCGAATCCCAACTTATGGCATAATTTCCACAGAGCATTGAGCTTGTTTAAACATTGTTCTTTCGTTGGGGAAGACACAAAAAAATCGTCACAGTATGCACTAATGCCTTCGTACCCCTTCCTAACCATCATAGCCACCACCGCCTGTGATAACATGTTAAAGATGGAGGGTGCTAGCCATGCACCAAACATCAGACGAGAGTCATACATAAAAGTTGGGTGTGTGTCTCCCTCGAAGGTCCACGCCACACCTGTCAAATCATGATCTTCTGGATGAATTTTTACCGACCTGTATGCACTGGCTAGGTCCAGTTTAGCCAGCCACATACCTGGAGCTAGCTTCTCTGCTGCTCCTTGCAGAGATTGATACGAGAAAGGTCTTTTTTCCACGTAATCATTTACTCCACATCCTATCGGCCTGCTACAATCGTGTATAATCCTTACTTTGCTACTGTTTGGCTTAGGGATAGCACCCAAGGCAGAGGTAATCTGTCTAGGGCGCTCACACTTGATGTATCTCCCATTGTCAATCTCTTCCCTTATCTGATTTTCCACGGTACTACACACTTTCTCCTCCGTGCAGGACTTGTAATTTGAGAGGAATATCTTGTCAGAGGGCATGGTTTTATTGGTGATCCTAAAACCATGTCTCACCCCCTCCAACAAGAATTGCCGGTTTTGGTAATCCTGCGGCAGCTCTTCCTCCCAAGCCTGCAGACGTAACGCCCCGTCTAAGACTGGGGCTGGGTGGAGTTTTTTGGCTCCTGTTTGGTCTTTTGATGCGTAAAGATACACTTATCGCCGTAGCTGCAGCTACCGTACTTGGCGAAATCCCTGCAGGTGGAATCCTTTTTGTCTAGGGGCTTGTTTCCTGGCTTGCCCCCTCTTGCCTTCTCTGTGAACTTTTCTCTCTTGGTTCTGGGGATCAGTGTAGAGATCTCCAGACCCTGTTCCCCATCCCCCATGGGAATCCAAAGTGTGCTTGTAGATCCCTGTATCTGCTATCAAAGTTGATCACCGACGGCCATTCGTAATTTTCAATAAACTCGAGCACCATCAAAGAGTAAGCGTGGTAATACTCTATATCCTTCCTCTCTAACTCTCCTGCATCTAACAGATGTTGCATGAGGCGGAGATTCACTGCTCCCCACTCAGCCACTGTTATGTAACCTGGCTGTTCATCATCCTGTTTGAGTGTTAGTTTACCGTCTGAGCCTTGTATAAAGGTCATCCTGTCCTTGCTCTTGGCGGCTATCCTCTTTGACACATGCTCTGGGAGAAAGGATACGTTCTTCTGCGCTTTCTTCTTAGTTGGTTTTATCACTAGGTCCAGGCGTGGATCTGGCCCGAAATCAGCTAGGTGGGCTGATCTCTTCGTTGCCTTGATCCGGGGGTTCTTTTCCTCTTCCTCCTCCTGCTCCTGGAGGTCGTCGAGGATCCTCTCCAAATCGCCTTGATCCAATTCTTCCCCTTGTTTCTGCCCTGAAGGTATCTGACCCTCCTTGTCAAGGTCATTCTTATGGTCTGCTTTCTTCTTTGCAAGCTTAGCGTCTACCTGCTGGCCACCGTCCTCGTTCTTCAAGGCTAACAGCCCTTTCCTAAAGGCTATGCCTTGATCCATAGTGAGTCCAAGCTTACTCACTGCCGTCGAAGTTAGCACCGTTAAAACTTCCAACACATTGCACCCTTCTTTGATCAGAATGCCGGTTGAAGCCCAAGTTAGACCGTAGTGGTCTGCCCACAAGTTGAAATCAAATTCCTCAGCGTCAGAACCGATTGTTACCAGAAGCTTAGGTAAAGCACAAGCGCGATGTTCTCTGCTCGGGAGCTAGAGTAGCAGTGACCCGAGGAGGTGTGTGGTGGACCCAGGTCAGCGGGGTCATGTGGTGTCATGTCGGTGTTAACCGCAGCTAATCCCTTTGTGGTTAGCTGGTAGTATTCAGGTTCTATACAAATCCAGTAAACCATGTAGAGAGGACCTCGCCATCGCTCTCCACCTACAGAACCTGCACAATAACAACAACAAATCATTCAAGCATTACCAGTGTTGCCTTGATAATATATAGGCCTATTTATTGTGAATCGAAAATTGATTTACCACGAATTTTAACAGAGACAGCGAAGGTATGGACAGAAGGGTTATATAAACGTGTGCATGTCGTCCGCAACCAGTATAAAGGGTTATATTTCGGTACAGGTGGGTGATGCCATAATTTACAATGTCCCACGATAAGCACGTGTTAATCTCTCATTTGTTTTCAAAGGTTCCGAATGGGCAGCTGATTGACTGGTTTGTTGGTCAGTTTTAGTTCATTGTGTTAATTGTTGTTTAAAGATTTGAATTCAGGCTTAGACATTTTACAATATGAGAAACAGAAGGAGAAAAGAGGGAGAATAAAGGAAACTACATGTACTCCCTCTAGTTTAAAAAATTGGAATGATATACATGCATACATGATATATATGCACATTGAATATGGATGAAATCATATTGTAAAATTGACAAGCCTAAATTGTCTAATTTTGAGTTAAAGTTGTCTCATTCAGCCAGACATTCGTCGCGCCCCTACCGGCCAGAAGGCTACCCACACTTTCTTACCGCCACAACGCTCGCGGATTTCTTATCATCCCAAAGTCCAAAGGTACAGGTGAGGTCCAGGTCTGACCGTTATCTCAAAGTCAATCACATGGGAAAGGAGGGGAGGGGCTGACCGCCAGGTCAGGGGAGGGGAGGGAATACTGATTAAAGAGTGGGAGGGAGAGGGGAGGGGAGATAACCCCGTGACCTGGTCACCACCCAAAGAGATTGGTCAGAGTGGCAGTGGTCACTCTGAGCCTCGTTTTAATAAGTGTCTGTCATTGTTATCCTTTGGCTGATTGGATCTCTAATCTAACCTGTCAATTAATTGGACCAACGGGACCAAAGCCAATCAGCGCAGGACCAGTGTATTTCGTCCTAATCTGTCTAGTATAAGAATAAAGAAAAGATGAAAATCGGTCCCTTCCGAGGCTGGTACTGATTCGAAGCATACATCTCTGTGTGTTGCGTTGATTAATTTCTCGCCCAACTACTGACCCTGAATTATTACGAAGAATGACCCGCATTTCTTCATTGGCGACCATGATTAGGGGCTAGTTAGTTGGTCAGATCAGTATCCGACCTTAGAAGCAAGCAAAAGGAGTCAGGTGAGTGTGCCTTTTTCAAAACTGCCATTGTATTTATGGGTGTTGTATGTTTGGGACTCTGAGCTGGGCTTTTATTGGAAGGTGCATTAGCTGATCACACAAGTATTATCTTACTTTATCCTGTAGAGATAGTATTTTAGACATGCCACCGGCGGAAAGAATTGAGTATGTGGAAGAGTTCCCACAATACCTCGAAGCTGAGGATATTTTCCTAGAGGAGATATTCAATGATGGTTATCCACCGATCGCAGAACCTGAGGATTGGAACGACTGCGTAGGCACCTCTGAAAGTGTGATTCAGTTCAGCAGTGAACAGCTAGACACTATGTCTTACCATTGGGATAAAATGTAATGGGTAAGAATAGGGACTAAAGAGATCAAAATTTTTGTTACGTTGGATCTAGGCAAAAATTAATATTCCAAATTCTCTATATAGAAATAGAATATTCCAAATCAAGCAGGTAATAGTAATTCATCTTTACACATAATCAGCTAATTCAATTACCTCCAAAATGGCGTTGACAACACCCATTCACCGCCGAGGAGGTAAATGCACTCAATGATGCTGATCGTAAAGCACACTATGCGTCAATAGAAGTAGTTAGAAGGCGTATGGAGAGACATGCAACCTTGCTGGGTCCTAACGATGGGACCAACAAAGAATCACTCAGAGAGTGGTTAGAGGGGTTGGACAGAGTTAGAATCACGGTAGGGGCATATGATAACATAGCCATAGAAGCAGTTATATTGTTAGCGCAGGGATCATTAGCACGTTCCATCGAATCTTATGTAGAAGCACGGGGAGATGAACGCACATGGGAGGGTGTAAAACAGGAAATAATTCGCTTGTTTATGGGAGAAGAGGAGACCACTCAACTTAGAGAGAAGTTGAAGGGGATCCATCAACTCCCATACGAAGACATACGAATTTATGGCCGTAAATACCTGGAAACAGCTCTAAGGGCTTATGAACCAGGCATTTTGGCCTTGCCTGTAATTCAGTCACAATTAGCTCGAGATTTTATACGTGGGCTCACCGATAGACAGGTACGGTGCGAGGTATTCTCAACCAGACCAGAGACTTTGGGGGAAGCAATTGACCTGGCGACAACGGCAGCATATACCCATACGTTAGCCGATGCTCCAGCTAGAGGTGAAAGGAGAGAGGAACCTATGGAAATAGGCGCCTTACTCCCAAAACTTCGGACGCCAACCCAAACTCTGACTCCACCGACCCCTACTGGGGAGACCAATGTTGGAACAAAAGCTATGATGGACGAATTAAAAGCATTAAGAAATATGGTAGAACTCTTGGGGAGGGAAAGATCTCAACCTTCATCGGTAACAGTTCATGCACCACCAGTTCAGAACCAGACTCAGTTTCCCTTTGTGCAACCATCCTATTTGCCTACATTTCCGCCTTATAGCGCTCCAAACCCTGCCCCGGTTGCCAATTCTAATCAGGTAGAGTCACAACAGGGTCAGAAAAGGAAGGGAGGGGCACAGAAGGGGGGAAAAAGGTTTAGAGGTAAGAATACTTGCTATGAATGTGGATTGGAGGGACATTTTGCTAGAGAATGCCCTACTCGATTCGCACAAATGAGAGCGGCTGTACGGCCAGACATGGAAGAAGTAATGGATAACAAAATGCAACCCGTTATAGCGGCTATACAAGCATTGACTCCCAGAGTTCCCACAAACCCCTTTGTTCTCCCTTCGGGGGAATAAATTCGCCGGATAAGCGGTTTCGTGTGGCCCTTCCTGTGGCGGGAAGGAAAGCACAAGCACTTATCGACACCGGCGCCACTAGAAGTTTAGTTAAGTATGATTTGTGGAAACATTTCAATAAGGTAAACCACCGACCGTTAATTTTGGAACAAGGTGAACAATTACGGTCACTGAGTGGTCACGCTTTGCAGTCAGAAGGCAGGGCGATAATTAAGGCTGGGGGTAGTCATCTTCCTGTATACGTTGTTAAAAACCTCCAACACGATCTCCTACTAGGGGACGATGCTCTGGACATTTTGGATTCAGTAATCTGGCACAGAAAAAGAATCATACGTCTAGGAGGTAGAGAATATAAAAGTCAAGCGGTAGAAGAAGAAATAGATTCTGAATTTGCTTCCCTCAAAACAGAGGAAGAAATCTGGGAAGAAAGATACCCAGAAGTTTTTGGCAAAAATGGTAAATTAGGCATAGTAAAAGATGTATACATGGAGATTGACACGGGGAATGCCCGCCCTATTAATCAGAGACCTTATCGCCTTCCCTTAAACAAAAAGCTGATAGTAGATAAGGAGATTGACGAAATGCTTGAGTTTGAGTTTGAGTGATTGAACCAAGCTCGTCACCATGGGCTAGTCCCATAACTTTAGTACCTAAGAAAGATGGGGAAACCAGGTTCTGTTCAGATTTTAGAAAATTAAATTCTGTGACCAAGAAAGATGCCCACCCCCTACCAAATATACAAGATATCTTTGATAGTCTAACAGGAGCAGCGATCTTTTCCACTCTAGATCTCAAATCTGGGTATTGGCAAGTCCAAATGCACCCTGAAAGCATAGAGAAAACGGCCTTTGTCTGCCATAGAGGTTTATTTCAATGGCGTAGAATGCCTTTCGGATTAACTAATGCCCTGGCTGTGTTTCAAAGGGCAATGAACCGGATATTCGCCGAATATATTGGGAAATTTCTTGGTATATTCATCGATGACCTGGTGATTTACTCTAAAACACGGGAGGAGCACGAAAAACATCTCAAAATCATTTTTGACACTTTATCCGAACATGGTATTACCATCAAAAAGAGTAAATGTAAATTCTTTCAAGACAAGGTTGATCTTCTGGGCTTTCAGGTGTCTAAACAAGGGATAAATTCACATCCGGACAAAGTCAAAGCCATTCGAGAAATGCTCCCGCCTGACAGTGTGTCCGCCATTAGATCTTTTCTAGGTTGTTGTGGATATTATCGTCAGTGTATTCCTGACTATGCAAGAAATGTAACACCTTTGGTGGCGTTAACAAAGAAACATGCTAGATTTAAATGGGGTCCTGAACAACAAGAAGCGTTCGAAACATTAAAAGACGTTCTTACTTCAGACCAAATCATGGCTCATCCACAACCTGGAAAAGCTTATAAGCTCTATACAGATGCCTGTCAATACGCAGTGGGATCCATACTCGTCCAGTCTGATGAGAATGGAGTGGAAAGACCAGTTCAGTATATTTCAAAACAACTCTCAGGTCCCCAACTCAAATGGGCGACTATAGAAAAGGAGGCTTTTGCCATTATTTATGCTCTAACTAAACTTAGACCATATCTATATGGCAGTGATTTTACCATCTATACTGACCATAAACCCCTCAAATCGCTCTTTCTTGGTGAGGTTAAAAATACAAAAATTCAGCGTTGGGCTGTTTTAATAGCAGAATACGGTGCCCCTATCGAATATAGACAAGGTAAGAACAATGTACGGGCTGATATGTTATCTCGCATAAAGACTCATGAAACTTATGACCAGGGGGAGGGGAACGCTCTCAGTAATTTTGAAGTAGGTGCCCTCGAGGAAACAGAGGAAATCCCCTGGGAGTTTGATCAGCTTGAGCGAGAACAAGTCAGAACAGAGCAGCAACAGATAGCTGAGTATCAGTTGGGCCTAGAGGAGGTGGACGATTACACACTAATCAACGGATTATTGTTTACAATCATGTCCCCACCCAATAAACCAGCTTATCCTAGATTGGTGTTGCCGCAATCAGCTCGTTACAGAGTGATAAGAAGAGCACACACTGAAGTGGGCCATCAGGGAATGAGAAAAACCCTTGATAGGATATTAGAGGCCTACAAGTGGCCTACTATGAGGAAAGATACCCTCCGTGTGTTGAGTAATTGTGATAAGTGTGCAGTAAATCGTGCAGGTCAAGATAAGGTTGCTCCCACAGCTATGCCTATAGCAAGGTACCCAGGTCAGATAGTGGGAATGGATTTATGTGGTCCTTTTCCTGTTTCAGACAATGGGAATCGCTATATTATAGTTGTAATTGATCATTGTAGTGGATGGGCGGAGGTTAAACCTATTGATAGAAAAACTGGGAAAAATATAGCTGACTATCTGGCAAATGAATATGTACCCCGGTACGGGCCCCCAGAGGTAATCATTACTGACAGGGGTCTAGAATTCATGAATCAACAAGTCGAAGGTTATTTAAGATCCATTGGGACGCAAGTCAGACATACTTCTGGCTGGCACCCCCAAACTAACGGTAAGACGGAAAGGTTTAACAAAAGCTTTAAGAATATCCTAAAAAAATTCATCAATGCGCGACCAGCAGAGTGGGAGAATCAACTCGGACCCACACTTTGGGCCCATAGAGTCTCCACCTCTTCAGTCACGAATTTCACTCCCTATTTTCTCACCTTTGGTCGTCAACCCCCGGTCCCCTTTGTTAAGATCTTCCCTGGGCCGGATGGTACAGAACCCCAAGTGTTAAGTGAACGATTACAAGCCCATACAGATGCTTTCCGGGTGGCTGCAGAAAATACTGAAGCTAGCCGTAAGTATAATTATGAGAGGCTTAGAGCTCGGGCAAATGCTGGTGACTTACGTGTAGGTGACTCAGTAGTTGTATTAGCAGGCGCCAGAGCGCCCCTAGATCCTAGATGGGATCATGGGTATACAGTCCTAGGTGTAAGGGGAGCTGTAGTGATCGTAAGAGACCCACAAGGTCAGAGAAAACTAATAAATCGGGAGAGAATAAAATTGGTATCTGGGGATATTGCTTGGGATACAGTTAGGAATAGGCAAAACAGGGCAGGCCAAGGCAGGCGCAATCGGGCGAGAATACGGGCTCGGGCAGCGAGGCCACTCCCCCCTGAACCTCCTGGGCAAAATCTAAATGTTGACCCCAATGCTTTAATACATGAACCTTTGCTTCCACCTGTGAATCAAGTCTATCTCCAGGCGGAAGATCCAGCTGTAGGTGGCGCTGCGGACGTGGAAATGGTACCGGAAGTCGAGGAAGAATTCTATTCAGCCGACGAAGATATGGGTAGTGACGTGGACCAACCAGAGGTTCCGGATCCGCCCCGTCGTCCTCCTTATAATGCTGACCAGAACCAAGCCTTGGTCATTCCACCACCGGCTCCAGCACCGTTCACACCACCTCAGATGAGGTACAGGACTCCTGCAAACATAGAAGAGACTCCAGTTAACCCAACTGGAAGAGCAACACCTAGGACTCCAAGTACTCCTCTACCACCTCCTCATATACCCACCAGGTCTCAGACAAGGGCCTTGATAGCAGCTCCGCGGATTGTGCTCCCACCAGACAATCCTCAGCGTCATTTACATAGGCGTTTCCATGCCAAGCGGAGAGTGCCTGCTAGCCCTAGAGAGCCTAGTCCACTGAAGGAGAGCGAGCCTAAACCTGGAAAGAGAGCAAAAAGAACATCAGCTTCTACTGACCAAGCACCTGACACGCAGGTAACCTCAGCACCAGATGCACAAGATGGCGGTGGGGACAGTGACTAAGGGGTTACTGTTGCTCACCTGTTACCTCATTTGCAGCCAAGCAGACATCTTCGAGGAAGAAGGTGTGCTGGTATACTCGGCTGGGGAGGTAAGGGCCCTCACAGCAACATGGACAGCATTAATGTTCCTCCAGCCCCCTGCTCCTCCGCCTATGGAGTCGTGGCTCCACATCCTTGAAGCTAAGATGGAAGGACTACACGAGCAGCAAGTGGTAGGAATCACCGACCTCAGAACATGGCGGCTTCATGTTCAATTCATCAAGGATCATCTACCCACTCCACCAGTTCGCACGAAGCGAGCTCTGCTAGGAGTGGTAGGAATGATCAGCCGATCGCTCTTCGGTACAGCTACCACAGACCAAATCGACGAGCTCCGAGCGGCAGTAGAGGCATCGCAGGCAGGCCTCAGTGTGATGTCTCACTTCCAGTCAGAGATGGTTTCTGTGGTAAACCAGACCCGTCTGTTCCTACGAGAGAATCGAGTCGACATCCAAAACCTGCAAGAGATAAGCCAAAATCTGACTGACCAGGTATCTGAAATTGTTCATCATTTAAATGGTTTTTCTAGAGATATTCATCGTATGCATATGAGAAGAGAGGTTGATCAGGCCCTAAGCCAAGTTGACCGCATTATGCTGGTATATTATAGGCAAATTGATTTATTCCATCGCCAGAGAACACACCTAGAGCACGGGTACTTGACTGATGAAATATTACCTGAAGTACATTTAAATGAAATTCTTCACCAATTGAGTGAGAGGGGACACCAACCGATAGACGATGTTCGTTGGTACTACAGAAGTGTACAAGTTCAAATCATATCTGAGTCAGACGAGCAATTAGTTTATCAGGTGGTCATCCCTGCAGTTTCGGCTACTAAGTATTTACACTATAAACTAAGGTATTTCCCTACCCCTTATGGGCCATCCTACCTCAAAATCATCAAGGGCATCGCTGAATTAGCGATGGACAGTGTCTCTAGTGGTGCCTCTTTTGTTCCTAACCACTGCATGGGATACAGCCCGGCTGTATGTTCCTCTGCGTTGGAGAACCTAAAACCAACATGTGAAACAGAAATAATTTTAGGCAAAGGTCCAGTAAAGTGTCAGATAGAGATTAAGAAGCGTGGCAATGTCAGTAACGAAATATTCAGAGATTTTGAACAACTGTCATCGGTTATCCTTGCAGTATACTTTCCAGTCGAGACTGTATTAAGGTGTATCAGTAAGAAACCTATAAGAAATGTTTTTACCAAACACACACGGGTCACGGTAAACAGTGGCTGCGTCTTATATAGTGAAGATTGGAGGGTGCGCAGCATCGAGCAACATAATTCCACGATCAGAATTCCACCCCCCAAAGCCCTGTCCCTACCCTCTCTCAACTTAACCTATAGAAAGTTCGAAGACTATCCTGAGCTGAAGCAACAACTCCAGTTCAACAGCAGAATCGACGTCCCCCTAATTTCTCTGACCGATATTCCCCTTCCTCCTATGGTACAACCTTTTTCCTTCTCCGCATCTACCACATGGGGATTCGCGACCCTCATGCTCACCCTAGCAATCGTGATTGGATTGATAGGAGTGGTGGTGTATGTGAAGAGGAAGAGAGACGGCTCTTGCCTCCCTCTCTTAGGTAAACGTCCTAACCAGAGTCTAGATAGACTACCCAGTAAACCTTCTGCCCCTCTTCCCTCCTTCCCCAATGTCTTTTCTAATTTATACCCATCCCAACAGCAACCCGCTGAAGAGATTCCACTGCAAGATTCTGAACCCCAGTCCCTTGGCGGTACTGACGATCTCGAAAACCCGGAGACCCAACCCCTCCAAACTGACCCCTTATCCGCCTTTAGACAGAATACACCCCCAAAACCTCCTCGATCGATGGATATGAAGCAAAGATCTGCAGTACCCCGTGGAGTAGTGTGTTAAAACAACGACTCAGATGAATATGTGGTGTGAGAAAAAATTAAGCCGATATAATGTTAGTCTTTAGTGCAAATGTGAGCAGATTCTGATTTTAAAATGTTTTGTAGTGCTAATTTAATTGGAATCTAATGGTAATAATTACAAAGGAGGTGTTGTCACGAAAGCTGTTTAGTTTACTCTAAAGCAGGCCTAGTGCTGGACTGTGGACAAAGTCCTCACCCCTTTCGTAGAATTTAATTAATTGGTCTAGTCACCAATTCCTACCTAGTAAGTACGCCCGGTGTTAGCTTGCAGTGGGACGCACTCTTCTGCTCAAGTTAGGGTGAGAAAGCTAGCTGTTATGTGAAGGAATAAGCCACCACTTGAGAGAGGACGATGAAGGACCCGTTCTCTGAAAGTAGGGTGAAGCAAAGATGGGAGGTTGTCACGTTGTTGATGGAGTAGTGATACCACGGAGACCAGCCTAGGAACGGTCGGTAGTCGCTAGACTGATGTGCACACCTCAGCGGGCCATTTTTGGGTCGAGAGAAGGGCTGAAAATATAAAAGAATCTTGTCAGTCTTCTAGACCAGAGAAGCCAGGCTCCCAAAGGAAATGTATAAGTATGTACCAGTGTCGCCACCTTGAGGATGTTCACGGCGACAGGTACCTAGAAAGTGTATAAGATACATGCTGCCACCTTACGGTAGTTAAGTAGTGATAGGCAGCCCAAAAACGAGTAAAAATATAAGGCAATATTCAAAGACTGCGTGAAAATGCCTGAGACGTTTCTACGGGGAGAACCCAAAGACAAGCAAAGCCGAGATATTGATGAACAATACATTAAACTCAAAAGACAGTGCGGTAATACGCCACCTAGTGAAAACTCTTAAGAGACTGTGTTTACAAATTATCCGAGGCGGGTTCGCCGTGCCTCAGTAATAATTTTACGCTAAGGCATTGTAAAATCTTTAGCTATTATTTTGATTTAGGGGAGTTGATTTTTCCTCTGTACTTCTCTAGATTGTCCTATTTTTGCATTTTTCAATTGTATAAACATGTAGGTACTTACGGGAGAAAGGGAGCCTCGATCCACATAGGGATGGCCGCTGTGAATTCGTCTGGCGGGCCAAAGGTTAAAAATCCAGTAGTTAAAAATGCCGGATCGAGGTGCCCCAACGTAAATAAAGGTCTCTCATGTGGAATTAGATATCGGGCATCAAAACTTCCAAATCTAATGAAGCAAGAGGGAAGAATTTGACTGGGGATGGCAGTGGATTCGTGAGTGGAAGAAAAGTGAAGCCCACTTATGGTTCTAGGTCGGGGGTTCCGGTTCGGCAGAACTCGGTCAGCCAAGGGGGGTCGCCGCTCGGTGATACTCGGGGTTGCTCGGGGGTTGTCGGCCAGAAACTAAAATGAGGGTTGCGTCGATGTGTTGTCTGCTCCTTAGAGTGGTTCGGAGAACTATGTTGTACACAGTTCTCCGAACCAAATGAGATTGGGACATATGTAAAATTGACAAGCCTAAATTGTCTAATTTTGAGTTAAAGTTGTCTCATTCAGCCAGACATTCGTCGCGCCCCTACCCGCCAGAAGGCTACCCACACTTTCTTACCGCCACAACGCTCGCGGATTTCTTATCATCCCAAAGTCCAAAGGTACAGGTGAGGTCCAGGTCTGACCGTTATCTCAAAGTCAATCACATGGGAAAGGAGGGGAGGGGCTGACCGCCAGGTCAGGGGAGGGGAGGGAATACTGATTAAAGAGTGGGAGGGAGAGGGGAGGGGAGATAACCCCATGACCTGGTCACCACCCAAAGAGATTGGTCAGAGTGGCAGTGGTCACTCTGAGCCTCATTTTAATAAGTGTCTGTCATTGTTATCCTTTGGCTGATTGGATCTCTAATCTAACCTGTCAATTAATTGGACCAACGGGACCAAAGCCAATCAGCGCAGGACCAGTGTATTTCGTCCTAATCTGTCTAGTATAAGAATAAAGAAAAGATGAAAATCGGTCTCTTCCGAGGCTGGTACTGATTCGAAGCATACATCTCTGTGTGTTGCATTGATTAATTTCTCGCCCAACTACTGACCCTGAATTATTACGAAGAATGACCCGCATTTCTTCAATATTATAGGCTATTATTACTTTTATCAATGTTGACTTTTAAAATCAGAATCTTGCCGATCTATATGAAATGTAATTAATGGTATTTTTATTTGTAAACATCAACCATTGCCGATCCCGATTTACCTGTTGGGACAATATCAAATACATTAACAAGATCCGTATTCTTTCTCTCATCTGACCACAGGGAAACATGTATCCAGTGGTGGTCAGTATACGAAGTTTGCAAGGGTTTGTTTGCAAACTCTTGCCTTAAAGGTGTAGCACAAACGTCCTGTAGCTTAGGTGAAAGAGTATCATAATTTAACGTGCATTGTGTCATTACAAGTTCTTGCGCTTGTGGATCATATGTTGGCAAAAACAGATCTGGATGAGTCACTAAAATGTCATTGTCTGTTTTCTTTACCAGGCCTCGGATCATTCTTTCAAACCTCGTTACAACCCATTCATCCACCCCGAGTGTCGCATTAACTGAGGCAGCGTTTAAATCTTGACTTGTTTTACCTGAAGCTTTCTGCCTCATGTATTTGGAATACTGATCATCCAGAAAGTTAGGTCCTGTCCCATTCATTGCATCTTCTGGGTAGGCCATGGCAGATTTTGGCAAGTTCCGAAGAATCTGGCGGAAGAAAGGATGTGCAGGTCTACATCCCAAAATACCATTTTGTATTTTGGGCTCATCAATTTGATAATAAAAATATGGATGAACATGCGGTTCCTCTGACACAAAGCAAGTCACATTGTCCGTCCAAGTTGCCATTGGACGTAAGGCTTCCATGTCCATATCTACGTAGACACCTCCATAATGCGCTATTATGAAGTATCTTAACTGAAAATGAATCATATATATGGTCAAACTGTTGTTGAAATAGAGAGAGACAGACTGTATGAATTGAATTAAAGCTTGGTTTGGAAGTTTAATTTTGAATTAATGAAAGTCTCGTACTAACATTCCACGACAACATTTTTGTTTAACATCCCAAATATGATTGTGGATACAAAGCTTCTGATCTCAAATAAACTTCTAAGCATACAAACACATTCATTGTTAAATTATAGATATATCTATGTATATATTTGTGTTGTATGCAATCAATACACATATTTTGCAACATCCATGCTTTTACGCAGGATTGTTTAAGTGTACTAATTATAAAATAATCCAGTTATTATATTCGCAGTTCGATACGACTTTACCATGGTATCAGAGCAATAATAACTTCTCTTACAGCATCTGCTTTCATTAGCAGCTGAGGGTAGTTGTCAAACATATCCAGGTATTGTGGATAATGGACCTGGATTAATCTTCTACCATTTTCCAGTGTCCAAAACCAGTGTTGCCACGAAGGATTAAGTGCCAGCCACGAGTAGATCCAAGTGAAGAAAATTCCCGGCACATCCTCAGTATCCCAAATCTGGTGAATGATACGAGGGATGCCTTTAAATCCAATATTAATCATCTCTGGCTTTGATCTCTCGTGTTGTTTAGATGCATGCGTTGTATTCGATGGCCTTGTCTCATCTGGTTTGGGCATAGCTCCTGTAATAGATTATTAAACGAGCTAAAAATTGATGAAAATAATTTGATGAAACCTTGCCTCCCGCACATGAAATTTCTTAATTGCTAAGACCGATCAGTTCTAATGGCCAGTTTTATATTAACCGCTCATCCACGGATATTATTACGCCGGAACAGCTTGCTCAAAGTTAATGGGACTAGTGAAAATCTTAGGAACTGTTTCAACAAATACAAATTTAGATGAGGGAGTTTGTCGAAAATAAGTATCATGTTCCCATAATTTGATGCACTGTCCGTGATGAAATTTGCAATATGAAGCATAATGCATGATCGTGTAATGCGTTTGTAATATAATTTAAACTATACCTGAGACATGTCTGATACCCATGTTGTGTCTCTTATTTATTCAGTGTTTCTCAAACTGCTATGCATGATCAAGTTTAAATTCCCTCAAGCAACGTCCTACTTTGCGAATTATGATAATGGCCGGGGGCTCTATATAGCCTGATTAAAACAGCAGATATAATATTACTAAGATATAATATTACTAAATTATAAAGAGTTCAGGACATTCTATCAAGATACGACTATTATAAAAATGATTTAAAATTGGAAAGAAAAAGAAATATGAACCTGGTTTGAAGTTTGAAAGTGTTGTGTTTCGCTCTGTTCTGTCAGAGTATTTCTTCAAAGATGAAAGTTGAGCTCTCTGTTTTACTGTTTGGTTTCTTTCTCGACCTGCCCTTATTAAACCCGAGGCAATACGAAGCTTCCGTCCAGTTTTCGTTCTTAGTGTAAAATGAATATGTCTATCGCTGCTACTTTTGGTAACTACAATACTTGGGGTTTCAAGCGTGTTGTGTATGCCATGCCCCGTGTTTTGATTTTTATCCAAGGCAAGTGACCGATATACGAACTTCGCGTCATTGACGCCAACGTGGCGCACAACCATATTATGTTTTCTCAGTGGCTTGTATTCCTTTCCGTCAGGATATTCTAGATAAATCAAGCACAATGTCCAGTACATGAAAGTAATTATGAAAAATGACACCACTCTCTTTGTAGTGATCATTAATTTTCTACGCAGCCAGAACCGCCTTATAAGTGAACAAATCCTATTTTCCATTTTCAATCAGATGTATGAGATGACGTTCCTATTGCGATGACTAATGTCCAGAATAATATTTGTAGTATAACGAAAAGATATGGGCAGTAAATCCTAAACCTCTCTGCCATTTCCATCCCTATCGGAGATGTATCCTTACTCTTTAGTCCTGATACAGAGTAATCCTACGAAGATGAACACAGTTGAGTCAATATGGACAGTCATGTAGCGACGAATAATGTGTCACATTGTGACCATGCATCGTTTTGACCCGCGAGGATGCATTCTGATATATTAATGCGACGTGTGCTTTCTTAATCAGATCACATCGTAAACGTTCACAGAGCCCAGTAATAATTATTGATTGACAACGAATACACTATCTCGCCTCGTGCAATGTGTAGGCCCTATGCATTGGCTGAAGTGAAAGTCCATAGAACTCCCCGTTAATATTGTTAATATTCTCTTTCGTAGAATATTAAGCACTTATTGGACGAGTTGCCGCACGGCGCGTAAATAAAGGACGAGATCGGAGATCGAGTCCTTTATTTACGTGTCCGTGCGGCAACGAGTCCTATAAGTTGATTATTATACATGCCTAGATTTGCATGTAAAACGTGCTTAATCAAAAAGATGATAACATAATTTACCATAATATCTGGTTTTCATATGAGAAAGGTAACTAGAAACAGTTGAAACAAGGAGGAAGAAAGCACTCGCACTGGCAAACTTGCGTCGGCAACCTTGCGTCGGCAAACTTGCGCCACCAAACTTGCGTCGGCATGACAACGTGCAGGTAATGTACTAGTCCAATACCACGTTACAAGTAATGTGTGGCTGTCAGGGCCTCGGTAGTGAATGCGTGTATAATAATGTAAATTGATACACAAGCAATGTTACCTGCATCTTGCTGGAGCATCGTGCTAATGGGTACAGTACACAATACTAGCCCATGTCTTGTTCTATGCATGACAGAGTATCTTATAATGTCATAATTATCTCAACTATCTGCGGTTTTGAATCTCCTTAAGTGTGGATCGGATGCATTACACAAATATATGAATGGAGACGCCCATTTTTGGAAAGTTAGGATAGTAATGATTGTATCGACGAAGCTTATTCTCTTTGTAATTACCTCGAATAACGATACACAGTGAGTCACTTTTTTCTGTCACCAAGTTGGCATTTTCCTCACCGTCTATGCCATATGTTGAAATGTTGATGTTCTTAACCTCTGTTGCCATTAAAAATGATCATTCAAGAGAGGGTTTATCTTTAGGTGAAAGAAGTTTTATCTATAGTGAAAGAAGTTTTATATATAGGTGAAAGATTACACAACAGACAGACTTCAAAAGGAATAATTGATTTATAATTCATTTTTCTATCCCAATTGCTTATGGAAAACATATTGCCGGCAAAGATCTGTGGTGCCTATCGTTTCCTGATTTATATCACGCAAAGTTAATTTCTGATGAATATTGAATTAATTCAGACTGTGTAGAACTTTTAGCTATCTTTGATTTCACGTCCAATGTATCATAACACGGTTATTAACCAACTATTTAAAGTTGCAGCCTTCGTATTTCCGTTAATAATATTGGATATCAGATATGAAGCGTCTGAATCCAAACAAGTGTTATTTAGCATTGCTTAAACAAGATAGAGGAGTTAACATTTAATGTGAAAGCCAAGACTGCGACTGTCTATAGCAATACTCATGGCAGTACTATTAGTATTCTTGGTGTTACCTGTGACAGTATTTTCGGCATGTAGTACACTTGGCGGTACCCTTGGCAGTTCTCTTGGCGACACAATTCCCCAGGATTTTCTTTTTCTGGCGGAAAATTTTCTTTTCTGGCGGAAAATTAAGTCTAGAAGGGGTGGGGGCGGGGGTGAGACAAAAGAGGTTAAAAACGACCTTATACACTGCTTTTTAATAATAAATGGGTTTGAATGTCTATATTTTGTTGTTTTATCGCCTACAGATTATATTTACACAAGGTCAGTGAATTTGCAAAAGAGTTTCGACGATTCCAAAGTGGGGTCTGGTCTAGAGCCTACCCTTCTGGTAGGTTCCATATCTCTAGCTACCAGAGGCATACTTGCCGTTTCCCATGGTTACATGGGTGTCAAGGCTTCCGTGCATCTTCCGTGGGTCACGTAACGTCTTCTATGTAATTTTTACGAATTTTACAACAACTGATTCTGCACCCCAGTTTACCTGCTTCACGGAAGATTTGCATCTTTTAACAGAATTTAGTTCCGTAAAAAAAAATGGTTTGTTTGTATGCACCCCCCCCCCCCCCTTGTCTGAAATAACCTTTCATAGACATCCTTCAAATTGTGTTCGAAAGGGGCCAGGTAAATGATGGCCAGAACAGAAATACAATGGGTTCACATTTCAGGGCATTCAATTCAATTCAATTCAAATTCAATTCAAAGCATCTTTTATTCATACGTGAAAGGTGTACAAAAAGAAGACACTGACGGCATGTTCCTGACTATTTGGTAATGATAAAAAAACAAATGATAAACAAAATCTAAACCAACCAACCTGCGGTAATCATTAAGTATAAATGTTAACATCATTAGAAAACTATTTCACATGACAAAAGCACATTGAAATAATTAGTTATCTCTTATGAACGCGGTTTTATGACAAAAAGTAGCAAATAGTCACTGGAAATTCACATTTTTACCAAGAATAATTTGGCAAAACCTATGGCAAAGCCTGAGAAAAAGTATTACAGTCATCACTTATTCATAATTGCTTCCTAAAAGTGCATACAAATTACAAATACGATGCAACTGCCAGACACAATTCGGTTGGTGAGGGGAAGGTCCCTGACGCCTCTTATCTTAATGAGTTAAGTGATACCAGCTGGATGGGACAGGGTATATATGTCACTATATGTACCTCCTGTCTCGCTCCTAGTTCACATCCCTTTACCATACACTGGGGCAGCACCTTATGGTCAAGTTACTTCTCTATCAGATTTGAATTCCCCAATGGAACCTCTGCCAGATTCTTCATTAACAAATATCAATTAATCTAATGAATATATAGCGTTGGTATTCTACACAAATGTTCTTACTTATGCATGTCATCGAAAACTACAAACGATTTCTAAATGACATATATACTCAAACAGTGACCTTAGCCACTTTAAAGCAAATTGATGTAACTGATAAATGTAACCAGGTATAGCCAGATACTTGTTAATACTTGATAATTTTCCTGGGGTAGCATGCCCGCTGGACCCCCGTAACGTTGCCATTCACTGTATACATGTACATAGTCATACCATACATAAAAACAATCGCCAGGTTGGCAACCATAAATATTTGTTTAACATTCGGATATCTCTTTGGTCTTGTAGGTGGAAAGGTGTGGCGAGCCCCCCCCCCCCCCCCCACACACACACACATGGTCACTATAGCCTATTGATTTGGTTATAACCAACATTTTAAAAAGTAAAAGCAGTCAGAGGGAAGGTGGTTTAAGTTGCACCTCTGGTCACACGTCCTATTTGTTTGGTTTAGTTATTTCTTATTATTTCCGGAATTCATCATTCAATTTAAAGTTGTTTTATAATAAGTGTTAATGTATACGTGATAAGAGTGTACAGCGTGTAATGTAAACCTGAAACGCCGTATTTTACTTTACCAAAAGTGACGAAAGAAAAATACATATTCGCCCCGAGTTATTTCACCCTCGCAGTGTGTACAAAACATATTGATGGAATGCTGCGTATAGCTGTCATCTGATGGCCTTATAACGACGTTAGGGGGTACAGTGTGCGTCAATCATCACTGAAATGAGCGATGAGTGATATTACCAGAACACCCCAGTACCATAAATGTCATATGAACCATTAAATACACTTCGGTCCATTTACTGAGTGACTATTCCTGAAGTTGCATTATGATTCGTTTCAATATTTAAGGTTAGGCGGAAGTCCTTGCGGGTGGAAGTTTGCAGCATCCACTCGAGATGGCAGAGTGTTTCGTGTACAGAGTAAAATATCATCAGATGAAGGAAACCTGATCCCCATTAATCTGAATTATGAACGATACGGATATGGGTCCAGATCTGTTGATGATGAGTCTTGCTTCGAGACATTTTCCTGCAGAAAATTGTCAATAGTTTACATCTCCAGCATCTAGGGGACAAACTCACGGATAATTTTAAAGCCAATCCTTTACCAACACTATATATCTTATTATATTGTTTATAATCTCCTGGGTAAGACCATAAAGTGCCTTTCTGTCTCTTTTTTCTGTCTGTCTCTCTCCCTACTTCTCTATCTCTATTTCCTGGGTATGATCATAAACTGCCTCCCTTTCCGCTCTCCCGCCCTTGATATAACCATATTAAATGTGTTGATAAGGGCGTAAAGCAACCAATCTCACTCACTCACTCTTCGGAAGTGTTCCTCTTTAGCTCTCTTTCCAGTTACATCTCAGCTGAAGACTGAAGACTTTTTTTGTAGCTTGCCAGAGATAAGTCATGCTAAAAATCCTGACACTGATTAATTCATTTATATGACATTGACTTCCTCGTTTGTTAATTTGAAGTGCCTTTTGCTATAAGTTGGTTTAATTTGGACATTGGAGAACTATTGTGAAAGGAGAATTAAATTGATTCCGACTTAGGCAGACTGTATTATTGTGTTAACCGCCTGGATGAGTCTACGGAGGTGTTGACATATTGAATATAAACACCCGGTGTAGGGGCAAAATTGATTCCGACTTCACTAGATCTCGGGACATATGTTTCGTTTTAAAAATCATTTTTATTCTCTCACTTTCTTCTCCATTTTCCAAGTCTTCTTCTTTCTATTCTCAACTTCCTTGTTCTCTCCCTTCTCGTGCCTGTTCCAAGTTCCTTTACAGCTGTTCTCTCCATCATCGTTGTCTTGTCTTGTATCTGCTCATATCTCCTTCTATCTGCTCATATTTCACTTTCTCTGTCGGTCCTCTCTTCTTCATTATGTGACTGTAGTACTTAATTAGGTTCATTTCGGTTTGCGAGGATTTATGCTTAAAGTTGGCGTATTTAACAAGTTATCAGTCGGGGGTATCTTATTTCCTGGAGGAGACAAGGTCTCGCTTGGATTAGGATCCGGCTGGATATCCAAAAGATTATCATACTCCACCATTCCACCATTTTCTGGTTCGACATACGGACTTGAAGCTGTACAAATCGAAGGGTATTGAGAGGTCAGTAGTTAATTGTGATTCGTTCATCGCTTCAACCTCAGATTTCGAATAAATCGACGACGATGGATTCTTACCATAATATATATATATACTGGCAAAACTGGACCGATTCAAGCACTGAATCATACTGAATCATACCGTATTTACTTTAGTATCTATCATTCTTTGTTATAAAGCTGTACTGGATTTCCCTCCTTTTCTTGGGCTCGATCTAGTTTGGATACTATTGGATGCATTCACCAGATCAGTCTTAACCTTATCAATCTTAACCTTACCATTTCGTCGGCTAGCTGGGTATTTTTTATTTTCCAAGTCAAGGACCCTCATTTGCAACTGGTCATTCAAGTTGGTTGTCTCTTCTAAAGTTTCCACGGACGAATCTTTTTCCTCCTTGGTATTTAATATCTTCCTCGCCATAAACTGCATCGTTATAGATATATCTTACCTCGGCGAGAGTTTCCTCGGTGACTTTACTTTGGCCGGAAGTGTTAAACAGAATTGGACCAGCAATATATATTGATCTTCACAGCATCATATGGCCTTCCATATATATAGGCCTCGATACCATAAGGGTTTGGTGAAAATATATATTAGGCTGAATGTGCCTGCCTTTCTCTCCCAAATCCTCCATGGTCCTCTCAGCTTCCTCCTTTTTAAAACCATTGCGACCGCCAGGATCAGAGAGATGGGAACTCCTATCAACCAGTGTATCGCATGACCTTAAAGACTGACGCACACATGGCCGATTTGGCTCCCTATTGCCCCACGCTTTGGGTCTCCTGATGAAGCTTAGGATTTCATTTCAAATCCTGATTTATTTTTTTGAAATAACATAAATCATGGTTTGAAATAAAATCTTAGGATTCAGAAGGAGATCCAAATCGTGGGGCAATAGGGAGCTAAATTGTGTGCGTCAGCCTTTATGGGGCACCTCCAACCCATCATTAGAGGTGTTTGTTCCTCAGTCATGTGCCTCGACATTTTAGTCCTGAAAACCCTTTTTCCAGCAGTATTTAGTGATGTGCTCCTACAACAGCAAAATGGACAATGCATACCATCTGTAAATATGCTTACTGCCATCCTTTAAAGGTCAAGTGTAAAGGTTTTTTATTTGATGTTTAATACATTCGGGGGAAAATTTTGAAATGATTTAAAAAGTTATAGCTTCCTACTTAATGAATTAAACCAGTGGGAGGTGTTAAAGCGCTACCAAAACAAAAGTATAAATCTTGGATCGGTGAGAATGAACGATACACCGAATCACACAAATCTCATTTCACCGAAATAGTATTGTTATACACTAGAAGTACCCCCCACCCCCTGTATCACAGGTAGTAATTGATCAATTAAGTCTCGAGGGGTAGTGCAAACGTAAATAAATAGATACAAATATGGGCCGAAATATATTTCGCCTTTGCTCTACTAGTGTTATTATTATAGGCCTACAGCTAATGCTAGCTGGTCCCCCTTTTTGTAGTTGCCACTTAAGCAAATAAAAAATGTCTCTATCATGATGTCTTGTTCAAAGCTATGGTTATATCTTACAGAAGAGCTAGTGACATACATATAACGAGGATGACCATTAGAAAGATAATGTTAAATGAGTATTATCTCCCAGTACTAAGAACGTTTACCTCAATGTAAATTGGGCCAGTAAGCCTATGAACTAAAATTCATTTAATTTCCTTCTTCTTGAGTCACTAACATTACATGCCAGGAATTAGAAAGGGGGATGAGAAGGACAGTTTTATTCTGATATTCACAAGAGCGTACTTATTTGAATAGTCCACGATACTATTCAATACTAGGGGCATTTTCTATTTCTGTCTTAAATGTGGGCTATTTGAGAGGATTGGTGAAGGCGAATAGTGCGTTTTCCGAAAATCTGACGCAAATATAAGACCTCCCGACGCACATTATTGCATCATACACAGCTTAAAACATTGTTTATGATAAGTACATCCATTATATTCCTTGAAAAATCTCCAACTAATTCTTCCCAGCCCAATAATGGGGTAAGGATGATAAGAAAAGTGTGTTGGGCAAAAGTATTATAGAGCGTGCAAAGATGGCCCTCGCTGACATCTAAGGAGCTGAAACTTTGGATTTCTGTGTTTCTTGTATTAGACAGTGCAAGTGGTTCAAATTGATATGGTCAGACTGGCGTATGCATATCAAAGTTTAAAATTTCCTCATGGTTTTCCATTGACGATTCCATCCTTATTGATGTAATGGAATTACACATCCTAATGCTGCTGAGGGTAGCGTTAGACTGGTCGCGCCTTGGGCATGGATGACGTCACAGCGCTGATGTACGAATACACATGCTAAACCAAAACAAAGCTAGCCCCATTTGCTCGCTCATAAAAAAGCTGTGAAAAACGGGCCTTAGTGTATTCTTTTCGGATTTTTTAACATTTGAAGTCATTATTACACCCACCACCCATGTAAAACCGCTTTCATCTCGATTTTTATAATTTTCTTTACACTTCACCTTTAATAGTTTGATATCTTGATGTTGGTGTACAGAGACGCCGCATTCAGGGAGCGTATTATCAGGCTGACACAACTTGTCAAAAACTGCTTCATAAAGGCCCATTTCAGGCATTGTCGATTTCCTTTGTGAATAATCAATGGCTTTTGATGCACCACCAATATCCAATTTATCAACTTGCTGAGGCATTACTACAGATTTGTTCTCCTTATTAGGTTTCAATGGAGGTGGGTTATATGGTAGTAGGCCTACTTTACTCCTTCTTTAGTTTATAATTATGTAACTTTTAAACTCGAAACTATTTTTAGTCTGTCTGCGGTAATTGCAGGTGGCCTATAACATTGGCATTAAGTAATATTCACCGATGGTATATTAGATGGAGTTTAATGAGAAACAGGGGTAAACGAATTATGAGTAAATTATTGCTCATTTGATAAGATTCGATTAACTAGCATTTTAACTATGAATACACACAGATAGATTATAATCTGTATTGGCGTTAACCCTTGGGACCCCTTGCATTTGAAATAATGAAAAACACGCCAATACATGAAACCCAGGTAACAATTTACGTTAAAACAACGTTGGTTAACGTCAATTTAAAGTTAATTTAGCAACGTTAACTTTTTTATGTGAATTTAAACTTAACTTCACGTGGATTAAGTTCACGTTATCATTTCAGCGTTAAGCAAACATTAACTTAGAGTGAACATTCTTGATGTTCACTTCTCAACGTTAATTTGATGATGACTTAACATCAATATTTTGACATCAATAAACTTGCGTATTATCAACATTAATTTTCTGTTAGTAAATTGACGTCAAACTATCAACATTAACTTACTGGTTAAGTTAACATTTACATATTGACATCAAATTATTTATGTTGATTTAATGGTAACTTAACATTGATATATGAACATGAATATACTTGCCTTTCATCAACATATTAACTGTCCGTTAATATCTTTTATGGAAATTCATTAACATTAACTCATTGGTGTATCAATGTTTTTACTTTTGACATAAATTTATCAACATTAAATCACTGGTCAATTAACATTATTGATATTAATGTGAAAGAAATTATTCAGGATGTCACATGTGATGTGTTTAAGGAAAATGAGTCACAAGTCGCAAAATTGGTGTTTTTCAAAGTTGTTTACTTAAAAGATTTCTTCGTTGGAATATTTTCATTTTTGGGGTGTTTAGTCATTGTGGTTGTATGAATACAAGACTTCAATTTCAAGACTGTTTATTAATTATATCAGTGCGTTATTTAGATCATCCTATTGAGTATATTTGGCTACTTTACTAATAATATCCACCTAGAAATATTGCAAACTTTTTTTTTTAAATTAAAAATATAATTATGACTAAAAAGACAAAAGTATTTATTAGATGTCCTTAATGTTTACACTCAATGGAATCGGCTTGGTCTCATCTTTTCAAATATGATATGTCAACATCCAATTTACGCTAAGGTGGCTCGCACTCTATAGCACATTGCATCCCACCAGTGGTTTACCTAAGGTGGCCCGCCACTCTTCAGCACATGGCAAACGACCGTTGGGTGGTGGGGGTGGGTGGGCGGGTGGCTGGGTGGGACAAGGGGGAGGGGTGTGGGTGATGCCACTGGCTTTCAACCACTGAGCCCCTGCGTCTCCCTAGTTACAATCTAACCGTCAAGGAAGGAAGAACACTTCAAATTGGCTGCTAATGTAAGTCACCTCTTATTCATTTCTCTAACTCTCTATATCGATATTGAACAGTATACTTTGGTTATATCATGGTGATGTCCTGCCTCTCACTTAGCTCTCTAAATAGCACCAGTGGCATTGATAAGATAATGTTAGAATTAAAGACAACCAACAGGCATTTACATCTTGGTATACTTTTTTAAATATCAGATGCTATGTAATCAATAACTTTCTTTTTATTTACAGGATCTACATCAATGTATCCATGGCCGGTTTTGTCCCAAAGAGTTGGAGCCACATAAATCAATGATATATAAATTTCATTGGTTCTAGGACTGGGTATTTTCTATACAGCTTCCAGGTTGGATGAAGTATAAGTCAGGATATCTCTTGACTTTAAGTTGCTGGTTGGTATGAGGTACATATTTTTTAAAAACTAGAGTCTTCTGGAGTCATATTTACATCACATTTCAGGAATCTAAGAATCTAAGATCATTAAACTTTTAGTGAAGCCTTATAAAAAGCTCAGACGTATACATGTATACTCATTCAAAAATACATCCCTTCTAACTTAGATACAGCATAGAGTTTCATAGAAAGCTAGGGTTATAATAGTGCATTAGATATCGCATAAAACTTCCCTTCCCCTCCCTACACACCCACCCTAATCCTCCTACCACCCCACCCTTCAATCTCCTCTCCCTTGGGACCCAGTAAGCAAGCAAGGGTATGGACGGTTATAGAAACAACAACCAGGCATTATAATTAGCACTGGAAACAAAGGATTCTTAGTTCTGGCGGGAACTATTGGCAGGGATACTTGATATAATGTTAATTGCTCCGTCTACATATTATATCACTGTTGTGGTTACATTATTCGATGGCTTTATACATAACCATGATTTATATTTTAGGGGACAAGAAGACATCCTGCCAAACAGATGGTTCAAACATCTGAAGAAATCGAAACTAAAGCTAAATACAGTAAGTCTTTTAATACTCACTATACTTTAATTTGGATTTGGTAAACAAGAAAGATATTCCCATTGTGAATTAGTTCTCAATACACAGATTCATTTAATTTATGAACTAGGTACATGATTTAATCGTTGATCTTTCATCTCAAAGACTTCTTCGTATATTAATAACATTCAATAAAATTGATATGTCAATACTTATCATTGTCAAACTTTTATTCTTCTAGAGATGAGTTTAAGATCTACAGTCTCTTTGATGACATAAGAATGGAGGCCAGAAAAGAAGTAGACTGGAGTACCCACTGAAGAATAAGGGAAAATACTATCCACACCATGAAATGGAATATGCCTGGGGAATCTGTTGAACAATTTGATAAAAAGTGATGTTACTTCAATATTCAGAACTGATGAAGCTATAGTAATAATAAAAGCAATAATAAAATAAACTAGGTTTTGAAAACCTTACCCTCCCCCACCACAATATGATCAATACGTAAAGATTCACGTTAATATCAACGTTAAGATTCACGTTAATATTGACGTTAAGATTCACGTTAATAGTGACGTTAAGATTCACGTTAATATTGACGTTAAGATTCACGTTAATATTGACGTTTAGATTGCGCAAAATCTATGGCAAGATTCACGTTAATATTGACGTTAATATTGCGCAAAGTCTATGGTAAGATTCACGTTAATATTGACGTTATTATTGCGCAAAGTTGAGTCCACACATTCACGTGAAGATTAACGTTAACCATTGACGTATAGTTGCTCTAAAATGTTGGTGAAATCGGCGTTAAGTTAACGTCAGTTTGTTACCTGGGAAGGTTAGATAGAAAAATGTATATTGTAGTTCATTGTTTGCCTACTTTACCCCTACTAATCTAGTATTTCGCTAATCTAATGTCACTAATTCCCTAGTTTTGAATGCGTAGCGAATTCCATACAAGTTTGATTTGCAATATCAAGTAGGAAGATTTTCCCTGGTCTAGTATTCCATAAATCTTTAAAATCCTGAATAAAACATTCATTAATTAATGTTTCACCTAATTGGATGCATTAATCAAATACGTTGTTATATCGAGTGTAACATAAAGGAAACGATGTTGTAAGATTGAAGAAGTAGGCTTGGTTATTGTGGAGCAATGAGAGTATATAAAATTAAATTTTAGGGAGGTTAATACGTTATGACTCAATGAGATATAACAACATTATCCCGACAGCTAGAGGAAGGAATTAATGGAAAGTAAGTTGCAAGTATGTTTATATCTTATTTTTATAATTTCGCATTTATAGTTTTGGTTATCATAGTATAGTGCCTCCAAACTGTATAACCCATACACAAGGAAGTTTCCATTTCAAATTATTAAAGCACTAATTAGACGGCCATGTTGAGCATTTAATTAAGGAGAAGTTTGCGTTCATTGCATGGGATGCAAGGAAATATTAATTATACTCAACTAACACCATTAATTAAGGCGTGTTCTCTGAATATTAACTTTAGATGTAATTAAAATTGTCTATTCTTTCACTTTATTAGCTGAGGGATTTTTAAAGATACCGCAAATATGCAATTTCAGATTGATAGCTAATATCACTGATACGGGTTCAGGTTTAGTACCAGTTTGCTTCATCGAATTACCTCTTAAATAAGAAATGCCACTCCCGCTTCTGCCAGTTCGGGTATAATGTTCATGTCTCTCTTGATGCGGAGCTGCTATTGTTTAAGATCGGGCCCATGTAGCTGTTTCGTTTTTAATGATATTTGTGCAAAAAGAACACAATAGATTAAAAAAACAAAGTTCTAAACAAAATAATGTCTCCACAACTCCATCTTTCGTATAGTTATCGGGCTTGTCACGTCAGAGTAATTGAGATAGCATACAGGGCCTAGTCCATTAAGCCGATTCTCATGCGATTCTCATGGAAGTTATTGGAGAAGGGTCTTTTGCGGCGTAAAATCGCATGAGAATCGGCTTAGTGGACTAGGGCCTTACGTAGCTAAAACCCTCTGTTCAACAATAGCAATAACTTAATTAATTCCCTGACGAAGGATCACCACTAGATCCGAAACGTAGGAATCATACGACCACTATATAAAAGTTTCAATAAAACTCAAAGATCATACAATCTGCTGACTCATAATTTTGGTGTCACTCGACTACTATTACCTTAATTAGTTAACAAAGTTATATTTGGAATGGACTCAATAGAGATTAAGTAGAGTATCAGAAACAATTAAAATGCCATTGTGCACTTCAGGGCTAACAGGACCGGTTTATAAAACAAAAGGCTACGTTTGTACTCTTCCACGAACCCTGTAGATTCCGTTACGAAATGGTTGCATATTTGGTGCTCATTCATGAACCGACTTAAATTTGTGTTTACATTATGATCTACGTTAGAATGATGGTTTGAGGGTTAGTCTAGCCACTATGTGTATAGGTCGTATCTATCAGAAATAGAGAAACATATCTTTATGTATGTAAGTAATTCGGGTCGTCTATCCACCTATCCACACATTTACTTTGGTGCGGTTAACGCATCCTTATTAGTCTTCAGACTTCAGCCCCTTGTCTGTGGGGTATTATTTCTTATCGACTGCGCCCCTTTGATTACCTAGGACTGTATGGGCCTTCAGAGATTTGTATGCCTTATGGGGAGATTTTCCCCAGGTGGCAATCAGACCTAGCTTTGTCCCCAATCTACTGCAAGATTCCCGGGATATTTTTCATGAGGAAATCACCGTTGAAGTGCTGCGTAATGTCTAAAGATACCTAACATATCCTCCCCTCGAGAAGTTCTTTTCAAAACCATCTATATATAAGCATAAACATGCCTCGATTAACAATTTTCAAAATTAAATAATTCGGAAAGGTAGCCATAATTATGTAGAGGACATTATAGGCCTTTTTTCTTTTACTTTGTAGTGCCATTCAATGCTACCACCTTTCTTATACTACTTCTCTATGTTTTATGTACAATATGTGGGTGCGCATGTCACACACTTTACGCATTTCTATGCGCATCTTATGTTAGCCACAAGGTGGTGTTTTTATCCACCTTCATGATTTTGATATTAATTCTTATACATAGGTATAGCATAATGTGATTACTTTTAACGCCACATGCTGTGTCTGACGTACGTGTTTAAAGAGGTTCTATCCATGTTTTTAGATGAAACAGGGTAATTATAATTCTTGTTCTGGTTGTTCTTATTCTCCTCCTCAACGACACTAGGGTTATTACACATGGGCCTTCTATTACACATGGGCCTTCCTCTGGCTTCTGACAATTTACGATGACTATAATATTCATAAATAGCACAAGGTGTGGAGTTCAAGGGAACTACGCATAGTAGAGCTATGTATTCATTTCAATGCTCTGAGCATAGTGAGTATTTCACTAGTGAGTTCTGTTTTGTTACTAAAATTACCGCTGAAATTCAGATTTATGACTCGATTTTATGTTTCAGTCGCAGTATGTTTCAGTCGCTTAGAATATTGCACTCGTTGCTACGCAACTCATACAATATTCACGCTCCTTCAACCAACTCGTTAGTTTCAACCAACCAACTTATTGCATGGTTTCAATCGCTTAGAATATTGCATTCGTTGTTCGTGCATAGCAGGGGTATTTCCTAGTAAATATAAATGTAATAATTTGGAATAAGGTATGATAAATAAATACAGAACAGAGGCTAGGTGATCTAATTAGCCATGTCCTCCTCGATCCCATCGATCACTGAAGCCAAGGCATCCAGAGCCCGCTCATCTGGATCCTCGAGTGGGAACCCAGCTGTGTGGAACCAGTGGCCCCACACATAGTCCCTGACAGAGACCTGCAATGTTAAAAATAAATTTGTAGTGCCAGAGACATATAGCAATTTCCCTATACTACTTACATTGGTGTAGTCTTGTCTATATAAACCCATATTTTACGCGCAAAGCTGCGCACGCAGGATCTGCGCAAATATGCAAGTCGTATTGTTTAAATGATGTCTACAAGGTCGACTTTATTACCATATATATGTATCTATTTTGTCCTACTTCTTTACCTTTGGTATATACCAGATCATGTTCAACGCCAATTGATCTGTTCGTTCGAAATAATGGAAATTCTCTCCAAGGCTTAGGCTGAATAAAACTTGAGTAATAATAGTAGATACTTGTCTTCGTTATTTATTCTCCTCCTCAAGCGAACATAGGGTCATTGCAATTTTGTCAAACATAATAATATCAAGTTTTATTCAACTCATCATTTCCCCTCATCATCATGTCATTCAGGTACAATATACTACCAAATAAACTCTCAGATGCAAACGGTTTTATTTAATCAATTATCAATAATAATAGAGTTCTGTCAACTTACCTCTAACATTTTCAAAACAAACATTAGCGAATCCCAAATATCATTTCTCATTATACAGTATTTTCCCCACAAAATCTGCCTCTGATGCTTTGGTTTTGGCCTTATTGTTGTCACACCTGACTGCACAGAGTGCTACTGGCCTGGCCTTTGATCTCATCCATCTGGGTCTCCACGGTTAAGACTAACCCCATTTTTCTTTTCTGCCTCTTAAACCTGCATTCCCAGCTATTAAACACGACAAACAATATCTTACCAAATGTACAGGTACTTCCTCCTTTGGTAGACGATCCTCCTTTCATCCAGCTACTTGAGATGATGTACCTGTGACTTTAATTGTCTTTTCAATGCATATCCAGTCGTCCTCTCAATAATTGAAATATATGTTAGAGATCACTATAATTCATCTCTTGATTTATTCGGATTAATACAATTATATTTGATGAAGCATTGCACCACCCGTTCTCACAATATACTGGTATTATTTTTCTCTATGGGAAGAGGCTGAGAAATTATTTTGGACCTGATTTGAACAGGCTGTTATATCCTGATTGTCTTTTATTAGCTCCTATGCTAGTTTGTTCGGCAAGTTAGTGCAATAAATCAATTATTTTTGAGAGAGTGAAAGAAGATAATATCACCGCCTCACGATATCACGAAATCTCTTATTTGAGAAAAGAGTATATATGTGGGTTAATATAATACATTTCATTTGTAAAAGAAACCGCCTTCGGTTATTTCCTTTGCCAAATATATAAAGAGAGTGAAAATTAAATGACAGCCAAACCAAGATGTTATACGCCCATCCCTGAAATTAAGTGTAATGCCAGCGTTAATCAGTCATCTAGTGTTTTGTTCTCTCAGCAGACGACTTCATTATGGGGCAGCCTTCAAAAAAGTATTTTGGGTCCATTCATTAAGACTGAAATCTTCACAATTGCCCTCATACGTTAGGGTAATTTGCAATTACCGATCCACTTAATTCTGCTTTCAGAACAGGCTTAAGGTTCGCGGAAGAACCAATATCTTCGATGGAAAAGCGAATTATGGGTATCTGTTTGGCACATCTGTCATCCACAACATATCAACTATTATTATATGCTAATGACTAGATAAAGTTATCGTTATTACTCTAAGTCAATCTACCAATTATATTTATCAAAATGAAGGATGTGTAAGTTAGTTTCGGCGATTGCGATATTATAAGGTACTAAACCCAACGACATGGTTAATTATACTTTTAATAGTTGAAAATATGAATACGGTATGTAAAAGTCACATGGTTGAGTGTTGGCGGTAAACTGTGCAAATAACGCATCCGTTGCACTTAGATATTTCCCATCGAACCACTTGAGGTTTAACACTTACAATTAAACCCTATGGCATAACCCACGTCACATCCAATATGAGGTTATAACTTATTAGAAGTAAGACCATAGAGTGTTTATACAGAATGTTTATTTAATTTACGTCCTTGATCTAGGCCTATACTAAAGAGACTGAGCTAAGTAAATTTATTAGTTATAGGATGATATCACACACCAAGCATGATGGAGAGGAATGTGTAGACATAATTTCCCAGTGCCGGAGGCAGGTGTGGTATTCAATGGAGGATAAGGACAGTAGCCTGAAAAATGCAGTGTATTGAATGTCAGGATGCTTTCGATTTGCTATGGTATGTGTACCATAATAATTCTGTTACTGTATCCCCGTTATCGCACCTCTCATACAGATGAGCACCACATCATGAGCATATAATATTATAGATAGAACTAACCTATAGTCTCAGTTTCTTGAAAAGACGATGAAAACTAGTATTATTTCTTCGAGTTGTGGTAAACTAATTTCCGCGGGCTTAGTTGGTTGCCATGGTTACATCAGTAATTTGAATTTAAAAGAAAATAAATCTCAACTATGGCTCTAAAATTCTAAGTATACCAAATCTTCTCGTATTCGCATACAATTCATATACCATGTTTAGACCATAGGCATACACAGTCCCTGGCCCTCTGGTTGAAAGAGGCCAGGTCCTCGACTTGGCACTCCTGCTCAAGCAGGGGACATTCCAGGAGGTGCTTCATTGTCTGGGGTTCCATACCACATGCACAGGTCACATCCTCCTCGTCTTCCTGGTATCCCCATTTCTTCAGGGTCACTTGCAATCGCTAACACTAACACACAGTGTTTTCATGGATTATTCATTTTCTCAATTACCATGACGAGAATGGGAGATTCAAGTAAAGCTAAAATGCTATATCAATGGGTATGCCTAGTGTTTGTATGCATGCTCCCTACAGCCACTCTCATAGTAAAGTGGTTAGTGTATTAGACTTCCAAACTGGACATTGTCATATTGAGTCCCAAAGCAGACAGCTTTTTTACCTTTGTCTCATTGTGAATTTTATTTTTTAATTTCACTAATATCTTCACATCTGAGTTTCTGTCAAACTCACACATTTATTATTGATGTTATTCCTTTTCGATAGGTGAAAGAACTAGAGAGTATAAAGGCCCATTCACATTAACACGACCAGCCGGCCGATCCGTGCCGGCTGTAATACTTTAACATTGTATATATTGCCGTGCGGCAGCCGTACACCAATCGGCAGTTGTAATGTGAATGGGCCTTTAGATTGAATGAAGCGAGAAAGGTGAGTTAAATGGGGTTCTGGAATATGGTACTCTGGAATAGAGACATGGGTGGCAGTACTAAGCTTGTGTTTATTTTCGGCGTAAGTGGTTTTCTCATGGGGCCAAGACTCGTCAAGATGTGCGTCATTTACGTAACCATCCATGCGCAACGTCTTATCCAATCAAAACGCAGCTTTGAGGACGTGAGAATGGAGAATCAGACTCCCCCAATACGTGGAGAACGAACTGCCTATGTTAATCTAATGGGCACTCCGTTCTCCACGCTTTCAGAGGGGAAATAGAATACTAGCAAATATGGTAGATGTTTTTCCTCTACTGCATTGTCAGCCGATAAAAAATGCTAGAAAGGTGTAGTGTCCAAGGTGAATATCGCACGCGACATTGACCAGATGCCTATATTATATATATCTATTGAATGCGATGAGCATATAATCAAGGAGGAATTAAATAATGTTATTGCATACATAACTATATATAGGCCTATGGTGTGCTCAGTTCCTGTCATGCGATCCAGGGAACAGCAGGCGATTACGCTTGTTATTGTCACGTAACGTACCTGACGTGATCTGGTTGATTAAAGATATCTGCTAGGCCCATTCCGAAGGTAAGCTTAGACTAATACTGCTCCTCCGAGGTTTGTATGCACAGTGATACTCATTACTTACTACTTTCTCGAAAAACCGACATGTAACGGATATAAAATGTCCCTCTGTATGGTTTGTACATGCAGTCGATTTTGACATGATGCCAAAACGAACATTTCTTATATATGTAGTAGTCCGCTATGTATTCCTTATGGATACATATATCTGGAACTGAGTAACATTTTCTTATACTACTTACATTGCGCTATATAGCTGATAATGACCGCGCACTACATAATATTCATACCCCATCTCTGAGTGTAGCGTTGATTCGTTCTTCGTTATATCCCTGTATTTATATTCAGTGATCCACTCAATGGACTCAGCTATGTAATTTTGAATTAAAGGATGCATTGCTATGACGAGTATGAATGAAAATAATAAAGCTATGCATCGAGGTCATTATATTACAATTGCCATGTCTAGTTTTTGGCGTGAGGACAAAAAATAGTTGTGTGTCCAGTTCAGATAACTGGAAACTAGGTATGGGAAGGTAGCATTCTCCTTTCGGGATCTGAAAGCACGTTTATTTCGTTTTTCAAAAGAAATTTACTCTTTAGGGGTTTTATGGTGAATAGATTTGTGTTCCCACTTTAATTAACTTTTTGTGGTCAATAAATCATATTTTTGGCAGCGTACAAATATATTTAGCTAGTATAATGTTCTTCTATATATGTAAGGGGATGGGTGTGAACTGGAAATACACATAATTATTTGCCTTGTGAAAAGGTTTTTTTACAATGACATTTCTCAAACAAGATGTATTTATTACACAAGACATGTTTATTCACTATTAAACACATGGATGGATGAATTTCGAATTCGATTTTCGTCTCATACCTTTTAAATAATTAAGAACTTTGATCCCTCTGTGAATATAAAGGACAATTTAGTCTAGTAATGTTGATGGTAATACGGAATCCTTAAAGCAGCGTTTTCTCGTTAATCCAATAGAAATACATGATTAAATTCTGTCTGTTACTATATGAATGTAGGTGTGCAAAAATACCAATTTCCAATTGCTCTTTGGACAATTTAGATGTTACTATATCCACATTAAACTTTGATACAAATGCAACAGATAACACGCAGTAGGAAAATATCATTGCTATTACAAGTACCGGTATATTGTCATGGGCTATGTAACAATTTTCATTCAAATTGTTGATATCCTGTCACATGGCACTGGACTGAATCCAATCATTCTCACAGAGAGGAACCTTTCTGCTTGTTCCATTCACGATTGTAGTCCCTCTGAACGTTGCAAAGGAGGACCGCCTAAAAACGTTATCCTCAAACCTACCAGGCCAGCATCTGTTGCAGAAAAGATGCATGAAATTTCGCCTGAATATCTTGTTAAATGTACAATAAAGAACGAAGTTCATAGCAGAATTAACTGTGAGCAGTAGGTCGGTTATTTCACGCACTCCCCGGATGAGAAAATTGGCTTCGTAATAGCCAAACCCGAAGAATGTCGACATGATAGCATCAGGAGTAACACATATGAGAAATAACACGATCACAGAAATGAGCATTAGCGTTATACGGTGTCTTGAAGATAGCTTTCTCTTATTGGTGCGAGTTTTTCTTAAGGCCTGTACAATAAAGTAGTTAAAGGTCACCAAAATGCACAAAGGAATCACAGATCTAAGCAGGTTAGTGAGCCAAGTAAAAGCGTACTTGAAATCATTATCTGTCCATAGTTCAGTGACCTGCACCTCCAATTCTGTGGTATTTGTGATGTTATTCACGTTCCAGGTTGCTTGGTATTTCAGCGCGAATGGCACTGTCAGTAGACCCATTGATAAAAATACAATGACACAAGTTAGTTTGGCCCTTCCCATGTTGCACATATCTCGTGCCCTAGCCGCATGGCAAACCATAACATAACGTTCTGCAGCCACTGATACGGTTAACCACGCAGTCACACAAACGGACATGTTGAAGAAATAGTGCGCGTAGGGATACAAGTAACCATAAGCTTTCTTCCCAGCCACTGGGTCTGTCTCCAAGAGTAGAATGACAAGAAAATAAAAGCTGTCATTTATGAGCTTTATTGAATCAGAGATGGCCAAAGCAGTCAGGTAGACGTTGGTGGATGTGGCCATCTTCTGTCGGCTCATTACTATCACACTGAGGATATTCCCAGAGAGGCCGAGGAAGCAGAAGATGGGGTAACAAATCAAGCCCGTGATGTAACGGGCCCTTAGATAGAAGTCCTTATACTCCGGCGGGTCACCAGATGCCAGCACAACGACACTCTCAGGTTGGCTAATAGTTAGCCAAGGAACTGTCGTCACGTCTGCAGAAAAGTTCTCAAATGATGCCGTTGCGTTGGTTGCGTTTAGGTCCATGGCTGCATCAATGACACAATCCGCATCTGAAAAGAAACATTGTCATTATTCGCTGTATTTGCTTCACAACTTTAACCCATTCATTCATGGATTGGTGAATACCCAAACTTATACATAGAGTTCACATGACGTCACCCAGTAGGCTGGGGTATCACGGTAGCCGCCATGTCTCGGGTCATTGCTACGCTTGCCGTCTATGGCGGGGGTATCAAAACAAAGTTGATAAACCTCACAAGAGTAGATACTTGGGTAATACTACACTAAAGGCAGGTTATCTAACCTATCAAGAAGATATTATTGAGGCAGATGAAAACTGGTAAAAGTTAAAACAGCCAGAAAACGGTATTTTCAAGTATCGCAGCATACATAGGCATCTAAGTGGACCCCAGACATGGCGAGGGCCGTGACGTCAGTGAAATATATGTATAGCATGCTATAGTATAATGAACTAACTGGTTGATACCTCCACGACAGCGGTAATTTCACGTGGTTTGTTTTATAATAAACGACCATAAATTGACAGGGGCCCGTTGCTCCGTTTCTCGCTAATTATTTTCCCATACACTTTCAATGGAAAAATAGTTAGCGAGAAACGGAGCAACGGTCCCCTGGTCATATATATTATTATAATTTATGTATACCCGAGCAGGAAAGATGGTATCAATCGATTGAAATATAATAATTATACAATACGGTGTACCTGCCTTCGTGGACAACTTCCTGTTACACATCGTATACAAGACAAGATAACTCAAGATGCAATGATATTTTAAATCCCTACTAAGTAATGTTTGTTTTAAATACATCGCTAGGACCTGTGTTGTGTATATTGAGCCTTGTAAGATTAATTGGTGGAGCTGGGATCAGTTAACCTTTTGATATGTAATGAAGCAGGTGCTTGCTATTATATGCTATATATAAATCGGCTATTCGCGAAACAAGTGGGCCTAGCTGAATGGATGGCGTTATATAGTGTTATGTTTACTTGCCCTAACAATCGCAACAAGCCACATTTTTGCATGAACCTGAGTCTGATATACATCTGAACGGTGTCCCTAGCTGCAAGCATTTTAGTATGTAAATATAATACAATGGCATTTACTATGAGAGAGCAGATACCTTTCCAAACATACAAATCATGTAGATGGATGTCTTTGTTATCTCCGTTGCACACTTTGGTCATAGTAACAAAAAACAAACTGAATCAGATTACTGCCATCCATGTAGACAGGACGGTAGACGAAGTATGGTGCTCCAAAAGGCCTCTGATTCCTTGTGTTCAAATAGTCAATAGTCAATATAATTCCAGACTTTGCAATTAATGCCTTCAGGAGAATGAACAGTTTGGATTTAGTTGAAAGGTAATGTTTAGTTACATTATAAACAAAGTTACTGTTCTTTTTGGATGGTCCCTTTCACCTTTCTATAGGTCCATTTAATTCAATCAATTTAGCTATGTGTAGTCCAGCAGTCCTTGGAGATACGAACTATCAAATCTATAGAATCTAAACGTCTTGTTATTCAGAGAATGAGACCGCCGAGGTGAAGTATATATAGGAACGTGCTTGGCACGGAACTGGGAACCATTCATTTGCCCGAATCCATTTAAAGTGTGAATCCCAATAGACGAATAAAACTGATATATAGGTCCCTGTCCGTGTAGATAGGAACCGTCCGACTTAATAATCATTCGGATCCCGTCCTGCCGTCTTTCTAAATTTCTCCTGCCATGTCCCTCCCTATTGATTGCATACGATTTCTAAATGATCCCCTTTAAAAGTCGTCAGAATAGTAATATGATTGTTATTTAGTGTTTTATTCTATCTTATTTTGACTACATGAAATGTGTAAGTAAGATATAATTAAACATTTTCTAGTCTCTTCTGTTTTTGACCAAGGTAACGGCTGGGAGATCTGGATCTAATCTAGAAGTCTGTATTTTCTGTATTGTTATATTATATGTACCCGTATGTACTCGACGAGTTGGATGAATAAAGTAGTTTCTAATATAAGCACCCCCATGGAGGAATAAGTCATTCAAACAATTCAAACACGGATCCGCGACAGAGTTAAAATGACCAATAGGATAGGTGCAAAACATATGTCAATGACCCTGATGAACCAGCTTGAATGAATTTCATTCATATTGGTTTACCCTTTATTGTTAATTAGATCTTGCCCATGAACGCATTTCTAGTCATAGTCTCCATGAGAAAGTGGTCTACAATTGTATACTTTGGAACCTGTTAGAAACAGGTCTTGTTGTATTAAATGTTAATCAAAGTGGTCTGATCCTTTTATAAATGGCAGAGTTAAATTCCTTGACCCTGAAAATATATGTTTAGACTGAAGATCGTGATCGTAAGTGGCATAGAAGCTGAGGTATTGATAGATATAGGTTTTTACATGATGGTGGTCTTGAAAATCCAAGATGGCCGCCATAATGTATCAGAAGGAAGTGGTGTCTATTAAAAAAAACCTAAGGCAATAATTATCATGTGGGAAACTTTTGGTGCTTTTGTCTGGAATGTCTGCTAAGCTGCCTTAACCCCATACCTTCCCTTAAAGAAAACAATTTCTTACGAAATTTAGTAGTTTTAATTATTTGACCTTGAAAATATGACCTATATGACGATAAGCGACCTCAGTGGCGGCACCTATGTTGCCGTCTCGGGAACTCTCCTGAGATTTGGTGCAGTTGCACCGACCTCCCACGGTTGGGACAAGGTAGGAGAGAGGTTGCCCGTAGATTGCATCTAACTTTTAAAAAACCCATGTGACGAACAATTCCAGTCCCGGAATCCTCATCCCCTTCCTATAATACTACTGCTCATACAAGGCCGTTGTCCACAGAGCTGTAGAATAAACGATTTCGGCCACTTTTCACCACTACGCATGGGTTGGCCCTACTCATATCCCTAGCAAACTTCAGCCTCACTACCACAACAAAACTCCATAGCTCAGAGGCTAGAGCACTGGACTCATCCTATACTTGGTTGGCCGTGTAGTGCTGTCAATACACGGCCTGGACGGGACGGAGGCAGGGATGGAGAGTGGGTTTGCACTGGGTGCTGGGGGACGGGGAAGGCTGGCGATTTGAAAAAAAATATCCATAATAATGTTTCACTGTGTGCTAAGAAAAACGGCCTAAATATATCCAAATAACATTCGCAAAGCGCCGACTAGCAGCTGCCACTCACTGGACGTTGCATGACTCAGAGTAGTGGCCACCGAAGGTGCCGCTAGGTACTAATCAATTCCCATAGGTCCCAGTCTCTCTATTTCAGAGAAAGGATACATGCTCAAAACGGCACACAAACACCTTTTTACAGTGATCTGATACATCTACTCATTTCCGTTGCCACAGAACGCCCCCTCAACATCTCTAGATTGATGTATTAAAGTAACACAATCATCATAGCATGAATAAAGAAGTAATGAACGTTTTCCTTCCTCTGCCATGCGTTGGCCCCTCTCATAGGCCTACCACTACACTAGCAAAGTTCAGCCTCCCTGCTCCAACCAAGGTTCATAGCTCAGTGGTTAGGGCACTGGAATACAGAGTCAACGGTTGTAAGCTCAAGCCTCGACCGTCTCACTACCATTTTTTTTTATCTCTGGGTTGCATAGATGCTATGTCATTCTACGCAAAAGGGATGGTGGGTGGGTTGGCTTCTTAAAAGTCTATGGGTGGTGATGTGAAAGGCAGGAGAAAGTACATATCCATATAATGTTTTGCACATAATTACCCATCGATACTCAATGGGCTATTGATACTACTAAAGGAAAAAATAGACGTTCAGGCCAGCGCTAGCATATCACCACTCTTCCTGATGAAAAACCACCTTTGAGGAAGGTGGGCAGCCAACCTATTTCACATCCATCTGTTGCCCCGGGCATCTACGGTCAAAACTCTGACTTAAACAGATCCCAAACAGATCAACCTATTCTCATATTAAACATACCAATATTCTACTTTCTTACCCAGAAATGGCAACTATCTTAAGCTTCCTCAATGTTTTGTCTGAAGAAATAATGCATCTATGGCTTACAAAGGCTGATCGGTATTTTCCAATACAAAGCCTATGGCGAGAAATTCTGGTTGTACTGCTGCCATTCGTAGCCCATGGGCACGTGTATGCTAAGTGAATAGAAGAGCCATGTGTGCACGGAAAACGGAACAGCCAATCTCCAAATACCGCTACAGCAAGCGCCACTGCATAGCGATGTTCATATGGGGTGTAGTTCTCTGTATAGACGTTTTACAAGCACTTTTCAGCTGAGGCTGAACAATGCTTAGGGTTGGGGTGGGGCGGAAAACAGGACGGCTGGGTGGAGGGGAGTGTGTCATGTCCCGTCGGCGACTATTTTTCTTTAATTTATTCTCATTCTCTTCTAACCTAACCATAGCAAACCCTACAAATCATAATATCTCGCAGCGGTTATACTACTCTGGACCATCGGCACCCTCCGCTTCTTCCCTGGAAGAAGTCAGAATGACTCTATTTACAATCAAATCCGGTGCGCAGACAGACTAGGGTTCAACGAAAATTATTGTCTTTACACCCCACATATTTATCCACTCGTTTGCAAAAATTTTCCCGGTGAGAATGTGTATCAATGCATGGAATACACCTTTTAACGTCTTAGCTACAACTTAGTGTTCTCAGATTTTCGATTCCGTTATCAACACTGACACAGTCTGTAATAATCTATTAGGTGTCTTAATGCATCCTCCTTGCTCGACCCTTAGTTTGTCCCACTCACACCAGGGAGCGCCAGCTCTCTGCCCTGCCTCCCGCAGCAAATGTGCGGGAGGAGGCAGGGCCACCAAAACAAATGCATATCAAATCATATCGATAGCAGGGTGGGTGGGTGGTTAGTCATTGAAAATAAGAAAAAGAATCCATATATTTAACAGTAAGTAGCCAACGACTTCCTCTGCATCAACCTCTATCTAGTGGGGCCACACTTTCCTGGACGATCGGCGACCAAAAACCGCCTTGAGAAAGGCGGGCGCAGCTGGCATATTTTGACTCATTCTGTCGCCCCAGGCTTTTAGAGTAAAAACCCAACCTATAGAGAACTCACGGAGATCATGCCGTTCTCCTATTAAACATACCTATAGCCAACATCCTTACCCCGAAATCGCAATTATATTATGTCCTCTCCAAGTTTTGTCCGAAGAAATAATCCATCTAGGCTTTAAAATAGATTATCGATATTCCTATACTATTCCTATGGGGATGCGTTGGGACCTGCCGACCGCCATTGGCACCACCACATTGGAGCCCTAGGGTCACCCTAACGCCAGGCAGAGCGTGATGCACACAGGCATAAAGCGTCCCGCAGACACGACGCCAGTGGCGGTGGTGTGTGCGGGACACTAGGTAGGAGGGGGCAGGAGAGGGGGGGGGGGGGGGGGGGGGCGGGGGTCGATAACAAACATTTAATATATAAATATAGCCTAATACTAACCATGCAAAACACTCCTACCCTCACACAGTTATACTATATGGACCAATCGCGACCACCCCGCCCTCTGTGAAGAGGCGGATCACCACTCAACTAAAAATTGAAGCAGTCGCATAATCTCCTGGTCTTTCCCAGTAATACCCATGCTATATATCTTGACCTGTTATCAAACTTTAACTCATTGAGGACGGGGGCAGTTTACACATATTTTGCCTGGTGGACGGGGGCCCTTTTCCCCCTTTTTGGGCTTCAGGACGGGTGTTTAACATGAGGTTTAGGGTATAAAAACACTTTAAGAATATTTTCTTCAAATAATATGTGTCATATGTACATCGTTTAATAGGTATAAACAGTTATTGATCATATTTTTTCATAATTTCTAGAATTTGGTCTTCAATAATTAAAATAATGGGTCACAATTGGGTGCAATATGGCGGCAACCTTGCTCCAAATTCACTTTCCAGCATTTACATATGTTAGTTATGACGTCATCATTATTGTCTCCATGACAACATACCTATAAAGATATTTCTAGTCTGTTTGTATATATATATTTTAAATTTCATCAAAATCCGTTTATTTTTTATTAAGTTATGCCCACTTCAATTTATATAAAAATATGCTGCCTGCAGGCAGCATCCCGTCCTTAATGGAGAGGACGTCATGCTGCCTGCAGGCAGCATCCCGTCCCCAACGCCATTTTGAAAATGCTGCCTTCAGGCAGCATCCCGTCCTCAATGAGTTAACAATATGTACGGCATATTAGTTGGTCTCAATCGAAACCTATAATCGTATGCTACATTTTTTATTCGAGGAATACATACATTTATGGTCCAGCAATGCTGTTTTGAAAACATTCATGTACTCTCTCTCTGTTCTAAATTCGCACCATGTTTACATAGCTTCAACCACCCCATACACTGATTCAGTCTGAACCCTTCACTCACTCACATAGCTTCACACACTCCACAGTACGCACGCCACCTCCCGCTGCCTGCTACTAGTGTATGTGTAGCATTGAGGCATGGCTACACACACTTGGATTCTAAAGCACTGGGGGGAGGGAAGGACGCAGGGTGGTGGTGGCGGGGGTGGTGGGCAATCATTAAAGGTGAGAAAAACGACAACTACAACTATAAGAATAAAAACAGACCAACATGAAACTGAGAAATTAAGAACACCTTTGCGTCTCCGCTAAGTACGTCAGTGGCATCACTCTGCAGAAATCACACATGGTTTTCCAAACCAATACGCCTATAATGCGGATCAGTTAATTTTGGGGTTGGTAAGAAGCTATTAAGTTGTGATATAAATGCATATTCCCACTAAACAATTTTACTGCGCAGAGGGAAGTGACTTGAACAAAAAGGAAGTATGATTATTCAACTAAACTGCAATAATGACAGGCACAAATAAATGTACCTCTCATCCATTAGAGACAATTGTTTACCCTTTCACTTTTCATGACTATATATCTTCATCACTTACAAGGTGCACGAAGGTGGTCTGCTTTATCTAAAAATATCAATATCTTACTCTGATATTATGTTGGGCTCAGACGGTATAAAAGACAGATCTACTCTAATGGACGGCTATGTGTCATCAAGTAAATATCAATACAAATATAATTCACTGCGCTTAATAGTTTCAGCTCTTACTGTTATAACTTTCTTTCTTAATTCGAATATCTTTGTTTAAGTTTTCATTGGTTTTCTGCACCACATCAGTGATGAATCGCTATAGGGAATGACTATAGAATGCTATAATATTCCCAGGGTCCGCCCAGTGGCATGAGCAAGATGTTGTGGGTTGGAACCCGGGCACGGCTACAATTTCACCTCCTCCCCTCCCTCCCCCAAGGGCTAGAGGAAGGCCACCATTGCGGTGACTTCTTTTATTTTTATTGGCCTTAGTCCTGGTAAAAAAATGCAACAATTAAACATTTTTAAAAATGACAAGACCTGTTGAAGTTGGTTATCCTCATTCATGAGGGTCAGACACACACTCAAGACCCCGGAAACGTCCCATAAATGTTGGTCAATTTCGTGGCCACAAGTTTGTGGGGCGCATAGAAGCACTTCATAAAGGCATTCCCAGGATCAAGGGCTTAACACTGGATAACATAGTATTGCGTGTAGCGTTGATGGAATGAAAAATATTATATTATGTTTTCAATAGCATTTGCTGTACATTTATGCCACATCTATAACTAGTATGTATGCCTTATGTAAGAAGGTGAGAGGGAGACATCTATGTTTAATTTGATTTGATTTGAAAACATTTGATTGTCAAACATTTAATTAGTCATTGCTAATAAAGGGGAACTCTCTAGCATATGCGAGGTTTCCAGCCCCTTTACCTTAAAAAATACAATCATCTGTTGTCTCTACAGTATTAATTTCAGTTGAAAAGTTTCATTTACAATATGTAATATGCGATGTTAACCAACCTTTATCATCAGTGCCTACATGCCAAAGTCTGAGTTGGCCTCTGCTAACATGGCCCCAAGAGCAAGGGAAGACTTCTTCCTTCCTTTAGTCCCAATATCAGTTATTGCTGGTCACGGTAGGCATGAGTTGCTACCCTTGAGCCAGGTTAAAGGGGATTCACAGGCCTTTGCATCACATTCCAGAGCCGTACAAATATATCTATCCACTTAAATGATCTAGATAACTCGTTCTGAAAAAGGTCTGACCCTAATTTGCCGTATTGATTCATATAAAAGGGCAGTGGAAAGTGTGCTGTTCTCAGGATATGATATGCTTTGGAATCTTTCGATTCATCCATTTGGACACGTCATTATATTTGGAAATATTGCCATTATATTTGATTGAGAATTACCTTTCGCTGCTGTCACAATGCCATCAGAATAATTTTAATGCCACTCGTGTTTTAAGTCAGGAAACCCGCCACTTTATCTCAATCGATTTACAATTTTAAGTCCATAGAAAACCAAATATCTTCGAACTGATCATGCTTATAATTATAGTGAAGATCTGGCCAGTATTTTCTTGGATCCTAACGTGAAATCTGTTTTAATGTTCTAGACGACTGTTCTGTCAAGCCTAGATTTTTGTATCAATCTTGGTTTACGTGACGCACGACGTTACTTTTAAAGGACGTTAGGAACCCAATTTAGGTATATTTCCTAAGGTACATAAACTTGCAAAATGCCCATTGTTGATCAAAAACCTGTGCGATCCTTGATTATTATCTGACCTCTAAATTCATTCTATGACAATGGCACATGTATGAGTAGAAGAGGGGAATAGCTGAGGCTAATATAATATTATCTCAATCCAAATACACTAACCACTTATTTGGCCGGCCATTTGGGATAGGCAACACTAATGCAGAAGGCGCTCTCGATTTGGAAAGCAACATCGAAGAGAGAAGCATTCTTCTCTACTAAATCATTTGGGTCTTCCTAATTGTTTTTCTACTCAATACGGAAGCGCTGGCGGTTCTCCTGTCTACGATATTTTCGATTTGGATTCCATTCCATGCATTAACCTTTCACGGGAATGCTGAGTATATTAAAGTGGGGATGAGCTTGGGCGACTAAAAATGCTAAGGAATACTCAAGTGTTTTTCTATGTTTTCCATATCCCGATAGGCCTGGGACTATGCCAGATGTTGTTTGTTCATCAATAATAAGAAAGCACTGGAGTATATTATATGACACTTTTTACCAATGCAGATGTTGGGACATTCTCAAGCAAAAGGTCATGGAAGGGGATATCATATGTTTGTGTGACCTTAAATGAATATGTTGTAATTCATTGTGGGCATTCCAAAGGTAAGTAGTGATACGGAACTTTGTAGCATTGTACATCTCCATGACAATGGCCTCTTGGGTGTTTCAATGTAAATGATTTCATAGCATTAATTCTGTTGACGCGAGCTCCAATGATTTTGATTGATTAAGCATCATGATAAAATAAATATTTTATTCACATTTGATATATGCCGGTTTGCCTGAATGTATCGTTTACTTAATATAATAAGGCAGGGGTCTTGGCCTTTGGATTTCTACAAAGTATGTATATGTAGATATTCCTACAAGAATAAACGGAATTTTATTTGACATAAGTATAGGCCTAGTGGTAAAATACACTGAAATGGATCTATTACTTTATGCAATGTATAGGTACTCTAATGTAACTCCTTGATAAAGGGCGTTTATGTTGTGTGAATGTCCCTGTCCTCCATGTTAAAGGGTTTTATTACCACCTTCAATCATAATAACCATTAAGGGAAGGGTGTTTTTTCCTCACCGGATTTTACAAAATGTATAGCAGTAGAATAGTGTTCTGGTCAGTCAAACTCTATTAGTTGTTAGAGGGGAATGTTGTACTAACATTAAATTTTGTGTCAACTATTAGGATAATGTTACGGAAGTATACATACCACTTGCGTTATAAAAACCAGTGGAAGAACGTTTGGTTATCAACGTGAGCGAAACATAGATGACAAACGTTTTATGTTAGTTAGGAACGTTCGTCTAACACATGTTCCCTTTCAAGCATTAACGTAACAAACAAACATTGAGGGAACATTCTAGGAACAAAAGTGTGCTACTGGGGTAGTGCTGTAGAGTGATAATGGAATATGATGGGGCTCCTCCATTGCAGCTGGATGGGTCCCCAAAATATATTATGTGGACTTTTATGAAACCCGTAGCAAAAACAACCAGACAAAATCCTCCATAATTTTGGTCAGATGACTTTTGGAACAAAAGGTAAAAGATTTGTAGTTCTGACTGATGTTAACTGAGAGTGAAGCTTTAACCAACCATATTTCATAAATTTAGAATAGTTCAACGATTATGGGGTAGAAAAAAATAATCACTCCAACCAATTATTTCTCGTACATGGGGGCGATTTCTTTCAGAATGGATACTTTCAGGTTTTCTTACCTCGAATTATATATATCGTACTGCTTGTATATCCGATATATTGTCCGCGGAAGGAGAGTTGTTAAACAGGTTTATCCAAAGAGTATAATTATTTATAGTTCTTTGGTTTAACTCAGCACTACCACCAGCAGGTGACATAAGTATGACAGTTATATGAGTTATATGTATGAGAGTTATATATGTATATATATTATATGATGATTTATACCATAACTATAGAGAGAGAGGACAGAGTTGAGCAATAAACTTCAAAAACTTGCCATTTATTGCCACAATATTAGAAGACACTATTGACCAAACAGAAATGTTGGTACTAACCTATTTTCTAAATTATCTGCAGCCGCTTTTTTGTTACTTTGATTTGAACAAACTGTGGGCATCCAAACAAGATAAAATGACAAATCAATCAGAAAGAGACTAAACCTAGCCACACAGCGAGAAAAGGACAAATTGCTCATCAGTCGCACAGGTTTTCTGCTTCAGTCGTTCTCAGTCGCCCCTCCTGTCACCCACCAAATTTACCTGTTGTGTGGAGCCCGAAGAGAAAAGCAGTTATTACCTGGGCGACTTCGACATGCAGGCGACATTCCGGGCTTTAGAAAGTATAGTCTAGATGAGATTAGTCTAGCTGACGCAAATGTGAATTGTGGGTTTGTGAAGCATTCTACATGCTAGATCCTCAAACTTGAATCGAGTCCACAGAGAGTTGTAATTGTATACAAGGATATGGCCATAATATAAACCAGAATAAATAAACGTGTTGGAGCTTATAGAGGATTATCATTCGAAAGAGCTAATGGCTAATACTAATTCACACAAATTTCGTTTATTTCATGAATTAGAGTAGACATTTTCTCTGTGTAGGACCTTTACCACACAAGGAGAGTTTAACCTCATGTCACTTCTTGGACCGCCATAACTTTGAGTGCTCTCTCTCTCTCTCTCTTGATGTGGATATGATGTGATTATGGCATGGGGTAACCTTCAATAAATCAATTTAGTGTGGCATAAGACATTGATCTTCATGTCCCAATGTGCTATCATAAATCCCATTTCATTGACACTGTCCCTATGAGTCTTTGTTGTTTATCGATCATAAACAAATGTTAAGGCAAGATTGGAAAGAGGATATGGTCCCATCAGATAATGTTTTCTAATCAGGCGTCTCTATAAGGCAACCAAGGCATTAAGCTGATTAGTAAAGTTAGCCACGTCATAAAAAAAAGATGGGGAAGGCTATAAGATAAAGGCTAAAGATGGGAAAAGCATACTATGCAAACTGCATAATCCCATAGTATTTACAGTAGGATCCAACGTGCCACTTAGACTAGAGGGGAACATATGACACTTAGTGTTCCAGAAATGTTCTCATAGAATACTAAGTCTTGTATTCTACATTAAATTTTAGACCCATGCTATGTGCCCTAAACAATTATTATCTCTACATTATATAAGCCCAGGGATGTTAGAGTCTTAGAGTGGCTTCGAAATGACTAGCTATTAATCCTTGTCAGAAAAATGTAAACACATTAAGATATTGAGCTCAAAGTTATTAAGCTCAAAAGTCTACCTGTGACATTATAATATATTGAACTAAGAGTGTATCAATTGTCTTGGGCCATGGTTTAATGGATGGAAAAAAGAGGGAGGTAAGTTTGGAGGGAGGGACATGGGCCAGATGGAGAGAGGGGAAGGCAAATTCGGAGGGATGTGCATGGGGTAGGAGGAGCAGCAGACGTAGTATGAGGGAGGGAGTAAAGTATACATAGTATTCACTGACGTCACGGCGCTAGCCGCGGCTTGCCATAATGTGGGTCAACTTTAGCTGGACATGAGTGCTCCAAGACTCAAAAATGCAGTTTTCACCTCCGAAAGTTTTAGAGAATGTTATATACAGTATGCTAATAGGTTATACGGTCATTCTTTAGTGTGCCATGATGGAATAATGAGTATAATTGCCATTAGCAAACATTTGAAACGGGAAATCCTGTCGATCTAGTGTCTCTCGATATCTATGCTGCCACACATTATGGCTGCCAGTGAGGATAGCCGCTGACTGGGGTGACGTCATGCGAATACTATGTATACCTCCTTTTGTTTGTGTATCACTTTGTGGGATTCATAGCCCTTTCCCCAAATTCTGCTAACTGTTCCACTCTTACCAGATACCCTGGTTCCCCTCCCCCTTCACGATCTACCCCGTCACTCTCCCTCAGCCTCTCTACCCCTCCGCTTTTCTTATGATATGAGATCGGTAGTGTGTAGAATGTACCAAAACAGTGTCAGATCGGGAGAGGTTCAGCAGTGGCAGATAGGATTAAAATGATCCCGAGCCTGGTGAATATTATGAAATCGGTAGAGGGTAGGAAAACAGTGACAGACACCCATTCCCCCTGAGTATCCCCTTCACCGTTTGTCCAGAAGTGTAATTGTTAGATGTGTATTCTGATGTTAACCTCCATCCTATTTTAATCATAGTGATTATTGAAAATATGGTTAAAATGCATACAGCAGGAGACAGCCAGAAACTAAAACTATGCTCTGCTCATGATTTGACATTCAGATTCGGTTCTTGTTTCTCCTTTATGAGAATACTAAGTGGCTTCCCAGGTGTTATTAAAACCTGGGTACTGATGCCTACTAATGACTGCATACAAACGATTATTTTCAATGACCAAGCTGCCTCATGCATACAAAAGTTTTGAACAAGAACAATTAAAAATCAAAAGTTTTTTTTCCAAGCATCAGTGCATCAATGATATTGTATACTTCAAACTAGCAATTTTTGAGAAGTTGAATTCTGCCATAAAACTATTTTACCATGTGTCTTTATGTAAAAACTAACTCTATCAGACTATATTGGTCACGTTTGAGCCCAAGAGTGGTTATTTACTGATATATCTAGATTTTAGACTCGATCGTTCTGATATGATATGATGTCCATGGTAACTCACCCCTACCACTACTGACTAAAAAGTGAATTATTAATCAACTAGTCAGGACCTATCCCTTTAAATTAATCATCATCTCATTCACCCACTCATTCTCTATTATGTACATAATGATTCTATGTAAATTGTTTTTTTTTGTTATTAATGTAAATGCGTATTGTTGTAGCAAGAATTTGACGCAATAGTCGTTCTACAATTTTAAAGTGACTGTGTAGTTCAGGAACCGAACGAAAATCACTATTACTGTGAAACGGTTAAAATGTATTACCTGAATAAATATGTTTGAACAAAAAGACTTTAGAGGTCGAAGGATATAAACGATCATACTGATAACAAAGCTCCATGCATCGAGGGTAATGTTAATAACCATGGATTTTGTGCATTGGGCAAACAATTAAACTGGCATCCCAATTGAAAGACATGAAGCCTTGTGGAATACGAGTTACACTGATTGCAGTTTTGAAATAACGCCAGAGCTCTAATTAGTGATATTGATGCATCCTGGCAAATCACTCGTTCTGACCTTCACGGTTGTCTCTTGTTTCTCCCTCAGGAAAAGTGAATGCCAAATATAAAGTTCAGGCAAGATATTTTCTATGCAAACAAGTCTATGGATATAATATTGAATGCAATCTTACAAGATCTTGTGCTTGTGGATGTATATGTTTAGTCTAACAAGAGATTTCGGTTTTGACCAGGGAAAAATGGTTTCCCCCCGATTCCACTGTTTCAAAGGGACAAAGCCTGCCTAATAAAGCGTATTAAGCCCCCCCCCCCACACACACACACACACCCATACTCCCCAATGTACATTTAGTTCAGAATAAGGCGTGGTAACGACTCACATTACAAACAAACACAGCATACATTAGAAGACGTTACGTTATTGCATCTGCAAGCTGACCGGCAATCCATCGCTGCTATTGGCCATTGGCAAAAAGTGAAATTCATAATTTATGCTATATCACCCTCATTTCTCAATCAACATTGACAAAGTTCTAGAACAAGCAGGAGAAAATTGTTCTTTTGTCGATTTTTTTACTCTATTTTAATGTATTCTGAAAGTACATGGCCTTCTGCCTTTATTAAGTGCGACTAAAATTCAGGTGGCATGACTCGGAGTTGTGTTTACCTCTTATACCCGGGGCTGTGTTGGACCTGAGCTATTGCAATTTTTCCTACAAAAGCTTTGCTCCAATGAAATAGCAATCTCTACAGGCCTAATTGTCTAGCTCACGAGACAAATCGTACTAATCTGCCAAAGTTCCTCTCTGTCATACATGGGTAAAATACTGGTACAACACTTGTAGGAAAGCACTTGATTTTGATTAATATAGGTGGGTGGAAGTAGATTAAAACACAAGGGTAGGGGGACAGAGTGGGAGAAGTGATATGGGGAGGGCGAGGGGCGAGGAGGAGACCCACACGGGTGGAGGGCTTGAAAAGCTTATACTATAGTAGAGGTGATTAATGCATAAAATTGGATGAATTGTGGGTTTAACGACTAAAGCATGAAACATCTCATGGGAGTATATGAGGACCTTAAGAAAGAATTTAAACGTAGGGCCATCGCAATTTTGCCCCCATTTTCCAAAGTGATATTTGATATCCATACACTATTGATGAACTCCTTTTATTCATAGCTTTCCGTAAGAGCAATAGTGTCCTTTCCGAGAATAAAGCAAGCATTAGCCTGGGGAGTTCAACCTTAATAATGGGAGTTAGTGGCGTGAATATTTTAGCGAGATCATGCCCTCCCACACCATACCTACTAAAAGGCTGCATAAACTGTGAAAAGGAGATGGTATACGTAAGTGAGAGGACTGGGATTCTAGATATCGATGCCCTCGGGGAGGAAATTAGATGATCACGAAAAAGTGAGTTGTGTTTATACACAAATAGCTAGCTCGCATCTATCTTACATCCAAAATCTGACTTGCACTTCCATCTGAAGGAAACTACTGATAATATATATATAAAATATGTTTTGATACATTTATATTATATCTTAATATATCATAATTATATGTAGTGATTACCCTGGGGAAATTATCACTTGACCAGGTTCTGCTTAACAGAGGGTCAAAAAACAAAAGAGGGCGTGTGCTCTCAGTTCCGTTACTTATATCCAAATTCTGAGTAAGGTAATGCCGGAACCAGTGACTTATCATTTTCTTTTTTTCTTCTTCCTCTTCAGAAGATTTCAGGGGCACAGGGTGTGGCAAATACACTGCCCTCTCAAACACCTAAATCCAGCTTCAATCTTGCTATATCACCTGGTGCTGGGCTATGATAATGATGCCTGTGTGATCTATAAATGAGGTGAATAGGCGAAGGCAAGACTGGTATAGATGATTGAGTAAGGTGGCTGAGTTGAATGGTGTCACCGGACATCCAAAGTCAAAGTGTGTGCATCAAGCTCTCGAGGCTCTCTTGAAGATAACTGACAACCTGTCCTTTCACCCATTGCCCAGCACACGGGTCTGAGCATTGGAGCTGCGTTCTAAGTGTTCTGAGTGTTATCAGGGTGTGCAGTTGAGAAGTACATCTCAGAGTCCCCGAGAGGGGATAGGAAAGACATGAACTCACGAGCAAAGGAACCCTTCTAATATATCACTCATACTGAGGCCCTGTTGTATAAGCTATAATAAACTGTGTTTGGGGAGTCCTAAACTGTTTTCCCTTTATACATGCATGGGTGGGACATTTCTAACATAAGAATAAAAAATGGTTTGTGGGCATTGGCAATTCCTTCACTAGAGCTTCCCTTACCAGTTGCTAAGCTAAGACAACATTTCAATTCATAAGTAAATTCCTTAATCCCCATACTTTCAGTTGTGTTTCTCTGGGAATTTTCTTACGACTTTTCCTTCCCAAGAAACAGAGGTAAAAATTACTAACACCTTTTCCTGCTTGAACCACCCGATATTCCCTGCCTAATTATTGAAATTCTAAATCAGGAGCCATGCCTTGTTCTTACTAGAAATCGACACAAACAATGTTTAACAAAACTATGGCAGTGACATATTTGACTAGTTTATAATGCAAATGTCATTGTCAGGTTGGCGGTTCGGGTTCCGCCCAGTTTTCCTTGTTTGTTTCTACTACTGATATGAAACCTCATCTCCATGGTTCAAGTCCCGGCTCGGGACTATTCTTTTCTACCCAGGGTCATTCGAATTATGTAAATAATCCACAGAAAATTCATTTAATGGCAGAGACAAAGTAGTATCATAATAACATTATGTGTACGCTCATGCAAATTTTTATTTCTCAATCAATAAATCCTAAGGAATTCCGTAATGAAGACTTTAAAGTGTTCCTTAGTTTTACACTTTGTCGTATACTCTTCATGTTTAACATGAAAGAATGAGGAAATTATTACCGAGGGAAAACTTCATTGGGAAATTCCTACAACAAAAAGGGTCAGTTTCTAGGTCATGCCTGTGGAACTAAATTGTAATACATTCCGGCTAATGAACATCATATTTAAAGATAGGCCCTATATAATAATTATTATTATAAGAAAAAGTTGTCTAATATTTTACCAACATTGTCACTTCAAATTGTAAGAAATGTGTTATAATAGTCTTTAAACCCCAAGGAATGAGTGAATAATATGCATCCTATTTACCTTTTACCTTGCAGACCCACACCAGTACAGCAAGGAATATTTCTACAAGCTGAAAATGGCACATAGGAAGGAATTTCTTCCCTTACTGCAAGTGAAGGAATTCCCAGAAAGAATCCCTTCCGTTGCAGAGCGCTGGTCCCCTAACTCTAAAAGAGTGTACAAGATATGACACATACACATCTAGGGGACTAAGACATAGATAAGACACAGAAGACCTGGAATAAACCGTATATAAGAGTTGCACATAATGGTGTATATTAATATAAAAGAAATATGTTAATGCAGGTAAAAAGTAACCATTAGAATACATTCTATTCTACAATACAGTTAGTATTTAATTTAAAATGGTTTAATAGGGAATCAGCATTACAACATTACATTGCTTTTCTCAAAGAATCTGACATCTATACCATATCAAGTTATTTACCTAACTCTATCTATTTTCTATTTTTACTATAGTAATAAACTATATCATATAAGTACATTGTATACTATGTAGAAACATTATTACATTGTTACTCATCAATAACACTGGAAGAATGAAGAACAGGAAGTGTGCGGTTGTTGATGTTTATTGGTCAGGGACCAGAGGTAGACTGACTGGACACTCAGGGTCTACTCATAATATTTGTATAAAACAGTGACGTAATCAATCAAACGTTTAGACTTTGCCAAATACCCGGCCACTCAAACAGCCGAAGCTATAAGTACCATGTTAACAAGGTGCGATGTTGGCATCTGGGAATACATTTAAAAGCTTTTTATTGTTAGATTAAAACTAGTGATGAGGTTTACACACTTTAACAATATTTAAGGGACCTGTAATCAAACAGAGAATAACTTTACACATGCAAACATTTTTCATCTATTCCAATGTACGACACATGGGTCAATGGAAATAACTTTTAATATGCTATATAAACTAGGCTTGTTCTCGGGAATGGATCTCTGACCAGAAATTAGAATTGACCAATGAGCAAATGAATAAGCCACCATATCACAATAATCTACCATTTAGTGTCAGTAAGATTTAAGCAACATTTCCTACAAGGGTCACATGTATAGACCCTTTTCAGCTGACGTCACGAACAGCTGGTCACCGCGCGGGAACTCAAACTGGAGGCAAGAGTCAACTGGGTCACGCCAGTCCCTGCCTCCACAACACTGAAGGCGCCGTAGATCGCCGCTAATAATCGTCCATGTAAATTGACTCTTATCAGCGATATCCTTTGCATTTCCACCCTTTTACAGACAAAGTACTATAAGGAATACATTGTAGTACATGAGGATCTGCTTTGATGGGTGTCAGTGAGTATTGTATGAGATATATTGGGGTATATCAAGCTATATCCCGGGCTATGTCACTGCAGGGCACAAGCCTGAAGCCTGGTGTAGTACTACGGCAGGGAGTGGCTTGGTGCCCTGGTGACAAAATTAATATCTCTCCCTCACAGACACACAGCCAGCACACACACATGTATAGCTATGTATCAGTGCTCAGTGTATACACTTCAGTATTTTTGCGTTGTCTCTGAATGGATAAATATCCAACAAACAATATAAAATGCTGACTTTTTCCCCTATAGGATATTGTATTTAATCTTTAGTACATGCCCAGATAATACACAACTATAGTCATCCAAACTGTGAATATATGCCACTTTGACTTTGTTATTGTTGGTGCACAGGCTGAGTGTGTTGACCAAATAAGAGATGAATAATTGTGAGGACTCCAAACTCTCCCATTTCTTTAAATCAGATAACCATATTTTCTGAGCTTTTACTAAATGGGTCTCGTAATGTTTCTCTCGATTCAACTTTTTGTCTAGATGTTTTGTTCTCCTAAATATCCCTTGGCAAAGATCACGCTGATGATGGCCTAGAGGGTTCTGCCATTACTCCATGCTTATGACCTAGTTGAGTAACATGGTCGTTCTGCCTCCACTTCTCTCGCGTCGCCTCATGTTTGTATACACTGAAAAGGGTCTATACTTGCCAGTTTAGAATGAGGCACCTTTGGAGGCTCTATCGTCTGTGCACTCTGTCTAATATTCTAACATTCATTTGAAAGTAGATCGGCAATTGGCCCTTAGTGGGAGAACTATGGAGCCGAAAGAATGGTTGTAATTATCTGAGAGGCCTTGGACATAAAAATATAGGATTGGGTCCTTCACAATTCCCCCGGCCTGTGTGTACGCTTTCATGCAGTAACGCTGTACCGTCAATCTCATCATCAGTCAACACCGGGCAGCTTGATGTAATATCGACCTTGACTGAATTCTACTAGTTCCATGATATCAAATATCTTTTCACTTTGACTGACAAGTTTGACTAGGACAGTGACACTGACGGAGCTGATGCCATCCACTGCCCATGCACGTAGCCCTTGTCCTTGACATACCCAATCCAGTTCCCAGCAGCCATAGGACATTAGATGAAGTTAAGGGCAAACACTGTCCAAGTTTTTCAGAAAAAATTGTTCCAGTTGACCAATAGCAATTTTGTTTCCCCATTCATTCACAATTGATTACATTATAATTTCCAAAATTATATTTTTTATAATCAGAAGGTCCAATTAGCAATTGTATTTGTGGTCGACTGATATTTGTGGTTACACTAGGGTCAATTGGCTTCACGAATTAGCATTGTTTTATCACTCCTATGTCTGACAGCTGCTAGGCGCATAGTTTCGAATTTATTTAATGGCCAATATCTTTCGCTTTGCTCTATACTTATTATTATTATATCCGCCAAGTCAGTCTGCAAAGCTTCGATGTACCATCATAGCTTATATTCAAAAGAAATATCAGTGATGTGAAAAGCTATTACATGTAAAATACATTGTTATATCCGAATGTCAAAGGCCAATCTAAGTAAAGCAGTAAATGCATACTCCAAACGTCCGACCATACTACAACATCCGACATAAATAACAAAACGTGAATTTGATTTATCTGTTTGGGGAGGTCTCTGACCCGAACACCAATATCCATTCCATCATTTTGATAGACTAATCTAGTACCATGTCCTCTAGAGGGTTGTAACCTAATACATAACCTCATCCCAACTCACAATAGTGCATTGAATGCCTCCTATAGTAATGTGAGGAGCTACTTGGCGTATAAACTCTTAGATCTCCGCCAAGCCTCCCACTGGTTGCACCAACATAGGCCTCACGTCCCTGCTTGCATATTAATGATCAAGCTTGTAACATTGGAAGTCGGGAAACAGTCCCAGATATATTAATTCCCATCAAAGGGAACATCCCCACCGTGATAGCAATGATTGTAACAATCACCCCTGGGAATCAGCTTCCGATTGAGAGTGAAGGTATTGGGAAACAGGAAAGTATCCATAAATAGATACAAATAAAGGCAATGGTCAACACTTCCACTTGTTGTAGTTTATAAATATGCTCATAATGTATGGGCCATTCTCATAAAAGTCTAGCATTTCAGGATCGGAAATGGAAAAAAATGGAATTTTGATAGAAGGTTTGGGGGTTATATTTCCTGAGAGTACATATTCTCCCCTATATAATCCTAAAAAAAATGGCACTCGGGCTCAAATATTTAGGAATTTAGGGCCCAAGACGTGAGGAAAGGTCATTTTGGCAATTTTTGTCGTGGATCGCGACATGTCTTGATAATTGTAACAATTAGTGCAGCTTTTAAAGGGAACTTTTTCAAATATCAATGTATATTTCTATTTCACAATTGTTATTGGCGTTTTTCAGGGTGCTCAAAAACAATGAGACAAGATGCCTTTTTTTATTTTCAATATCCGAAGTAGAGTGATTGACCCAGAACGAGTACAGATAAGGGAAGTTGGATTGTAGTATGTGTTATTTATTAGGATGGTTACCGACATTTCGGCCTAACAATTGGCCTTTATCAAGGTGATGTTATACATCCAGATGACATTCCCTCTAAGGGATAAGCTATAATAAGCGAAGCTGAGAATAACAAAATGCTGTAAAATATTTACATCTGAATAAAAAAATGTTTTTGAATACATTTAATGTTAAAATTGATACAATACTCGTACAAATTGTCATATTATTTACGAAATTAAAGCTAATTGACATTCAGTAAAGTCCAATTATATATCTAGACATAATTGTGCCCTGGCGTTAGACAAAATTGTAGTCGCCCTATTAGAAAATTGATAAGAAGGGTTTAATGGACTTGAATTCATCAAAGCGAATCGATCATTCTCATGATCGATTGACTGTCCTGTAAAGCTGGGTAGGTATCATAAATCACACAATATACATTATGAATAATTCATGTATCCTCATGAATCATGTGTACCATTCAAGATCTTATGGATGACAAGATTCAATCGCCGATAAAATTCGGTCCTATGGCAAGCAAATACATGTTTTTCGTGATACCAGAAAAAGGTGCTCATAGGAGAACTTTATGCAGCGTAAACAGAAATGAAGAAGCAAGTCTTTATGATTGTTAATCAGCAAGTGTTAATCAGACCTATTTTGGTTATTATTTATGTCCCCCACCACACCCATTTTTTTAATTTTGTTATTTACTGTCTCACTGTGTTGGCCTTGTTGTGTTCTTATTTTTCGTTTTGTTCTGCCATCAAAAACTAGAGTTATTATCTCTCTAGACACTGTTACATAAAACATCCTCCCTGATATTTGAACTTGTACACTACCTATATATCATCTACCGCTGTTAATCTGTGTATCTTGCCCAAAACCAGTGATATCACCCCACAGAGACGAGTGTACTTACTACTTGCTATGTAGCCCTATATTTTTTATATACCTCACTAGACGAGTCATTATATTATTTGTATCATGTTTTTATACACCAGTCATGTATTATCTGTAGCTAGTTGGTAGACTTTGGGACTAAACAGAGAGCTCTATACAAAAGTTGGGACTAAACATAGAGAGCTCTATACAAAATAAAGTTCTGCAAGTTGTGAATAAGATAGGTAGAGACGTGAAAATATGTCAAAGGCGTATTGAGTGTAAGTTAGAGAATAATGAAAGCCATCTGAGTGGTGGAAATATTAGAAAGCTCCGTGGGAAAAAATGGGGGAAAAACATAAATTAGTATAACTTATCTACATCGAATATGGAATAACTTATATATATAGAACAGGAGATTGGGTGTATCGAAGACAAGGTTTTCAAACAGTGGTAAAGAGAAAATATTGAGGGGACTTTAGAAGAGAGGGTCACATTTAGATGACTCGTGTCTGGCCGGCCAGACATGATCAGACCTAACCGAGAAAAAATGTATACACCTTAATATGGAATCTGGACGATGTAAAAGTATTATTATGACACTATGAATTAGTCACACGGTGTTACATTCATGTAATCACCTATGTGTTCAATGTAAATCATATGTCTAAGCGATATATAGCCTATGCAGAAATAACAAATACTTTACTTGAGATGGCTATCACGTCTGTATGGATCTATCGTTGCTTTTATACTGTAAAGATTAATATATATACATAACTTTATCAACTGGTAAAATAGTAACTAGTTCATTTGCTCGTGATCTAGAATCTGTCTTTTCTTTCTACTTAAACTGAGAATAAAGTTATTGTAATGTAACGCTTATGGAAAATCAAAATCAAAATCAAATCAAGTTGTAGGATATGTAATGTTCATAATTATTCCGCTTCTCTGCTCCTTTGTATATAATGGGCCGGTCAATGTCAACTGAAAATGGATTTTCCTGCTATATCTATTTAAAGTTTGCTGCCCTTTTTGAACAGGTCGTTATGCAGATCCTTTCCCCGCAATTATTGGTTTGCCACGACCTTTTCCCAAAGGACAAGACAAAGTATGAGCCTGCTCCACTTAATTCCCCGGCAATGACTCGCAGGCTGAATAAGCTAATTGCGCCCTTTTACACAATTCAGTGATCAAAGCTGACTCCATTGGCCACTTTTGGCAAACCCTCAAGGGATCCAATGGGGAATGGCGCAATAGCATTCATTAAGCGTCTTATTTTTATCCTCATTATGATTTTCTCCGAATTCCTCGTGAAACCATAATATATGGTTTCACCATAATATGGTTTATGATTTTCCCGAAGGGTATATGGTTCCAGCAATAACTAAGAATGAATATGTCTCCTCTGTTACCTGTTACGCAATTACATCAATATTAAATAAATATGAAAAGTACCAGAGACACACGAAAACGGTTGATGCCAAATCCGCAGGATGGAAACATAATCTTGCCACAACCAACATTACCATATCAGACCAACTGTCTCTTTATTTGCCGCTATGGAAATTGCAAAAAGAAATAGATCATCGATGGTACAATTTGCCAAAGAATTCCATAAGAAAGACCAATGGATTTTCACGGCTCGTCCCTTGGACAAACACACTTTTTTGCCTAAAATGTTTGATGAAATGCTTCTCATCGTGGTTTTCCCCGTTAATTAGTTTATTTGACTGGAGTTTTGGCCACGATAAAGCAAACACGCCAATTTACCGGGTTTGTCTCCCTCTGGCTGCCCGTTTCCATGCCAGTTGTCCCATGGCCAGTGGGATAACAGACTTTATTTAATCAGGAATCATGCACGCAGAAGCATATGAAATCACCCAGCGGGTAAAAATACAAAAATACACTCATTATCCTTACTGACCCTTATTATCTCCCAAATTACAAATTAACTTCTGACAGGGTTTTTTTTTTTAAAAAAAAAAAGATTTCTTGGCGGTCATGCCTTCAGTGGTAATATCTTCGCGAGCGAAACAGTTCTGAAAATGTCGGTCATGTTTTCCCACTCTTTCGCAAACATCTTTTTGTAAGTGATTTGTGTCCTTGATACACTTTGTCCTTGATACATGCGTCCTAAAAGCCGTTGATTCAACTCAAAATCTTCTTTTTTACAATCTGATTTTTTTCTATCTCTTCAACTTCTTCTACCCCTCAAATCTGCCATATTAATGCTTACTACAATCTACATAATCTAAGATATAAGGATCAGTATGTCTCTTCATTGGTTAAAATATGAGGTAACCCAATATTGGTTTTACGCTAAGTAGGCTACCCTTACATGATACCGTTACATGCATTGTTATTTACCGAATCTTAGGCACCTTATTGTCCCCATCCTACCCCTAGGGGTTATGCATGTGAATCATCTCAGCATCTCGTAAATCTCTACGTTAACTGATGAGAAGGAGAAAGAGGTGGAGGTCTCGGGCAAAGGTCATGCCAAGTCGGGGCATCCTGATGAAAGACTCAACATGGAAAGCCCATAAAATAGATGGGAAACGAGGCGAAATGGGGGGCTCTTTGCGCCCACAGGTATGCACTGAGAAAGTGGGGATGCAAGCGGACATCTCACTTCATTTTCGCTCAGAGGGTTCTCATTTAATAGTCAGACTGGGAATTACCACAAAGAGAGATCGGCGTTTCGTGGTTCTTTGGAATAACAACCATATAAATGCATGGGGAATGTTTATACAGACATGCTGCATGCCTAGTAGAAGAAAAAATAGTCTGATAAAGATTAATTTATCAAAGCTGGGATTCAGCCAAATGTGAGCTTAAAGGCTGGGTTCCACTGGCCGGCTACTCCTCCCACTTCTCCTCCAGGTACTTTTACAGTCAATTAGTCCTGTTTCTTTAGAAGCGGGAGGCCTTACAATATGTTCACTAAACATATGCTCACTCAGAAAAAAGTCAGTAGAGCTAAACGAATGTTTTCTGAAAGGTGGAATAAGAATTATTGCTCTCCAAGAAACTTGGTTAGATTCAAATGATCATGATAATAATATTATCTCTAATCTTGACTATAAGATCTTTAGAGCAGACAGATCGACTGTTGTGAATGGTGAACCAAAAAGAGGTGGAGGTCTTTGTTTCATTATCGACAAGACATACATAGTCGACCCATGGGTATTATCTGAACGCAATATATGTAACGATAACATTGAGTTACAGATACTCAAGGTAAAACCGGGCAACAGGAGGAAAATAATACTCCTCAATCTGTATAGGCCGCCAAATGGCCGTAAGAACATTTTTATCAACGAGTTGAATGAGGTATTAACTTTCATAAAAGGAAGAGAACCAAATTGCAATGTAATAGTGTCTGGTGATATCAATATAAACATGTTGAACAAGGGTGATGATGGAACTAAAGAAATGGTCCATGTATTGAATGAATCGTCACTAAAATTGTATAATTCTACTCCTACCAGATGTTATAAAAATACCAACAACTGGATTGATATTTTTGCTAGTGATCACCCACACATCTTATCTTCTGGGGTTATCAAAACGTCTATATCAGATCATTTCGCTATCTATGTCAATTTAAAAAAGAAAACAGCTCCTCGGACTACAAAGATAGACAAGGGTAGAAGATATGACCACCTAGATTACGATGAGTTTACTGAGTATATAGAGCGAGATGTAATGAACCTGTTCAATAATGCTCCAATTGATACTGGTGAAGTGTGGAATGGTATGAAAACAAGCATAGTAAGATACCTTGATAAAAAATGTCCTATACGAGAACGAAAGATTGTGCATAGGGGTATGTTAGCTTTAGATAGAGATACTCTGAATTCCATAAAAAACAGGGACCATCTATTTTGTAGAGCTATCAGATCAAAAAGGGAGGAAGATTGGCAGAGAGCTAGAAGAGCCAGAATATTCAGCGCCAGGCTAGTTAGAATCACTAAAAAACGGCATGTAAATAGAATGATGGGAAAAACGACTGCATCGTTGCCAGAAAGCTTTATTCATGAGAACAGGGTGATTCAAGAAATGGAAGCGAGTAACTCGTTGAATCTCTTTTTCAAAAATATGAGTGACATTACCAAAGATCTAGAGAATCAAAGTGACACATATCTGGAGAATGATGTAGATATTCGGGTGTCGACCAGGATACTGATTAGAGAGGACGAAGTTGCGAAAGTTGTAAAAGATATTAACACTAGTAAGAGCAGCGGTCTAGATTGGGTGAATTCCAAGATTCTAAAATACTACTTCTCTAGAATAATCCCTCAGCTAACCTTGTTACTAAATGAGTGCATTAGACAATGTAGGATTCCGCAGGAATGGAAGGAGTATTCCATCACCCCAATCCCTAACACTGGCAATTTAAGATACTTCAACAATTTAAGACCGATAGCACTATAACTTTATTTGCACAGCACTGAGAGATCACATGGACATAAATAACCTTTTTTCGGCAGTGCAGGGAGGTTTCAGGAAAGGTAGATTGACGAACAGAACCGTGTATGAATTCATTGACCCGATAATAAAAGGTATAGACAATGGTGATGTAACTGTTACTACTCTACTATACTGTACTGTACTATTCTTAATGGTCATATATCGGAGCAGGTTGATGTTGATGTGGGTGTACCGCAGGGAAGCCTGCTAGGACCCCTGATTTTTATCATTTATATAAATGATCTAGAAAATTGTTTGACTGATATTAACACCGAAACGAGAGTGTCGCTGTCCATGTACGCTGATGACACAGCTGCAAGTGTTACGGGTGGTACAGTAGAAAATTGTATAGCAGTAGCACAGTAACTGTTGCTACTTTCTTCGACGTAGCGAAGGCATTCAACTGTTTAGACTATAATATCACATTTAGAAAATTACAGTATTACAAGGTAAATCCTGTCATCATTAACATGGTAAGAGAGTACCTCAGCAACAGGAAACAGTGTACTATTCTTAATGGTCATATATCGGAGCAGGTTGATGTTGATGTGGGTGTACCGCAGGGAAGCCTGCTAGGACCCCTGATTTTTATCATTTATATAAATGATCTAGAAAATTGTTTGACTGATATTAACACCGAAACGAGAGTGTCGCTGTCCATGTACGCTGATGACACAGCTGCAAGTGTTACGGGTGGTACAGTAGAAAATTGTATAGCAGTAGCACAGATCGTGGCCACAAATGTAAATAACTGGATGCTGGCAAACAAATTGCGTGTAAATTCAAAGAAATGCCAGGTGCAGATCTTAGGATCGAAAAGGAAGCTAAATAAGATCAGAGGTAGAAACCCGGGCTCTATATACATAAATGGGATTGCACTCTTGCAAGTGAGCTCAGTAAAATATTTGGGCTTCAATATTGACAGTTGCCTGAGTTTCAATGATCACTTCTCAAAAATAAAAAATTCTGTACAGGCAAAAATCACACAACTAGGGAGGATCAGATATTATATCGATCAAAGAGCTGCTGTAACTATTTTGAAGTCCCATATATTACCTCTCTTTGAGTATGGACTTATGTTCTACAAGCTAGCAAATGCAAACATCATTAGAAAAATACAGTGTGTATTCAATCGAGGGCTAAGGCAAATTGAACTCAATAATGTAACACCTATATTGGACATAATGGCGAGACATGGGTTCCAAACAATAGAAAAAAGAGGACTCATAGCTATATTTGGCTTAATGTATAACCTTAAAGATCTAGAAGAATACAGGTTAGAAATGCCCAGACACACAAGACAGGCTGAAGGGGTCAATATGATAGTAGTTCAGCCGAAAACGGAAAAGTTAAGAAAAAGTCCAAATTATATGGGACCACATATGTGGAATGGACTTAGTGTTGAATGCAAAAATATGTCATGGCCAAATCTGAAAAAAGATCTAAAAGTCAGAGCCGAATTAGTATGAAAAGGTAAAATAAGAACCGAGTAGAAAGTGACGAGACTATACAGTAAATTGTGAAACTTATCGTATGATTCGAAGAATACTAGTATTGAATATTTCTATAAACCACTTGGGTTCGTAAAATATGTTTGATTTTATCATTGTGGACTGACCCATTGGGTATGTGTTTAAAATTATGGCAAAAAAAATGTAGAAAAGCGAATGTGCTGGAGTAGATGATTAATTAATTATGTGTATTAAATCGATGTATAATTGTGATTAAAAATATAAAGATATTAACTGTAGTAAAGTGTAAAAGAAAGATCTAACTTTGATTAAAACAAAAGATTGTATCACCAGAAGATTTTCGACGAATGAGAACTATCACTATGTGAAACTTTGTCAATAAAATTTATTAAAAAAAACAAACTGAAAGTAACCGGAACGGGTGCTACACTACTGGGACGTTACTTCCACCGCTACTTCTACCGCTATTAAGAAATTTGAGCAGACAACATTTTATTTTTACATGTAAATGAACACATCAAATAACATGAGGAGAAACGTAGAGTGGTGCTAGTGCCCCGCTTCAGCTCCCACTATTTTAGTAAGGTAAGTATTTTAGTAAAGAAGCGGGAGCAGAAGCGGGAAAAGTAGCCGGCCAGTGGAACCCAGCTTTAACCGATGTGTATACTTGCTGTAATGCGGTAATGTTCTAGTAAGGCTTCAGAATTTGCTATTGTGATGAGGTTATTTTGCATAGAATAATCTACAGACAGTTATATGCTGATGAAGGTAAGATTATTCATGTGTGGATGAGGAGGGCACACAGGTTTGCATTATGTGAAAAGGATTCTCTTATTGTGTTTTATTATTATGTAGTGATTAAAAGAATGGTGTATTCACTGTGATGAAAATCTCGATGTTTTGGATCATTTTGCATTGAAGTCATTGTGAGAACATTTTCAATAACCATTGTTGGAGGAGATATCATAAATCTAAAACCTACCTAAGGTTACATCTGCTCTTACGCACTTCGATTCTAAATAATATTATCAGTTCATAAGGGTCCCCCATACGCTCCATATATGCATCCAACAAGATAATGTCTTATATACCCCTAGATCCAACTTCTTATCTATCATAATATAATGAGTTACAGACATGCTTTGATGATAAACGCTCATTTTCCGATCTAGATGGCATGTGTAATCCTTTTTGTGTCGATAAAATATTAGACATATAAAAGAGGACCATTCTTTTCCTGCCAAGCCATAGTGATTCGTCTGTCAAACCTGCGCTAACAGACTCGTGCTGATTGAGATACTGAGTTAATGTGTAATTAGGTTATTGTGGATTAGTTTTTATATAATGGATGCGTATGAGGTCCCATTCTCGAAGGAAGTGCTTCCTCAAAATTAATGGAATCATGAATAAATCCTTGTTTGCGATGAATGCCCGTTGCTTTCCCTGAATCAATTCCAGGAATCAATTATGGCATCTGCAGCAGAAGGTTATGCTATCATTGATCGGTCTTGGTATCATCATTCAATCATTTCTATTCCTTCATAAAATAATAGTCATTTGAAACGATGGGATTAGTCTTCCTAGTGTACACTGTGGCAGGGCAACTATAGAATGAAAACTGTTGCCGGATCGGATCTAATGGCGTATCAATTGATTCTTTGTTTGACTTTCTTTCTTCTATGGATGCAAAGAAGTGGAAAGCAGACAAACAAGAGAAGGACGGGCGACTTCCGGCCGACTTTCGCAGTGTGTTTTGCGAGTATTTGCATTGTCCTGCCATTATAAGAACCCAGAATGAACTATGAAAGTATATATATTTTAATGTGTGTGTGTGGTGTGTGTGTGGATGGGGGGAGGACTCAAATAGATATTGAATTGACCTTGGTTATGGCAGTCTACTCGATCATTCTCACCAAACATTTTGGTTTTCCTGCGATTGAAATTGCGTTTGCAGGTGCGTTTTAATTAGTATTATTTCCAACCCATACCGGTACATGATATGTTTCTACCAATCCGAAATTGATGTTTACAGAGATTCGATATTTTTGGTCCCATTCTTGGACAACAATTCAGCGAATTAGCATTGATCAGCTAAAAAAAAGTTATTGTCATCTGCAAAGTGTGGGATTGAACTGAACATCACAACGTGATGGAAATCACCAATAGGAATTAGGAAGAGCTCCAATATATCTTAAAAACCCTGCCCACACACAGCCGATTTGCCCCGCGATTGCCCCCAGATTTGGGTCTTCTGATGAATCATCCTGCTTTATTATGTTATTTAAAAAACATAAACCAGGATTTGAAATGAAATCATAGGACTCTATTTTAAAATCCTAACACAAATCGGGAGTGTTGCCCCGATGATCCCTTCCTTAAGCCACACACCTGAGCGGCCGCCGATTTAACTTGTCCCGATCCGATTTAACTGCTCCCGATCGAGAATTCTAAGGAATAAAGTTTTAAAACTGTCCATTTTCGGAGACCCACACCTGGAGCAAATCACTCCGATTTAGTAAAAATAAATTAATCGGGGACGTTGACCCACACCTACCCAATTTCTCTCCGATTAGTGTCCCGACGTTGTCCCGATTAAACAATGATTGGAAATATCAGACAATCGCACCTCACATATACCTAAAAAATGGAAATGAATGATAAGACGTACTTGACGCTTTAAGATAAGACAGTCAGAACTTCTATAACTGGTATATTTTCTATCTAATGGGGCTTATTTAAAAAATAAACAGCTCAATCTAGTAGACATTATCATTAACGTGACTCAGGGCAGTACAATATGTGATAGAACAAAATCGTATAGAATAATCTGATACTATGCACCATGGCGGGGAAATGTCCCCCTGGGCTCATACTATGCACCATGGCGGGGAAATGTCCCCCTGGGCTCATACTATGCACCATGGCGGGGAAATGTCCCCCCTGGGATCATACTATGCACCATGGCGGGGAAATGTCCCCCTGGGATCATACTATGCACCATGGCGGGGGAATGTCTCCCCTGGGATCATACTATGCACCATGGCGGGGGAATGTCCCCCTGGGCTCATACTATGCACCATGGCGGGGAAATGTCCCCCCTGGGATCATACTATGCACCATGGTGGGGAAATGTCCCCCTGGGATCATACTATGCACCATGGCGGGGGAATGTCTCCCCTGGGATCATACTATGCACCATGGTGGGGGAATGTCCCCCTGGGCTCATACTATGCACCATGGCGGGGAAATGTCCCCCCTGGGATCATACTATGCACCATGGCGGGGAAATGTCCCCCTGGGATCATACTATATGCACCATGGCGGGGGAATGTCTCCCCTGGGATCATACTATGCACCATGGCGGGGAATGTCCCCCTGGGCTCATACTATGCACCATGGCGGGGAAATGTCCCCCTGGGCTCATACTATGCACCATGGCGGGGAAATGTCCCCCTGGGCTCATACTATATGCACCATGGCGGGGAAATGTCCCCCCTGGGATCATACTATGCACCATGGCGGGGGAATGTCTCCCCTGGGATCATACTATGCACCATGGCGGGGGAATGTCCCCCTGGGCTCATACTATGCACCATGGCGGGGAAATGTCCCCCTGGGATCATACTATGCACCATGGCAGGGGAATGTCCCCCTGGGCTCATACTATGCACCATGGCGGGAGAATATACCCCATGGCTCATACTATACACTTCCTCTACTCATAGTAGTCTCCAAGGCGGGGGAATGTCTTCCTGTACACATCCACTATACACCATGGTGGGTTGATTTTAGTTTTAATTTCCCTTGGAATGTAGGGATATATGGGGTTTGGGCCTGTAGAGATTGAAGGTTGATTAGTTTAAGTTTTTAGTTTACCTCCGACTAAAGGGATATGTGGATTTTGGACCTGGAATTGTATGTCTTGGTTAGATTAGTTTAATTTCCCCCTTCATTTGAAGGGGTTTGTTAAGTATTTGAGCCTGAAGTAATATGGTTGATTATGTGAGTATAAAGGTTTCAAGTAGATCAGTTAATCCCAGGGCATAGCATGGTGGATGATGCAATGACGTAGCAAAGCCTGGACATGGATTTGCAAGATGAAATAACTTCCCTTGGAATAAAGGGATATATGAGTAATTCTCCCAATCGAGCATCATTTGGTTTTCCAGCTTAGGGTGTCTACAACCTGTATTTGTGATTATCACACATGATTTTAATCATTTTATTTGAATTCCTTGGCCAAAATGAGGCCGTGGGAACCCCCCTTTCAAAGCCCTTATGCCAAAATCTTCGCCGCTATTGTGATAAAAGAGCTTTTTCAGGCTAGAAAATAAGTCATGATTATGTAATTTGAACATAATACACAGCCTGATTTAGAAAATATATTACTCCTGATGAAGAAAAATAGTTTCTACACATGCACACACGTTCATTATTATGAAAAAAACACAATATTCATGTAATCATACACTTAAACTGATCTAGAACTGGAAAATATTGTTTTGGAATATGTGTGTCGCGTTACGACATCTATTAGCTTCAAAATAATTAAATACCCCAAGACAAAACATTAATATTAAATAGCAATAAGTATTTGTTGACGAAAATATGCACATATATGTATATTTTGATCAAAATAAAAGTTGCTAGCCCACGATGTATCTGAAACCTTTTATTCCCTTACATAAAATTCCTTGAACAGGTAAGGGAATATTTTATGTAGGGTTACGACATGTGATATATCTCCAATATTTTTTCTAAAAAATTTTTTTTATGTAATTTCGACCTTCCTAATAATTATCTAAGCCTGCCTTAAAACGATGAAAAATATAAATATGATTGAATATTGGTATTGTTAAAGTCAGGAGAGTTTGTGTACCAATGTCGCCGTTACGCCATAGCGTCGCCGTTACGCCATAATCATTACAAAAAAGAGAGATCCTTCTCTTCCAACACAATGATTTTATAGTAATAACATGAATATTTTTACAAAATCAAGTCAAACTTCTGATTAGAACCAGGTCCTTGTTTACCAACAAACATCCATTCTCTACCTTTGAATTTTTATTTAATTTTGCTAGACGAATTAGTGAGTAATATATCTCATTTTTACACGAAATAATTTGATTAATCGGGCTTATTGAGGCTGAAATAAGGCAAAATAATAGGGAAAATATAGGTATCCGAATCATAGGTTTAGGATCGAAATTTTGGTCCAAGCCTTCCCAAATTTCACCTGCATTATGCTGATATTCCCCGCTATATGTACACAAAAAATTGTAGAGATTGAACGAACTTTATTTTTTCTTAAAAAATGGCCTTCTGAAATCAAATGCTGCCCGTTTGGGAGAATTACTCATATGGGGTTTGGGCCTGTAGAGATTTAAGGTTGATTAAGTTTTGAGTTTCCCTCAGAATGAAGGGATATGTGGAGTTTGGACCTGGAATTGTATGTCTTGGTTAGTTTAGTTTAATTCTCCCCTTCATTTGAAGGGGTTTGTAAAGTATTTGAGCCTGAAGTAATATGGTTGATTATGTGAGTATAAAGGTTTCAAGTAGATCAGGTAATCCCAGGGCATAGCGTGGTGGATGATGCAATGATGTAGCAAAGCCTGGACATGGATTTGCAAGATGAAATAATTTACCTTGGAATGAAGGGATATATCGGGTTTGGGCCTGTAGAGATTTAAGGTTGATTAGTTTAAGTTTTTAGTTTACCTCAGAATGAAGGGATATGTGGAGTTTGGACCTGGAATTGTATGTCTTGGTTAAATTAGTTTAATTTTCCCCTTCATTTGAAGGGATTTGTAAAGTATTTGAGCCTGAAGTGAGCTAATGGCTTTTAGTCCCCGTTGGTTGGGCTGCTACTATCACTGTACTACATTAATATCACTTTCCCAGCCATCACAACATTCTACAACCCTTAATTTGTCACTAATAGTTACGTTCTGATAATGCGTTTCGGTAATTAGATTGCGGGAAGGGGTCAAGTTTTGCAGTGTCACTCTCTATAACTCATTGAAAGTACTACGATCGGCGCGTGCCCCGACGCATCGGGAGTGTGCTCCCGATTATCCATTTTTTGGATAATCGGGAGAGCCCTCCCGATGGCTCGGGAAGCTCCCCCGATCCATCGGGACAGCTCCCGGCGCATCGGCCACAGACCCAAACCATGAAGCGATTATAGAATTCACGGCCAAAATCGGGACAAATCTTTAATCAGGCAGACCTAGGAATTAAACTCTTCCTGATTGCTGAAAATCAATGCCGATCTGAGTAATTTTGCCATCGGGGATACTCCCGATTGCTAAAATGACTCCCGATTGAACTCCCGATTGATCGGGACGGAAAGTTAAATCCTAAAAGGGAAAGTTAAATCCTAAAATGGATCGGGACACGATCGGGACAGTTAAATCGACGCAAAATTGCTCAGGTGTGTGGGGGGTTTTATCTGTGCTCTGTTGTAGCGGGCCTCTGATATAATATATCTCTCCTCCTCCTCCAGCTGATGGGGCAAGATCAAAGGGTTTATGGCCCTGGCAGTGACCCTTTTATCCGTTATAAGTTGGCAGTTTGACCCTTCTTAAAGGACACAGCTACATTCCGGCAAAGTTTATTTAAATTGCATAACAATTATCTCCCAATTACCTTAAGTCATCCCGATGATGATATCTTAGCCGAAATATTAATTCCCAACTGTTGTTATGACCCAATGTACACCGTTATATGAACAAGACCATTGTGAAAGGTATGTTACAACACCTGTTATATCCACATACCGGACATAGAATGGACAGCTGGTAACAGGCTGGACACACACTTTGCAATGTACACCTTCTATTCAGTTACATTAAACACTTGCCAAATAGCAGCCTTGCAGTTCACATCTTATATTCTCAGCTACCAAGATTTTCATTTAATATAGAGTAGATATTATTCTTTAGGGAATAGTACATTTATTTATGTGTATCATACACACCATGATATCACACTGGTGGGAACCCGATATAAGATCAATTGGTGCAGAAATATATTCAAAATTATATTTGTAACAAGGAGCTGAGGGCAGGATCCTAATAACAACAGAAGTTTCCTGCCACATGTGGATAGCAAGGTATCTTATAGAGTCAGGACATGGGACTCTATAGGAGAAGGATCCATCTACAACTTATTGCATATAGGTATTTGAGGCTGACTTGAATTTACAGGAACACACAAGTAAGTGTTTATATATTTGGCATGAAAGTGAAGCATTTTAAAATGGTTTCACTACACATTTTTTGGAATATGTAGAGACTGTTTTCACATCAATTGCATTTTAGAATGATTCAATATGGCCAGGCAATGAACCTCAAGGAGATTTTTCGAAACATATTGAGTGCATTAAGATATATACATGGGTGCTGTATAACATTCAAGCACATATGGGAATGTAGTGGGATTTGAAAAACATCAGTTCCACTATAAGAAGTCTTAATGCTCAGTAAAATTGTAGAAATTGTGTGATGGGTCAGTGAAGCATTTAATTCCAAATTATGTGAAATATTAGTAAAAACATCTAATGCCAAGTGTGTAATAAGATCAGTGACTCTTTAATACCAGTTTTGTCTTGCAAAATATTAAACATATGGCAACATAGTGGGAGATCAGTTTCACTAATGTTTAATGACATTCCACAAATAGACAGACAAAAGTGAAACAGGAGGAACAGTTTTTAATATAGAGTAGATATTATTCTTTAGGGAATAGTACATTTATTTATGTGTATCATACACACCATGATATCACACTGTCCCAAATTTCATTAATAAATGAAATCGGTATTCAACTCAAGTCCTAATTGGTCACATTCATACCCACACATCCCTCTCCAATGCTTGATTCACAGACGTTATACAGATGTTACATTAGACTAAGAATTGCAATATAAGTATTAGGGGGGCAAGTGCCCCCCTTGCCCCCCCCCCTTGCCCCCCCCTTGCCCCCCCCTTGCCCCCCCCCTTGCCCCCCCCCTTGCCCCCCCCTTGCCCCCCCCCTTGCCCCCCCCCTTGCCCCCCCCTTGCCCCCCCCTTGCCCCCCCCCTTGCCCCCCCCCTTGCCCCCCCTTGCCCCCCCCTTGCCCCCCCCCCAGTTCTGCTGCGATTATATTAGTCAACTGCTGATTATAGTGGTGAGGACACTATTCGGGAATATGTTTGGGTCCACTCCCGATTATACTGGTGAGGGAACATTTTTTCTGCAATCGGCACTAGTGTGGGGTAAAAAAATTGCCGGGTTTATTCCTAAAAGTAACCGACGATGCATCGGGAGCACTTTAATCGGCCGATTTAACTTACTTCTCTAGTGTGGGTCGACCTTTATATGGGTCATCGGGGCACTCCCGATCCGTGCCAGTGCCCTCCCGATTCATCGGGGGATCCCCTGATGCATCTGGGCTAGACCCACACATACACAATTACCAAAAAACCCTGCCCCGATTTCAAATGACCAGCCCCGATTTGAAATATGAAAAATCAGAATCGGCCCGAATCTCTAATCGGCCAGGATTTGTCAAAATATACTTAAATCGGGAGTCAAAAACTCAATCGTGAGACAAAAATATGAACTACAAGCGTGAAGTAACATTAAACCAGATTTATGTCTTTTCTATAGGAATTCCTATTTCCATAGACTACTTCCATCCGCGTAGAGAAAACAAAAATTAATAAGGCTGAGCGATATGTTTATGTCCAGTCGTGGAAAGATGGTCAATCAAAAATAATCACTAAAAATGCACTACATCTTGAAGAGCTGCTGTCAGGAAATTTTGCTTTCAATCTTTTTTTATTGAAGGACGACTTGAGACCTATCGCATGATTGGGTATGTTCCCAGCGGTGTACGGACAGAATCCCGCCAGTGAAAAACCCCCCAGCCAAAACCCCGCCGTCAGAACCCCCCCAGCCAAAACCCCCCTAGCCAATATCCCCCCATGCCAATACCCCTCCTGCCAGAACCCCGCCAGTCAGAACCCCGTCCTGCCTTTACCCCGCCATGCCTTTACCCCGCCAGATGATTTTTGTTAACAAAGAAAAGACATGGAGTGGCAGCATAATAAGTCATTTTAGATCGAATGAGGTAGAGGAATCTCATAATAGGTTATTTTAGACATATATATTATTGTGATATTCCTCTACTACTGAATTCAGATTAGGGGATTGGCTAGGGAAATACAGTGAAAGATTTATAATGTTTTGTTGGTTTGGGTATGTATTCTAATCTTATTTCATAAACAAGCAAGGTGCTTTATTCAATCTTGTTGCTCTAAAGTTAGAGAAACCCTCAGGTAGATGTGATTGGAAGGAAGTGATTCTCATCTCCAGATCTCGTTCCATTCTCATTATATATTGTGGTCAAGACATATGGGGCTGTAAATATGGTGGTTGAGGTGTGGCCACCTGTGGTCATTGTAGGACGAGGGATGTGGTGAGGATTATATTTTGTTTTAAAAGATGGTATTTCAACTGGGTTTGCAAATCGTCCATATAGGATTAATGTACTCAGTCATATTCGTTGTTTTTAATACTTTCATATTGTGTAGGCCTACTCAGTCAGAGATCCGTATAGACATAACATAAGATATTATACAATACATAAACAAGATTTATCATAAAATTCGAACCAGTATAATAATCTTTTCCATACAAACTATTGATCAATATACATTTTTGGGTTTCAGCAGAAACCTCTCTTTCCCCTCTCTCTCTCTCCCTCCACCCCTGCTCTCTCACACTTTGTCTCCCTTTCTTTGACCCGCTCTCTCCCAGCCTCTCCTTCTATCTCTCCCATTCTGTCTAGATCATCGCTCCCTCTCCCTGTCTCCCCCATTCTTTCTCTCTCCCTCTCCCTCTCTCTATCCATATCCTTCAATCTCTCTCCCCACTCTCTATTCCTGCTCCCGCTCCATCTTTCTCATGCCTCCCTCTCCCTTTCTCTTTTTCCGTTCTCTTTCCATCTCTCCCTCTCTTTCTCCCTATCCCCATCTCTATCCCTCTATTTTTGTACCCATTTAACTATTCCTTGTTTTAATGAACCGATTATATTTTCCACAAAGATGGTTGCAAGATGTGGGAACACGTTATTTAAAGGGAAGAATCTTCTGGAAAATAAAACCAATTCCTATCATCTATTTTTGTAAATAGGATCTATTGAGAATAACAAAATATTCATTGTAATAGAATCCCGAATGGCAATATATAAGTCAAAATCTAAACCATCTCCTTCCATTTTCAAATGAAAAGATTATGATGTGAGGTAGTAAATCTGTCAGCTGGGATGCCTGTGGTCATTGTGGTTTTGCTGCATGCTTGGTGTTGGTGTTTTATCATGGGAGATCGTACAATCTGACCATGGGGTGGCAGGCAAGGCATATGTTCAGAGAGAGCAGGTTGGGCTATTAAAGGTTCCTCTAGCTCCCTCGAAATTTTTCAAATGTGTCTCTTGGTATAATCATAAAATCTGGCCATATACATGGGTGAAGTCGCCAGAAAATGTTCAATCCACCTTCACCAATCCTCTCCCACTCTCTTTCCCTGTTACTTTCCTTCTCACTTTCCCTCATTCTCTCCCCCACTCTCTCCGTGTACCATCTCGTTCAATCGCTCTCTCTGCTCTCCCCCGCACTCTACTCTCTCTCCCCCTACCTCTCTCCCTCTTTCCCCTCTCTCCCCACTCTCTCACCCTCTCTCCCGCTCCCGCTGTACTTGTAAGAGCAATTCTCCTGACATTATTTCTCTTGCTACACTAAAATAATTTAGATTTATGCAGTGACTATATTTCCTACACAACAGCGTTTTTTTAAAGCCATACAGTATTCATTAAAAAGTAAAAAAAACAAACATTTATTTGCAGCCCAAATGTAACACATATATTCATCAAATATAACAAATATTCAACACATACCCCACAATGGGAAGACTGAACATTGATTTGATTTGTCTGTTGCTTGTACCATATTCACATATGACGGAGGAGAGAAGGAGGACGGGGTGGGCTGCGGGGCCGGGGTGGGTCCTTATCTTTATAGATAAGATGGTCAGCTTGTGGTGGGTCCAGCACAACAGGGGGTCATTAGCTCAAACATATGTTCTATTTATATTTTCTTTCAACTCGTTTCATTTCTCTATCTTTGGGCTGTGTTTTAGCATTATACCTCGCAATAAATGCAAAACGAATATATTTAAGAGTTGGTGCAGGGGATTAAACTAATTGTATTTGATCATTGTTTTTGAACATGAATAAAACATATTTTTTACAATGCTTTTACACACAACCATATGTAAAAACATGTAATATGACATCTTATAGATTCTTGAAAGAATTAAGTACCTTATACCTTGATATTCTTGTTAATATTTTATATAAAAACCAGCTATTATTGGGAATGGATAAAAACAACGTACCCCGTATGTGAGATATATGGTTTGAATTATTCAAATTGATCCAATTGGGGTAGACACTTTAGGTATGGGACTATCCAATAGAAGCAAATTGATATGAATAATTAAAGTCTAGAACATAATTATGATACATGTTTGAGATCATGGTTAATATATTTTTATTGTAAAAAGGAGTAAAAAAACATTGATTTCGGACATTTTCGAGTGTAAATATTGTTGAAAGTTTAGAAAAGTATCTCTTAATCGGGTCTCAAACCAGTGTATGGGATAGTTACACATAGTCATTACCATTTATTTGAGTTTCCTGGCAAAAGTAAGGCTGTCAAATATTCGCCGCTATAACAGAAAAAGTACCTTTTCAGGCTAGTAAATAATCCTGAAAAATATGATTTCTACACGTACACACATATTGGTTATTATGAAAAAACGCAACGTGTCGCCATTATGACATGTATTGGCTTCAAAACAATGAAACACAGGGGCGGATCCAGGATTTTCAAAAGGAGGGGCCACGCTTTCAAATTGTATGTTATATTCGAATTAATTATTCAGCTTTTGTTCTGCAAAGCTTTAAATATACACAGTGCCTCTCACTTATTTCAACCCTAAAATCGATCATGACTAAAGTACTAAATAACCTTAAAATCACCCAAAAGGAACTTTCGTTCTGTACGGAATACTAGAAATGATTTGTTAAACTTACGGGTTTGGGTTTTGCACTTTTCTTTCTGTACATTTAATTAAGGTTTCATGAAATAGTTTGTGTTCTAGGTATATATTTTGATACTTGAAGATGCATAATTATGTCATCACCTATAATCAGACTATTTCATAACTTATTTAAACTCCCTCTCACACACCCCTCTGTAAGAAACTGAGAATCTCCGAACATTTCAAGGCAATTCAAAAGATTCCAACAGGATTCAAGGCCAGGTGATGATATTTCAAGCCCTTCGATCTATATGTTAGTTTTTCAACCCTTGAATTTATTCGCCCTAAGTCTAGGCTTTCCGAAGCCCCATTATTGGAATACAATTGATAAATTGTACATAAAAGTATACATAATATATGTCCTATTTTATAGTTAGTGTTATATGAATATTTTCCGGGTGTCTTTTGAACCACAAATGCACTAGCTTGATTTTGAAAAGGGGGGGGGGCGCGCCCCCACGCCCGCCCCCTAAATCCTCCCCTGAAACACCCCAAAAGTAACAATTAATATCAAATTGCATTTCGTATTTTTGGAGGGAAGATGTATATACATGTATATTTAGATAAAATGAAAAGTTATTAGCCCACGATGTCACAGAAACCTTTGATTACCCAATATAAAACCCTTGAACTGGTGTGGGAATATTATATGTCGTATTATAACATGTAAATGATCTCAATAGTTTTTTTTTTAATTTTGCGCTTCCTATTAATTGATGAGTCCTGCCTGACTTTGGTAAAATAGTAAATATGAATTAATACAGGTGCTATTAAATTGTGGTCAACATATATGTGTTACGCCATAGTATCTGAAGCATGGTGTAGGAATCGAAATATTTGTCTGATCGTTCCCATTTTTTGTCTGCGTTATGCTGATATTCCCTGCTATATGTCTGCAAAAACATCATAGAGATTTGACGGATTTTATTTTCAAATGCTGCCCCTTCGGGAGAATTACTCATATATGAAATGAACGAGCAGGATGAGAGGAATCAAATGGGACTAAGGTCATTAGTTTACATGAATATGTACAATATATATGTAGAATATTGACAAATGCAATGTTTGGGCAAAATATCACACTTTAAAAAACTGACCCATATACCCGTCCTCAAATATAATTTGCCATGTATCGTACATGTATAATACATACTATGATAGGACAAGTATTTATCTACCCATTCATGTATTTGGATCATTTATAGAAGAAATAGCAGATGGGAGGTGTCAAGAGAGTGTGGGTAGAGTGGGGTGGGGAGGTGATAGGGGGAGGTCGGGAATGAGAGGGGGTGGAGAGGATGGGGGAGAGGAAAGATAGATGGAGGGAGAGAGTGTGAGAGAGGAGACGGTAGGGAGAATCAGAGAGGGGAGGGGAGGGAGAAGAAGGGGGAGGGTATATGGGTGGCAGAGAAAAGAGGGGAGGGACAGGGTGTGGGAGAGGAGAGGGAGGGAGACGAAGAGAGGGTCAGAGGAAAAAAGTGGAGGGAAGAGTGAAAGAGAATAGGAGAGGGGAGAGAGAGGGGGGGGAGGTATTATGCTAATTGTATATAATTGTAAATAGTTTGTAAATAGTCCCAATAAGATCAATGAGAATGAAATATATATGGCGAGTTAAGAAAATATTTGAAAAAAGAATTATTTGATCACCCTGCCAGGCTATGGGAGAAAGTAATGTTCAATGGATTAGTCTTATTTGGCTATTCTACTAAATATACTATGAGTCTATGCATTAAGCTAGTTACCAATAAACTTATCTAACTCTGCATCGTGCTAAATAAACAGGCGCTAAAAGCGGTAAAATGAAGAGAATTGTTCTCTGACTAATCATCATCATCACCATATATTTATGTATTCTATGATATTGTCTTGTGGGCCCTTGAGTCTATTTTAGGCCTACTATAAGTCTGGACTAATAAACAGTAATAATAGCATTAGCAGTCAGAAGACTCCATGAAATGAACAAATGTTAAAAATACACAACTTTACTTTAATAAGAGAAAATAAGTATAGCAGCCGCTTGATAGATAAGATAGGATGGTCAGCCTAACAGGGGGCACGACTGTCTGGATACGTGTGGTCAAGTCTCTCTTCCCACCACAACCACATATGCTTGGTGGGTTGGGTTATGCTTTTAGTGCCCTGGCTTTTATGCTTTTAATATTAAAATACACATGTTGAAATGGCAAAATAGCTCCTATTTATTCATGACACTTAACAAGATAAGAACCCGGCCCCAGCCCGGCCCCGCCAGCCCGCCCCTCGTTTTATTGTCAACCAGGAAGGTAAGGACCAAGAAAGAGAGAGAAATCTATGTGTCCACCCATTAGTATATAATCTGCATTTATTGTGGTCGAGATATGAGGTTGTAAAAGTGGTGCACATATGGTTGACCCTTGTGGTTTTGCTGCATGTTTGGTATTGGTGTGTAATGGGAGACTATGCCAGGAATGACAGGAAAGGGGTTTGAGAGCGAGAGAGAGTGTGTGTGTGTGTGTTTGGAGGGGGGGGGGGGGAGCGGGAATTGTGATGCAGGTCCATTCTCTGAGATGGGAGAAAGTATGACATGCCATTCATTTATTATTATTTTATTATTTATTCAATTAAAGGCCACACATTTAACAAGCGACAATAATTCAAATGTAAAAACGTATTGTCCTCCATGGACATACATCATACATTGCCTATAAAAGCCATATCTCAGAGGGAGACCTACGAACATACTAAAATTAAAAAAATACTCTGTTAAGAAAAACGAAAACTACTTCATACAAACACCATGTACAGAAAACGATGTTATATCATACATGACACAATAATAAGCCTCCAAGAGGATAAAAACTAGTTAAATTATTCATTTGTGTATTGGACTCGTCTATTCAACTATCACTCCGCCCACACCCCCACCACCCCCTACCCCAACTCCACCCCCACCCCCAAGCACACAAAATTGGTTGGGTTTTGGCGGGGTTCTGTCTGGCGGGGTTTTGGCTAGGATGGGTTCTGACTGGCGGGATTGTTACTGGCGGGGTTATGGCATGGCGGGATTATGGCTAGGGGGGTTTTGACGGCGGGGTTTTGGCTAGGGGGGTTATGGCTGGGGGGGTTTTGACTGGCGGGGTTTTGTCCTAGAACCGTTCCCAGCGTATGTAAATCGAGAAAGCCACGGGACCCAAAGCAAATATGTTGGCACAGAATGACAATGTCAGGATAGGTAGAAACTGGAAATGATTGAAGGACATGTACAACAAAAGAGCATCGACCTCCTGCTGCGCTTTAATATCTGAGTGCATGTCATGAGAAGTGGAAGGTCAATGTGTTGTCTTCCAAGGACATGGTAGAGAATATAAAAGAATTATAGATATTTTACCTGGTGAAATATGGCTTTCCAATTGTCCAAATCTGATGTTAATTTGTACTAACTTAACTCATCAACGATTATCCCTTGGATCCCTATCATATCTTCCATCCATTAACCAGCAGCAGTAGGATTTTATTCTTTTGTAGGTTCAATATCAATATACAAGGAGCAGTGTTGAGCTGTCTCCATAGCTTTGCATTGGCATGTTGAATCTCTTATCCTCTTTATTATATCCTAGCTTTAATCTCAATTGTTGAATGAACTGATTCTCCCACGGATCATAAGAAGTCAAACCTAAGTCTCAGACAATAACTTATGAATAAGCCTGAGAGGTGAGTTTGCGCTACCGACAATGGACCCATGTGCCCTATCATATCTCATTATTGGATTGTGGCATTCTTGAGGTCTAGTCTGATTATCGTCAGGCTATGAGTAGCTGAGTGGCTCGTCCTATTCCCCGACAGCCCCTTGAGATGCTGATAAACGTGAAGCGATTCGTAATTACAAAGAAGGGATAATAAATGGACCCTCGGTGCTTAGTACACTGCAGAACGGTGATTAGGCACGTACGTGACACACAAAAGAAGTTTAAACCATATATCGGTATCCTGATCCTGGTTTTGCATTATAATTCTGCCCCTCTTATCTATTACGTGTGTACATCTGCTTGTCAGTCTCTGAGGTCCAACCTATCCACCAAATCCTTCAACCTCTCGAAGAAAGGTTTAAATTATCCGCCTTATTTCACAATTATTATTGTGAACATAATATGACAATGTCCAAACAAAGTCCAGGGAAGAGTGGGTGATTCCACTAGTGTTATAAGTTGGTTTATATCTTGAATAGATATTTTGCATATTGGAGAACTATTGTGAAAGGAGAAATAATTGAGTCCGACTTCACTAGATCCTGGGATCCGACTAAAATATTTCAATATCCACATGATATACATGAGTTGTAGAATGGTCGTGGTTACTGGTGATTGCCTAGTACATGTGTATATGAACTCTGATGTTACATGATTCTCTTACTATATACTTGTATACTACTGCGATTAATCACTTTAATAAGTAATAATTAGTATTAATCATAATTTGGAATATTAATGATAATGTGGTTAAGCATTGTTATGCAATCATTACATGATTTTAGTGAAACAGTGAAGTGCATGAGTCTTTGGCATTGGAAGTTTCTGAGCTATATAAACGCATTCTATTCAGCTGCCAGTACATGTATATGGTTGAGTAAAATATTGTTGGAGTGGATATTTTGGTTAATAGTTATTTGACCACTAGGAGGAAGAAGGGGACATGATTGGTTACTGTGGGCCAGTTCGTCCCAAAGTTGCTCTAAGTTATGTTCAATTACATAGTCCATTCCAATGGTCAGCTATCAGGGGTAGCACAGCAGCTAACGCAGAAGAGGGATATAGCAATCTAGGTAACTTAAATGGTAAAAGGTGCTCATGACCTTGGGTTCATGGTTCGGCCTGCGCTCAATCTAGTCAGACATCAGAGAAGAGGAATATGGTTTCAAGCAAGGCTTCATTTCTCCATACATGTCCACATCATCATCCAAGGAATGGTCAACAGGGAGTGACAATCTTACCCTGCCCACTCTGGGCCTTATATACAACACAAGTGATAAAATGGACATAAAATAGTGAGGAAGTGTTGACAGGTTAGTCCGTCCTCCACTTGTCCCGTACATCCCTACCCGTCTCCAGACGAGCTAGAGAAAGGTGTGGAGTGATCTATAGAAATGGGACGTGTGGACTGAGTGACCTCCAAGAACCAGGGTCACAGCTTCCACCAAATAAGGGCATAGGATGACTCGTCTGCTCATCCTGTAACAGTATCTTCTAAAGACAGCCTACTATTGAAGTATTGCAGCCTATTTGGCACTCATACATAGGACGTGATCCATCTCATTCTCATGCAGCGGATGCAGGTAATTCTGCACAATACTCATTTATAGGTCCTAGAATTGGATCTGTTGATGAATGCTTCATCAGTGAAGAGTTTGCTTCCCAAAGTATATATTATACTGCCATCTGTGGGTGGAAAATAATATACGTGCATCTTTCATGAGAGCATACAACTATAGCCATATCTCCCCCTGGAAATGACAAAGCCACTGTCTATGCCCGGCTATGTCTGTGGAAACATGGGGTGCTTTTGATTTCCAGCCCCACTATTGTTGTAGCAATCGGGGAGTTGAGCTCATCTCAGTAGCGCGAAGTACATAATCCGAGTGAAAATGATCCCCTCCTCCCATCCCAAAGGAATAAATCTTCCATATATGAGCAAGATGATATGGGTTACTTTGTGGCCAGAACAAGGGGCGTGGAACATTCGAATTATATCGATGTGCGCTCATAACTAAATTGGAGTAATCCATATTACTCTAATGTGTATCTTACGACTCTTGTAAGCCATTATTTACGCATGTCAGCACCTTAAATTTCCGAAATAACCTAAATCTCTTTTACTATGAGGAAGAGGTCACCACCATTCTCCACTCGTAGTTAGGAATTATGATCTACTAGTTATGGAAATAAAGATAAATAAATAGAGTTAAAGGTTCAATATGTGGTGTCCAATTCGTGGTGTGGATATATGTGGAAATTTCTATACAGGCATTTGTATTTTTTATCTCTGGAAAAATGGAACATATCTCAGCTCAAAATAGTACAGGAACTGCATTCAAAGCTTGTTGTAATCGTCTCAGTAACTTTGGGATAATGCATTATTTGGAGACTTTGTATGGCAAAGAGCTTATGATATCCCTGCTTTCTGATAATGGTAATAACGCACCGATAAGACTTGGATTAATAGCAGAATTTAATAAAGTAATCACAGGACCCAGGTCAAGCCAGCACAACACATGTATGGGGTTCAAAGGTCATTATAGGCAATCGGTGATTATCATGAAAATGCTTGGAAGTATAGACCAGCACCCAGCAAGGGGGATAGTTAGGTGATAAGGAGTGGCCACTCTGTTTCTTTTACTCTGAGATAAATATTAATGACGACGTGTAGAAAATGTGTCGTCCTCTGCAAAAATGAGTCGGCTCACCATGAATGAAGATGAAGACGGGTAAGGCGTATTCTCAGATATTTTAGTGATGTTTAACTTGAAGTTGAGATCTAATCCAATTAGAACATTGCTTTTAGATTTGCGGTATAAATCACTTACTTGTTACGCTCTCTGTCAATAAAAGTGGTGAATGTCTTTGTTACCTCTGATGATTTGATTATACAACCAAGACTCTGATGTAGACGTGTGTTAGATTCCTAAATATCACCACATTGAGGCATAATTGAAGAAGATAGATATTATATCCGATTGTAGTGAAACCATAGAAGTGCCAGACTTTAATTGGATGGCCAGAATAAAAAAGACCTCTCTTTCCAGAAGGAAAGGGTTAAGCACATATACCACGGATCCGCTACATTAGGATTTAAAATACTCTCTAAATATGATTTAGGTTAAACGAAATTATTTGCGAAGATCATCTGTATGTTTTTAAAAAGAAACACACCTGGATATTTGAATCATATGATTTAACTTCATAAATTTTCAACTGACAACAATATTGACTGAATATAACTTATATCCGAAGTATTGTTATACTAGGCCTCTATTTTATTCCTAAATTTAAAATCGCTGTATGCTAAACAAGAAATTCACTGCTTACTGCAAACAGATTCATGAATTTTCGCATTTCATTTTAAGGCTTCTGAATGCTTTTAGTTGCAATTGAAGAAATTACACATGACCAGAAGCCATTAAAGAAGAATGAAAAATGGATAGCGAACTTGATTACTTTTGATGAGTTGAGTGATTAAGTCATTGTTGAAACCGTACAGAAATTGCGAACACTCGGGATTGGTTTTCTTCTATTTATTTGTTACAATCCATTTCAAATCTTTCGTGAAAAAAAATTGAGCAGTGAATATTTGCAATAATAAAAGCACTAGATATTTAGCATGTGAGACAAACTCCTGTATATAAGGTACATGTATCCAGTGGTGAGAGGATGGTATACCTTTGGTTGAATCTTTCGTTGCGACCCATGCAGTTTCCAGTTGATGGCTAACGGCTATTAGCCGTCAGAGTTAAAGGCCAGCTGATTAGTGATGAATGAAAGATTGTAGATCCCATCATAAAATTGTATACCTAATAGTTCGGTATAATATATGAGAGAAGGTGAGAGAGATTGGAGCCATCGGAATACACAATCTCATACATCTTAAGATTATACAGACTATACTCTCCTTCTCTCCACAATATGTGTGGAGAGGGAGAGGGAGAGGGAGTGGAGAGAGAGAGAGTATGGGGGGGGGAGTGATTATAAGAGACAGAGAGGAGAGCGAGGGGAGAGAGGGTTCCGGCTTATCGTTGTCTCGTCCTTTAAACAGAGGCCTTGAAGCCCAAGAAAACTTGGGAATTACAATACTAAGTGTGAAAAGTATTTATGGGCCGCATCAAATAGTATTTCATTGCTGGCAGAAGACTTGGAGGCTCCTGTGCGTTTCTGAGGGAAAGCTTCGAAACACGCTAATTCAGTTTTGATTTTGCACTTTGTTTCCCAATCCCTGTTCCAAATGAATAATTTCGGGAACTTAATTGAATCTTATTCTTTGGAATGAGGTCCTATTGAAACGCATGTCAGTCATGGGAAGGAAACCGCAATAGCCTCAATTAATCCAACCGACAAGTTTCTCTCCTATCATTCCCCCAGTATTTGTTTAGTTTTTTTTTCAAAATTCAAATACAAACTTTCCAGTTATCAAATATTCAGATCACCCTTTTCTTATTACTGCTACATTGTCTTAATCAGACGCTTGTTTTAATATATATATACCAGATTTGCTATTGTGAGTCTACATCTCGCATAAATAGACGCGGCCAAAACAAAGAAATGAGTCAATATATAACCTGTCAAACTCGTGCCACCCAGGGGAACACTTATCTTGGAAGTTATTTCGCGTCCTGTGCCGCTGAAACATTTTACATGATGTAGTGCACCGTAGCTGGCAAGAAAATAGAGATAATTATAGTAATACCAGGTTAATGACCAATGCACTGAGTATAATAACCCCTAAAAGAAAGCCTGGTTTCATTGCTCCTGCCGTTCCTTCCACTCACCCTCTGCTGGGTTAATTCATGGACTATTTCCTAACCAAAAGGACTAGTCTCTCTAGGCCTGCTGGTGAAAAAAGGGGTTTCCTATATATTTATCAGTTAAAAAGCTATACATGTATGTGGAAGCATTCGTTTTCCTGATAAAATGTGTCTTTTACATATATATATAATTACACAAATCTCAGTCGTTTCAAGACAGATAGATGAGAAGTAGATGTGTAAACTATAGTAGACTCCGTCTCCGTGGCTAGAGAGCGGTATCCTTTGGCTTTCTTGTACTCGGCCATATTATCTTCCTCCCTCGCTATGGGAGACAGAGTATAGCGATACAGGCAAATACGTATTATATATAATTTATACTGATGGATATACTAAACGATACGGAGAGGCGAAAGAGGCTATCCAAGTAACCAAGTCAGAAAGGGGCATGGGTCCGGATGTCTTTGGAGGAATTATACAGATCGCACTATGCAGGACACGACAGAACTATGGCAATGAATGGCACGTAGTCTTATGATGACTTCTTTGGGAACATCTGTCCCCAGCACCAGTTTTCTCCCTCTGAAAACTCACATATTACTTCTGCATGTATCATAATACATGTAGTGTATAAATGTGTATTGATATTGCCATAGCCAAAGGCAACTTTGCTTGGTCTATCAGACTCAGCGTGCGCACGAGGGAGTGTCTATTTATCTACCTCCTTTGCTATCTACTTGCCGTGTTACTGTCTACTGCTTATATTTGAGACCTCCTTGTTTTTATATGACCCTTTGATATGCAACAATAGACCTTTGTTTCTGTTGTCTTGTCTCTTCCTCAATAATAACCAGGATCATTATATACAGGCGCCAGAAGCAAAGAATGTTGGTTTGGATACTGCATAAAAACCCTCTACAACCAACCTCTGCATCGCATGCACATGAGAGGGTATTTAGAGTTGCCACTTCCTAAAGTTTCTATGCGAGGGGGCGGGGGGCGGGGGTAGAGTAGTACCTCTGTCCTGACGAATTTGAATTCCAAATATGCAACAGTCTGCATGGTCAGTTAAATTCTTCTGGAATTCCAATGCTTTTGATATTGAGAGCAGTTGTCGGAGATACTTGGTGCAGTCAACTTGGTCATTTTCTATCAAACTTCTCAAACACGTATATATATATACCGTATAATAAAAACCTAGGTGGCTTTTTACGGGGGGGGGGGGACTTTTTACCGGGGGGGGGGCGGGGGGGGGGGGATCTTTTCCCGGAGGGCTTTTCTCCTGACACTCTCTCTCTATAGGCTGTGCATATTAAATTTCATGTTTTGACATCACTGGCTAATCGGCTAATGGTAACTCGCCTAATTCATCACATGACTACTGAACCCGAGAGTGCAGGGTCACTGAAATGCGCCAACATTGTTGCTAATCACTCATTTAGAAATCCACCCATATCATTCATAATTTCTGCCATACAACTACGTATAAATATCCTTTACAGAGTTGTTGTTGGGGAAGAAATCTAAGATTCAGCTCATTTCTGATATTTACTTATGATCACTTACATCAAAATGGAACAGTGTTGAAGCATTTCCACCTTTTATGTCATATAATTAGTATTCATTTAATTATGACTATATACAGGCTTTTTCTTATTTGTGTGTTATAATAATAAATATGGAAATAACATAACATCTTAACTAAATAAGTCTTCACATACTTACGTCATTCAGTGATTTGTCATAGCGAAGTTATATTTATACCCAGCAGCGCCTTCCCACGATAAGAAACTAGGCTTTTAGAATGGTTGCTTCAAAATGCAATAAGATGTCCTTTGATTAAACTATAGCAAGTGCTTACTTATTGTGCATCAAAGTCTACAGACAAATTAGAAATATCCTCTTCAAAGGGCCATGCATGCAGGTATTCCCAGGCTAGGCACAGTCAGTTAGATACGTTTCCTATTAACAACCACAGGCGGAAAATGTTTCTTTTTCTCCTTATCTTCCACTTGCTGTGGTGCTCCTATTTTGGTTCCTCAGCATTAATTGGGTTGAGCGGACCCTTTATACCCGAAGAATGCAGATCTAAATTCCCTTCTGAACGGACTGTAACATTTACTTTTTAAAATCCGTTCTGACGTTGCTTCAACAGAAATGTGTGAGGTGCTAGATGCATGCAGTTAGAGTTAAACGCTCTACCTGCCTTGCCATCTACACTCACTAGAAAATAGCAATTGAAAAGACTGTCTGGTGTCTGAAATCTCAGAGTCATGGTAAAGACCAAGGCAAATATGTATTGGGGTAATCAAGTGGATAACCCTCAATAATTATAAACAAACTGTGATATGCACATGCTCTTGTGTTCATGATTAGAGCTGTTGCGAAAGAACTTATTTTGAACGAGTCAATATAATGGTAGTCCGGTGTCCTCAGCAGAATAATCGCCTATACGATTGGTCGTGGTAGGAAGATAGTGCAAGGGTCCACCTTTCTAGAAAGCACAACAGGGCCCGTGGCCCTGTTGTATATGCGAAGGAAAGGAAAATTGTCTGTGAAAATACCTACACTTTTTTCCCTTCCTTCGGTGGGTAGGAATATAAATTCCTACACAAATTGTGCGTGATAGTCAATTCCTACCAGCTATGAATTTCACGTAGGAAGGATTATATTTCCGCCCTACAGGTGAAAGAGTTCCCCCAAACAAATTGTCTTTCCTTAGCTTATGCAACAAGATTCTTAAATACTCATTGAGGCTTTGTCGATTAACTAGGTTCGGGAGTATTTATAAAATAATCTAGCCACATATTTCTTATCTTTAGTTTACTATTGTAATTGCTCGTCCCACATTGAGTAACCCCTATGTATTCCTAGGGAGAAATCTCCCGCATCAGCTCAATAATTACTGTTGGTATCAGCATATCATAAGAGCGGGATGCAGAAGGTGTACAATAGAGGGCTGCGGGTTGTATAAATAAATAATAAAATTGCGATTAACAATTACCAACTACACTGTAGCGCAAATATGCTACCACTCGAGTGGTATTGTTGAGAAATAAGAAGGTTGTAAGTTTTACATGAGAAAATAATCTTTGTAAAAGAACGTACGAGTTAACCAAATTATCCATTTTATTACACGTAATAAAATGGGTAATATTAACTCTATAACATGGAGAAAAACCATATTAGCATGTCTTATTATATATACATGTTATATAACGAGTTGGTTGACGGACCGTGGATGTCGCTTATGTTGCGCAGCAACAAGTGTGACATTCTAATAAGTAAACCGTGCTATTGTGTATACCTTTAATAATCTAAAATGAAACGCGATATATGTAATGACCCTGGTTATTATTAAGGAGGTGACAATACAACGAGAACAAAGTTCTAGTTTTGTAAATCTAATAATTTTATATAGGAATATCTGATGAAGTGACAAAATGGTGCCGATCATTTATGAAATCGTTATGGTTTTGCAGTTTGATTTTCAAATCCCCTAAAAATCATTTTCTAGCCGGAGGAGGAGGAGGTGTGTAACGGGGGTCTACCTAAGCCATATGAACTAACGATGACCAAAGTTGGGATCGTTAATTTAAGTATCTTTTAGCGGCGAATTAACGGCCAAACCGCTCCGCTACTAGTTAAGCCCCGAATACACAGTCACGATTTGAGGGCCGATTTGGCATCCACGATCCGTCGTACGATTTCAAATTGTCCATTTGAGATCGCACACCAGATCGTAGGTCCCAAATCGTGCCAAAACTCCTACACATGCACGATTTCAGGGCCGATTTAGCGCCAATTCAGCGCCGATTTGGATGTACGATTCATCGTAGGGGGAAAAAAGGGTCTTCTGCGATTTCAAATCAAATCGCCGCTGCTTCTACGATTAATCGTCCATGTGTAGATGGTGCTGCGATTTATCGTAGACTTCTATAATGAGGTCTACAACAAATCGTAGGTGCTTTTACGATTTTCGGATTTATTCGAAAATCGTTGGTCCATCTGCGATCTGGCAATATAAAAGAATTTAATTATTAATAATTTTACTTTCAACTGCTATAACGTCCCTAATTTTTGGAGTATCAACATAATTCTTTCACTTTTATAATGCAGAGTTTCCCCTCTAGACATGTCGACATTATAAGGTCTCATTCTTCTCATATTTTATTTTATTTTATTCGACAATTAAAAAGAGAAAAAAACACACCAAAAAATAGGTGATGTGTCACAGAAAAATGAGTAATGTTATATTTTATTTTATTTTTACAGTTTAATAATTTCTTGTTGGCTTCTAGGGTCGTTTTTTTAAACAATTTTCTCACCTCTATATTTCAGAATCGCAGATCAAATCTTGACTGCCAACCCACCCACGATTTCACTTTTTACCAACGATTTCACTTTTTTCACCATATCGTGCATGTGTAGGTCTAAAAATAGGCACGATTTCAGGCAAATAAGCACCCACGATTAATCGTAGATCCTGAAATCGTGTCTGATTCCCAAATCGTGACTGTGTATTCGGGGCTATATGAAACACTTTAGCGGAGGGCCGCTATTAACGGCAGTATCCGTTAATCGTTAGCTCCCGCTATTAGTTATGAAACGCCCCCCTGGTACGCATCGTGCGTACGCTGAGGAAAATCGAGGGGGTTAAAAAATGTAAGTAGTACAAGTAAAGTTGCCTTTGGCTATGGAAATACAAAAACAAATACACCACATATATGTTAATGTAGTGCTTGTAGGTATTTACCATAAACACTCAGTGGTCACTGCACCATTTATCTCCTGACAGCTATAATTACGTTTTCATATCTGCCACAAGTTATATAACTTATATTACTAAATGGATTTCTCTTGTGTGTGTTCCATATTTCACCCTCTGGTCTTAAATTGCTAGTTCCATTATTACACTGTTTACCACTACCCATTTCACCTTATTGGGAGAAGGAAGACTTGCAATTGCTCCTAGATGCCTGCATTAATTCATTCTCACTGTATGGCTCCACTGCCGGTTATAGCCAGGGAATATTATGAGAAATTAGGCTGATCTGGGAACAAATTCCTTACCAAGAAATTTCTTCACCAATGTGTTGGTAAAGGTGTCTACTGACATATTTCAAAAAGTTTAAATTCAACTCCCGTAGGAAAACCTATTAGGCCGTGAGAGGAAATAAACCTATACAATAATAGAATATAGCAATACTGCCTGTTTGTCTTATTCTCATCCAGGTGGTGGGATGGCCAACTGTATAGCATTAGTCATTGTGTAAGTAGAATTGCCGTAATATTTCTCTGTTATTGTTCATATTATGTAGAATTAGAATATAATTGTGATGAGATGATTTGAAACTATGAATTGATGATCTTCCTGATTGGATGTAGTAGGTGACAAGTGATTAGAAGAAAGTATATTTTAAAGGTGTAAACTTACAAGGACGAGTGAGAAATATATATAGATCTATGTATATAATATAAATAGCAATTTTTTATTTTCTTTAAAAAAGGGAACGGGTTAATCCTACTGAAACATGTTGAAATAAGGCTCGTCTGAGGAATATATAATGCTGAACAAAGCTATATGGGTTTTATAAATCGGATTATGAGACACGTTTCCCCTGCACGGGATCCAGAAAGGATTCGATGAGTCAATAGCATCCAGAAGTGGATGAGAAAAGAGGAACTTAGAGAAAAGCGTTTCAAGGACAGATGACACTAGAATCCCTGAAGCCTTTCTTCTATATTGGGTCGTTTCTATGTGTGATTGGGTACTCTAGCTCCTCCCGGCCGCATTCAGATATTGCGCCACCTTGAAAGAGACTGCTCTATGTGACAGTGACTACTGGTTGAAAGACTTTCTCTGTCCCCTCGACATACACTTTACGTAAGTATGCAGAAGTACTACTTTGATCTCCTATAATTCAAGAGCATCGGCAATGAAAAAATCGAGCAGTGCTACTTCAAAAAAAAGATGTTCCTAAATCCTATCTTTCTCTGACTTAAATACAAAAATGGGTTTCAACAATGATTCGAGGTATCTGGAATATTTAATTAGTACCAATGGAATGTTATAGGAGTGGGCATCATAGAATGAAAGAGAATCTTCAATTTCATACACAAAATTTAATGGCAAATAAAGTCAAGTTTATTAAACTAATGCTAATTTGGCTTGGTGCAAGGTCTTAGAATGGATATGCACTGTGGGTTTTAAAATTTAATTTAAATTCGAGCATTAATGGAAACACCATATTGCACAAAGAGAATAATGAAGTCAAAATAAATCCCTCTTAAATTATGTTTGGCTTCACGCAAGATAATATCAACTCGAAAATAATTAATTGTGTGACATTGTAAATAAAAGCATCATTTTATCCATAGACAAAAGATATAGTCCAGCGGAATCTCAGAAAAGCGTGTTTCGCGGTACGGATGATGTTTTATTGTTGATTCTGGTAGTATAACATGTCCTGAGCAGGAATCAGCCGGATGCCACTTTGGATCTCTTGGGGAAAATTTGTTACGGGCAAAAAACAAAATGGCTGCCAAAAAACCCCATCGCTGGTCATTGATAGCCCATAACTTCCTTATTAGTAGGGTGCATTTCATCAGCCCCATTTTATTTTGGGGGGAAGTATGTTTTGAAGATTGATTCCTATACAGAATTTTACGCTCTTTCATTTGAACTGGGTCCAACCTCTGGGAAATGTGGGACTTGGTCACCATGGTAACCAAATGGAAAAAAACACCAAAATGGAATGTTTTGCGTACAAAATGAGAAATATTCTGTTTTCATTATCATGCTGCATATCAAATCAAAGCATTCTTAAAGACGAATCAAACTGTGTTCATGAATTCGTTCTGGTAACCATGGCAACCAAATAACCTCTCAAATTAGTCATTTTGGGTCAGATATACTCTTTGATTTCCTATTTAAATCAAATTCCAATAAACAATAAAATATATTCTCTGAATAGCCCTGCTCCTTAGCTTTAATTTGATATATATAAACCTCCATTGGTTGCCATAGTTACTGAGGTATGACTCCACAAACATAGACTCCATGTCATGTCAGCTGCCCTTGCAATGCCTTCGGGGTGACCATAGATGGCAGTAAAGCTGCCAGTGGCAAATGTGTCATTTTAGGGGGTTGGGGTGGCCCAAACCGACTGTATAACAAACTTAAATTGAGATATCTTCTACAGAACTTCAGAAATTCAACAAAACTGAGGAAATAACTGCTATTTACCCTGCTAACATTATCAAAATTGGCAGTTTCCATGGAAACTTTTCAACAAAAAGTTATTCATAATTTCCCATTCCCACAATTATAGTAGGATGTATTTCATCAGCCCCATTTTATTTTGGGGGGAAATATGTTTTGAGGATTGATTCCTATACAGAATCTTTTGCTCTTTCATTTGAACAGGGTCCAACCTCTGGGAAATGTGGGACTTGGTCACCATGGCAACCAAATGGGAAAAAAACACCAAAATGGAATGTTTTGGGTACAAAATAAGATATATTCAGTTTTATTATCATGCTGCATATTAAATCGAAGCATTCTTAAAGACGAATCAAACTGTGTTCATGAATTTGTTCTACAAATGTTCTGGTAACCATGGCAACCAAATACCCTCTGAAAAGTTTGTCATTTTGGGTCAGATATCATTGGATTGTCCCCAAACCTGGGAATATCATGGAGCTATCTAAGCTCAGTAGCAATAATAATCAATCTGAAAATGGGTATCTCTTCCAGTAGTAACCTTCTACAAAACTCTTGTGTTAATTACATATACATCTACATATCAAGATATGTAGATGGGGCTGATATATAATAATTATCTCTCGGAAAGATATCAAAGAGTGGTGATGACGGGTGGATCATCCTCTCTTAAAGCCGTTACATGCGGGGTTCCACAGGGGACATCCCTAGGGCCTCTCTTATTCTGTGTGTATATCAATGATTTGCCGGAGGTAGTGAAATCTAGTTCGATTCAGTTGTTTGCCGACGACACCGTATTGTTTGATGACAGAGCTCTCGGAGACAATAAGATTGAATCTTTACAAACCGATCTCAATAACATTGTAGAATGGTGCTCTTGTAATAAAATATCACTCAATATTGGAAAATGTAAAAGTCTAACGGTAAGAACGAGAAACGATAAAAAAAATACAGTATGTTATACTATCGGTGATCAGAATATGGGCGATGTAGATGCTTATAAGTATCTCGGTATGGAAATTGACAGACAGCTTAGCTTTAAGAAATTTATGTGTAAAAAGATCAATACTGTGAGGTCGCGGATAAAGGCCATGTCTAAACTTTATGGGGCTTGTAGCAAGAAGACACTATTACTTATATATAAAACAATGATACTGCCGATATTAGATTATGGAGATGTGTTCTACGGTTCAACAACCAAAGCTTCCCTCCAAAAACTGCAGACTTTACAAAACTCTGCACTAAAGATCATTCTTTGGTTACCAAAATATACGAGTACGATTGATATTCACAAAGAACTCAAAATCATGTCACTTGCTACGAGACGTGAGACCCATATTTTGGAGAGGGCATTTATTAGATCCAGAGACTTAGAAAATGTAGACACTAGAAACTTAGGCCTAAGAAGCCTTCAAAAGGGCAAAAGATTAATCGTCCCCCTGCCGAAAAATGAAATCTTTCGGAGGTCATACCTTTTTTCTTTACCCAATCTTTGGAATTCTATGTCTTGCGAAGCACAACTTATTCCCACAAGGAAAGAGTTTAGGGGATACCTTAAACAAAGGTACCCCCTTGAACGAGATCCTTATATAAAAACCAATGATGACCTGTAGTAGATTTGAACATATCACTGTATATCATGTTATATCTTGAATCAACACTTCCTAAGGACTTGTTGAAGGGGACAAAGGGGGGGAAGTCATTTCTCAAGGAACATAAATCCTTTCTCTTAAGAAGATCGATACAACGATAGTAGCAGGGGAAAGGGGGCAGAATGAAATTTGTGGATAATGGGGTCTCAAAAGTATGAAATCCACCAGTATAGGTCGATTTGGAGTCAGTCCAAGATTGATATTATGTGTTTTGTTATTGTTAAGGCCTATAGTAGAAGAAGCCTATGAGTTACAGATGTTCATGTATGAACTAATGTTAAGGCTTCCAGTATAGGACGGCCATTGTTGGAACTATTATGAATGAATAGACAATATACTTGTTGTTAATTATTACTGATTATTACTGAGCAGATTTAAGGTATAATAGATCAGAACTAACACTGATACTAACAATGAACAACGAAACAAGGATTCAACAGACATTTTAATTTTTACTCAATGAACTATAAAGACTACAAAAATATCTGAAACAACAAGGAGATATGGACAATGGACACTTTTAATAGAATTACAAAATTGATCTCATTTGGTTACATAATTTTTGGTTTGCCTGGAAGAACTGCCTGCCCAGCGCACGCAGATGGTGTATTCAATTCTGACTGTATGTATGAATGTCTATTCAGAATAAAAATCCTATATATATATATATATCAGTATGGCTGAACATATATATATATATTGCAACATAAGCACAAGTAAGAAAGAGTATAAGTAAAGTCTTACATGTCTTTTGATGTACTTGGACAAGAATGGCTGTTCTATAGTCAACACTATTATAATGATTAAATATTCTTCATTACTATTCTAGTTTATTCTTATCTCTCCAGCACCATGTCTTCAACTATTTGTGGAACTGCTGGCATTGTGGAAAGAATGAGACTCAGTAGGCCATCTGGGCCAACTTGCCATCCATGGTTGAGTGGGGAGGGTGGCTGATCTTTGCTGCAGCAGTGCTTCCACACATAGGCCTGATAATTTGCACGACTGAGGTGCAAATTAATAGAGTCCTCATCTGGAGGAAACCTTGACATGGTTTTCTTTATCATTGTATTCCATTTGGTGGCTCTGGACTCAGCAAGGCTTTTACTTTTGTTGTCATCATAGATGACTTTTACTGTAAATTCCTGCATTTCCTCCTGGAAACCAGGTGAGACCTCCAATGATTGGCCTAACTGACATGCTCCTGAGCTGATGGCTCTCTCCATGATGGTTTTTTTGGAAAGGCCATAAAAGCTGCTAATAGCATCAGAACCAGTGAGCACATGAAGTTCTACGATTATTTCGGCACACTGGGTATCACACAATTTCTTGCAGTCATAGATGTGACCTTGTCTGTAGATCCCTAGTTCCATGTTGGTCATGTGTGCTGAGCGTGCTGCCAGGGTGAAAGTCTGTTTTTCTAGAACAGAGAGATGATGAAAGATTCTTGTGTCAGCCTCATGGTGCTTGCATTCATACATGTGTACTTCCTCAGAAGTGCCAAGTACATAAGCTTTCTCTTTCTTGGTGTAAATGAAAGTTTGCTCTCTGTCCCTCACCAGATTCCCCAGTTCTTCAAATAGGGTGTTCTGAAGCATGATTTTGTTGGCTGAATTCCTCAGAACACCCTTAAAGTCGCTCAATGTTGGTACTTTTTCTTGTTGCGTTGGATGAATCTGTCTGCTTCCACCCTGGAATTTCTACCTTCGCAAATGTTCTACATCCTTTGTAGATAGATTGAAGTCATACCGATCATTTATGCGATGATACTCTTGGGCTTCAGGGTCCCTGCTGGTGATTACATTAAGAATTTTGCTAGCAGACGTAGTTACCCCCGCACAGATATTGCTGGGATCGATGAGGGGGGAAAAGGTGTTTGACTTTATTAATTGGATTTTCATCCTAGCAAAAAACTTCATACATAGGCAAAGATTATTTCACGGGAATGACATTGTTTTTATTGCATTTGTTAGGGAGGTACGTAAATATTTTAGGTCCATTCAATATGGTGAAAGAATTATGTGCAAGACAGCAGGTAGAGGAGTCCAATGGAAATACATTCAGATGGAGATACATTCAGGAGTTGGAAGAAATGTACTTGTGAATTGAGGCACGATGCCGATCGGCGCCCAGTGCATAATGATACCAGGTAATAATGAGAGTATCTAAAGATACGAGTTGTGATACATCTAGTAATGTGGAGTATATGTAAATGGTTTAGCCTGTTTGTGGATCAATTGAGGAATGTATAACGTACAAAAAGATAGAAGAATGATCACCTGTGTTGTTAACTTTGTTGTGTGTATATGGATGTTGCAGCTGGTAAATTGTATGACAGTTAGAAAACACGAAAATACCCCAAAAAACTTCATAATATAAATGGTTCATGTGACCAAGCCTTAGAATTGTAAGAGCCTTGAGGGCAGGATTCAGTGAATAAAAACCTTTAAAACAAAAAAAAAAGAATTTTGCTAGCGTAATCACTCCAAGTATATTCAGTTCCATCATTGCATTGCAATATGCCACACAAAGCCCATGTCAACCAGGATGACATTGCTTTTGATGTTAGAGTCTTCAAAATTGAGGTATTCACATAACTTGGATTTCATTGTTTTCCTGGGCATACCATCAGGTTGGAAGAATGGGAGAGGGATTGGAGTGAGACAATGTTGCATCAAAGCTTTCATATCTATTCTTGCTTCCTGAGCAAGACATAATATTTTACACATAGCTTCATTTTCCATTGATTTTGATTCGGTCAGTGAAGATGTGCCACCTTTTTCTTTCTGTGACTTGGCAAAGTTAGATCGTTTGTTGAGTTTGATGCAATCTGTTATTGGCTTCATTGATGTGACTAATCTGTCTTCAAAAAATTCTTGCACAAGTTTTCTGTTAATGTAGGGCTTGCAAGACTGCCAGAAAGTGACCTAAGGTGTCCTTCTTCAGCCGAAGAGTTTGCACTCTACATCTCGAGAGAGTGGCAAATATCTTTGACTGCTCTTTCATCAGTGACCTCCCGGGGCTTTTGTTTTTTTTCATGTGGTTTTGATACCATCTCGTCTTGAGGAGAGGAGCCCAATGCTTCCTTGATGGACAAAACCTTATGAACAATTTTGGTGTGGATGTTAAGCAATGGTTCACTTTTTGTGATGCCAATCCAACCACCCTTGATTTTGGAGCATTTGGTCATCTCTATCCATTGATCATGTGGGAGTGCTGTGTCCCTGTAGACCTGATCCTTCAAATCGTTTAAATATGGTCTTCATGAAGCACATTTCTGTGTGGAATCCTCCAAGCACTGGGAGAATTTTGACAAATTCAGTTGGGTTTTCATTCTTCACTTCTAGCATCAGGGCATAAACTGGCTGATCTCCAACCAGTTGGATGAAGGGCATTTCCTTGTGAGCGGCAATCTTGGCCATATTATTCATCATCTGGTGGATAACAGATTTGTTTGGTGGCTTTGGTAATGTATGAGCATAGAGAGGTTTACTTTTGACTATGGTGCCATGCACTGAAGCCTGAAAGCCAGAGAAAGCACCAATGCGTTCAGTAAAAGGCAGGGATTCACCAGTTGGACATATGCGAGCAAGAATATGAACAAGTGCTCTTTTCCTTTGTTCGCTGGTATCTATATTTGGAATGATATACTCAAATTTTCATTTGGAGAAGGGTTTCCCCTATTCTTGGACTTGTAAGGCGTGATCTTTTTTGCGTTCTGATGCATCGTACGTTTCTGTTCCCTCTATGGTATTTCTAACCGGTTCTGTTGTTGAGGAGAAGGCATAGCCATATCTTCCGGTATGACATACATTACATTCGTCCTGTGAGATGTACCTCCACCTGGAATTTTAGTCATAATATACTGGGTGACTGGATTATCACTTAACCTTCCATTTGGTGACCTTGACCTTTGTCATGGTTTTTCTCAAGGTCAAATAGATCTAGTCCAGGGAAAAGCTAGCATTATTAAACAATATATCATGAGCATCAGGCATTCTCCTCTTAAATCATCTTCAGAAATATGGTATTCCAAGGCTCATTAATCACCATGACCTTGAATCAGTGACCTTGATGTAGGTCAAAGTCAAACCGTTTAGATGATTAATATAAAATCATATTAAATGACCTTGGATGTGAACAGAAAATGGCTTGACAGGCAGGTTTCATTGGGATAACTAAAGGTAGGCTACTCTCACCCGGAAGCCTTTACATGGGCCAATACAAGGGCAGCTGACATGATTCTCCTCAAAACTTTATTTGTGACCATGGAGATCACTCGTTGCTAAGCAACTAATGCAGATAGAACATATTCAAAGATAGCATTGGATTCCTTGGGGTCAATTTAGATGGGGTAGGAGTTATTAAATTAGCTGTATCTCTAAAACCAACTGAGATATAAGCTTATTCCCTATCAGCCAATCAGATTTCAGCTAATTTATATACATAGGACCAAAAATAAAGAAAATAAGAATTGGCACCCTATCTCTTCTTTTTCAGCACTCTTGAAAACCCCTATTTAAAAAAAATGACCTTGATGCGAACAGAAAATACACATTCACAGTAGGGTTTCATGGTTGTACCTAAGGTAGGCTACTTTCACCTGGAAGCCTATAAAAGGGTCATTACGTAGCAGACATGTAATTGGGACCATGTTTGTGGAGGCATACCTCAATAACCATGACAACCAATGGCGATTTCAATACATCAAATTAAAGCTAAGGAGCAGGGCTATCCAGAGAATATATTTTATTATTTATTGGAATTTGATTTAAATAGAAAATCAAAGAGTATATCTGACCCAAAATGACTAATTTGAGAGGTTATTTGGTTGCCATGGTTACCAGAACGAATTCATGAACACAGTTTGATTCGTCTTTAAGAATGCTTTGATTTGATATGCAGCATGATAATGAAAACAGAATATTTCTCATTTTGTACGCAAAACATTCCATTTTGGTGTTTTTTTCCATTTGGTTACCATGGTGACCAAGTCCCACATTTCCCAGAGGTTGGACCCAGTTCAAATGAAAGAGCGTAAAATTCTGTATAGGAATCAATCTTCAAAACATACTTCCCCCCAAAATAAAATGGGGCTGATGAAATGCACCCTACTAATAAGGAAGTTATGGGCTATCAATGACCAGCGATGGGGTTTTTTGGCAGCCATTTTGTTTTTTGCCCGTAAAAAATTTTCCCCAAGAGATCCAAAGTGGCATCCGGCTGATTCCTGCTCAGGACATGTTATACTACCAGAATCAACAATAAAACATCATCCGTACCGCGAAACACGCTTTTCTGAGATTCCGCTGGACTATATCTTTTGTCTATGGATAAAATGATGCTTTTATTTACAATGTCACACAATTAATTATTTTCGAGTTGATATTATCTTGCGTGAAGCCAAACATAATTTAAGAGGGATTTATATTGACTTCATTATTCTCTTTGTGCAATATGGTGTTTCCATTAATGCTCGAATTTAAATTAAATTTTAAAACCCACAGTGCATATCAATTCTAAGACCTTGCACCAAGCCAAATTAGCATTAGTTTAATAAACTTGACTTTATTTGCCATTAAATTTTGTGTATTCATCATGTTATACTACCAGAATCAACAATAAAACATCATCCGTACCTCAAAACATGCTTAGGCCCCTAATCCCAGTTTGGCAACTGGACTAATAAGGTAATATATATTATGCTGAATGTCAGGTACGAACTGAAAGCAATGTGTTCCATAGTATTTTTATTGGGGGCGGAGGGAATTTTATTTGCAAACAATTTCGGTATTAACCCGATATTCTCATGTTATACAATTATGCTATAATCAAAGACTTGAGCCAGTAGACAACAAGTTATACCTGAATTTACTAAAGCAAGGAAAAAACTTTCCAAGGGTTGAAAATAACAATTTATTCATATGAAATTAAAAAGTACTGCTAAAATATTTAATACATGAGAAAAGAAGAAATATTTGACACACAACCTTTTGTTTTTATTTCCAAAAGTTTCAAATTAAAGTACAAATTAGATTTAATTACATTACATATAAACCCATATATTTGTGCTCATATCTATATTCATACATAATACTCATAATAGTACTCATAGACGTAGTCATTCATAGTCAATCAATCAATTTCAGTTCCCATGCTTTTTTATTGATAAAGTACTAGTAAATTTATATATTTTGAATTAACGTTTAATATCATGAAATATCCAATCTGGGTTGGGTCTTTCAAGTATTAGAAATCCTTAATTTGCTTAAAAGGCCACTTCATCAAGGAAGCAGTAGTTTAGTTTACTATACTTTTATTTCTACTTTGTTTTATTTTAACTCTATTTTACTTTTTATGGAAGAGAGGCACCGTTTCCTCTCTCTCTTTCTCTTTCTCTTCTGTCTCTCCCTCCCTCTAACACCCTCTGTGTTGTTCTTTTCTCTCCAATCTCTCAACCTTCCCCTCCCTAAGTTGTTTAAGTTTATAAAATTGGAACATCCACATATATATATGATTTAAGGTCGAAAATGATCATTTCCCTCTACCACCTCCTATCTATCATTCTGCATCTCCTCATGTAACTCCTCCATACATCCTGTACACAAGAGTCCCGGCATGGTATGCGTTCTGCCCCTACACTTCAAACTTTTCATGATCTAGATATTACTGTATTTCCATCTTTAACTCCTCCAGTACAACCTCCTGTATTTCACCTGGAATTTTTCCGTTACCCTTCTTGTATCTCCCCACATTGCCTCATTCTGTACATCCACCAATTCCCCTCCTGTACGTGTATGGTCCTGTTCCTCATACTGTACATGGCCCTGTCCCTGTACCTCCTCCAGTACCTCCTCCTGTACCCCCTACCGTACCTCATCCAGTGTCCCCCCTCCTGTACGTCATCCAGTACCACCAACCCCCTTGTACCTCCTCCAGTGTCTCCTCATGTATCTCCTCCAGTATGTACTCTCTACCCCCTGCAGTACTCCGCCTTTCAAAAAGTTAATGCTAGGACTTTATGTTTCGGCCAGTAAATGAAGTAGGTCTCGATCTCTTGATGCGCAGTCAAATTCCTGTTGGAGATAGAGACAAACATGTATTAAATGTTGTTAGAGTATCAAATAGTCTTTCAATTGACACATTGTACATGTTTCTGTAACCAAAATTGATTTGTTTATGAATTTATATCAATTAAAATGATTTTCCCATTATTGGTTAAATTCAAAAACCTCCTACTTTCAAATATCGTTAGCTTGGATTTCTGGTGTCAATACACCCATCTATAATTCAGCATCTGAATCATCATGCAATGTGATTCTGAATGGACTGTGACACCCTTCATAACAGCTGCAGTCTGTGGCGCATGGGACATTCTGTTTCCAGCAGTGACACCATGTTGTTGTAAGTCTTTCCACCTGCAGTGTGTTATTCCCACATAGTTCTTGGGTACTGCCTCTGATTTCATTAAAACGGCATGATGCTACTATAGTGGTGATATCTTGACAGCAACTGTTACGATGTGGTGATTCAATGGGCGGGTTCTGTCTATTTATATCAATATTTGATTATGCCCCAAGTTACAAGGACAGGAAATCATGCTTCGAAGGAAAGCTTCAGCAACTTCATAATGAGACCCAATTAATTTTTCTAGCCAGATCTTCCAAGTTACCTACAACAAAGGTCTCTTCCCCAAACTTACAAGAAATGGAATCATCATTGAATAGCTATGATGGGTCATCACTAAATTCAAGTCGAAATTGCCCTTGAATGTAGGGCAATGTTCCAGGATAATGTAATTCCAATGGACAACAAAAACAATAGTGTGACTGTTGTTAATCCAAGGCATACGGGGTAAATTAATTGCGGGTAGATGAATGATGATGAATAGAATCAGTAGATAGGATAGGATAAGCAGAATAAATTCTACTTCTAATATCTTTATTGGATGTTTTGTACACCTTGTGCATTCAGACACGATGCCTTAGGATTCCAAACCTTTTGACATAATATTATAAGATAATGTAATGTTCTACACGCAGAGAAGAGAACAATAATCATTCAACACTTGATATGTGTTCATACTCTTGAAAATGGTCAAACCCTAGCGATAAATCAATCAAGCAGCATTTCAATGTGTTGAAATTTGCACAACTCTATGCACCGTCCATGCACCTTACCTGCCTCCATACCTCCACCCCAAGTCTTCCAAAGTTGTCTGTTACACACAGAAATAAATGCTCAAGATAATATGTTTTTGATGACATGACTTCTTGATACTTTGGGATTACCATCACGGGATGGATGGACAGCTCTTCTGAGGTAGCCTTAAGGCTGACGGAGCGGTAGGAAGTACATAAGTAACTCCTTTTCATTTTAATAGATCTTCTTTGTATGTCATATTTCACCGGCTGATGTAGAGGGGCGCGGTTTCATCAACTATGAACATGTCCATGTCTCTATGTACATGTCCTCTCAAAAAGAACACCCCGCAAAGTGGTGCTTCTTTCAAACCCTGAGTTGTTTATTCCTCGCAAAACCCATTGAAGCTTAACAAGTCCTTATTCGCTTTTAAAATATTTATTTTGTGTAATTCCTGTATAGGAACAATATAATATTCAGAGTTATTAAAACTTAATCTCGATACATATTGTGAAAATGCCTACTTTCGGCTTGCAAGGGTCTTTAAAACGTGTTTGCCTTCCTCTTATCTGCATGCCTACATTATGAGAATATAGAAGTAGTGGGTTATTGAACTCATTTTAATGGCTATTGGGGAGAGCAATTGACGACCGTTTTACAAATCTTCTTCCCTCCATTTCATTTTCGAGTTATTGTGAAACCGAATTCGAAGCAAAATGACAGTAGCGTTCTGTTCGGATATGATAGGATGGGGAGAGCAAGATGATCTGATTATGGGCATCTATTTTATGGCCATCTTTCATTCTGTCCCACAACAAGCTGCAAGGTCTAAAATGGAAGCTATTGTGCTGAAAGTAAACCAGTGATCAAGAGGGAGGGGAAATTGAAGATGACAGAGTAGAGTTAGTGGCTCTGTAAGTCAAAGAGCCTATAGTATGCAAGCCAAAGAGTAAGGACAATGTGGATGCTAAAAGGGTGGGAAACATAGGCCTCCCAAAACAGTTTGATTCTATAATTTCATGGCCTATGATTCAATCGGCATTTTATCAATTCATATAGTTTCCCCTCCCTTTTTGGTGCCTGTCTCTTTATGTTCCCTGTCCAATGTTTTGTGAACAAAGTTCGATCAATAAAAGTCGTTTTGTGATAGTCGTCGTCGCTATCTGTATATCCATCATGAGAGGAATATCAGGTTATGTCTGCCGATAAGGTAACTATTATAATAAAGTTGATGATGTTTGCGTATCACATATGAATTACAAAATGGACACTACTTGTATATGCCAATGTCGCCTCAAACGCAACACTGCATACTATGGAAAGCGTATGCAATTCTTCCATATAGCACTGTCCATAGTGAGGGGAATTTATGTTGTACATATATGTAGGCCTATAATTACCACCGGTACATTATATATTCTCCAGTTATTCCTGCATTCAAATATAACATGTGTATAAATAGAGTTGATGGTCTGATGTATAATGAACAGACCTCGGATGGATTTCCTGGAAATAGAATCTCTGGATTGTAACTACTATACTTTCATTAAATTAATAAAGTGCTCATAGATATTAACGACGGTTGAATTTCGAAGATCTAATTTTATATGCGGGGGGACATTAACGATGTAGTAACCTTACACTATGCACCATAGCAACGGGGTTATGAGGGTTTTTTTCCGCGGGATTTCTGAAAGTATGTTCAAGACTAACAAGATGGATCGGATCTTTACAGTGTCTTTGCTTCTATGATTAATTTACAAAATACATACCGGCGTTTCAGCCAGCGTACATAGATCGGTTATGATGCTGACATCGCTATAAAGTCTTTGTTAGATCGTATGGTAGAGTAGACTAAAATCTTGATGGAAAATCGAAATACGAAATGCCTTGTCTTCCGTGAGATGGTGTGAATATCCCAATTGATACGTCTGATAGCCTGAGAAAGAGCACAATAGAGCCTTATATAGCCAATGTTAACAACATATCGCCCGACTCTATTCACAACACCCAGGCAGCAAATCAAACTAGAGTCTCACGTATAATCTGCGAATCTTCCACCAGCTCCACCTGCATTGGTGAAATATCTATCAACCAGCAACAGTGAAAAATACCTTTAGTATTTCATAATACATCATTCAGAATAGCTGTATGTATTTTTACCAGAATATAATATGTATTCTGCTGAGATACAGAAAAGGGGTATATGCTTCCAAATAAAAACTTGCCCTCGCAAGATAGTAAAATAACGTAAATCAATTGAAGAACAATGTCATCATCTACTATAATGGGGTTTTAATTAATTGATGGAATTTTATTAAATTGTACAATGAATTCTAATTAAAGACTATGAAGATGGTAGTATGAATCTATTAATAGAGACAATATATATGATTTAGCTCTCTGTACTCGCTTGTGTTAAAGCCCTTCAATAGCTGCTCGGTCGGTTCTGTTTGAATGCTGGAACTCTCAACTCCACTTACCTCTTCTATCTATCGTTTTTTCCAAGATAGTTCTGATTATGAATCGATATTTTCACTTATAACTTGGGATAGTGAATCAGTGGGAATAAGGGGATATTTATTTCTCAAGACACGAGAAAAACATCGATATACTCCTGTTTGTAAAGATTGAAACAAGATGTGAATTTCTTTTTGCAACAAAATAAGAATAATCCTTGGCGGTGGCCACTGGCAATTTACACTACGTGATGGCCACAATAAGGAACTTGTGGAGAGAAATCCTTTCGAACGTAAAAAAAAATGTTTTATTAGCTTAAATTTGGAAATAGTCTCCTAAGTGTTGTTCGTACTGCTTTTGTCGCTGTTTTACAACCAAGCCATTGGAAAGTAGGATTATTGCTCAGATGAAGATGCCAGGGCGAGAGAAATTACCCCTTGCTTTATTGGGTTTTCATCATTGCCTATAGAGACCATCAAATCCATTGAGGTTCAGGACAAAACACCTATTTATGGTACCATACAGCACCGCCTGATTAGATTGGTTTTTGAACAGGCAAAAACAGGCCTACATATAACGGTTGGGGATCTAAAAACAGTGATTTATTTCTCTCTTCCTACTTTGAATTAATGACGTTATTTTATGTTTTTACTCCTACACAGGTCTACTTTTTCATCACACAATTGCCCGTCTCGTATATACACTTCTTTGTTATTTAAACATTGTACTGATTATCTATGTAGAACAGATGCCTACAACGTATATATAACATGCGTCATTCACTTTGCTTTACATAGGATCTCAACAGTTTCGAGGTAATCATGCCCTACCCATCCTCCTGAGGCAGGGTGAATCTCGTCTGAGTCAGTCGAAACGAGAGACGGCTTGCTGTTGGAGGATAGTCCTACCTTACTCTAAGTTCTTATAAAGGTCATATATGGCCTTAAACTAAACTTATTTACATCACACTTTAATATGTAAAATATTTTATTAAACAAACGTAGAATGTAGAGAGCTGCCTGCATTCATCGAATGCCGCAGTATTGTCCTCTACTACGCTGGCCTGTAAACAAGCACGAGGGGTATGAAGACCTCCCTCCTGCCGGAGACATTCCCTTAACTGCAGTCATCTACTGAACTAAGATATTTTCTAATTCTAATTCTAATCATCATTTCCGTCATGATGTTCCTCCCCAATACCACCCTCTGGGCCCCCTTATTATATAGATACTGTGAAAATTGACATGCTCTCCCGCGCCTCCCCCCCCCCCCCCCCCCCCACACACACACACGGTTCTAGGTCATTCCCCCGCCAACATTCTCCCCGCCGACAATCTCCCCGCCAAAATTCTCCCCGCTGACATTCTCCCTTGAAATTAGTTGTACCAGTTGAGTGGGAATTGACCATAAACTTCATCATGTCAAACGCAGCAATATAGTTGTATTATGTGCATGAATGAAAAGAATAGTATTGGGTGGAACTGATTGTTATCATCACATGTATGTGAATTATATATTAGATCGATTTCATAATATATATATATATATATATATATATATATATATATATATTAAATATATTTTTAGAAACTGAATATTCCTATAGATCATAGATGCACAACTATTCCAGCTATCCATTTTGATAATTTCATGTTCTATATAAGATAAATACTCTGTAACACCGGTAGGAAAGTGTATATTTGCAAGATTAAAAGGTATCAATTATTGCCAAGTTTTGGATGATAATGAGACAGAAATAGGCGGGGAAAATGTCGTCGGGGAGGTAATTCGGTGGGGAGAATGCCAGGCGGGGAGAATATCGTCGGGGAGAATGTTGGCGGGGAGATTGTCGGCGGGGAGATTGTCGGCGGGGAAAACACCGGACCCCCCCCCCCCACACACACACACACACACACACACCACCCTACACACGCCACACACATGTTACTATTCGCCCATTTATAGGGGATTGCAAAACATCTTTTTACAGAAAACCTCTAATTACAGAAATTACAAAATCATCAACATTCGAGACTCAAAATCGGTCCTTATCTCTTGAGCCAAATACAACCCCTAGCAACTTCTATAAACGATTGTGTAATCTAATATTGTTAAATGAAAGAATTTTTCAGTTGTAAAATGTAAATTCAATATGCCTATAAGGACACCTGGGACGACCAACCCTGCGTTGACAGGTCTTATCCCTTTTTCTAGATCATACCATTATTGTAAATGTCTAAAGAGAAATAAAAATTCTTATATATATACAAAGGCACATTCCTCCCTTTGTAATCGAACAATGTGATTTAAAATTGTCAAAAACAATGGGAAAGTTGGTATTCTATTTTAATGGGATACGTTTTTAATGTGATAATTACATATCAACAAGAAATTAATCAATATCTAAATTCCCTTTTAGTAAATTGGCACTAGAAACCCGTCTTGATGCCGTTGCTCTCCAGGAAAAAAACCTGTGACGCACCATAGTCAAAACAATAAAATACAAGACTTGATAAGTTGGCAGTCAAAATAAGAGGGATGCACATTTGACTTTGGGAAAATTTGAAAGGTTTAGAAAATTTGAGTTCCTGAACGCTAGAAAGTTTTAAATAATCCTGAAAGTATGGACAATTTACCGTAATTCACATTCAGCTATAAGCTGATAAGCATCGTAAGAATCCCAACACCTCAGAGGCAAGAAGCGTTGAGGTAGACGTTAGACGATACACAAGTTCATTTTGAACATATTTCTCTTCCCCAACTAAATCCAACATCGCCGGGGACGTCCAAATCTGAGTACTCAACATTATCCACTATATATACTGTGTGTCACCATAGCAAGTCAGGGAAAGTGGGGGGTGTTTTGGTGATTAAACCTGTCACCCTCTCTCGAGCTATCAGCCAGTGTAGTGGTTAGTATGGGGAATGTGAGGGGACACATAATACCACATTGGTACTTTAACCCTTCTCTTTGCCTTCCCATGCACTATATGGGCAAGCCACTGCAACTCTAAGATTCTAGAAGTTGTTGGTGTAGAGTGCTTTGGAAGGATAGTTTTGTTTGTTGTACTTTTACTGGCAAGCGCCCTGTCAGCGAGTCTATTCTCCCCAGTAGTGGGAGGTTTTCAGACTCTGTTGGACACGGTGGTGGTTTTAACATAAGAAAGTTTTAAAGTTATGGAAAATTTGAGTTTCGGGAAATTTGAAAGTTTAATTCTTCATTTTATTTCAAATGATTCTCTTTCAAAATCGAGAAAATCTCTACCCAAGTAAATCCATTTACCTACGCCTGTTAATAATTAATGAGTGTTATCTGATGTCTGTTTTATTATTTATATAAGCGTCAGGGATGGGAAATCTGCTAACCCCCTCCCCTCTGGAATAGCGCCACTAGGCGAAGAGTACATATATGCACTCTAGTGACGAGGAAGTGAGTGGGATTTTCACACCCCATCAGCAACCCATCTAAGCAGTGGCAGATCGGAGGGGGGGGGGGGGCTGGTTCGACGACGTCCTGACCCCCCTCAAAATTTCCCCAAGTGCCCTTTTATACAACCAAAAGTACCCTTTTTCCGTTGTAAATGTAACAACCAAAAGTGTCTTTGTTACAACCCAAGGTGGCCTTTTTTAAAGAACCAAAATCTTTTTTTAAGAACCAAAAGTGCCTTGAAGTTCTTTTACAACCAAAAGTGTCTTGTGGTAACAGCTGTAAATGGCCGTTAAAACAACTTATAAATGATGTTTCGATGACTCCCTAATTTAGGTGTATGGGCCTCACACATGTTTGTGCTAACATTAGTTCCCCCTCTCATGTTTGCTATACATTTATACATCATATGGACAGTCGTTTGGGGGCAGAGAAAACCATGAAAGAAGTGTAAGTAGGGCCAACCCTGCAGTGTGGTCTCATAAGTCATATAAGCTATAGTGTGAGCATGTCAAAATATGTAATAGGAAAAAAATGATCACTTTTAATATGTGATTAAATACCATATTTTGTACTCCAAAAAGTTTCAAATGCCTTTAAAGGGCACCTTAAATTTCAGAATTTCCCGGGAGACCATGCCCCGGACCCCCTAGTATGACTTGGTGCCCCCGAGAACTCCGTTTTAGGGATGGACTGATGTGCCCTTTCCCCCTCCTCATTTTAGACCCTAGATCTGCCTCTGCTAAGGTCCCTGAGAAGTGTCCCTTGCGCGAAAGAACTCGCCATCTCTTGCGGGACAGCAGCCACCACCACCAACAAATCAACCATCAGGCAGAGAGAGGTACACCATCACAGGAATAACATCTACCTCAATAAACATCACATCGGAAACATAGTTACCTTCTATATCAACTAATATAACCTTATGCTTTCAATTGTATTTGCACAACATAAACGTTGTGCGTGCGTTTCCTATTTTATGGCCATTAAATGATAGCTCATTTCCACCAGGACATAAGCCCATCAGCAGTGGATAGATTTATTATATTTTGGAAATTAGAGCATGGACTATCTATGAAGTCTAATTGGCTTTTCTATTCGGTTATATAGAGATGCCAGCAGTTTCCGCAACCGCACATACGTCCGTTCCATACAACAACCAGAATTCATCTCAATATTTAGAGCCATCTGGCGTTGCAAGTTCCTCGTTTTAATATACGAATTCCAAGATTATATCCGGTGACATAAAATAAACATTTAACTGTATTTGGGGTAGGGATAAAAAGTTTTGTTTTAAGATGTTTATTCAGCAAAGCGAAATTATGTAGTGTGTACACTATTCTCATTCCTAGCTGATGTTAGAAAAAAGTTACAAAAGTTTCAGTCGACACAGCGACTGCAAAAATGTGTTTATTTGCAAATATAACCAGCATTGTATAATCAAAATTGATCATGCATACATAAGTAGATTACAAGAATATAGGAAAATAGAAGTACGAAAAAAAAATAAAAACCATCACCTAGGGCAGCATCCTTTTACTACGTTCATAGGAGCATCATTTCACCTTCAATATCATCCAAAATACAAAGGAGCAAAGACAAATACGAAGAGATATGCTAGTATAAGCTATCAAGATTGAAAGGGTTATTTCATAGCAAACATAATCATCCTCGACATCCGAACAGTAGCCTGTAAGGCATTATGACTATAAGACAACAAGGACATTATTCAAAGTAGATCCTCTGGACTTTTGATTGGCTGAGAAAGCATTTGTGCAAATTTTCCTTATTTGACTTTTAAAGAAGGCATGATCATTGTTCACCTTTACTTCTCTGGGGAGAGAGTTCCAGTAATTCAAAATTTTACCAAAAGTAGGAGGACCAGCAGCAAGATTTCGGCTTCAAAGGAAGTCGGTGTCTTGAAAGGGCATTTTTGTTTGGAAATTTTACTCAACCTTACGTTTTTATATCTCGAAAAACGTTTTCTTAAAGCAATAGGATATTTCTCAATCTGGTAATCCATATAATATACGGGAAGAGCGATTTCTACGAAAAGAGGTAGAAAAGAGGGGTTTCTTTAGGTAGAAAATAGGGGTTTCTTTGTCTCACATGTTGTCGTTCAAAATCACATTTTCACCCCAGATACCTTCACAAACCACACATAATGTCCTCCAGACCGGGTCGACGGACCTGTACAGACCAAAATTCCCAGAAAAAACCCTTCTAGAGCTTTACCTATTACAGAATATATATGTAATGTAAATGCGAAGGCCCATCACTGAAACAGCCTAGCCATGCAAGGCAGCAAAACAATGCATAAAACACATTCCTGCCGCTGAAGCCAATCTGATGGTTGCGGCGGGAGCCACTCTTTCAGCCGGAAGGCATACATGAGTGGCTTTTACTTCAATAGGTGCCAGATTTCTGGTCACTTACAATGGTTTCAGACGGCCTCACAACAGCTTTTGACATGACCTGGCATCTACGTTGCCTGGGTGAGCAGCATTGGACGCTGTCCCCATCTTTCAAGCATACTTTTGCTAGGGCAAATTGGTTCGACAAAAATATACCATATTCAAAATTTTGCTCCCGACCAATCATATGGACAACTAATAGGCAGTCTGGTGCATTCCATCAAATATATATTGGAGACGATTCTTCATTCACTGGACGGAAGGGATGTAAATCACTTTCTGATAGCCACCGTGATAGTTTGGCTCTTATGTATAATGCAGATTTAGAGGATAATTGTTTGGCATATAACCCGTAAGGCCAAGAGACAACGAGGAACTTAGCGCCCTAGTATTAATTACTGCAGTCAGTGTTAATAAAAAAATGTTGAAGATTCTTCTGAAAATGCATTTATATTCCACGATGGAATATTCGGGTATCAATCGCAGTGAAAAAGCCAAATGGACAAAAAATGATAACGTTTAATTTTAAAAATGGCAATATTCCCTTCCGTGTTCGTATTCACCATTTTAATCACCACTTCGAAACAAAATCATCGTAGTAATTTATCCAAAATCATGCCGTCATTTTCTTGGCAGCCGTCAACTTCGTTTTATGGAGACCCTACAGACTTCATTTAAGCGAATTTGCGTAGCGAACTCGGTGGCTATTGCGAGGAAATATGATAGTGTTGAGGCTCTTGAGGTTCACAACGAGTGCGCCTTCATCGCTTCGAATCAGCAGCCATAAAAGCGGATCCCATGGTGCCGACACTTTTACCATGCTGGAACCGGAGACGGACCCTATCGTTCATTTGTTATCCTCCATTAACTAAGATTCACTTTGTCATTACACTTAGCGAAACTGACACAATAACATTTCCCTTCTGCCAACTATCAGGTGTATGTATACATTTTTGTTCGCAATAATGCATGTTTCATTCACTATGCCCACTTTGTTTAATCGCAAGGTAAAAAATAAACATGTTAAAGATCGGAAGTGAAATTACATCATTCATAAATATAAATTGTATTACGTTGATGAGATTGGGATGCCTGCACGTGTTTATAGTGTGCTGATGCAATACAATGTACAAATACAAGATGAGATCTTAAATGCCATGGAATCTCGCCGATGTATGACTGTTATCCAGATGGCTTAGGAGGCAAGGCGTCTCTGCTGACTGTATACAATTAACACATATATATATGAGAAAAAACAGTATCGGTTTGTAGTGCCATAGATATATGATCATTTTCTTATACTACTTACTTGTCCTTGCCTTACTGTGTATGTGTTATATTCTCTTACTGTCCACAAGGTGGAGCCATGATTTACATACCAGTTTTGTGTCATGCTTTCTTCCTCACCTGAATTACCTGAACAACCTTTGTATCTACACGCTACATTTTATGCCTCGGTAGAACTGGTTAGAATGCTTTTCTAGCTTTAATAAACCAGTAATGATAGTAGACATGTGTCCTGTCGTTATTCCCCCTCCTCTACGTACAAGAAAAGAAGGTATCGGCAAATCTTTTTAATTTGATCAATTATTTAAACTGGCTGACTGCGCGCTATATTGTGATCAGATATCCCAATTATTTAGGCCCATTCAATTATAATAATTATTCATTACGATGCCAACTTGACGTAGCACAAACATCAAAGAAAATATTAAGACCAGAAAACTGTCAGAGTCTGAATTCAGCTATATCTACATATAAGATAAGATCTCTCAATCCTCCCCATTACCATCCTACCACTCATCATGCAAAACTCGCTCATTCCTAAAAACTGTCCACCGTTCCAATTGCTTTAAATAATTGGCCATTCATTGTGTTGACCTTAGCAATTATTCATTTAATTCCGAAATATTTAATACAATTTGGTTATTTTACAATTATATCTGTACAAGCAAGACACAAATGTAAAGAAACATTAGGTCCTACTCCACAAAAAGTTAATTTCTGTTCCGTCCTAATATTTTTGTAAGCGCTACTTGGTCCAACGATTAATGTTGTCACGGATTGGCAGCGATCATTTTCTGAGTATTGACATTTGTAGACTTCTAATAAGTATCATTCTATCCCGACTGAATCGCCCACAATTTTTAACCACTGCGCTCACTATCCTCAAGTGGGATGAGCATTTGATAGAAGTCGGTATATTTGCATTCACATGAATAAAATGCTTGTATACATAATACCGGTGGATCTGAAAGACCATACCTTACGTTGCAGTTATGCTCCTTTAGTTTCATTATACCCCTGTTTGATTGTTTGCCATCTTTTTCCTGCAGTATTCTGCAACTGTTCCTATTCTAATCCATACCGCCTCATATCGAGTCTTATTGTTCTGCAACACCTCAAAGGTCTTTCCCTGCAAAGCTTCTAACCATTTTAAAACTCCCATGATTGTCGCCTGGACCGTATTGCTCAAAGCGTCAGTTAAACCTTATCACCTTTGTCCCCCTCCCCCCAACTCTCCTGTGATCTCCAACAACCGTTGCTTTTGATGAAGCGAGAACGTTTTTGCCTGTCATGTCTGCCTCCCTGGGAGGATGGAATCTTACATTTATTCTTAATACTTTGATCTCTCAAAGGATGGGGATAATACAGAGAATGTCCAAATGAGGATGAAGAAATATTACCCGAATGCATCTTTGTAAAAACTGAACCTTTGTCCAATATCCTATCTATGGCTTGAAGGCAGAAATCCCTTGCTTATGTGTACATATATGACCTTCACGATCCGACTGTTTAAGTAATTCAATATACGTCGGTTTGTTTTAGGCAAAAGTGACAAACCAATTTAGGTCTGATTACATTCATATATATACTTCCCGTTCAAAGAGGATTCCCCCTCCCCAGCCCTCCCAGCCTCCCCCCCCCCCCCCCCCCCCACACACACACTACCCATCTGCACATCTTTTCTAGTCACACAAACAATCATATAACGACTCCTCGGTCATCGACCCCCTTGATATCCCTTAGATATTATTGGCAAAAGTAAAAAAAAAACACGGGGATAACGTTTTTATAAAAGATATAGAGCCTAGTGTAAGGATTTTCTTCCTAAGTGCTATCCAACTGCAAGTGTGATGTCCCTACTCTCAGTATCATGTTTCTCGGAAAGGACATTGGCTTGCGTTTGTCTCTCCAAGGTAACCTAGGCTAGAAAAAGAATAATTGTTAATAATATTATCCATAATTTTCTTTTCAAAAATGAATAAATAAATAAATGGCCACTCCTATCTATTGATGTGCAGAGGTTTCCAAATGAATTGTAAATCAATTAAATAATTTCTTTAAAGGTTGATGGTAAACCATGAATGAGGAAGCGATAGTCTCAGGTAGAAACGCCCATTTGAGGTTGGGAAACAGTAAAACCAGTAAATCTAAATCAGGTAAAATGTTCCACATCAAAAAAGGGACCCTGGCTGATCGTCCACCGTCATACGTCAGTGAAGAGTGAAGAATGAAGATTTCTGCTAGCTTTGCCTCTGGGTTTGACACATATGCACCTCAGAATGGTACAATAGAGTACGGATAATGCCAACATAGAGAATCTTCCGTACCTAACTGCACCGCTCCGCGATGCACGTCTGATTTCCCTCTCTACTTCTGCGTTTCACCGTAGTCCATCGAAAGTTACAGAGATGAATATTCTTTAAACAGACATCCTCGTCCTCTGTAATTGGTGCCATTGCAGTCCGGTAATTATGGACCCTTATTTTCAACAATTCTTCCACAAACCTGAAAACTGAATGCGCGCTTGATAATCTTCCTAGGGATGATGCATTTTGTTTTTTATCTTCAGAGTTAACTGTCTTGTTATCTCTATTATTTATGTATTATGTCACCTGAATAAATCTTTTTTTAAACTTACATTCTTATCTTCTTGTTCATCAAAATCATACACCAACAATAGATTTCTTTAGATCACCTATCGACCTTAAATGGGTGGAAACAGAGACAGTCCAATACGGAGACGGCTCACTCCCGCTTATGTAATTGACTTGTGCGGCGGCGACAGTAGCGCCGCATAGTGGCGGGAAGTAAACATACCAGCTGTAGTTACAGTATTGCAGTATCCTGCTGTAGAAGCAGGAGCTTTCCCACGCTGAGTACCCTCGTAATTTTAATGTAATTGCTAACCCAAAACATTGATATATACACAGGCGCATTTAGAAAATATATTACTTCTGCTGAAAAGAATGGTTTCTACACATTCACATTTCAATTTTACATTAAATCCGAACCCTACTCTAGTTCTGAAGGAAACCATAAAAGATTACCAATCTATCAGTAGTTTCTGCTTATCAATGAAATAGCAAAGAGACATACACCATAGTCAACTTTTCTGCATACCATGTGTATGCAATATATATAGCCATATCTCAGTAAATTAACATATTTAACTTTAAACATGTATGTACATAAGTTAGACCCTTATTCAATCTCCTGTTTATGTTGCCAGAACACATATGAAATAATCATCAAGACTATGAGAAACATGCCATGATTATGCCTATACCTTGCATATGAGCAAATCCACCAATTGGTCATTTGCCATCCATGGCTGAAAATTTAAAAAAAAAATAGAATTGCTTCTATTGATTTATTCTTTTTCGTATATAAACTACACTTATTGCTGATATTATAGACGAAATTGGGAATGTTAAGGATGAATATTGTAGTCAGGGCAGCCTGATAGAATCTGTGATTAGAACTCTAATGATAAGGGCATCGAAGATTGGTACATATTTGAACATAAATGAGGACTTAAATTAAAAATAAATAAAACAAATGTGTAGTCCCTGCTAAATGTGCTCTGACAAATGTGCACATAATGTTTTAAACTATTTTGTACTTGATAGGCCTCGACATAAGGGTGACAGCACTTTTTAGTTTGTGAAAGCCAAATAACCATTCCAGTAATGGTAATTATAATGGCAGCGGCTATAGGATGACAGTTAATTGACCCTGTGCCTATATGCACATATAAAACTGATTATGTTTGGAATTTATACATGACTAAATAGTATTTATTCCCCTTCATTTTCTTTTTAAGTTGATTTGAATGAATACCTCTATTTTTTTCAATGGATTTTATTTTCCACACATGCCGCTGACATTTAGACTTCCCATTATATTTGTACTTTCTTATTACCGTATATCAAAGAGCCATTGGAAACAAATAAAAAACAGATCATATAGTAGCTAGGGTCAAGGCGCAATGGTAAAATAAATTTAAACTATATTCGACTAAACATTTTTTATTCATTTCCAGCATTTTATTGGGTCTCCCCTAATTTTTCTTCATTTTTAAGGCCCTAAAATCCATTTTTTCGGCCCCCATGCATAAATTCTTAGGAAGATCTATGTAAAAAGGGGGTATTTCTGATGTATTTTGGGTGGGCGGATACGATAAAACCATTGGAAAATGTCTCCAAACGTTTTTTCCCGTTCAAATACGCAAAAGACGATCTGAGGGTCAAATGACGACCAAATGGTGGATTTGCTCATATGCCATTATATGAGAACTGGGGAAATATCAGACCAATGGATGTCATATATTCATATAAAATGTAAATGACATCCAGGCCACCTATAAGCGCATATACTATACACTGAATTGCTATTCTATCTTTATCGACCCTCTGGACGCCCACAAAAAAGAATTGACCATATAAGCATCGATTACCATAACATAGCAGATCTATGTTATTGAATATTAAGTATTTTGTTTAGATATTTCCCTAATTACGTAATATTATGAATTAATCCAGTACACCAACGTAATGTAACCCTATATGTGTTTGGCCTTCCTTAGGGTTTCTAAATGTAAACTTCATATGTATCAAAACATGGACCAATGTCATAACCATATGGTGTTAAAACAAAGACACACACTGTCTCTGGTGGAAATTACTATGATGGACATAAAATATGAGAAAACAACCCCAAAATATTAAGATATATGTGTGACGATATAAATAATACATAATATTTATTCCGCTACTCTGGGTGAATTCTGAGTACATGGCTAGTTGCGCGGATTGTGTGTTGGGAAGTGACTAGTGAGCTGTAGATTGGCAAACATTAAATCATTCAGTGCCTCTTGGGCCCGGTCACCCTCTGCGCTTCTCCTTCCCCAGTTTAAAGGGATGTTTGGCCAATGCCTAGAGCAAACACATTCCGACGATATTGGAATGTTTTATTTAGTTTTCTGACATCTAGCTTGCTCTTGTCATGAGCAAGAACTACTAAGTCCACAAAAGGCAAATGCTGATGTGTTTGCATGTTTCTGTAGTTTGTGTTTCTGATATGACAACGTCTAAATCAATTATACACGCAGTCGGTTATTCTAATACCTCAGGGTGATCTGTAAGCAATTGTTCACGCCTTGTAGTGTGCATTCACGCGATATTTAGTGTACACTGAAGGGTTCCAAACGGTCTCATATTCCTTTTCGACATTCAGGTTCGGGTATCTCGTACTTTGCGTTCAAACATCGTGCATGATAGATCAAATTATTATCTAAATATATCAAGGTTTTAAAAAAAATAGTCAAATAGTTGCAATAATGGAAATGAGAATACCTATTGTCTGAAATTGTTTCGCAAATACAATTTTCGAAAAATAAAATTAAAGGAAAATAAAGCGTCTTCTTCGATTTTGTCCCATTTTATTTTGGTCCAATATTCCTCCCGTAGAAAGGGGCTACGGGGACAGTGAATTTGTCGTGAAAATTCGCTGGTATATATAGTCGAAAATGTGTAATAAATGGGCAGAGACTAGACACATAATGTGCTGATACGGTGCAAGTATTATAGGCCTTCTCCACTATCGGCAAGAGGTGGCCAATGGGTCTTGCCAATAGTGTGACCAATAGGTTATCGCCCAATGACCGGCATGTAAAGGCGAATAAAAAATCTATTGATAGAAGCATTTCCACTGTAGCGGCCAATAGTGGCCAATAAGCGGCCGATGACAATCTATTGGCTGAAGAAATCAAAACGTTTTGATTTTTCGGCAAATGATGACCAATGAAAGCCAGCTGGGGCCAATGACTTGCCTTGAGCTGCCACTTATTTGCCCGACCTTCTCCACTATTGCAAGTAGATAGTCCAATAGACCAGCCACTAACAGCCCCAGAATTGGTCACTCTATTGGCCACACCAATTTTCCGCTACTTGCCTATAGAGGAGGAGCCCTATTATAGCTAGGGGGCCTCCACTATAGGCAGATGGTGGCCAATGGTATTGCCAATAGAGTGACCAATAGATTATCGACCAATGACCGGCAAGTAGAGGCGAATAGAAAACATATTGGTAACGCAATTGCTATATGAGCTGTTCCACTGTGGCAAATAGTGCCTAATGGCTAATTTGAAACAGTCAGGGTTCTAGAGAAAAAATCTTCTTACCAAAATGTTTCCTAAGTGGGTGTTTTGTTGTGTTGCTCTACACTCTCTAAACTCACATAAAAAAACTAATTGAATGACATGCAAATAATATCCTTAAGGTTAATATATAGGAGGAAATTTAATTGAATACCTGCCAATTGATATCTTGTAGCAACGCACAATCAAATTGCAGTCTTCCTATATCACCAATATGTATATTGTCAGGCTTTAAGTGGATACAATAGCTCTAAATTATCATATGTGCGGGGGTATTATCAATCTAGAGTTAAATGTAAACTAATCAGAGCTGGGCCCCCTACTATCATATAGAATGGCGGCCCCCATGAATTCTGAGGCTCAGCACATTATTAAAGTTTGATAAACACAAATAAACTTGCTTAATCTAAACAATAACTTTCGCTGGATGTTACGACATTTCACTAGGCTATAATATACTAAATAATAATTAACTATCACTACAACATAGGACTTATAATGGATGATTGCAGTGTTTCTGGTAATGCCAATTCAGTAACCGGAACCTACACGTGATTTTGCGAGACTATGCGATATATGTAACCTCTGGAGGGCGAATGGAGATTAATTCAATTAAAGCCCATCGGTAGTAGTGAGATTAACAATATATAGTTTGTTCAGGCGTTTTCAACCATCTGGAACAGGAAGGAAAGTGAGATGTAGATGCGCGGAAGGGCAAGGGGATGAATGTGCAAAGAGTGTGTGTGTGTGGGGGGGGGGGGGGGGGGAGGGGGGTGAAGTGAATAAGGAGAAAAAGTGACATAGTATGGGAGAATGTAAATCCATCATGATCTGTGGACTAAGTCTTCTAATCAGGTTATCACTGATTCTTTTTGTTCATTTATTTGTTCAGGCATGGTGGCTTCATATCAAAAGTATATTTAGTTTCACTGATACTCCTGGTCACCGTCTCCTGCTGGTGCCTGAACTGCGCACACACAGACCGATGGCTCATCAGGGCCTTCGGTACACTGACCACAAGATCCTCCGCACTCAAGTACCATTTTCGTGCAGGATGTCGGAATTATACCTGCGGGGACCGAACCGCATGGTAGTGTGTGGCATGCGCTATCGAATACATGGATCCTACATTCCGTGCAGACATCTAGAATTTGTTTTAGATATTAGTGAAACACTAGCAGGTTTTGGTGTTGGCGTCTGACGAATTTATAGAAAGGTAGGTGAATTGGAAGCCTATGACCAATAATGATACTGGAGAGTCGGGTTCCTGCCTAAATTAAGCACTCGTCCATACAATCTATAACATAAATTTATACACGTATACACGTGTATACCTATCGTTAGCATTACTGTTTAGGGTCATTTTTCTTTTGAAACTGCCCGCTTTAATAATTACCAAAAATTAGGGAAACTGTAGGAGGAGAAGAAAGAAAACAAAATATAGCAGGCTCCCCAAATATTGGCTATTATGAAAGGAAATCTGATACTGTCTCATTAATCCGGACTAGACAGAGATTGAATACTGATGAAAACCATGGGATATGATTGATCATTCACCGCTCGTGTGGAAATATTAATGGATATTGGCCGGTAAAAGGTGTTCAAACATGTTGATTTCAAGCGCATGCTGCGATACAGCATGCCTATGAATATTTCCAATCACATCCGGTCTGATCTCAGTTCCAAAATAAGCACCAGGTTTAATGGGACACGAAGATTTCTCAAATATTGTTAGTTCTTTTAACTAGGAGAGCGATTAAGCTTAAGCGCATTGTTGATATCTCCCTATTTCCTTAATAGGCAATATGTACTGAAGATGCAGAGCTACATGCTACAGTAGTTAAAAAGTCATTGATGCACTTGCCAGTTTGGCTCCTCTTCGACTCCTCCTCACGGGGATGTCGTGCCATTTCCCTGTAGTCCACCCAGAGCATACTATCTTCCTTCCAAGAAATAACTTACGTTAGATATGTACATGTACATATTGCGTCCATAACTATTAGGTTTTTTTCGATAAGTGTTCATCCTCTTGTAGACTGATCGATTTGGGAAACAATCTAGTTTTATTTAACTTGTTAGCATAGTTGCAAGTTTTTACTAAAAGGTTTCTATACACCTAGTGGTGCATAAGTCAAAGTATTACCAACGTCTTTATGCTCATTAGGCGAAGTAGTGCCACGTGAATAAAGCTGGCTGTGGTCATTACTCGCTACTCCGGGGCCAATTACTTAGCATCAAGTTGTTCAGCATCACGAGACTCCTGTACAACACCGGAATCTTTTATGGTAAGTATAGTCACAACTCAATTATTGGCCCTATATGTGTTCCATTAATAAAGGCCTGAGAAAAATCTGCTATGTTAATATATATGCCTGCAATTAATTAGATAAAAGATATTCAGCAACTTCGGATGATAGAGGAAGATTCGTAGAGTATTAGATCTTTTTACTTTGCGATACATGGGATATGATGAAAATGACTATATTGGTGAACAAGCAATGTAATTACAATGACAAATGACAATGACGGTTATATAGAGTATACATATTTAAGTAAGGCGATTGCTTCATCCTTGTTTTATGTAATTAAAGATTATAGCTATCCCTGTCGATTGCTTCATCCTTGTTTTATGTAATTAAAGATTATAGCTATCCCTGTCGTACTACGACAGGTCAAATCAAATATTCGTTGTATCCAAAATTTAACAGCCATTTATCTGGGCTGGAATCGGACAAATCAAGGTTAACCTTTCCGACTGTGTATGGCGAGAAATAGGTGAGAGGTATCACATGTACTCACGCATACCTTGAACAAAGTATACGTAAAGGTTACCATATTAATATGTCTATTTTTATTCAGGTAATATGACAGTGTAGTCTCCATTTTTGTCGTCCTACCCTGAGCACGTTTCTAATTACTATAATTACAGATTTAAATATGAGGTGATGTACTCATAGTAACATACCTAGGCCTATAAGTACTCAATACACACACATATTTTAACATATTGGTGATGAATAATGTAACAGTGGCACATCGATGTAATTATTTTCCACAATAAAAATATTGTGAATTGGATTAATTGCTTTGTTCATCGGATAGGAAATCCCATTTGATAGGAATACAGGTAATATGCTTCGTTTTTATTTGTGTCATTTGCGTATGCGAAAATAATCCCAGTTTTATCAATATGCATCTGCTTGGTGCGAAACACAATGAAGATCAATTAATATCTGTTTGAAGTGCACTCGTGGGATTGCATAATTTACCTTGCCTTTCAATCAATTTCGTCTTCATCGGTAAGGGAGGCCTTTCTTTAATCGAGCAACACAGACTCATGTCCACGCCGAACATTCATTAGTTAGCACTAGATTGCGGGTCGGAGTGTGTGTACTTCACCTACTGTAAACGAAGGATTCATCTGATTGCTGAGTCCCCCATTGTAGATATTGTTGACAAAAATGAATTACCTAAGAATATTGTCTGACCATGTTTTGGATGCATTAGTCTTATTCACATCCTCATCAATGTAGAGATGTGAGCAGTGAGTTTTCCCTCGCAATGTCCCTATATATTATCTTTGGTGAGAACAACAATCCATGCATTCATGTTGTATCAACGTATACATATTGCTACATAATAGAAAGATATAAATCCCTTGCTATTCAAAGAGAGAAATTACCTGCAGAAACTGTTTTAATGCAGTAATCGATTAAACCCTTAATGTCCCCGGCTTACATTAAATACAAGCCCTGTCTGTGCAAATGTACATTGATTTAAATCTCTCCTATCAGGTATATATTTGCGTCCCATTTCCGCAATGTAATGGAAATATGTCTTACCTCTGCCCAAAATACACATCCGGACCTTGTAACCTGGAATACAAGATCATATTTGTTTATGTTAGAATCCTTATGCAACATTGTATTTCTGAGATGATTACGCATCAAGATCTTTTCTAGATATACACACATTCATAATTATATATAATACGAATAATGTCTAACCATGTATTTCACAAATTGTTGTAAATATACAAAATTGCTCCTCTAGCTTAAAATGGATATGTCTTTACTATAGGTAATTGCACTAAATAAGGACCATGAGGTGTACTTTTATAGAAATACAAAATTCTACCAGTTTATCCGAAATGTGTTAGTTATAATTTGGTCTACTTAGAGCCAAACTTAAAATTTAATTTGTTTTTCAGAAAGTTGAAATCACTGTTGTAACCATGGCAACCAACTAAGCATAACTATTCATCATTATTTGCTTATGTCATCACTGACCATATTTTGGGCTATATTACCCATTTAACTAGTATTCAAATTGCATTTACATTAGTTTAATTTGCTTTCATTTCTCCCTAGAGCCAATTATTTGCGAATTTAGTATCTACAATACGTCATGTCATGAATCGAATTTGGACATCAGACTTATAAAATAGTTTGGGTGGTCTATCATTCTGATTACACACATCTGACAATCACACAACTTGACAATCGAACATAATTTCTATGAAGTGACAGTTGTGCCAAACTGTTCCCCACATTGTAAGCTCTGATAATATGTATACTTTTTCAGAACTTGTATAAAAAACTGAAATAACAAACTATCAGGGTTCAATTGGAGGGATGTCTGGAAACATAATGTTTATGGGCCTTATTAAGCGGCTCGGGCTTATAGATACTACTGAGTCATGCTACTTGTATCATTCAGATTATCCTTGAGAGGTCCTTTCATTGTTGTAACTGGTATGTTCGGGAAACATGATTTGATTTAATTTGATTTAAAATATTTTATTCAGGACGTTTGAACATTTTCACACATATAGTACGAATATTCTCAGGACAGCCTGATTTAAATGATACAAACAATTTTTACATTGTTCTAGGTGTTATTATTATCGGATATTCCATAAGTTGTATATATCTAAACATCAACAATCTATAATACGTCAATCTATCTCAGTTATCTTTAGATACAAGGTTTTACAGATACTCACATTACGAATAAAAACAAGTCCAACTCACTGACAATGTGCAAGCATTGTTTTTAGGAGTTGAATTAAAAACATAAGTACATAGTACAGTTTTATCGGCGCTGTGCTCTTACATATTAACCATTAATAATCATATATATTACGTATAGTTGTACATTTAATTCCAATCAAGATTCAAAGCAATACAATTCACAAGGTATTAGTACTGACAATGAGGCAAGTCTGTACATTAAGTAGCAACCTATACAAAAAATTAGCATGGCAAATCAACGTAACCATTCATATTTTTTTCACTTCGTTTTTTCTATTTTTTTGTATTTTCATTTCATAATTATTATAGATCGACTCGTCCAGATCGAATAAAAACAGCTAGGTAATGACTTTTCAGTCTAGCCTTAAGCTGTCTGGGGTCTTTTTCCGTCCTAAAACTTTCTGGCAAGGCGTTCCATATATTTACTCCACGTGCTAGTATGCATCTACTAAATCTAGCTTTTTTCCACCGATATACCTCGATGTGTCTCTTGTTCCCATTTCTTAAATTATGCTCGTGAACTGTATTAATAAATTGACAAGTTCTTGGCAGGAGACTTAATAACCTGAGTTCTCTTCTCATCGAAATAGGTAACAGTTTGCTTATGATATGAGTACCAAAAACACCCCTCCGTTTGTATAGACCGCCATATATTATTCTTAACGCCTTATTTTGTGTCTTTTGCAGGCGACTGTAGGAGGTTTTGTTTGCTATATCTACGAATATACACGATCTTTCAATTATCGGCAAAATAAAAGTTTTGTAGATCATCAGACACCTATCCTGCGACAATACATGTTTGGCCTTAAACAATCTGCCTAGATAGCAGCTGGCCAGACTACAATTATTATTTATTTGTTTCGTCATAGCTAGGTTGGAACAGAGCCAGAGTCCTAAATACTGAAACTCTCGAACGTAATCGATGGGGTTTCCATTCATATACACAGTCGGTAAGTTCCTGGCATAATTATCTACAGTACTACGGAAGAAAAGAATCTTGATCTTTTTTTCATTAACTTTTAGAAAGTTTGCGTCGGCCCAAGTTTTGAATTTATTAAGATCGTGTTGTAGTAAGGTTATGGAATCTTTCCCTAAGATTGGCATACAAATCGCACAATCGTCAGCATATAGGGTCAGTTTACCATGAAATTTTACTTTACATAAATCGTTCATGTAGATGATAAACATCAGGGGTCCTATGATGCTGCCCTGGGCCACGCCGGCTTTCATGGTAATTGAATCAGATACAAACCCGTTAAAGATGGTTTGTTGGGTTCGACCCACACAATAAGATGTTAGTAAATTCATTGTAAGTTCATCGAGGCCGAGACATTTCAATTTCTTCAATAGTAACCTGATATTTACACTATTAAAAGCTTTAGCCACGTCTAGAAAAATAACCGCACAATTTACAGAATGATCTTTGTAATATAAAATATCATCAATGACATTCTTTAGGGCAGTATCAGTTCCGCGGTTTTGCCTAAATCCATGCTGTATATTCGATAACAAATTATTCCCTTCAAGATAGTCATTCAGCTTTCTGACAAGAATTTTCTCGAAAAGTTTACTGACAATCGAGGTACAAATAATCGGTTGTAGGTCGTTTACTCTTCGACTGTGTTTTGTCTTGGGTATTAGGGTGCATAGACCATCTTTCCATTGCTGTGGGAATACTCCAGAATTCTTTATCTTATTGAAAAGCCTTATAATGTTAGCATTTTTTGATAATATTTTAGCGTATTCCCTCAACGCAGGAGGATTTAGAAAAATCTGTATTTGACATGGCATCACGCAGGTCATTTCTATTTATGGGGTCTACCCATTCGAACGTATTATCACATACCTGTTCATCGTAGACAAATTGTGCATCCCAGTTATCAACACCTATACCTCCAAAGAAATTGTTGCCTAAATTAGCAGCATCATTACCTACTATCTTATTACCGACATCATCACTAATATATGTTAATTTGGGAGTTTGGGGCTTATTGGAATACACACTTTGTAAGATAGCCCAGAACCTTTTAGGGTTACCTAAATTTTGATCTAATTGTGCGGCAATAAGTTAATCACTCACACCTTTATATGTTGAAATGCTTATCAAATAGTCTGTATATATTTCATCTCATCTCATCCTCTCGTTCATTATTTTGATTGTGTAAAATATTAATGATTCTTGGATTCTATGGATTGCTAATTTTCACCCCTCGTTCTCTCAGTAAATGATTAAATTCTTCTGTATTCATCTCAGGCCACAACGGAAATCATCTACGGATGAGAGTGCTATAATTTTGCTACAAATTTCCTGAATAAATAAATTTGTGCAAAATATATAATAGATAATAATATCGTACTCCGTCAATCGGCTCTGATGGCTCGATTTACTATCAATTCGAGGGTATTGTCAGCACAATCGGTATTGAAGAAGAGTATCCTTTGAAAGTAATGTATGAATACCAATTTAAAGCTACACATATTATCAATGAACACGCTAGTAAAATGTTATACTACGTCGTATCCATGCGTCAATCACAACTGTACTCCTTTCGGGATAAGATAAGATAAGATAAGATGTTTTTTATTTGTCATAATCGAAGAGTACATAGTGGGTACAGTCGAGTAGAATAAAAGAGACAAATTGGTCGACACACCTTTATGATACTGCAAGGTACCATCTCTTCCGGCAGTTACCACAAATGATCACATTAAAGTCCAATCAATACCCAGGTTATGTATTAGACTGATTGATTCTAACAAGAAAACACCAAATTTTATTATTGATTCCCATGCCACTAAAATTATTTCTATTTTGCATATATCATTGGATACACCTAGACATGGCATACTTAATGGTTACCTTTCCTGCATCTGTACTGAAGGTGCCTTGTATGGCCATGACACCGACTGCTTTTGAAATAATAACGTCGCCCTCATAAAACTCATAAACATATAACTATTTTTCGTCATAATTCAATTCAAGAATTCGTTATTGCAGTAGTTCTTTTTACAATAAGGTGGCCCAACATTCTAAATAGACAAGTGTCTAAATAGGTCTTCCGTTGAGTGCCTGAATAAGGTTTGTTCACCTAATAAAAATAGGATAGCATTTATATTTGAATACCTCCAACTGGCTGCACTTACCATTCTTTAAGATTTCAAACGCATAGTTACAGTCGATATAATGAACACCTGATCAGAGATGATAGTGCATTATACTTGTGATATTGCACACTAGTGCATGTTGAACAAACCATAATTGATGGGATATACATCGTGGTGACTAGACTAAATCCTTTATTAAATCTAATACATTGTACTAACTATTAAGGGACATGAACTAGTACTCAATCGTATAATTATTAGACCCATCTTCCACTTTAGCATCTTAACGGGCACACAAGATCGATATTTTTTTAATACATAAAAAAGTCTTCCTTGATTAAACCTTTGCTTGCTTAAATTTGTCCATATAAAGCAATGCGCTAACTGACGAACGAGTGCCAACATGCAACCCAGCTTGATCTTCCATCTAATTAGGAGTGGTCTACCTTCTTTGTGTCAGAAGGCAGAGATTTAAAAGTTGTGGAATTGACAATATGTAGACGTTAATTAAGGCACGTGTCTTTCGAGTATTCGATTAACGTATACAGGGACAAATGATGAAAAAAATAATTCAATATCATTTTGTTCCCCTCGTAGTGTGACAGATGTCGCGCAGTTAAAAGAACTTTTTCAAAAATTATTGAAAATGCCATCTCATATAGAACCTAATAAAGAGCTATATCTATCCCTTTTAAATGGAAATAGAGGTAAACATTACATCTTATTAGATTAAATATTATGCTTTCCACGTGCCCTGGGTGTCGACAACAATCCACGACCAAGAAAGGAACAATTCTACGCCGAGGACAGAAAAGAACTTTGCCCTTTTTTTGTGGAACGTCTGTGAAGATACCCCCGTTAACGAGCCCCTAATTGACCCTAATTGGCCCTAACAATACATCTCGGCTCTAAGTAAGCTTGAAACATCTCTTCTGTACATAAGCCTGTAAAACCTCAAGGCTGTAAATAAGCCTGAAGCGCATGCGAAATATGTATATCTTGGTTTGCACGATAGAACAATAGAGGATAGAGTTCTATGGTTTGCACCACAGATGGACACTACTATTAGAATTATATTACGACAGGTTGGTGTAGAAACGTTGGCGATATATATGTATGACCCCACTCTGTTCGCTCTCTCCCAGGGTCATTGACCTGCACGTATCATATTAAAATTGCTGGCAATGAGGGAGATCCTTTATACAGTCCTGCTATAACTGAAACATTTCCTCCCAACGATCTCATCTAGTCTCTTCCCTTAAATGAGACTATTATGCCTATTATGGAGGCAATTGATGTCTCATTTACCCGCATGGTAGCAACTGATTGGAAGACAAATTAGGTCCACCTAATACCCAGCCAACCATATTGATATGGTCGATTGTTCTTTACAAAAAGACATTTCTATGGCTAATATATCTTGAAATTTCGTGATCTGTGGTCGTCCTTGAAATTGAAGTATCTTTAATAATTGTGTATTGTATGTATGATGTAAGTAGAAAACATCCATCAGGGGTGAAATAGTCGGAGACCTGGTAATTCTAAAAATAAAGTTTTAGTTTTCACCTTGGCGTTCACCCAATTTCATTCATTCAACTTATAAATTTTGCTTATTTTGTATGATGATGCAAAACGATTTTACACACAGATATAGTGGGCAGAGTACTGAACACAAGCAAGACGCAAAGCTGCTAATGGTGGAGTGGCTTTGCTCTCTTGGTCAATCCAATCTTATTCTATCGACCAATCAGATTCAAACATTTGATTTCCAAGATTGAAAATGTAAACGACAGTCATATTCTATTTAGCCACCGAATAGAGAAAGCTCCTTTGTTATTTCCGTTGAAAACTTTAAACCTTGAATTGTATGTTTGGGTGAAAGTAAATAGGCTACTGTGTTTCGTCAAACCTCTTTTCTATGTTATTATTCATATTTTCTCGTTCTGTAATCTTAAGTGGAATATATTGCCATATTGCAAGAAATAAAATTAATATCACCTGTTTACATGCGCTTGACTCGCCCCCTTTTCAACTCTAAATTTTATAGGCAGTGACGAGTTAATAACCTGTACTGTACAGAGCCAGTAAAGGCCGAAATAGCATTAGGGGCCACGGCATGTATCTTCTATCACTGCATCGTTACTTCATATGGACACAACAAGGTAGTATCCCGTCTGGCAAATGTTGTTCCCTTCTGCCTACAATGTCATGCCTTGTCAGAAGCCGACATCCTGTGAACCTTGTCAGAGATTTGATACATCAGCAGCCTCGTCTGCTGACCTTGAGATCTTGATACATTGCAGCCATGGATTGCAGCAATGGATGCTTTGTCAATGTCAGGGAAGGGCCAGCGCCATGCTGGATCCAAGTTTGGCTCCTGCCTCTAATCAGTTTGTCAGTCATGCGATGCTTAATAACTGATCATAGCAGCTTCGGTGCACCCATGAATTAAATTCGATGCAGATCAATCACTGACTTGCTAACATACCTACACAAACGGTAGGTTAGATCGCTGACTTTGACTCATGGCGGGTGAATGGTTGATTTAAAGAGAGATTAAAGAAGGGAATATTGTGTCATTTACATTTACTTTGTTGTGAATCATGATGATAACAAGGTGTAAGAAGTTAAATAACGTCCCTTGTTTAAAAAGTCAAAATGACTGAAACAAAATCTCAAATACCCTTATTGGAATTAGGGAACAATACAATCAAGGAAAGCAAGAAAGGATTAAATTCATAACAAATATACTCTGCTAATCAATCTTTGCAGTGTACAAAATCAGCAGAGCGGTATCAAATTAGTTTATATCATTGGTGTGGAAATAATGAAGCAAATGAGAACTAGAATTAGTGCTTAGCTAACGAAACGAAAATAATGTTAAAACACGCGCCATTTGGTCTAATATTTGATTCTAGCAAGTTTACCTATAGGGTAGTTCTGCTTATTCGAGTCTTTTTCCGCCGTTTCACACTCAATTTCCTGAGTTTACCTCCCCTTAAGTTGTACCCGATATTTTGATCGATTTTCGGGTCAAAACTGGTGCGTAAGACTCTGATTTCCCTTCTTTTAGAAAGAGGTAGTAATTTAAACACCTTATGTGACTCATAGAGAGTTATGTTAGTTTTTCTCTTTGGAACTGCTTGCAACCGGTTTTCGAGCCTAAATCTACGACCTGACAACCCGATTCTAAAATTGATAAATATAACATTTGTATTTAAGAAGAGCTGTGTACCAGTCGATAAGATATTGGAGTTTTATTATTTTCCCAAGATACATTTTGTAAATGGGATATGTAGATTTGTAAATTGGAAAATGGGCGGTTCGTAAATAAAGTGGCACTGGGAGGAGAGAAAATAGTGAAAACGTTCTCTGTCTTATAATCATGCTACACAATAGGACCACCTTGAGCCTCAGCTGCATAGGAGGGCCATCCTTATTTTTTAATGACTGCCTCATTGCTGTTGTGGGAACTAGGGTTCCTTAAAGGAGCGTGTCTGAGAAATAACCACCTATAAAAAGTGGCATGTATACATATGGGAAATCCTTACTCATCACACATCACATTAATAAACATCAGTCCTAAGAAGTTGTGACATTGAGATAAAAGAGCAAAAGAGCAATACATTATATTTGTGTACTTGTGTGGGGATGGATATCATTATACATGATATAATAATTATAGTCTACCTGCGTTTAGATTGATGTAGCTATGTGGCGTGCAGTGTTCATGTGGAGTCTAAAGAAACTCGGTAAATGGTATGTGAAGAAAATGGTGCGTGCTTGCACCCTCCTATGTCTCAGTTTATTATATATGCCACTTATGATCTGCAGAAACGGTAGGCCCTGCTCTGGCAATAATTTAGTTCTCAATTAGCTGAATTCCATAGTCTACATGTTCCAAAACACTTCTTTAAAAGTAAAAGCAATTTATACGAACAAAAGAATCCATGCGTACAATTCCAATTAAAATTGATATTTAGGAGGAAACAAAGAGATGAAATTATGAAATTATATGTTGCCCTGTGAGCCTCTGTTATTTATGAATGATGTATAGCTTTCATAAGAAGATTGGAATTATGTGGTTGAATGATTTATGGGAACTGACTCTCTCTGTCTCTCACTCTCTATCTCTCTCTGCCCCCCCCTCTCTCAATGCATGTGAAGGCCAAAACAAATATGTTTCAGCTCCCCCACCTCCAACCCACCCGACTCCTGCCCCGCCACCTACTCTACCACCCCTCCCACTCCTCCCTCTACCTCCTCTAACACCTCCTCCCACTCCTCCCACTCCTCCCACTCCTCCCCAACCCCTCCCCCTCCGCCCCTCACCAAACTCTTTCGCCTCTATCCCTTGAATTTCAACATATATCATCTTCGATTACTACTGCACGAAACTATGCTAAACTGCAAGCTAATTGTGCAATACCTTGTCAGGAAACCATAAAACACTCAGTTTCAAGAGCATGCATGCGTATACATATGCATACATAGGCCTACATCATCTCGCCCATCTCTCCTTATCTCAGCCTCCACTCTCTTTCTCTCTCTAATTTGGACGAAACTGTGAAGGATTTAATGAGTTTTTTCTGAGACAAACAACTGCCATGAAACCTTGTGAATCTAGATGCAAGATGGCATATGTATACGCGTCCGCTATTGGAGCATTCTGGTATCACCAGCAACATACACCGAATCCCCAGACAACCTTGACGCAAAAGTCTCCAACATTATTGAAAAGCTCTTGGCCCTCTCCGACATAAAGATAAGGAGATATTACAGGGTAAATAGACAGTCGCTGTTGGATGCAGCTTAGACTGGTCATCATGACTCAAGCAGCTATTGACGAAGAAGAAATGGCCTCGCAAGCACACAACGTTTATATGCTATTCACATCGGACTTGTTCTAGGAATATTTCTATTCTCTGAATTGTCGCTTATGCTTATGTCTTATCTTACTCTAACACGGTAAACTCTAAAATATATTCCGGTGGTTCTCTAAAACTCTGTTTAAACATTTTAATTCATCTAGTTGCCAAAGAAATCATCAGCTCGGTGTAAATCAGTTGTAACCCCGTGATTCTTCAGCAATACACATTTCCTATTTTCAAAAACAAAAAACATATCACAACCATTGACTTTAGGGTTAAGAATGAAAACACTTCACACTTTTGTGGAATTCTGCTGTTTGGCGAGTTGAGAGCGAACAAGTAAAGCTTTACTGGGATGATATAGCGATTTCGCAAACGCTACGTAAGATGGGGTTTTATTAGGTGATTTGTGATAGCCCTAGGTCGTCATACCGTCGTACTGAAGGTTGAAAAAACCTCTGTGAATACACATTGAGGGTGAGATGCAGGAGTCGATGAAAGATATATAATGGTGGTATCATTGTTTATACTCATTAATTGATTCACATGCAGACAGGAAGATACTCGCTACAATGTCTCATTAGAAACACCGGACGTTTTCCTTATCAAGGCGCTTTAGAACAGAGTTGCCTGAAGTCACTGCACTTAAAAACGTTTACTCTTCAACTGTAAACGTTTTTAACTAATCTCAATATTCCTGCATGATTCTCACCGTGTATCCTTCCTAAACTGTGGAAGTCATGACAACCAATGGGGTTTTTACCGCCCAAATTCCACTTTATGACTAAAAAATGTTTTCTATTTATACTATATTAAAACCATTTATATATGTACTTATATAATAAAACAGTTAGCTAACTCGTTGGTTACCCTGTGTGCACCCTATAAGTAGTTTAGTTTCGTATAAGCTCGTACGTATTGCGGATGGCACGCACTGAAAGACCTGATTTTAGATTAGAAGTGGGAACAGATCTTGAACTTCCTTTAAAAAGCAAAATAAAGAACTTATTATTATAAGTGTATGGTCTTGAGTAATTATAGCGTAATCTTGTTTGTCTTAGTTTGTTTGTTCTTTGCTGCACATGACTCTGGCCGGTTCAATATGCGAATCACCTACTTTCACCTTGTGAGTCTCGTCTTTCAGACAAGTAATTAATCTTACCAATTCTATGGAAATGAGTATTAGTTTTATCTTGTAGTCTCAGCATTGTGTCGTTGTTTTGTATAATTGTTATTGCCTGTTCCTGTATTTTATACTGTCATGTTGACTGTAATATTGTTCTTAATAACAACTTTGCAACTTTGAGTGAAAAGTTCTCCCTCAATCTTATTTCCGCCTTTCATATAGAATGGCATATTAGAGACTCGCTTGTATGAACTTACAACCAAAGGGATTAATTGTAGATCCTATGAGAAGACTAATTTATCCACATGGTCTTCGCTTTGATAATTGTTATAATACAATTCGTTTACCTAATACACAATCGTGCTATTCCTCTAGTCATACTCAAAAGTTTTCGTTATACATTGTATCTTAAAGCATTCCTCTTTAGGCCAATTCTAAGAAACATATTAGATAATAATTCTTTGATGGAAAGCTACTACTGTGTTATCGTTAATATTCTCTAATAGTTCTTATGGTGACTGTGCAAGAAGTGGCTTACTCCATTTTAATTTAATTGGTAAGGGCTACATATATTATTTCAAATCTCATTATCACTAAATATGAGCTGTTCAAATAATCATTTCACAATAAGCACAATTGGTTATATAGATCTTAGAAACATTTCCTGGAATTATTGACGGGATTCCACCTTATGTACTCATGTATACCAGATATGACTACGACCATGCACATATATGTATACATATATATGAGACAGAGTTTCAACCATATTCTAGAGGGTGCCAACTTGTTAATTGAACAGAGATGTAAATTGTATGCAGATACACAATTAGGTGGGCCTTTGATGAATCCATCCATAACATGAACCCTGATTGCGTTCAACGCGATGATGTGCACTAGATAATGAAAAAGACTCTTATCCCTCCCTGGTGAGTCATCCTATACTCATTCTCATAAATCTCCTCGCGTTACTGTTTGTTCTATAATACATGGTCGTAGATCCGGCGAAATGAAGGAAAGCAATCCATTCTAGGGTGATTAGAGAGCACGTGGTATTCTTAGAATGGTTCAAATATCATTGCACAAGTGAACAAGGTTGAAAACAGAATGTATCGCAGACTTCCCTCCACCGGGATGTAATGAAGATGTCAGTTTCTAACCCTTAAATAGAATTATAATGAGTTGGAATGATATGGTATGATATAGGGGTAGCTCAGTTCTAAACGTAGTGTATGCTATGTTAATTAACCCAACACTCACTCAATACACAATAATAAACACTATATCACAGATATATAGATGCCCAATAATCTGGGCTACCAAAATATAATACAATAATTAATCAAGTCAAACCACAATTATACCTGAAAACAAATACCGGTATATAATACAATGGGTAGAATAAAATAACTCTCAAATACAGAGCCATGGGGATAGAGGATAGGAGGAAGAGATGAGAGTTCCTATAAGGACGAATAATCGACCCATACAGTGATTGGCTACCAGGGAAAACATCCACCAATACACTATTTACCCGATTCCGACTCAGTCTGTCCCTGGCTCTAGAAGTAGAGAAAAGAGAACCCTTTTGATGGGTGAAGTAATGCATAGAGAGGATTATTACTGTTGTATTTCACACTCATCATCTATTGTATCGTATTCACTGATCAAATAATTCTGTGAATATTTACTTAGTTTTTCTCAACCCCGTTCCTTACATTGTTTCCACCAGATTTTATATGTTTGTGCATAGAACTATAGACCCAGTGAAAGTTGAAAGGGGAAAGGGAGATGAGAGAGGAAGAACAGAGAGAGAGAGAGTGTGTGTGTGCATGAGTAATAGAACTAGTCTCACTATAGTTCTCAATGGTGAGTACGTGAAAGAGAGGTCAGAGGGGTTATGGTTGGTTGACTTTGTGCACACACAAGAGAAGGGCCAATATGTAATAGATTCCAAGAGGAGAGGTTGTGTAATTCATGTGTATGTACAGAGGTATATGGATGAACACGCGCCACTCTGCCTGTGGCGTATATATACGTCCCTGGGATCCTCCTGCATGGGCGGAGCTATGGTATTTGATCTTGGAGTCACTGACTCTGCCCTTTAACCTGTCAACACATATTAATTACCCTTGTGCCTGTTCACGCCCACCGTTGTCGAACCGGAAATTTTATGTATGGTTTATTATCATTATTATTCACTGTATAGAAGACCTGTTGTGGGCCAGGTAAAGTTGTCACTTCTGCTTGACCCTTCTCTGGACACTGTACTATTAGGTTTGCTTGGAATAAACTTGACTATGCTGCCGACTATGCTGAAAACTTATCTAATTGACATCTTTGTTTGCGCATGCCAAATCATCGACCCAAGGCCATGGCAGGCAGCCCTATTAGTTGCTCATAGACGGACGGTCCAACCTATCCAAAAGGCTGGCGCACACATGGCCGATTTGCCTCCCGATTGCCCCACGATTTGGGTCTCCTCATGAATCTTAGGATTTCATTTTAAATCCTGGTTTATGTTTTTGAAATAAGATAAACCATGGTTTGAAATGAAATCTTAGGACTCACGAGGAGACCCAAATCGTGGGGCTATAAGGAGCCAAATCGGCCATGTGTGCGCCAGCCTTAAGTATTGTAGTCGCAGCGCTACCCTGTTCTAGATTTACATAGGAAATGGCGTGCGAGCTTAGTTCCTCTCTGGAACATTTATGGGAAGAATCTGCCGAAAGAAGCTTAAGCCCTAATAGTACAACGAAGTTCATTAATCCCAACGAGTGTAACTGAAGCTAACAATATGAATTATTGAGAAGTTGCGAAGTTAGGGAATATCACTTATATATTGATCGTCTCGGTGTGATTGGGAACGGTTTAATTGCGGAAGAAAACATATAAAGAAATATGAATTATTGTTTGGGATTCTCTCAAGTAATGAGGACTCAGATGTGCTGAACTTTGCACTCATGATCTCAAAATTCTACATTTATAAGGTGCAGATAATTGATAAAAAAAATTCCACGTTTCTTACGATTTGTATTTGAATTATAAATGCGTTATCCACTTGTACGACACATATCACAACCACATTCCTGTGAACACGAAGAAATGAATGGTGTTGGTCTGAAATCAAATTTTAAAAAATGGTTCTGGAGAAGGTTATTTTTTGTGATCTAATGCTATTCGTATCTCAGCACATAGTAATGGGCCTGTTGCATATATTTATGTATACGCTTCTTCGTCTTTCTTATGCAACAGGCCTTATATGGTATATAACTTCGAGTGCTTAGATCGTATACGACCAACATCCAGGGACGCCAAAATTAATTTGGATTGGTCATGTTTTCAGCTGTATATTTAATGACAACGGTAAGCAAATAACAATTAACAATAAACGGTAGAATTTATGGTGATAAACATTTTCCTTCATTTTGAAAGCCCACGAAAATTATTTACTTACATCCAACTGATTGAAACTCATCGATAGACATGAATATTATACGTACTTATAAATTGCTATTTCTATGTCCGCCGCCAATACATTGACTAAAAAATCATAAATAGCGCAACATTAGAAGCAAGAACCTGAGAAGAAAACACTTACGTACCTCTGATAGACCGTTTGGCTAAACTAAGGCTTGCGAAGGCGCATTAATGAATCCATCAAGCATCCGCTCTCTCATTACTTCATCATGAACATTCTCCATAGAGTTATTTAAATAGCGCCTCACAAAACAATGAAATCCATAAATGCTCTTTCATTGATATATGGGGTTATGGCATCTGGGAATCCATAGCAATCAAGAAACGGTATCAAGAGCTCTTACTCCCCTCGTCGGATACTCCAGCGGCATTAAAGCATTGCGCTTTACCACTTTGCCTGGCCCAACTCACTCAAACCAAGATAAGAGCTTTTGACAAAGGTATCCCCATAATTCCTTTTCTGTAAATACCCCTAAAAGAGCGCTGACGGTAAAGGAAGATGGAATTGCCGAGATGATGCTGATGCATTCTTATACGCAGGCATCGTTGTCGAACGCATGTTTGTGAAATGAGTCAAAAGTTACAAGCATTTCAATCCGTATAATACATATATACTTTGGAAATGCTATCTCTGATATAGTGGTAGTGGTAATCGGCGATGATGAATACCCTCCTTCTTTTCTTTTTAAGGCAACAGGTGATTTTCTGTGGGTCCTGATTGCAACTGATGATATCACCACGGAGCAGCCCATTAAAGATGCATGGTCCGCTGGGTGTTTCTTGAGACAGACCTTCAGTCAATCATAATATTTCTGTACACAAATTATGGCCTACTGATCGGATTATGATCCTTTCTGTGATTTGCCTTCGTGACAACCATAGAAATAGTGACTACTATCACTATTTTCAGCTGTTCTCCCCACGTCACTGTTCTTGAATACCATTTGCGAGTTCCGGAATAACGGATGCCCTGTGGAAGCGTGAATAGATTAGGGGTCCATCACATGAAAGTAATTCCATAAATGATTGTGAAACTTCCGTGAAAGCTCGTTCTTTTACCCGATTTATATGATTGCTGGTTTCGATTGTTTTTTTGTTAATAATTCATATGTTCCCAATCGCAAACGGCGTCCCTTTTGAATGAAATTGGGACTTCAGGTACGAGACAATAAATATCCAACAATACCATACGAATGTAAAGTAGATTTGTCGATTCCTAACGGAAATCTCCAGCAAGAAATCACATGATAATGTAATCTGCAGGATAAAAATACAATGGCTGAAGGATACAAGCTGTAAAGAAATGCACTGTCGATCATTCCCTACTTTCTTATGATTCATTCAGATGATGCATCCCAATGTGGAATTACTGAGGTTTTCATGAATGTTATTTCCCAATCCCTATAACAATATTAAATCCATTTGTTATTAGATCTTGATTGATTGATTCCCGCAAACAGGTGACAGAAGACATGAACAGTGTATAATATACTATATATCTACCCTGTCGCTCTGTCCCGCCTCTCTTCTGTATAGAATATAATGTCATGAGATGCTTTAGAAGCTTGCTGATGCTCTCTGCTGACCATGCGCCCACTCTTTCCCCCTCTTATTTCCCTGCCAGTAGGAAGAGATCTTGAATGAGCTGCTCTTCGTAAACCCTGAGCCCTTCGTGATCGAGACACGTGAGCAAGTATTTGCGGACTGACACCGGAGTGACTTCTAGTGGCGAGAACTTGAACAAGACGAGGTAGGTAGCATCCTTACCAACATGGTAGTGATGTATTCGTGGATTGCAACAGTTGCTTTATCTCCCATACAGGCGCTATCACTGTCCAATGGGGTACTTGAAGCCTAGACTCAAGCTAGGGATGAGAAGAAAGATATACAGGTACTTGGCCGGTAAACCCCGACCATTATATTTGTTGATAGGAGCTACTGATATTATATTAAAGCATCGATAACTCATATTGTTAGACCATTAGAATAATCTCATTATCGTGCATGTGGCCGAATAATGACTGGAAGCAGAACTTCTTATTTATGTTTTTGGTCAAGGACCAGCACCAAAATGACGAAGACAATGTATATTTCACATAGCTGTTTATAGTATAAGATCAAGAGCGCCAACTTTACAAAATTGACCAGTATTTCCTCACATAATGTTGCGGCATACATAATACTGAATACCAGGAACAGAAAATTAAGGTTTTGACCCATGCACCCCATCCCATCTTAGTGTACACTCTCATCGTTATCACTTTTGATATACTCTGCTGTTAATAAGTATATACTAGTTACTGTTAATCTTAATGTTAAATGAAGTAAGTCCAACACATATTTCCTTGACTGAATGGTCCACACACTGCCTTCTGAATGACTGCCGAATGACTGACTTCCGAATGGCAATGTCTCTTTTATTCAACTGGTCACAGCTCTGGTTTCTTAGCTGTGACACGTCTCACTGGTGGACATACCTCCACGCATGTGCATGACACCTAATATATATTCATACTATGTAGACATGCCCTCAGGGTCTGTCTGTCCACCTGGTAGTATAACACTTTCTCATCTTCTAGCTTGCTGCCCGTCGAATTTATAGATATGCCAATATATTGCTCACCTTATTGATATAGGCAGGGGGTTAGGCTATATACCTCCCTGATATAGGCTACATAGGTTTCATATTTTGATTCAAAATCCTCATATTCCTTGCAGGTGTATTAATTAATCACCAGGGTGAAATATTGCGGAACAAGTAGCGTCATATACGGAGTGCACATAATAAGCTTTCAGCAATGGTTCTACTTCATGGTTATTGTTCTCTAAAAATTGATAAACGGTCGTGGTAAATTTGCATCACACAATGGAAGAGACCATATGTATGCTCCTAGCTATTGATAACATCTGATCTTAAAATAAAAGAGATTGCATGCGCTTGCGAGTAACTTTTGAGAAACTGACCTATACACCTCTTTTAATATTCTCTTCTTGGCTTTTTTAATAACTGCGGGTTGAAATTCCTCCGGGTCGGGATTGAAATCCTAAGCGAATATGAAATGTATTCGTGCATAATGTTCTGTTATCTTTAGTACAATCACCTGGAGGATTTTTAAATTAAGGGGCTGACCACAAGGGTAGTCATCCATCGGTGAGATAATCCTGGGGAAGCCAGTGTCATATTGCAGTTGATTGTTTCCATTTTACTTCCATAAAAAAATGTCTTAGTATGTATGAAGTCGAGAAAAAAAATGTATGAAGTCGGGTTGGCAGGAATCTTGAATACAAGTTTTTTCAAAAACAAAAAAAAGGGGCTGACCATCGAAACAAATCTCAAAGAATTCCTATTTGCATTGAATATCTTAATGATGACCCATGGGATACTTAAAACGTGTAGGATAATGAATAGATCTATAAATGCACAGACGGATAGACTGTGGGATATGTCTTGGTAGAGTTCGCATTGGCTCCGATGGAAATGTCAGGATGGGAGGCAAAGAAGAGGGCAATTGGTTGAGAGCTTGCAAAAGAGTGGATAATGTCTCCAAAGGGCCATCAGCAGATGGCCTGTAAGATTCTTGAAGACGTGGCTGTGTATATATGAGGTCCCACGAACTATGACTGTGGTTATAACAGACAAAAAGTACAATAGACTATATATAGCGAAAATACTTGCGCCTTGTTTGGACATAATGGAACATGAATACTGTCGGGAGAATATATTCCATACATGAGTGATGTTATAAATATTTGCTGATTAAATTATGATGCAACGTTTTGTTGGACAGCCAAAATTAGTGTATATTAAGGATAATTAAAGCGTGGTAATAATGACTGTGTGTAGGAAATAACAACAAGAGATGTACGAGTGCCTAGGCACTCGCTATGAACGAGATTTTGATTATATAATTATGATTACAAGTATAATTATAAGTATGAGAATAATTTGATAATAGCATAAGTCTGAGAATAAGTTTATTAATGAGAAACGGAGAGAGAGAAGGGGGGGGAGAAGGAAACGTATCATATATAACAACTCATAAAATATCCTCATTAAAATACTTGCATTTACCTTGAAGGCATACATTCCAATACAAAAGAGAGAGAGAGAGAGAGAGAGAGAGAGAGAGGCAAAAATAACTATTTTCCAGGGCCGGGAAAGCCATTTAAAAAATCATTTTCCAGGGTCGGGAAAGCTATTTGGCTATAGCAACGCAGTAGACGTCCAATCATGCCGAGAAGGAGGAGGAGGAAAAAGAAGAAGAAGAAGTAGGAGGAGGACACTTGGCAAAATAGGCTTTTACTTACATTATACTACAGGAGGAGGAGGAGAGGAGGAGGAGGAAGAGGAGGAGAAAGAGAGAGAGATAGAGATAGAGAGAGAGAGAAAGGGAGGAGGAGAAAGAGAGAGAGGGAAAGCTATTTAGCTATAGCAATACAGTAGGTGTCCAATCACGCAAAGATGAGGAGGAGGAGGAGGAGGTGGAGGAAGAAAAGGGCGATGAGGAGATAGAAATGAGAAGGTTTTCCTTACAGACTTTATGAAACAGAGACATCCAGCCATTCAAGGGTAGGGAAAACCATTAACGAAGTAGGGGTCCAATATTCATATCAATACAAATTTGTCCTCCCTAACTTTAAGCAACAGTCCCACTAAATCCAAGCATATCATTGGTTAACCACTATATTTCTCTGTACAGGGCAAGTAGTAGTAGTACATGGAATTGGGAACTAAGCGGCGTAAAGTGGATTTACCTATTCATTTTGGGCACCCATTGACGGCCAAAATAACAGCTCTGAGGACGGTCTCGACGGGGATTCGAGGTTGGAATTACGTCCTTGAGGTCAGTCCAGGAAAAAGACATTAGTATTCGCCTATGGCGAATCTCGTTCAAAAAATGATTTATACAAACTTCAACAAGTGCGTCAATCAAAGTGTGCTCACTATGAGATTGCGGTAGGCCTATCAAAACCACAACAATAGTGGATAGTCTATCGAAACCTAATTGATCACGTACACCATCTCTTTCTCCGAAATCTATAGTAAAGTGTGGATCACCACATCTCTGATGTTGGTTCAGCTTCCAGAATTGGATACCTAATTATTCGGATCTTATCTATGGAGCGCTTAAAATATTCAACTTCCCTGGAAACAATTGATTTAGTTGCAAAAGGCGGTGAAAAATTAACATAGAGTAATTATGCCATGAGAGCAGTTAATGAGTCACAATTAACTATTATGGTTCTTTAAAAAAAACATTATAGTGGAGATTCCTACCCTGTGGGACAACATGCAATTCCATAATTCTGAACACCGTTGGAATTTGGTGTCGGAAGAGCATGTAATTTCCAATAGTTTTAATTTAATATGTTTTTAAAGGTGCTGTACATGTCTCACGGGACAAAGAAAACGTTCATCCATTATTTATCAAGATGATCTTTAAAGCCGACTGTTTAGATATTGAATAAACCAAACAGTGACCAAATCTCCTCGATGCAATCATTACTAATAATGTAATATCGGAATTGTACTGTCAATTTTATTCAACAACTTTCACTTTTTTAACAAATGTGAATTCGATGGCGACACATGCAACAGGAAAAATAACATCCTAGATAACATTATTACCTGATATCAAACGCTAGTACACCGAACAGAAATTGTTTTCCTTAGTTTCTGAGATTAATACCAAATATAAAATCGCTAACATACCTAGCACCTTATTACATAAACAACATAATTCAACACATGATAGATTTAAAATATCATCGGCAAAAGAAATGAATACTTGCTGAAACTGTATATTGATAATGATATATTAAAGGTCCCTGTTATACTTAAATATCCTCGTTTAAAAGTCGAGTATAAAACCATTAATGGTGAAAATGTTTAGATGGTTGAAACCAGTCATTCAACATTACAGCGTGAATAAATGGGTTCTAGGTTTCAACCCTCCCCCGAACATCTCCCCTGGATCTACCCCCACCATGACATGAATAAAAACTCACTCTCCTTTCCCTAGGACTCTGATTTTTGTCCTTCAGTATTTAGTTACCATTCTAGAGACAGGTCTCATGCAGCCACCATTTGAGTTGAGACTGGTTCGAATGACTTTCTGTATTGGACAGCATTTAAATGAATTTAATCAAACTGAAAGTAGCTTAATTACTAACTAACTGTCAGGGTTATGACATGAAAAGGAAAATTGTGATATTTGCCCGTTATAAATGTACTATTAAATCGATCATATAACTGAGTCGATAGGGGGAAGCCCTAGGAGGGGGCGAGGAGGGGGTGGTCCTAACAGGGGAAAGGGCGGGCGGGCGGTTGGGGGGGGGGGGGTAATTTCCATTCTCGTCAGATTTCCACAATAAATCCTGTTTTATTGTTTGTGTACCAGTCACTCTTAAACGGATTTTTTAAATTGAATATCAGACAATAAACATAACATGCATATATATGATGTTTCGTCGTCAGACTAAAATTTGGCATTCTTTTCATTACATTTATTTTGGTAAAAGAAAAGAAATACAAAAATAAATTTATATGTAGATAATACTTCTATTTCCTTTACACAATAATCATCTTATATCTCGGTAAAAAATAACATTTTGCTTACAGCAGGTTTATAACGCGATATATTTTACAACAATGTGCTTCACACCTGGATGGTAATTACGAGGCGCGAATAGAATTTCACACATATACGTCCCAAATATTGGGACTGTTTCCACCACCATCGAGAAAAACATGTATTGTATAAGACATATTTATCGGGGGAAAGTATATGGATATCATTCAGCACGTATATACGGTTTAAACGATCCAGTTTCCCACAGCCGTTTCTATAGCCTACCATGCATGCATAACTTGCTTTGCTAAATTTCAATTTAGCAAAACAACTTAGTTGGTATAAAGGTCACAGCATATTCACTTCGTCGTTTTAATACTGTCGGATGTACATATATTAATAGTAGGCCAAACGGTGTACAATACTGTAGGTCTATTTGGTCGACTTGTTCAGTGACTTGATATGATGATCAGTCAGTCATGAGTTTTCACCCAATGAGAGATCGAAGTCATTTTATATAAGTATCTATTATCACAGTAGGCCTGCACCATGAATTATGCAGGCTAGAAACCCACATTTCATAGTTGTTGACAATAATTAAACTGCCAAATAATAATACTTTGGCGACACCTGCCAGGTTCACTTATTGCAATTGTGTAAAAGCAGTCCCTAAGAGCAGCAGTTCCGACCAGAGTCACACGGTGGCGGATAAGAGCACGACAGGGAAAAACTGTGAAACGCCGGGTGTTTGTGTGGACGCGAATGGTCCTCGTAAAACCATGATATTGTCGGAGATTTCGGGTTCATTTCTTTCAGGTCGATCTCTGTAAAAGAAAATACATCTTTGAGAGTGTCTCTACACTAGCACTATTGTTCATTTCACATGCAGAATTAGAAATATAGAAAGAACTTACAACAAATAGATCTACAAATTGAAATTTGAATATATGATTTTGTATTACTCATATTAATAAGGGAATGTTTATCCATTATCCGATTCTTTTATTCGCACCCGTTTGAAAATTTAATAACTATAGGCCTATAGTATTAATAGTATAGTATTAATCACTGGGAAGCCTGAGAAGAGGGGTTAATTGTATAAGTCTAATCAGACATCGCCATCTATAATTATTATAGAATTACATTGATTGTATAAGGGGGGGGGGGGGGGATGGATCCCGGTAATAAGATCTGGGCAGATTAGTATCGTATCAATTAGGCCTAAGTTACTGGCTTAATCATCGAATGCGTTATACCATTGGTACCATACCTCCGATAAGAAGACGGAAGATTTGTTCGACGTTTGTTCCCATCTTTGCCGATGCTTCCATAAATAACATTGAATGACTGTCTGATAAAATATAAAACAAGAGTACAATATTAGAAGTGACCACAATATTCGCTGACATGCGACCGGGATACCTAACGTAATTATATTATCTACAATAGGGTCGACACACTTCTCGAAATGGGAGATGCACTTCCTGGTAGGCCTATTTTTAAAGCAACATACAAGTAGTATTAAGAATACTAAATCTATAGAATGCTCTTAAAAATACTATAGAATTAAGGCATTGGTATTATTAAACTAACACTTAGACAGGGTGTCCTTAAATTTAGTTCTGAATCGGTTTTAGGCAATCAGAAGAATATATATCCAAGGTAATGACAAGTGGATGTCGTACCAGCTAATTGTAGGCCTTCTTGTGTGGTTACTTGCCGTTCTTTCTCAGCGTCCGCTTTGTTCCCAACGAGAATACATGTTACGTCCCTGTGAAGAATTTCACTAGTATCCACATGCCGCTTCCAAGATAAAATATGTTCAAAAGTTTTTCTGTTTGAGACATCATAGACAAGCACCACGCCCATAGCATTCCTCAGGTACCTGCATGTAGTGAATAAGTAAGTATGAACTATTTTTCATTCAAATTGTTTATTCCACTATATAACCTAAGTTAAATCTCCATGGAGATCCCATATCGGCAGGACTGCATGTACATACATACTACACTAGAGGTCATAATAGTTCAGCCATCATAGTATTAATTAAAAATTAATGACCTCCTATCCTATGGGGACTGTATGCATTTCAATTACACGTTTATATCTATATATATGTAACTCACGTTCGAATAGCCATTGCTTGGAAACGTTCCTGCCCAGCAGTATCCCATACATGAACAGAGATATTCCGCGTCCCAAAGACGAAGCGTTTGACGCCAAAATCCACGCCTATTGTTGCTGTGTGGCCCTCGTGGTATTGATCGTATATGAATCGGGCATGCAGGTTGGATTTTCCCACACCAGCATCTCCAAGTATGACAACTGTATTGCAAAAAGAACATACTTGTCACAGTTAGCCTAGATATGATATATAACTTTTCGGCAGTAATTTTTGCGAAGTTTTCTGGTCAAGTACGATAACACGGCAGAAGAGACGAAACTTTCGGTGATTGGCCACTGATATTTCCGATATGAGTGTGGTCTTTTCACTTTTCGATAATTCAAGAAAACGTCATGTCGCGGTTTCGCAAACACTTCCCCAACATATTTATGCATGGTAATCCAAATATATCACATATCCGATTGTTCGATATCCTTACCTTTGTATGGCATTGTATGGGACGTTTCGGTCGGCATTGGTCCACTATAAGCGGGATGGGAGACTCCCAGTGTTCTAGCTATTTAGAGTATTACCCACGTGAATTTACACTGAAAATAGAAGTTGAAGAGACATTGTATTAAGTTCTTCCCATACACAAATAAATCATACTCCAATCATGGTCGGAAGGTCATAGATTATAATAGACTATGGTAGGCTATATAAAATATGGCCCAGTGACCTATAGATAATCAATGGATAAAAATCGCCGATCCCGTATACATCTGCATTTTTATACTCAGTAAATAAACTGATAGTGATATCTGTAATGTTCATATAATTATGTGCTGCACTCTGTAGTCCATCCACGGCATATAGCAAATGATAGAGTTCAATAGAGTATTTAGATGTAAGCGAAGACAACTATATAACTATGGGTGCAGTATAAGACAGTTTATGTGGTTTAGCTTTGTATATTGTCTGCATATAGATTATAGTCAATTTAAATAAATTTACATGCTATTTTAGTCCAAATTAATGATAATTGGACTGATAATAAATCTAGTGATAACTGTTTTCACAACTCAATTGTTATAATAGGCTTGACTTTTATTATATTATATCATGTTATATGGAGGTCAACATTATATCATGTTATATGGAGGTCAACATGATTCATCATTTTACACTGTGGCCTAATTTGAATCATGTCATGGCCCATGTAACGAGCTTATAAATATATACAACCGGGAATAGCATACAACATGTACATATGTATGTATGTTTTTCATTACATCACCATAGATGATAAGAGGCGTCCTATTGACATTTTGGGATTATGCTACCGGGAGGATATTTATCTATTTACGATCTGAGCAAACACACAGTACATTGTAAGTGGGGCGACTGCATATGGTGGTATAGGGATGTGTACCTATACACACCATATATATCTAGGCTATTAATATAGCGCAAGGTCAGCTAAGGTCCACATGAACACACGTGCCGACTGAGAATGCAATAAAAATCCGAGCTTAATTTGCCTTCTTGATTTTTACCTAAGGTTATTGTAATTAATACAATAAAAAGAAAGAAAAAAACGGTTAAACTTAAATACGGCTTACTCTGAACATACATGCAGCATGTAGCTACACATCCAACGTGAATTATAACAATTATATACCGGGCCACTTACCTGAGGAAAACCGCAGACACCAGCCGTGTAATGAACAGCTGATTCTAGTGTATGGTTTGTATTGGTTGGTCTCAATTCATGAAAGAATAGGGTTACTATCACTGTCTTCTTAAAAGGCACAGCAGACATCTAAACATTTCATGTTGAATACACCACTTTGATCATTCTCTGTATATACTTCTGAGAAAAGGCAATGCAAGGAGAGTATGTTGAATCCCAGGGTTCGCAAATAACAAGCCGGGGCTGCTATCAGAGGCCAGTAATGTTTACCAGTTTGGTTGGTGCATGCGTACTGTTCAGTTGGGAGTGTGGAGGTGTGAATGGGTGTCCGCGTGTATGTGCATGAATGTACCCTAATTGTGTACACGTATGACATAATGCATTTACGTTAAACACCTGAAGTTGAGTAGATCCCGTTCATGCAGGCATAGGGGAGGGGTGAGAAAGCCCAGCATCACATGACAGACATAGCCTATAAATCTAACTATACCTATTTAACTATACAATTTAAGATGAGAGTTCTTTGCGTTCTTCTCATATTTGAATGTTCTGCCAATCAAATTGACCAATTATCGTGGTATCTCTTTTTAAGATACATTTTGAAAAACAACTGGATAAATTTTCATTTTCCACAGAACTAGTTTTTCAGATGCTTCAATCGACTGCGGTAATTATATCACAACAGACCACTTAGACCATCCAAAACCTCGAGTATTAATGCTATACTATCACCCACATCCAATAATATTAGGCAATCATAAACGGGCCGGGGTATGGCAGGTCATGTACTCCTCAATTAGTAAATTTTAGTTAACGGAGACTTACTTGGAAGTTGAGGTTTAATCTGCAATTATGTTGAGGACATCACGGTGTGATTAGACTACATAACATTGGCGTCGGGGCTATTAATAGTATTAAAATTAGATGTGGATTTCCAGGATATCCTAGGAAATATTTATTTTACTTCTGTCCCCCAAATTGTGTCTATCTTCTTCAACCTTCCTATCTGCTTCCAAGGCCAGAGTATGGACTATCCTACATGATGGATCTACTTATCGATGGATCTCATGTGATAGCGAGTTCCTTGTCACCGGCTGAAATCAGCTGTATATATGCAGTTTTGATATACAAAAATACCGAACGGGAATATATGGGTCAGATCTTCAGAAAAGGCACTATTGGCAGATCTACACATTTAGTAAATTCTGCTAAATTTTACCGAAAAACCGTCAACACCAAGTATATTAAGTATTGCCTTGTTTGCCTAACAATCTGTTTGGTTATGCTGAACTGTATTTTGTCTTAAATTGGGTTATTTGAAAAGATAGGTGAAAGCGAATTGTAAATTTTCTGGCGATTTTACCCATATACGTCAGTGAATGTCGGGCGATTAAGGTAACCCTTTAAGTCTTTCTAGCGGGTAATATGGAATACCATAGGCTTCAGCATTGGCACCCATGCCAGTCCTGTGTATCATACGGAAGTGAGGATGTAACAGTAGTCGCCATTAATTTCAATAAATATGAGGAACGGTATAATAAATACAAAATTACCAGTGGGCTATCTCGAATTTCCATATTCCTGCGTGTAATATTGAGCGATGGGATCGCCGTCGGGCAATTTTGTCTTGTATATTATTTCCTTCAATGAAGTGACGCCCTTGTTAAAAGTAGATAAATTTGTTGTAGCTTTAAGCTAGCGATGTTTATATGTGTAAATGAAATTCCCCAAACTTTAATTGAGATTTACGAAAACTTTCAGATTTATTTCCTGAAATCTGAGCGTTTATATGTATTATGATCAACACTTACACTCACTAATAGCTTACTCAAAGATGACTATAGACGTATGAAACACATCTGCTAAATTGAGAACAAATAGACATTTTATTAGTTTTTTTTCCAATAATTTATTCATTTTAATTAAAGTGACCTAGGCATGCATAATGCCTCACATTTGGAAGTCTCCCATTCGGAGACACAACACATAAACAAGATAGCACCCCGTCCCCGACGTGGCGCGACGTCACTCACCCCTCTCCAAGTATCTCATCTTTACATCCATACTTAAAAAAAATTATCAATAATAAAAAAAGTAACTTCCAAACATTCTGGTTCCCAGACCTCTGTTATATTAGATATGTTTGTACGAAAATCGATTCATTGGGAAACAAAATGAGCACCGCCAAAGAAAGCGTTACTGCAAGGTCGTGACTAGGACCCGCACCAGAATACATTCACGCGGATCCTCCCCGAATTGACGAGGGCCAGGAACCAGAACACTGGAATATTTGACATTCGGATCGATCACTGCAAGCTGGTCCGCTTATATCCCATCCCTCAAGTCTGCAGGGACCAATAGAACTACCCATAGCCCAAATAACGACTCAGGACATGGGATCTTTGTCTGTTTGTCTTCCAAACTAACCAGTATCAATACGCAGGTATCGACCATAATACACCCGAGTTCCAAACGAAGTATTGATACTCTCTACTTTAAGCCTGATATCAAATGGAAATACAAAGCTGTCCTTCTTGATAGACACATGATCAAATATGAAAACTCAACTATATCAATTCTTATATGAAAATTAATATCAGGAACGTTTCCGATTCCGTACCGCTTGAAGAATCATAAGGCCGAGGCACCCGGGTCGTTTCCCCTCAATACATTATATTTGCTATTTATCATTCTCTCATATTTATTTTTCAAGCCGAAACTTCAGTTTCTGTAGGTAGCGTTCACTCTGGTGTTACGTGTTTAAGACATATTATCTATAGTCTGTAGACAAAGATACTATGAATATCATGTAAGCGAAGAAGGGAGTATATATATATCTATTTCCACCCGGTTTAGCTACCACTAGGCACTGAGACTCGGTGACCATGAGGTGAATAGGTTGTACTGCGGTAGGTTTGTGACAATAATGTAAAAACATGGGTCCGAGCAAGAAAACACTGCCAGTTCCCGACTGCACTACAAATGTATATTTAACATCGATAATAAATAATACCCTGCACTATCTGGAGATGAATGTGAACTCTTTTCTATTTCAATTTTTTCTTGGTCATTAGTGTTTTGAATATTACATTTCATTTCGAGTCCCTTTTGAAGAGAGAAACCCACACATGTTAATAGGAAAACAATGAGAACTCGGTAGGAAAGCACATCAACTATTAGAAACCCTGTCTGCTGTATTGCTAAACGAGCAGACCATAGTAGATAACACATAAAGTATTGAATACAAAACTTAGTATCAACGATGTTGGAGCACAATTCACTTTTTTTTTCACTTTTACTGTGTAGCAGGGCATGATTAATATCGTAGTAGAAAAAGACAGATACTCATTTTTTTTGTTCGTGGAGCACAGGTGACAAGGGGTTCCTGAACACCCAGAATGAACTCTTTCTCTTGACAAAAATATCCTTTTTGTAATAATCCGTCACACAAAGAGAGCTACGTATCCACAATTTAAGTTACAGGTTGCAATACGAGTTATAATGTTGCACAAGTCTATGTATAATACCTTATATAGTATGTACAATCTTAAATCTGGTTATGTACAAGATGAACGAGAAACGGTAAATACAGAACGCAACATTTTCTAGAATAGAAAAAAAAATTGCAAGCCCTGGACGCGTAGGCTGATATGAATGAAGGAAGGGTACCGCCGACAAGACTAAAACTGTACTCGACGAAGCCCCTGATTGTTTCAAAAATGGACAAATTATTTACGAAATTCACTAACACAATGTACCTCTAATTCTTGGTTCTCGTCACGTTCACGCCTATTACTTTTTTTTGAGCAGTTTCACAGACAATAATGGCATATGGGAATTATATGCGACACAGAGATAACTGATATAGCTACAATATATACCACCATCACTGTTGGAATCCTTTATTTATGCGATCATACACATTATTTTATTTATAGTCGCATAAAATACTTGAATGTTGAACAACTACTCCAATACTATGGCGGATCCCCACCAATAATGGGGCCCAGGCAAAATTTATTAATAAACCTAGAATTAAATATAACAGATCGTTCGCAATACATATTGCTAAATGCATGGCTTCTTTGCGATGTCCTTATACAACGCTATACTTCCAAGAATCACATATTTAACACACTCGAAGTGTTAGAACAATTGTCTTTACTAACCACTGGGTTTAAACAATTTATGCTTAGCGGTAAAACCTTTTTTTTTTTTCGTTTTTCAATTTTTTTCTCCAATTTTTAAAAACTTAGTTTGGCCTTAACGCAAGATTATGTCATGATAAATGTGATTCTCACTTGATAAAGAGTATGTTCATTCCCTGTCTCACTAACAGTACGATTAATATACAAAACACGAATATTAGTACAGAATTTCATTTTTTTTTGTACTTTTTAATTTTCCTTGCAAGGACATGCTCAAGCGGCCACAAACTCTATCCCTTTCAAATATCCTAATTGCAATGATTCCACCTGTGTACGCCTGTCAATAAAATACCAACCAGCAGTTATACATTTTCATCTATAGACCAATGCGGCTTAAACCCAAAACTTAAGTTACATTCTCTCGTCTGAGAAGATAATGCAATTTTAATTAAATAAGTATTAACAGTGCATTCTATCAATAAAGGGCAGAGTATGGACCCTGAATTATTCAAATATGATGACCTAGCTGTCATATGTGTTACTTGTACCGGGGACCATGATGCCCTGATGGTGGAGGTGGCGGTGGTGGGGGAGGAGGGGCGTCCGAAGGAGGTAAGGGGGGTAATGGGGGATGATCACCCATCGCGACACCAGGCACCATATTTTGATGGTGACTACCATGTAAAATTTGTGTCTGCAGGTTAATGAGTTGTGCTAATTGTTGGGTTGTCTTATCAATCTGTTCTTGGTTTGGGTGTGATAGCCCTTGACCAGGATGAGTGCCATTTGTGGCCGGTAGACCATCCATTTTGGCCCAATTGGAGCTCGAGTCAGTACGGTGCATCTTGTTGGGATGACCATGGGAGCCCCCATGGCCGTGGGAAGTTGATATTCTGTGCGTGTCTTGTGGACTGTTCGTGTGAGCGCGTTTGCGAGAGTGATGCTTCGAGTGCTCTTTGTGATGACGGGAATGGTGCTTAGAACTACGCTGCTGCTGCTCACTTGGGCTCTGCGTGTTGGTTAGTTTGCCCTTGCTTATAACCAGCTTGAGAGACCCTGGATTAGCCACATATGGATTTTTTTCAGGTGTAGCAGTGCCTGCCCCAGCTGACCGTAACCTCTCATCAACCGAAGGTTGTTGATGACGAGTATGACCTTTAAGGTCAAGTTTAAGTTTAAGATCACCTCCCGCAGGTGATGGAGAAGAGCGGTGTAAAGCCTCCTCCTTCCGTGAAGATACACCAGGAGGTGGCTGAGGTACCTTTATCTTCACCTTTAAGTCACTCTTCATTTCCGCTGAGGGTGATGGAGCATTGGTTTTACTAAGGCTAAGTTTGATCTTTAAGTCTTTTTGCGGGGTAGAGAGAGAAGAATGTTCAGGTACTGCAGGTGCACCAGTGGGATTGTTTTCCGCCTGGCGCGTTCCCCCAGACACAGCTTCTGCCCGAGCGTTGGGGTTGGTGGACGGGGGCGGCTTAGGCTTACCATGATGTGGGTGTCCATTATTGGAAATTTCATGAGGTTTGTTGGGATAGGGGGGCTGTTGATGATGGCGTTGGTTACCTGAGTGACCCCGATGGTGACCACCTGGATCGGCATGAGACCGGTGGTGCCGGTGAGCATCGTGAGATCGCCTATGCTGCTCACCAGGTGGAACACCTCTATGCATTTCCCCTGGGGGAGGCCTCTCTCGGACCTTGTGGGGCTGGCCGTCAGGTTTGGAACTGCCTTGGCCGTCAGGTCTCTGAGTTCTTTCACCTTCCTCCCCTGCTGTGAAAATGTCTAAGTGGTGTCGTTCTTTTTCTTTATCTTTATCTTGAGCTGAAGAACCAGGTAGATTTTGAACCTTTCCAGGATGTGGCACAGCTTTTTTGTGGCCATCGTGTGGTAATTGCTGTTGTTGGTGTAGGTTCATGGACGCCTCTTTTTCTCGGCGCTCTCTCTCCTTGCGCTCCATATACTCTTTGGGAGTCAGACTGTTTAGTACCGGTTCTGTTTTAACTCTTCTCATATTGGCTGTCTCAGCAGGCTTGGCCGCTTTGTTGCCAGGAGGCAGCAGTGGCGGCATGCCACCAATGCTACTGGAAGCAGCTGAGGGTTGACCTGCGTGATGCTGGCCAGACGGGTGACTACTTGTTCCCTCTGTGCCAGAACTAGACGTGGAGGCAGCAGGGGCAGCCGAGGAGGATGCATCTACTGTATCAACGGAAGATGAAGCCGCCGATGATCTGCTGCTCTTATGTGAACTTGGCTCTGGGGGAGGCTGGAGGGGCTGAGTGATGGTCATACCCAGCTCCATACCCTCACCACGCCCGGACTGAAAGAGAATTTCCACATTAAAACCATATAACTATCAAAAGAAGAGAATTGGGAGTTAAGAGAAATGTAAAAAGCGAGAAAAGCAGTCAACCAACACAAATTTGACAACCCGATTTTTATCAAGCTAGTTTAGTTAAGTTATATTCCTTAAGTCTTATGAGTATGGTGACCAATCAAGACACAATTGAGCTTATGCGTGTAATTTCTTAAGTCTGTAGAGGGAATTTGAATAAACCAGCCTTACCTTCCATGTCAAGATCTTCTTTTTCAACTTGCTCGGACATTTATCCAAAATGGTTAAGAAATCTTGCGTCAATTCTGGAAGGAATAATTTTTTTCGGTAAAAAGAAATATTTGAAGTTTTGCTTCATATAATATATCTCAATTATTTCTCTAGTAACACTGATGAAATGATAAAACTAGACGGGAGTATTGCGGCAGTAGTATTTTCCGCCATGTGTTCGCAAGTCCAACTGAATTTGGGTGGCACGACTGATCTGTCTTTTTCAATAGGGAAGATTTGAATTACATTTGGCCTGATATAGGTGCAAATTCAACTTAATTTGATTTCAGAGAGGAAGCGAGGCCCACCTGAGTGTGGGGTTCTGAACACAGCTGTAACTAGGCACCTCTAAATGAGTGGTGATATTAGGTTTTGTCTCTAAATTGACTTAATTGGGGGCCGTCTCTGTCCATTGGAAGCTGTACCCACATAATGTAAACACGGGTGGCCGAGGCCCCTTTTTTGGGGTCAAAATTGCTTACGACCTTCTACTCTGGCCTTAGTTCCCCAGTCATGAACCGTATTTCAAATCTTCCCTATTAATAATCCCAGTCCCAACATTTTTTAATAGTGCCTTTGGCGCACCTGGTGCCACGAAAAAAATGTATAAAACTGTATAAGCGTTTTGTGCTTATACCACCTTTGGTGGGGGAACCTAAAAATCATGACAATCGGTGAAAATATCTCCGTGTGGAATGGGATATAATCAGGTATGGTATATTAGAGAAGAAAATTACCTTCAAGGAGATCGACACCGACTTCTTTGTCTGTGTACAAGAACCATTCTTTGCCTTCGTTTGATACCGGAATCTGGGCAAGAAGTAATAAGCCACTTTACCAAATTGCATTTTACTACAACCTAATGATATGAATTGTGCCGACATTAAGGCATACTTCTAACCTATTATGACAAGTCTCATCAAATTTACTCATATCATGACTATCAATATTCTGCTGCTGTTATTAAATGTTTATACGGGAATGTGAAGTTAAATCGGCCGAGAGAAAACGGCCATCAATGAGCGATAAGAGAAACCATTGCAGCAAAGGATTTCGGCGGGTCTCCAAAATATGAAAAGTGCAGTTTCCCTATTTATAACCTGCTCCCAATGAACGTTTTAAGTGGTGGTATTTTCTCCAATCATATGTATGTCGTTATAAAAATGAATTCGTTTGCCAGAAGACCGTTCGTAGAGTCGTGAGGAAGATAGTATGGTTTACTTAGGGCATAGCAACTTGATAACTGAATCGTAAAACTTACCTCCCAGTTGGACCATTTGCAGGCCAGGTGTATACATACACAGGCTACAATCGTAGGCCGGTATTGCAGGCACATACTCGTCAGGTGTAGGCTGCAGATGAAAAGAAAACACTGATACTTATTTCCATGTTTATGATTCATCAAGTCTATGTGAAAGTTAACAACCAAGCCACCTGTTGATTTCTCACTAATGTAGCCAGCCGAAAGGAGCGGTACTAATCTTTTCTCTTAAATGAAGCCCATCAAACGAGTCTTCCTTTCGTAAATTTGAATCCTCTAGCCATGAATAATAATGGGGATCAGAGAAGCAGTACCAAAAATACAGCGAGCTACAAAAGTTAAGACACCCTTTATCATTGGTTAACTGTGTAAAAAAAAATCGAGTAATTATTTCAGATAGTCACAGCAAATGGCTCACCACTCTAAGTACTGAAACAAGAGAAATGACAAGGACAGGATTTTGGACTATTGAAAGCAATGGCAAACGTACAAAAGCAAGACAGATGAACGAAGTGTAACATGAATTTTCTCCGATAACTTGATAAAGTTATATTTCCTTTGTAGGCATGAATACATTTTGGGTTACTCAAAAATAAGCAAAGCAAAATGAAAATGGAATGATACATCAGATGTATATGATTTTTAAGAGAGATCTCGTTACTCAATAACTACAAGGCAGAATACGATGCTATAGTGACATTTCTTTTGGACAGATTTCTTGTAAATTATTTGTCTTGTACATGAAGGCCCCAAGCAGAAGTGGATTCACGCATATTTCTCCTGTAACTGTTTGACATGAAGTAATTAAAAATTAAAAAAATTGTTGGGTCACGAATTTGCATGGATTAAAGTGGAAAGAAAAAGTAATAAAAATTCGGATAATTATTTGAATCCACTTCTTGAGTGAACGCAGTTAATGTCGAGTTGAGGCGTTCAGGTGTTTGTTAACATAAACTATGACTACAGGGCAGCCCAACCCATCCACAACTACACATGTGGCAAGTCGGGACAACATTCAATGTTGTGTGTTGCAATAAGAAAGCACACACAACCTGTTTGTCGCCAAAAAGTATGACGTCTGGGCTAGGTCCTTGCTGGCTGTAGGTAGCAACATGACATCAAACCAGCAGGTGGGGCGTAATGTCGTGTAGTGACGGGTTGCAGCAACCAGGCCAGGACGCGACGGCAGGAGAGAAAACAGATAAGTATTAGTCCATCGTCAACACACCCACCAAACTAGGACAGGGCGCGGCTACTGAGTACATCATACATATATACCCAACATATTTGTTGGATGCTAACTAGTCATCAGGTGTTCTTGGATAAACAGAACCTCATTAAATATCTTAATTTACACATTGAGAGCGAATTCAACTTAATTTGAACTGCTAAGACATACATGATCCACCATAAAGATTGATATGAGGGGTCTAAGTACAGACGGCACAACTGCAAAGATTGAAGAGGCGCAGTCTAATCAAGATTAGTTCAAATTTAGCTCATCGTCGAGAGGTAGCTAAAAAGGGCGGGATTACTAATTTATATATGTATTTTCATGGCAACCTCAACCTTTATTTCCAGCCCCATTGAAAAAAATCAAAGGGTTGGTGGAATTCAGTGGGTTTCACTGCTTGTAGCGTTTTAACACAGCCGATTTGTATCATTAATGATAGCAACTTATAAATAACTGGACAACACATATCAGGTGGCTCAAAACTTTCACAGTTTCCAACAAGTTTACATTATTTTTTAGAAAATGGAAAAAACAAGTCTAGATTGGAATGCCATAAACATAGGCGACACCAAATTAGTTAAACCGTTAATTTAGAAAAGAAGTGGAACATTTCAAAAAGGTAATATAACATTTTGTTATATTGTGTATGTTGAACGCAGCACTTTCCGTGTACGGCTAATTAAGAAAAGGAGAACTACCGTATACAAGAATATGCCAATCTAAGAAAGAGTCACAATATTCAAACAGAATTAAGATTAATTGGAACATTTGGAATAATGTAAATCGTAAAACTAGAAAACTCCGAGACTTCTGAGTGGGAGACGACACGTCATCTCAGGTAGTTCACTGACCTCGTACTAAGGAACAAGTCTTCACAACGTGAGTATGGGGATGGTCTACTGTGATGTCAAAACCTGAAGAAGAATGTTATGTATTAGAATAGGACGTAGAATTGAACAGTTACCCAGTAATAACAATATACATATATGTTTCCGAGATCAAATCGTTGGTTTAATATTCGATATATAGCAAAGGATTGGATAAGTGACATGTTCCTTCAAATAAGATTTCTCAGTTTCGATTGAAGGAAGTTTTTACGGAACATATTTAATATTTACTCCCTAATAATAGCCCTCCATATTCCTGATGCATACGAGGATCACTTACCTAGTGTTTGGAGTAGGATGTTCTCGTTCACTACCAGTTCTTGAGCTTGTTCTAAGTAAGCCTGAAATGGGAAATGAAAGCTTCCGAGTGACCAGGCCCTACATAAAATGACGAATTATCACGATCGAGGAATTAAATGTTTTGACACTGTCAGGGTAGCCAGCACCGGCCCATGCAGGGTCAAATCTTTTCCCGTGACAATACTGTATTCTGCTAACCATAATTCAGGTGTAATGGACATAGGAGCGTAAAGCGTGTAAGAACACTTACATCACTCTTTATGTCCAACTGTCTGGGTTCTCGATGAAGGCACATATGTGCCACCTTTATAACGTGTTCCAGTTTCCTTGGTTGTTCTTCCACCTTCGCCGCAAGGAACAGACAGGCAGCGGCCATGCTCTGAAAGAAAATGTGCTAAGTTAGATCAAGCAGTCTCAGTTTGTCTCTCCTTCTGATTCATATAAAACCATTCTATTTAATAATGTAACTTCATAACTGATTTTTAAATTGGAGGGATCTTTTCTTTTAATAATAATAAAAAAAAAAGCAACGTGAATGAGCCAGTCCCCCTATTTACTACAGCAACGGCCCTGCTCAACATCAGCCATGCAATATAATACTTAACCTGACCAAGATCCATGGCAATACTTACGTTCCTGTTGAACTTGCTGAAGGAATGGAACATGTAAAACCGATGCATGTAGACGATTGCCGTGTTGATACATAACTGGGTCCTGGGTTTTGGTTAAGGTAATGGCCCACTTATAGATGTACACATGTCTTAATGTCTATTTCGAGTACATGACAAGTTAACAGAAATTGTGGGTTATTATATTAGATGCTCTGATAGCCATGAACTATTTCCCCGCAGACGATCGGGTCCCCTCTAAGTTGTAGCACCGCCCATCACTCATTGCCATTAGGTCACTTAATTAGGTCAGTGTTACGTCTCTTTCGCTCAGCGTTAGTAAACAAGCCAATCACTGCACAGTGGAAGGGTAGACATGGAGAACCGATAGGAGCATGGACACCAAAACAAACGCAGTTAAATGGGTTTTAGTGTGATATTTAAGAAAATAATGGACGGTTGAGTTTGTAAGTAGGCCAGCATCTTTCCAGAGAGATTCTGTTTGAGGGTATGATTTACGTTTTGCCCACATGACAGCATATTTCATTATCCATAAGTATTGATCTTCTAGTTTACCTGCCCGTTCCAAGAAATATTCAATTATTACATCGGGTAGATATATTATATTCGACTAATTTACCAATACATTCAGAATTTTCATCCTCTGTTTTCAGGACATGTTCCTATAAATTCCTATAATTTGCCAACACCCTGTTATAAGGCCTGATAAAATAAAAATAAAAATTTTGGGTCAAATGTTTCAGCATTCACCATTGACGACCATGACGTCTCCTGCTTTACTCGTTTTCTAATTGATTTCGATCACTGCTTTAAAAAAAATATCGATGTATTGTAATCTGAAACAAAGATGTTTCTTTTTCTAGGCCTTAATAATTCCTGGGTACAAACCGGCCATTTTTGACACCCCTGAATTTAATATTCACATTATAGTCATATATAGACGTGTGAACGTTTGAGGCTGTTATATGTAAGATTCTTATAGGGATTCTTATTGGATTCTGAAATAGCTCGAATCCATAATGGATGAAATAATGTGAATAAAGTGTGTTCAATGATTGTCACCCAGGGTGGGGGTATATGGTGGTTTCGACCATGAATTGTCTCATCAGGAATTTGGCCACATTGGTTAGTGAAATAGTAACACTGGACCTACTTTTGGAGTTGTTTCCTCCAGCTAGGAATATTTGCTGGTTTCAAATTCGTAAGGGGTGGGTAATTGAGAGCTTTCAGTAGTCAAAGGGCTGAAATCCCAGGTGTGTGTGAGGATCACTGAATGTCTGTTCCCCTTAGGGGATTGAAGGAGGTAACATTCTATATTGTAATTCGTTGATATTTTGAACTAAACATCTTGAGCTATTATTAATGAAGGTTAGGAACACCTATTAAAAACCTGTAATTCGTTTCTTTCTTGAAGATACAAGTGCTTTACCTATCATTGTCACCCTGACTTTGCAATATGTACATTAATTGGGCTTTGGGGTACTATTGGAAAGGGTTTTTTTATGAAGATACAATCCTAGTTGATGACTCATAGAACAAAAATATAAGTAAAAGACGGTAGTTTTACCTAGAATATAAAGAAATTCTATGGTTAAAAATAATAAGAGCATTTTGAGTACCCAGAATTGCCTTTTAGGAAAAGGTCCTATAAATCCATTCCAATCAATTATATTGAGATTAGAAAATGTCAAATATTAGGTTTGTTCTAGATACAGGCCTCCCAGTACATTTCTTTTCAAAATAAGTTTTTTTTCCAGTTTTTCGTTCCATGGGTTTTGAAAGGGGAATAAAAGGGGGGTTCTGAGGTAAAACCTTATGATTATTCCCAATGCTAGGCCTAGGTTGTCCAATTTTTAATGACTTTTAAGGCAGAATTACGGAATTTCATGATCATAATGACCCGTGGGAACCATGCTTTATTTCATTGAAAATGTTAGGATGTGGTTCAGTTGATTGGGGACGGCACAATATCTACAAGACGACTTCATGTGCACTCGAAATTGTGCACTCGCTGAAGTTCCGGCTTCTGTAAAAGGTACTTGTAGCTATGAATAGTTTCCGTACCTTCTATTTAACAAAACCATTAACCCCAACTTCAAATCCGATGGAATACAATATACCAAGACGGAATGATTCAGTAGGGCCAACAGGCAACACGACGGGGGATTTCCAGAAAACACTCACGCAGTCAGCACTACAGTACAGTTACATCCGGCTACCTCTGTCACTGACAGGAAAGGTAGGGAAATTATGTTATGTTTGTACATTATTGGCTTCATAAACACCAATTTTACAAAATATCAATGTGCAGCCCTTACTGGTGCATATCAATACCCCCAATAAACAGTAAATTACTAACTTAAAATAAATCGGCTAGCCGGTTGGCTATTTCTCAACTTCTCAGGAAGCACACTTCATACAAAGATGGAGACCGACCCGTACTGTCGGAAACCACTGCGCAGTATATACATTTCCCAATAGAATATTATGTATTGGGAGGGCCAGTAACACACGAAATGTAGGAAAAATACAGCGCCAACTTACAGAGGTCAAAACAGTCAAGAAAGGTTTGGATATAACTGAATGAATACCGAAGCATGCCCTTAAATGAAATCGACATTATACAGAGAGAAAGGGGAAAGCCTTGGCACGAGGCCGCTGACCTCAATATTGGACAACGAATTTAGACCTGAAAGGATACACTTGCAGTTTTTGTCCCATATCCTGAATAAAGTTGGCTGTCTGTTGTCTATAATTTAATTCTTTGTCGCTGTCTATGCCGGCTCTTCGGCTTGGAGTGTTGATTTGTTGCGTTCGAGAAAATATCCATCGTGATTCCCCCGCCATTTACACAGCACCAAGACGCACAGACAGGGGCTAACTACGCGTGCGCGTAGTTTTTTTGGCACGGACAAAATGGCATACTCGTCTTCCATTGGCTGAAATGCACGAATAAAATAGCTTGGTAAATTTATTAGCTACTTCTTTTGATATATTTTGTATAAATTTACACTAGGAAAATGTATTAATACCTACGCGTTCAGTATTACATTTTATCTGCCTTTGTTTCAAAAACCCATACTCAGGGGTGACGTCATTTTAGACAGGCTGTTCAGTTCCATGCGTGGCGTGATGAAAGGCCAACGAGGAGGTAACTTACTTGTCCTATTATTTCAATTTGCACACAAATTTATACTGTTTCTAAGGTGTTATAAGAGTGGCAAACTGGGGGATACTACATCTAAATGTTTATTGGACATATTTATACCCATCTTAACGGTATTATGTGGAGCTGTGCTCGACAATCGGATGTTATTTTCTCTAACTTCTTCTGGTGCCTGGATGATGTTGATCGTGTTTATATTATCGATGGCTGAGCAGCCGTCCTTGCTCCGTACGGCGCCTAATTCAAACATGGACTACAGAAGTACTGAGAGGAATGACCTATCGATTTGGATTATCTATTCGGAATTGGACGTAGAAATCAAGATTATATTCTCCAATTACTATGCCACCTTAGTATTTTGACATTAAAATTGACTAGGCCCCTAATGTACCGTAATTAAATCTAATGTCATAATACTGTTATGACTTATGACTGGCCCCACCCCTTTAAAGTTTGTGCATAATTTAAGGGACGGAGGGCATGAAATTGGAACCAAAGTTGACACCTAGATATGATGGTTCTCATTTTCAAGAAGAAAGGGCTCCTTTCTAAAAAGTTTCTTCACTAGACTCTTCGCGACAACCACTTTTGAAAAAAAGCTGCCTTCGGCTGAATAATAACTCACAGTACCGTCGTACCCGCCATCACGGGTCCCAACGCAATATAGGACTTGAAAATGAGAAAAAGAATCCATATTTATACAACTTAATAGCCCAAGACTTCCCCTCACTCACATGTACGGTACCTCTCTGCGGTTATGCTTCTAGGCCAATTGCGACCGACCCACCCTCTGTGAGCATGGACAGCCCATTTCCAAAATTCCTTACGTCGCCCAACCCATCAGTGTCCACGCCCATCTATGAACGACCCAAATTTATGGCGGTGTTTTCCCATGTAATTTGCAAACTGTAGTTAGGCTGAATGATAACTTGAATTAGTTTCCTGCCCTTTTGGTTTGAGGAAGTAAAGCAGTTGTAGACAAACCCTGATTTGAAAACATTTGTGCACTTTCTCCCCCTCTCCCTCTCCGTAAATGCGCGCCATGTTTACCTCCACACACTGCACCCTTCACTCACTGACATCGCTTCACACACTCCACAGTACCGCATGCCTGCCTCCCCCGTACTCCCCACGCAGGTTTGTTAACAACATAGGGTGGGTGCCGTAGCCTACACAGCACATTGTGGTGTGTAGGTCTATGGTATTTAACACTTTATTACATGTACATATGTGATTTCACGGATTGATGGAAAGTAAGGTAAAATACTATTAAAATTGAGGTCTCTTGTTGATTTAGTATCTAATAAATTGGGGTGGAGTGCAATTTGACCCAACATCTCGATCGATTACAAACCTCCATTGTGCCATTAGGTATAAAAATCAAATAAATATTGTAGGTTGGAGGGAAGAGAGGCACTAGGGCGTGTGGATGGGTTGTATTTCCATTGAAAAAAACAAACTCAATCTTACTAAACTAACCCTGCAAAACGCTCCTAAGCTCTCCTATCCTTGTGCGGTCAATTTTCTGGACCCACCACGTCTAATCCGCCTTTTTAAACGCAGGTTCGCAACCTGCGTTTATTGGAATGGGTTCGCCCGTGACCGTTTCAGTGACCGTGCGCTCTGGTCAGCATTGCCACAAGTTCCTAAGGGAAATCGGAATGCTGCGCAATTGCGGCTGACAGGACGCGTCAACATACAGGTCTGCCGGGAGCAGTCACTTTATGCTGCAATCCTAAAATGGCATATACTACTCACAGACTCTCTCAGAATTCCCATGCTATAATTCGTATGTAAGCTTATCGTAGGCTTAGTTCTGGTTTTGGTAGGCATAGGTAGGGTTTGGTGCTGCGTTTTGCAGCTGAACTGGTATTTTTGCGTACGATTGCGTGATAGGACTCCTACTTCGTCGTCAAACACTCTCTTTCTCCTCTTATAGTCCTTCCCAGAGGCCTTCAATAATCCTTCTGTGTAGACAGTACTAAAATGTCTAGGGGTGTCCTCCTACTCCTCCTCTCTCCTCCTCCTCTATCTCTATCTCTTGCTCCTCTTTGCATAATTGCGTGATTGGACCCCTAAAATGGCATATACTACTCACAGACTCTCTCAGAATTCCCATGCTATAATTCGTATGTAAGCTTATCGTAGGCTTAGTTCTGGTTTCGGTAGGCATAGGTAGGGTTTGGTGCTGCGTTTTGCAGCTGAACTGGTATTTTTGCGTACGATTGCGTGATAGGACTCCTACTTCGTCGTCAAACACTCTCTTTCTCCTCTTATAGTCCTTCCCAGAGGCCTTCAATAATCCTTCTGTGTAGACAGTACTAAAATGTCTAGGGGTGTCCTCCTACTCCTCCTCTCTCCTCCTCCTCTCTCTCTATCTCTTGCTCCTCTTTGCATAATTGCGTGATTGGACCCCTACTGCGTTCCTATGGGCAAATTGGCTTGGATTTTTTTTTTAAAAATGGTTTCTCAGTCCTGGAAACTAAATATTTTTCCCGCTTTCTTTTTCTCTCTCTCCCCCCTCCCCGCTCCCCACTCCCAATGATAGGACCCCTACTGCGCTCGTCCTCTCTCTCTCATGTTATGATGTTTGCCTAAAGAAATTGTCCCCGTCCTCGGCCGCGATTCGAACATGGGACCCCTCGCTCTCTAGTCTAGCGCCTTATACCGCTCGGCCACCAGTCACAGTTGAACATTGGTCACACAAACCTAGTGCTGTTTGGCAGTGCTGCACATGCTGTGACGTCCCTTTACCGCTCAGACAAGTGAAAATAAACATCTCCAAATTCACAGAAATGTTCATTTATAAACAGAATCGTTCATTTGGGATCTTTAATAAGAGTCATATTAAGCTTCCTATCTCTTTAGTTACTTTATATAATTCATAAAATAACTTTTAAAGGTGTTTTCGTTGGCCCAGCTGAGTGGGCGATAATGGGGGATTCAGCCCACTCAGCTGTCCACTGAGCGAGGGTCCAAGCTCATGGACTAGCACTGAAGGATGTATGTATGTATGTATGTATGTATGTATGTATGTATGTATGTATGTATGTATGTATGTATGTATGTATGTATGTATGTATGTATGCATGCATGCATGCATGTATGCATGCATGTATGTATGTATACATGTAGTGTACTTGAAGAAGTGTTATCTATGCATCTATGTGGTGCACTTAGAGTGTACTAGGAGTGTACCATACTTGGAGTGTACCGTACTTGGAGTGTACCATACTTGGAGTGTACCATACATGGTGGGTACTTGAAGGGTACTTGAAGGGCACTTGAAGGGTACTTGGTGGGTACTTGAAGGGTACTTGGTGGGTACTTGAAGGGTACATGGTGGGTACTTGAAGTACACACACTGTACTTGTGTGCACACACTGTCCATCCTTCAATCCATCCTTCACTCCATCCTTCATTCCACCCTTGCTCTGATATATTCATATTTTTAATTATAATTATACTTATAATCATTATTATGTAATCGACCTATATTTATACTTATAATAAAAAATATACTTAATTTTTACTTATAATTACAATTCTATATAATTCGAATAATTAAAAACCTGCGTTTACACAAGCTTATGCTTGTAATTCTTGTTTCCCTTATTTCGGCCACTGCAGTACTGTATCTCTTAAATTCAGGGATGCTAAATGTCAGACTTTCAGCTGATTTCCGATTTTGTTAATTTCCAAGAAAATCAATACTTTCACTATCATTTATCAACTAAATCTTTAGTCTGGTTTTGCAGTCCTTCCTATTCCTCCCTCCTCCGCGGTTTTGCCGTCCATTTTATTCCTCCCCTCCTCCCCCAGTGTCAGATCCCAGTCAGACGTACACAGTGGGAACTGTCAGATATTCTCAGGGGTTTTGCCGACAGCGGAAAGTCAGAAAACCGGGCAGAATATTTACTGGCCGCTCATTGGTCAAAAATTGGCGCCAGAAGTGTTCTGATTGGCTGCTCACTATTAGGTGTTCTGCCCTAGTGGACCATACGAATAAAGAGTCAACTACGAAATCTAGCAGACAACCATACCGATTCCAACCGTCTCTATCAAACCCAAACACCCCCAATGAGAGGGGATGAGGCCTGCAACAGAAACTTTTTCAGCATGGAATATAGTTCAGACTTTCTCCTACAATCCAACTAGCATCCCTGCTTAATAGAGTTCTTTCGAATTGGCCATTTGGCCTTAGATCGGTGCATCTGACACTAATTTAAGACGGGCTCCGAGGCCTATCTTGGTGTGGGCGGGGCCCTGACCACAGCTAAGGCCAGGTCTGGCTAGGTCTATATGCGGGGCCGGATTGGGGCCGGGTGCAGGGCAGTGTACCCGGCAAGCTGGGCATAAGTCAGTTGGTTCATCTACATGTCTGTCTGTAAGATGGACTTTAGCCATTTAAATTAACTCAATTTATTGAATTTCTTGGAGCTGACTTGGTATCCGATGAGAGCTTAACTGATGAGCATAGTGTTGTGTTTTATATCCTCTAATTTGGTGGTTATATTAGATGTTTTTCTATTGCTAAAATGACATTTAATGTGGGGTCCTCCCTACGCCCATACACTTTCCTATGGCACAAAATGTAAACAAATGTTTCTGGCCCCAGTTCCGGTCCAAATTGACCGTGAGCCTTCATTCTGGGCTCGGTGGGCCAATGGGGATTTTTCAATTCGGACCACTTCTATTATGCTTCTGTCTCCGCTCCCTCTCTATTTTCATCTCTCACTCTTTTCTCTCGCTCTCATTACTGTCCTCTGGCCACCTCATCCTACTTACCCTCCCTCCCCACTTCTCTCGATCTCCTCTTTCTATTCTCCCTATATTCACTCCCTTCCCCTCTTCCTCATTTCACTAGTCTACCTCCCCGTCCTTCCCACCCAACTGCCCCCTACCTCCCGACTGCCCCCCCCCCCCCCCCTAATCCCCCCTCAGAATGCAACGCCAAATTGGAACCCCAATATCAGTCTGGGCATTGAAAATACACTGGAGGTTGCCCATCGGGCAACCAGCTTTAAAACTTTTTGCCCTAGATGTGGATGAGATAGGATATGTTAACCAAGTTATAGAGGATTATAATGCCTAACTAAATACTCTCATATTTTTTATTTAGGTTGTAAATATGGGCCCACAATGCATTGTTTCATTTCCAGTTTTATATAATGTTTGACCTCATCCAGCTTGGTACCTCTGGTCATATTTTGAATATGATGGGTTAAAATAAGTGTTGGCGAGATTGGTAAATTTACTTTACATTCGCGGGGATATATCAGAAGGGGCCTAGTAGCATTACTGAGCGATTTGGCATACCCTGGATGATGTAAATTGTATGTATGTATGTACTAGTATTTGATAAAGTATACATGTATATTATATGTAACTTAATAAAGGGTACGCCTGTGTGAACTAAACATTTCCATATTTTCGTCTGCAGCTGTGAGCTTACCTTCTAAGTACAAGGATATATTTACGTTTTGTTTAGCTTTACCTTTTATATAGACTTTATTTGGAGGTATATTAATATGATATATGTATAATAGACCATTACAAGAATTATGCAAATGTATCGATATCACTTACTATGTTATACAATGTAGATAAGCAACATGTAAGCAAGCAAGCAATAATTTTCAATATATGTACATCAGATGAACATGTATCAAGGCCAGCTAAGCAGGCTAACCTCTAAACTGCTCATGCATTAAAGACGTCCACATATTAAGGGATACTTGTATATATTTTCAGAGCCCCCATCTTCCACGATGATGAAAGTTAAGCCCCAGGTTGTGAGGCGTACTCGCCTGCCTATTGAAGGAGTATTTTGCAAGTATCCTCACCGCAGCTGCATGCAGCCCCGCATGGATGGCTTTGAATATTGTACACGGCACATTCTTGAGGACAAGAATGGTACATTCAAGCAGTGCAGCTTCGTCTCTAATAAAAGTGGAAAACGGTGTCCTAATGCGGCCCCTAAAGCTGACAAAAAAGAAGGGTATGTGTGAATTTGCTGAGACGAAACTCAAACTTTAAAAAACCTGTTGCTATATTCGTTGCTGTATCTACCGAGTGCAATCAATGGTCTGTACTTCCCCTGTGCGCCCTTATTAACTGTTCGGATACTCGCGATATCTCTGAATTATGTGAGTACGGCATCTGTTACCAGAGCTCTGTAAATTCTCCTAAAGCTTATAGGACTGCTTGTCTCTTCTTCTTTCTTACACCATTTTGCATTGTGTTACAGATATTGTCCAGACCATAGCAGAAGATCTGCTTTATTAAGGCAAAGAGCTGCTCGTAAACGTAAGCCTACAGAGACGCCTGAGACCCTGCTTGAGCAGATTGAGCATTACGGCACCAAGGTGGACGACCTGGGCAGGGAGACTAAACGAGTGCGTCCTGCAATGGAAACTCTAACTAGTAGAATAATTGGTAAGAACATTGTGTGTTTTTTCATATTTCTAAGCTTTTTTACATATGAATTGAATATAGTCGTTAAGGAAGCATTCGTTGACTACTAGTACTCCTTTCTGTGGCAGGAATGATGGGTACACATAACATAAAATATCAGTGAAAATGTTCCTAGGCTGAGCCGCGTTCAAAACAACTCCCTCGTTGCAAATGTCTCACGTAACTGGTTCTGATATTTTTCAAATAAGAGGTTTCTACATGTTTATTCCATTTGACTTTGGCTGCTGAAGTGACCCGCCCAAAGGTTTACATTGTGCGCTTGGTCAGAAATGTTGTATGTGTTACACCTCTTGCTGCAGATTATGCCAGCTCTACTGATTCCGATGCAGATTCCACTCTAGTTGATCAAGCATGGCGCGGTGATGGTGATAGCGATGCTGAGAGTATAGATAGTGAACAGGAGGACCCACTCAAGTAAGTTGAAACAGTAAAGCCCAAACACCACTTATTATCATGTATACATTTTCGGAGCGGGAAAATCATGTGTAACGATCTTATATATGTATTTTATGTAATATTCATCGGACTACGAAGGGGGAGCTATTTTACATGAACTTTGATTATAGCAGATCGCTATAGCATAATTGCCGCTGAAGCTCATGTGTGAGGCCCACAACTTACCAAGCTACTTGTAGTTGTAACCATAGCTCATATTATTATAAAAAGTTTACAAATACAACCTGACTGAGCAAGAGACACGCGATTTTTGTCAGCAAATCTCTCCCAACACTAGGCCTGCTGCTACTCAGTACTGCTGAGTGCAAGTTTCCGCTTCAAGTTTTTGTGGGTTGGGAATGACAAAAGATCACTTCCCTATATGTAGCCAGGCTGGGCCGTCAGGTCGGCCTAAAACCAAGTAGACCAAAAGGTTTACATATGTGACTGAAAGATATATTTCATTGACTTGGAAAGAAATACGTTTTTTCTTCCATTATCGCGCATAATCACTTTAACCTGAACTACGGTAATCAACTGTCCACTATCGTCCGACATCTAAATGATTATTCATTCTCGTACCCTGATAAACGAGATGAGTATGATTTAATTCTCCTACTTATTCACTAAATGCACTATTCCAATCCAAAATAAGATATAGAATTGACAACTAATTAACCAATTCTTATCAATGGCGGGCATCGAGCTATCATGCCGCGTTGCCACCCACTGGTATATTGTGAAGGGCTTTCAATATTCATTCTAATGAAACTTTCAGAAAGGCGGATGAAACCAGTGTATTCTTCATGCTGTGTGCTATTGTCTATTGCAGGCATGCTGGGGTGTATACAGCTGAGGAAGTTGCTCTCATTACACGGGACAAACTTATTCGACTGCAGTCGTTGTATATAGATCAGTTTAAGCGCCTCCAGCATACCATGAGGGAAAAGCGTAGGAAGTACTTACATGATTTCAAGATGGAGCGTGATTCTTTAGGTATACAAGTGTTCTGGCTATGAATATGAACCAGGAAATGTGTAATATGCCTGTCCCTTAATAGATCCCGATGATTCAAGTACAAAAAGATCCTTTATTGATTCTGTCATATACTCTGTAGCAAGACATATAAAGAACCTACGATTGCCATGTGACCTATTTTACATTTTGTGTCTTTGGTATCAACAGGAAGCATCCATGCAGCAAAGGAGGACCCTGAACAAAGAGAATTGTACGAAGAATTAGTTGCTATGAAACGTTATCACCGCCGGTTTGGAAAAGTATGCTAATCATTTTTGCCTATTCAATACTTAAATTTCTCAACAGATCTGGTTTACTTGCCAGTGTTAAAGCAACGAAGTAGAGGAATTTTAATTTATAATAAATTATTTATCGGAAACGATTCATGTACTTTAAAAAAAACTAAGTCTTTGGCTTTGCTATGTCTGAGACGATATTTAATATCACTTTCACAGGACACATAACCCCTAAGCTGGTTTGAAATTTGTTAATTGGATACGTTTTTGGTCATTTAGGGGTTTGTGCGTTTCTCTTCATAACCTCAAAACATTTATTACCAACAATTAAACGAATCTAGTCTGATGTGTGGTTCTCCAACCCGAGCTCTGTAGACTTAACTTAGACTGGTTCGAGACCATAGTTCGAATCAATGGGCCTTTTGTAAGCCTGAAGTTATCAACATATAATAATTTAGTTCTTGTTATTTTGCATGTTAGTTTAATGCCTTATACATTTTTCAAACTATTCAGGAAGCTCTCCTTCATCGGCAGTCAAAGGAAAGACGTATAGCTGTGTCTGAGGGTCCCAACTACAGAGCACCAATCTATCCAAAATGTGTTCACACACAGGATGGTATCCGCTGCAGTGCCCGCACCGTTCCACTGTCCAAACACTGTTTACATCGTATCCTTTTCATAATTCAAAACAGGCTACGATTGTTTCTTTGAATTCCACGAGTCCAGAGAACTGGTACATAATTCAGTCGTACTAAAATGCCGAGGGCGCCTCCTAGTATAAGGCGTATCAACGGTTTTCTTCTGTACTTTTGCCATTTTCGTCGACACAATAACAGAGCGGCCAGGCCAATCTCTATGAGAGCGATTCTTCGACGGGCTTGATTTATGAAATTTCCATCTTGGGAATGATTTTGTCTACCTAGTAACTTAATGTGAATGTTTTTCTCGACCATATTACCCTCCCCATTCTTCATCCTTCCCCTCCTCTTCCCCAGTCATGCTCTCCTAGCAACTGATAGAGTGATGATATAGTGATGATATACTAAACTGAGGGTGATGATATACTAAACTGATAGAGTGATAGAATGATATGACGGCAGCTGATATGGTCGACCCGAATAGGGTCGTTAGACCCTTCACAGGCATGTTAATATAAACATTTATGTTGTCTTGTTCCTTTAAAATGACGAGCTCTTGTGTACTTAAGGACCTTTTGGGGGCCTGCTAATCACTTTATTTTGTCAGTTATAAAAAGGGGATAATTAGTCAGTAATTTTGACGTTGGCTGGGCCAAGGAAACCATGATATAAATGAGTGTGTGTATGTACAATACATGTACGAGTGCATACGGCACGTGTACATATTTGTGTATGCCTATGAGTATGCATGTAGCCCATTGCAATTTTATATGACTGACCGTATATCTTGTTTGTTTTAAGGGCGTTGTTTTAAACGCGTTTAAAAACAAATGCGTGGTCCCGTTTCAAGATGGTTCTTTTGTATAGTTTACCCTGCACTAACCCATTTATAAATGCTTTTTGCTCCACTTGCAAGATTTTTACATTAGACCTTGACTTGTTTCTCAGACATATTGAGCGACAGTCATCAAGTGTTATACCAGGCCTGTAGCTATGGCGACGGTTTGTGCAAGCGTCCTGCCCTAGCCTTGCGAGACACGCCACAGTGTGTATTGCATCGGGGCCTTCCGACATTGGCCCTGAGCGGAGGAAAGGAGGAAGAGCAAGTTAGTACGGTATGAACCTGCCGTTTTCAAATCCTAATCCCTGTTTGATGATCCAATGAACATTTCTTCCCAGATGTCAATCGATTTGTAGTTAACATCTCCATCTATGTGGCCTAACTAATTACACTATTAGTCTGGACATAAGGCTTATAATAATATGGTTTTTCATTTCAGGCAGAGGACGACAATCGCCCAATTGATGTAGTCAATGTAAAAACTGAAGTAACTAGTGATATTGTTTTGAACATACTCCATCAAGAAAGTCCGAGATGAAAGTAATAACTGAAGTTCCATGTTTTTCTATTTTATATATTTGTGTTCATGACTCATAATCTCATTCATCATCCTTTGCTTAGCGAAGATAATTAAGGCCTTCTGACACAAAGGTACTATTTACGAAATGCTGTTATTTCTTTTTAGCGCCGATGTGTAAGGAAATTTGTATAATGTGAATAAAGAATTTACAAAAGCATTCTACTGGTCTTATTTCTTCATTGTTAACATCACTGGTGGTCTCAACTAAAATGTATACGTAATTTCACTTGGACTCGTGTACAGTAGCCATACCACCATTGTCGGTGAATAATTATATTTAGCAGTCGTATGAAAGAATTGGTGGGAAAATCCTAAGATTATTGGTACCCTACTTTCTAGTGATTAAGAGTGATAACAGTTTCCCTGCCTTGACGGAAATAATGACTTAAATCAGAAATGTGGGTGTCCTCCAAAGTGTATTTACGGGGTGAGTGGCGATGGTACATTTTTCAGTCTCCCTTTCACCATGATCAGTGCACCATTCTTAAGGACGGAATTTCGGCAAAATGCTAGCGGGATATAATCATTGCTCGAATTTCCATTACTTTGGTGTTTAGTTCTACACCTGCAATAAGGATTAAATTTAATTCTTAGCCTCTTGATATACCTACGAAGGCAGTGCTACTCTTAATTGAAGAAAACCATATTTTTAAAGACGGTGGGATGTTGAGTGTTCACCGAAATTATTTTTTACACCAACGGGCCTAAGTCTATCCATCTTGGTGATATTCGGACGAGAAGAAAGGAAGACTACAAAACAGCTTTAAATACTTTCATTCGCATATTGGTGTTTCCCAGAAGTCATCATCAAATCGATATCAGGAATTTAAGGACTCAAATAAAGATTACAGTGGCAGCTTGTGTTATTTTATTGGCTGAAAATATGAATATAGATTTGCAACATTGAGAATAAAAAATGAGCACGTCATTGGGGTGTGCAAATTGACGGAAAAGGTTCGGATGAGTGAGAGATCTGGGGAAAATAATTACTACTCGTTAAATGCCTTCTGGTGCATTCGAACGGAAAATAATGAAGCCGATGGGGGAAACTATCAGGTTACTACAATTTTTAAGGACTTAAAATCCAATTTAATGACCTATAAGGGCCCGTTTTAAATATATATTTTCAATGATGTGTGGGAACCTTGGATATGGATCACAATAACATTTAAACGATCTAAAAACAGCTGTCACCTTCGAACCTTATTTCCTCACTTCTACAACACTGTATGTACGGAATGACATGAATAGATAGATGAATAATGACTATCGGGCAGTGAAATATGATATATGACAACCCAGTCATAAAATAAGTTGATCCCTTCATTTATAACTAAATCGCCACTACATTTATCTCGAAACATTTGCTATACTTAATCAACATCACCGGCACCATTGGACCAATTATTCAGCTGCGGATTCGGCTTTTTCTTCCTTTGGCCTTTCTTCCTTTGCACTAGGTACAGACTCAGTTTTTTCTTCCAGTTTGGCCACTTCTGCCTCAACAGGCTTTACAGCTTCTGTCTCAGGGTCCTTGGGTTCTGGAACAGAGGGCTGAGGTTGCTCACTTGGGGCATCTGCTTTCTTGTCCTCGGACTCGGTAGTGGGAAGGGAAACCGATTCTGCAGGGCTACCGTTTGTTGAAGATTTGTCTCCAGTTGATTCTGCGCTTTGACTTTCTGCTGGGACCTCGTCTGTTTCCTTGGTCAGAGCTTCGGGGACTGCTGGAGTCTCCACTGCTGCTTTGGGACTTAAGGATTCTGGCTCTAGGTGAGGAGGGGCGGTAGGGGGAGATTTCGCTGGGGAAGCAGGTTCTTTCGCAAGTGCTCCTTGGTCTGTAACCTCCGGGGTTGCTTCTGTTTGGGGAACAGGTGGGGGTGTAATTGGAGGTGGTGAGACTGCTGTCAGTGGTGGTGGGGCTGCAGGTGCAGAAGGTGGTGGGGCTTGACTCTCCACAGGGGATTCCGCTGTCTGCTGGGGCGGACTGGAATCCTTGGGTGTCCCAGAGCTCGTATCTACAAGGCAAATAGAGACATTTTATTGTATATTTATAAGGGGTCTGGTAACATCGTGAATACGATCTAGGATATATATTAAAAAAGTCACTACCAGCCGAATTTGCAGTCTAAAAAGGCACTTATCTTGAAATAAGCTATTGCATTTATTCCACTAGTCAATTTAATTAAACATCTAACGTGTAAAGGGGCTATAACCAAGGAAACCAATATCATAACGAACCCTTTGTATAGCCTTGTAGCAATTGAAAATCTGAACATAATTGTCAATGATACAAGGGTTAGTAACAACGGATTAGACAATTAAATGTATTTTTTAACGATAACAAGATTAGAACATTCCTCTTAGGGAGACTTACAGTTCCTGAATTTCTGTTTGAAGGCATAATACGGAGATAATGATTCAGGGCGTCAGCATTAGTGGTAACATTAGTGACCATGTCCATCACAGATATTAATTCCAGTGGAGAAATAGGACCGTAAATTTAAAAGCCAGTAGAAGGCCTATTGTAACAAGCGAAAAGAATTCTACGGCGTTCCCCGCACCAATCATCCGCGTAGGGAGGAAGAGGATGACAATTAGACCTGGGTGCATAGCAAGTTAACCACTAGGTTGCACGGAACCAAAACTTTAATTTAGAGTACCAAGTGCACAAACTACAACATTAAGTGAATTACACTCATAGCACAAATTCTGAAAAAAGGTTTCCACTCTGAAGAACATGTCTGTTTGAAAGCCGCTTGTCTACAGTAACACTGCCACTAGTCAAACGCGGGATGGTATCTTACCAAGGGGGGGTTCAGCAGGTTTCTCTACTGGAGAGTCCTCAGTCTTCTGCTTTTCCTCAGGCGACCCAGACTCAGTAGGCGTGTCTACCTCCATCTCTCCAGGCTCTGAAACCTTCGCCTCAGGTTCCGGCTTAGGAGGCTTAGGAGACACATCAGCATGGCTTTTATCTGATTCAGGAGCAGGAGCCTATGAAAAAGAGATACAGAAATACATCTACACTAGTTTTAACGACACCCCAAAACAATTATCCATATATTAATAACGTCGTTAATGGAGAATGTTCACTTAAGTTAAAATTATGTTAAATTTTTCAATCGGAAACGAGGTTTGAAAGACACATCAAAGGGCAACTTTAAACCCCCTTGTGCTACAGGTAAGTCGCTTCGTGAAAAGAACGGATTCGCAAGGTACAAACCTTTTCTTGGGGTTCAGATGTATCCATATCTTCCTCCTCCTCGTCCTCCTCTTCTTCCGGCTTTACTTCTGGGGCTGAAGTAGCCGGGTTATCTTCTGTTGGTTTGGCCACGTCGGCAGGTTCGGGTTGAGGAGCAGGCTCGGACTTAACCTCAGCCTCAACCTCAGGCTGACTGGGCGGGTCAGCTGGAGGTGCCGCTTCCACGGGAGCATCCACCACAGGCTTTCCTGCATCTTCTGCATCCATCGGCACATCACTAGAGGGTGGAGTTTTTTCTTGCTCCTGCTGAAGGGCGGCCTAGGCAAGGCAGGAATACAGATGTCAAGGATAAATATACTTTTAAGTTCGTGAATTTTAAGGATGTTTTACAAAATCAATCTCTAAATCTTTAGGAAATTTGTCAGTTACGAAAGTAAATTGTAGTCCGTCATGATGATATTCAAAGATTTTCTGGACCCGAGATACAATTTCTCTACGTCCTAAGAACCACCAAACACGGTCGGTGCAGTAATTGCTTTGATGATTTAATAACTACAATTCTCCTCGATTTTTCCACTGGAAAGGCTTATGAACAAGCCTCTGTTTTAAAAATCTAAGCATATATGTAATATTAGATATGCGCTCCAAGGCATTAATTAAAATTCCTTCGGTACTTGTTCAGAAATCAATATTTTGAAAGCTTCCAAAAATTCTCGAATATCCCACAAATTCCATAACCAAATTGACAAAATTCTCATTAAATGAGTTTAGAATATTAAGGAAATGATCAGACGAATGGGATAGTGACCAGGCACATAAAATGCTACCAAAAAATAAGAGTTTAGAACATCATGTACTGGAGTAGAAGCCCTAAAAATCACTCTTTATTATTTGAAAAATGTTAGTATTTTTGGTAGAATTTAAAAACCCTATTTGGGGCACCATCACCGCGGCGGAAGTAGTTGGGACTGTTATCAGCGCGCAGCGCTATCACTGCTCCCTAGTATGTGTATTTTATTATTTTAAGAATAGTGTCTGTAAGAAAATAAATCGCATTTAATCAAACATGGAACTTGGAATGACTTTTTTTTTAAAAAAAAAACAGAAGAAATATACCTGTTCATCGGCTTGCTTCTTGGCTGCTTCTTCAGCTACTCTTCGAGCTTCCTCAACCTTTTGTCTTTCAGCTTCTTCTTTCTGCCGTTGCTCTTCCTAAAATAGATAAAAGGAAAATCTTTAAGGAAACACCCCAACATATTGATAATGATCAGTTTGGAAAATCCGAAATAACTGAAACTAAACTGAATGTTAGTGCTTTAGAAGTCAAGAGACAAAACCCCGGTGAATGAACTTAATTAATTGACTTACGAGTTGCTTTTGACGTTCCTGTTCTTGAAGCATCATCTGTCTATGCCTTTCGCGAAGCTCGTCTTTAGATTTGGTGATCATTTCGGTAAACATTTGGTCAGTTACAACAGGTCGGCTCTCGCATAGCTTTTTCAGCTGAACAGTAAATCCGTCTGATGAATCAACAAATTTACGCTTCTTAGAATCATGACGCTCCTCAATCTGCGACAGCTCGCTTTCCAACTTTTTCTGTTGTATCAAAAAACAAATAAATCAAGAAAAGAATTAGAAACAGATTATATCTTAGCACTTCATAAAAGTAGGTGTATACAAATCCCAATTAAGACCGCTACAAAAAAGGCATTGGCATTGGAAACAAGGTGTACCTGGTGCATCATCAAACTCTGGACTTGACGCTTGAGAACTGACATTCTTGATGTTGTCACTACAGTTCTGATGTCAGGTACTACGGTGTCACTGAAGATTTCATTGATGAGTCTATGGTTACGTTGGTAGCGAGCAGTCGCGACATGCTTGACTGAGAAGCCATCGTCATAGTCTGAACAAAAAAGATTTTCCAATTGGTTTCAATGGAACTTGTTATAAAGTAGCACACGAAAACAAAGTCCAATACATTTCTCCATAAAAGATAATAAAAATAAATGATAAAATAAAAAATGCGCAATAACTAGAATGCATTTTGTTGCATCATGCAGATAGTGCAACTATCTTAGGACATTTTCATACCCTTTCGTCCACAAAAAATAATTAATCTTATGGCTCACCATCTTCGTCCTCGGCAGGCTGAATGCTGATCCTTGCCTCTTGTGCTTTTTGCTGTAGAGGAAAACGGGCAAATACAAATTATTTTATCAATCAAGAAAAGGAAAACTTTACTCAAAACTGCGACTTTGGTGCTGTCGTAATACGATCTATTTTTTGTTAATATTACCCAACTTTATTTCTTAGGTAGGCGTGCTATGTGGAAACAAATATGTATCAGTCGTTAGTTCTTATTAAAATAAATATTATCAGAAATGATGGATGACACAATTTTGGTTCTAAATTATATCACAACATGGAATCACTATTTCCAGGCTTCGAAGTTAAGAGATATCTAGGCAGATTTTATCATAATAATGATCTAGCCAGTCCATGAATTATCTCGCTAATTTCGCAGCCTGTTACATGTATAGCACACACATATTCCTAGGATCTGCAGTGACAGGCAGCGAGACAAGTCCATAAAATACTAGAAGCATGGACAGCTGGGGATGATAATATTATAACTTTACAGTCAATGAAATATAATGATAAAAATAAGTAAAATACATTCCAAAGTACATTCCAAACATACTGCATGTAGAGGAGAGACACCCATCCACAAAAAATTTTGAACAAAATTTGTACTAAGAAATAAAGATGAAGTTGTATGGGCACTGCATAGGAATCGACCGGCATGGTGATGATATCCATGCACACGTCTTTTATCTGCACCCTTATTTTTAAGGTTGTTTCGGAGAGCAACATTTGTTGTGTTTCTTTGCGCTTGTATTATACACAATCTGAATCCCTGTGGATCTAAGATATTAGTTCGGACTTGCGGACAGTGATACACCCGTTTCCGAACAGATATGGAAAGTATGGTTGCTCATTTGAACAAAGTCGTTCAGTGTACTAATCAAAAGGCTTTCGCAATCAAAATTACTCAGGACAAAGTTTTCATCGTCTTTGGCAAAGACTGCCCGTTGTAAAGCAGATTTGATTTGTGGAAACCAATTTAACAAGAGTATGTACATGTATATAATAAGGAGGCACTTTCTTTATCTGCTGGTCGGCTGCGGTCTCTTTCCTCGGCCTCAAGTTCTGCCTCGGCCCGGCCCTTGGCCGCCACCCATGTCTGGTATGCGGGCGAGTTGTGGTACTGCTTCATTTGTTCAGTATATTGGAGCTGTAGTGGAGATGGCCGCGACAGCAGCAGCAGCAGCACCGGGTAAACAAAAGACGACACAACATTACTACGGTAAACAAGTCAGCATTCAAACTCAAACAGAAAATATAAGGATATCAAAACACAAAACACAACTTAGAAAATTCTGAGACCACAAGGTTAAAGGAGTATCAAGGTGAAAATGATAATGTTCATTTCAATAAAGGCATCTTTCAGTTCCATCTTTTTCTCAAGAGGTTAGGCGAGATTTCATAATCCAACACGAATCCATCCTATACCGAACCCCTATGATTACTGATGATTACAGGGAAACAAATGTATACTCCGGTAATCATTCAACGGGAACTATCCCCTCTGAAATCCAATGGAAATGATTTAATCAAAATCAAGAGCCCAAAGATGGCTGTCAATATTTGGTTTAGATTATCTCCAATACTCCATTCACTCTCGGCGTGTCACCGTCCACATGGAAGAATTAAATACCTATTTGAAATAAAAGTTCGGGGGAAAACCCGTGTCACATGTGAAGTAATCTATTAACTCAGTAGGTTCTCCGCAATAGGAGTGAACAATTCGTAAAATCAATTACTATACGCAACAAAATACTATCTACCCAAAAAAGAAAACTAGCGGAAGCATACCTAAATTAAATCAATTTTGTGACAAAGCAACATTCAAATAGGGTAGGTGAAACTGCCAACAATGCTCTTCTTGAACACATATAAAAAGGTGTGTGGACTTATGCCTCTCCATCACTCAACATGCAAGCGTTGTTCCCGACACGAATGAATGCTAAATTTGTTAGGGCAATGAAGTCGTACGATACAAGGTACGGTATATATACAGGGTCCCTTAAAATTCACACAACGTTACATAACAAAGCCTTTATTTGTATTCATCATGTCACTATCTACCTATATAGTCATGATTTAAAAACCTTAAATTATATATAATTTATTAATGGACGGTAAAACCGTTTTCACTTGAGTAGCATGAGATTACTATGTCAACATGGAAATGTTCTCAATAAAATTTCTTTAAAAAAAAAGGAAACGAAGCAAACGAGAATGCCCCGAGTAAAGCTATAAATGCATAGCCTGACATTCTGAAAAAAACTAGTGTCGTTAATATCGAAGACCCATTTGCAATACCACCTTATAAAACCCTGTCTTGTCAGTCTATTTTCCAAAAGTCAAACAAGGTGGTGCACTGCACTTAAATCTACCGAAAGTTAAGATTCCTTGAGGTTCAAACCTGGTGAAACAGGTTTAACAAAATTAGGTAGGACAAACACAATTAATGGAATATTTCCATATCATATCATAAATTATATCTTGTATACAAAACAGTTTTGATAGCCTCAAGGCTCACCCTTATCAGAGGAAACGTATGCCAAAAGATGCATTTCGCTATTTAGAACAGACAGACCAATGATTTATTGTGGGTGGAACGGATGAGATAGAGGAACGAGTTTATTTGTTTAATTAAAACCCTTATAGCTGGTTGTCCACAAATATTAGCAATGCATCTTTAACGTGCATAGTGCATCTGTCCATGGCGGCGTTCGCACGCACAACACTCACATGCCTCTAGGTTCAAAGCCAGCACGTACGACCACTGTGCCACCCTTCCCCACAATACGGTAACAGATGATAGGCAAATCAAAACTCAAAATCGGAAGCTTTGGATGTTATAAAATCAGGGACCTGGAATTATTAGAATGTATTCAAGCAACTCATTGAGATGGATGAAACCATCCCTACGCTTGCATGGAGTATTGGGGAAACATGAACATGATCAGGCGACGCAACATTTCAAGACAATACAAACTTTTGAGTACATAAACATGCTTTATATAGCGTGAACTATCAAATTTCCATAGGGAAATGCGGGCTCCCAGGAGTGAGAACTCGAAAGTTAAACATACAAAGATCTCAAAACAGTGGTTCTGTTACTGAAGAATCGATCCTGAAAAATAACACTGATTACCAGTTTATTCCATATGTACCTTATATGATACCGATATCCAATGACAGAAGCGAATTTATCTGATCTATCAAATAAGAAACATGTTGAGAAACGTATCTCTCCTAAGTGTACATACTGGCCGACAAACCACTGTTGTAAGATCACACTAAGTAGAAATACATTGGAAGGGGAATGACTCACCTTTTCTGCCTCATACTCGTCCATGTACTCCTGTTTCTCATCCTCGGACAATTCACGCCACATCTGGCCAATGATTTTGCCAATTTCCCATAGTTTCAGGTCAGGATTGGACGCTTTCACGGAGTCCCATACCTACAAATGAGAATACAAAGGAAGATATGATTTTACAATTTGATGGTTCAATTGAAAAAACTAGGTTGTTTGATTGCCATGGAAACCATTCTAAAACTTCAAAATTTATTAACTTTTAAAACCATTAATTCTATTCATCATGAAAGACTGAATAAATGAGAATTGGGGAAAAAATAACTGCACTCCCGTACTTCCGACTACGATGCTTGTGCATAACCTCGTCACTAAACGTCACCCTAAAGGTCAGTTTGTTTAGTTGGGGATTTTAGTAAGATAAACTGAATGACCATGAATAATTCACATACCTTACGACTATACCTCATGTATGGCATCAATGGCTTGTCCGGTGGTTTAGGTGCCTTTGGAATTTTGGTATCACCCTAGTTAAACAAAAAACAAACATTAGTTATTAACGAAAGTACTCTTAGATCGGTTAAGAATTGATCTGTTTCTAAATTACTATAAGTTATCCCATATAAACTAGGAATAAAAATACAAAGGCCCGCCCAACAATAAAACAACTACACACTTTATTTCATGGAAATTAATACGCATATAATTCTTATCAATATGGAATAATGGTTGAATGACATTTGGGGCAAGAATCACTGAAAAGATGTTTCACCTTTGTCCCGATTTTGACAGGAGTGAACCCAGGATGGCTAAGGGGTCCCTGGACGAAAGGCCCCTGATTGCGACCTCCTGACCCTCCTCCATCGCCGCCCTGTGAGTAATGATGGTGATGGTAGTACCCCTGATGACAACAGGCGACAGTACATGCAGCGTCATCAGCAGCAGCAGCAACAGCAGGGTTAGCAGACACACAGACATACGGCAGGAAAGCCGAGGGGAAACATGGACAAGTACACGGTTAGCAAAGAGATAGCTAAAGGATCAGCATCACAATGATTTTCTACCAAAGAAACTGAATTAGGCATAAAATAAAATTAGCTTTGTTTCCGGTCCCCGACTGACCCTAACAAATTGCCGTCGACTCAAGATTTTTAAGGCATTTGAAAAATGGAATTAAAATGTCCCTACCGACCCGAAATAAAGTTAAAAAAGTAAAAAAAAAAAATCAATATTTTGGGTCCCATAACGACGTTTGCTTGCGACCTAAAACAATTTTGACGTCTGGTAAAAAAATAAAATAAACGATATACCGACCTACAGACCCAAATTTTTACCATCAGGGGACCGGAAGCAAGGATAATTTTATTTTAGGCCTTAAAAGTTAAACAAATACCAGGTGTTGAGACTCCATGGGATGGGACATAAATAAATTTGAATAAATTAATAAAATCTGCTAGAGTGAAACTGATCCAGACTATAGCAACGGACAGCAGTAGGGGGTTACTGTAGGATAGATCTGTCGCAATGTTATAGGTTTGTTTTTTTTACTGTATGCTATCTAATTAGTATCTGTTATGGAGTTTAGTGGAGTTTATTAACATGTCCATTTCAATAGCAATTCAATAGCAATTTTCAAGAAGGAAAGGGAGAGAGTAACACAGACACTCTAGGTAAAATCTATTCCTGAGTTGGAAATTATTTTAGGATGCATGTTACAGATTCCATATAAGATGTGTATGAGAATATATAGTAAATTAGTGGTGTATTATTTTGTTTTATTGTAGAACTGAAGAAGTGGACACAGATTTAAACACTATGAGATTGACATGGAAAGGTAGATGCTAGAATCAAATCGATATATACTATCTACGAAGAAAACGCGAGGGCTTTTAACGATGATATCACAAAGAGAAAATAAGTACTAGCAGGGAAGCTGGGAATTTGCGGCTTCAGCATCATGGTTCAACATAGGTACTTTCATCAGAGTATATCAATAAGAGTACAATTATCGGTATGTATACGCAAGTGTAGCCATTGTATTCTTTAATAGAACATAACATAATATTCATTACTTCACTACATTTAAATATTATACTTCTAAGCAGAGAATTAGGTATGTCAGACTCGACTGGGAGCAAACATGATAGGTTTATTTCCACTAAAAGCTTAAGATAATGCCGATTTGCTTTGCCATGTTGTAGTGGTTAACATATCTAATGTCTATTAATATATTTCGCAACAACGAAATTGCACAGAAAAGGTTCATTGTTATCTCTCAAGATCTATATATACATGAGTATAAATGCACCATTCTAATAAGGCAGGTAACATATCCTATGTACACACCGAAATAATTGAAATTAAAAAAAAATAAAAAATTTCCGATTAACAACAACGAAATATTTGAAGATGATAAAAAATTCAGACTAACATAATTTCGTCATGCTAAAGAAAAGAAGGTGGAGATTATCAAGAAACGCATGGGGGCAATCATACAAATAAATGATATACATTCGAATACTAGGTTATGCTAGAAGACACATTTTTTCTACGTAAAATAGAAAAAAACAGTGAAGGATAGATTGGTAGGTTTGCACGCGAAGATAAGTCGCATAGATAAGCTACCGTATACAATGAAACATTCATTCATGAACTGATAGATATCTCGATGGCAGGCTCATTCTAACAATTAGCGCAACCAATAAATTTGATTATGGAATATGAAAATTAGTTCGATTCAGAAGTAATTGTAGGATACTTCTGATCGCTATCATGCTATAAAATATAATGATCGAGGTATGCCAGTTTTTATCATAACAATGCTTTTTCGTGATGAGAATTATAGTAAATTTGTAGAATTTGCTGGAATGTGCGACTTTGTCTTGAAATTTTCAAATATGTATCGAAGTGTCCTAATCGATTCTTGAATTTAAATTAAATTCTCGACCTGGCATACCCCGACATGTGGAATACAGAGGAGAGATGAACACAACGGAGCAAACCTTGCTTCCTGAACTCGGCGTTGATGATTGACCTAAGGAATAAGAATAGGGTGTCCGCATGAATCTTGGGTCTGCAAGTAAAAAGTTTCCTTAAGCAAAGAGATAGGTATACCACCATATACTTATCCCTAAGCCTTGCTGTTGAAGCAATGTGTGAATTTGATTTGATTTATCCCAAAGGGAAGTTCACACATGTATATCGTATGGTTCACAGCGTAATGAAATAGCTAAGCCTCCCCCCCCCCCCCCCCCCCCGTCTCCAAAAAGTTCTCCAGTTCTTCGCATATTAGTTTTTGTTACTGACAATAACTAAAAAATATCACTTTCAGCTGGTTTGAACCGGAAAGACACCTATTTCTTTTATCTAAATAAGCCGTGTTTAACCATGCTGGTACACATGGATGCATTCTCGATTTCGGACGAGTAGGACCTTCAATATATTGACGTGCATGATGTTGATCAAAGATGTGATTTTCAGTTCGAAAAGCCAAGAGGGTTAACCACCGTATGCTAAATGTACATATGTATTATGTTCACGACAGCCAGAAGCCAACTGTGCATTTATGGTTTGTTAGGAATGATAAGTAATTATAGTAATAAAAGACCCTAATTGATTTATACTATTGATAACAATGTGGTTAATCACTATTTCATTCTGATTATGTAATATGATATAACAAAGATCCTAACGATAAACCTTTACCCTATGGCTATGCCTATCTAGTAGAGATTTCTTATCCTAAGGCCTCTATAGAATTCTGATTTTTTTTACCCACAAGAATTTAAGCAGGGACTCAAAACTCTTTTAAACGTGTAATATTTGCTGGATTCTAGCGGAAATTAATCCAAAATATTAAGTCCGCATGAAAGAAGGGTTTTGAGGCTGGAGATCCATCTTCTCTCCTCCTTGTCCCTGTGTGATTTTGACGCTGATGAATTCGGGGCGGGTCTCATAAAGTGCATGATCGAGATAGATATCATCTCCCGGTGTGAACTATGTGATAGTTGAACAATGTGATAGTTGTACCATCCATGAGCCCCAAACTCCTTAATTACCGGTACGGTACCAGGAAACCCCTTAAACTAAAATGTAAATGTTTCCTGTTACAAATGTGTTTAGCTCTGAAAACTCTTAAAAATAAAAGGTAGTTTCTTTAAACCCACCCCATTATGGTACGGTACCTATATAGTATGGTCAATGATCCTCCATCGTTGGTACGGTTTTGACCATCGCCAGATGCATATTTTCCTGATCAGTTTGGAGGCGGGATGCAAGCGCCCCAGGATCGCCCAGACCGTTTACTAGTCAATTAATTACTTTTATTAGTCTATTTTTACTCGGGACAGTTCACTATCCCCTTTACTGACTTAGGACCACAAATTTAAGGGGTACCCAGACGCTTCGGCCCCAAACCGCGTCGGCCCAGGCCCACTAGGTAAGTATAAAGGTATCAACTAAAAACTAGGCGTCAGGATGCTAGTGGGGTATAAGTACTGCCTATACTGACCTAGGCTACTGCCTATACTGACCTAGGACAACACATTTAAGGTTAGGTTTAGGGTTATAGTTAGCATTGGTATCTTGGGGGTGGGCCGACGGGGCTTGGGTTGACGCGGTGTTGGGCCGACGTGTCTATGAACCATTTAAGGTTAGGTTTAGGGTTAGTTTTGGTATTGTTTAGTGTTAAGGATGCTCGCGGGTATTTCTCAGTTGCCAAAAAGGGCGGGGATTTTACGACATTGATCATATTCATATTTATTTATTTTTTTATCATTTCTTTGGTTAGTGATATTCAGTAGTTAAAAAGAAACACTTCTGAAGATTGAATAGATTAATATATGTTTTTTTTCTTGTTTGTTATTCTTTTACGACACCGTACGCTACCTTGTTTACATTGAAATTCAAGGCTATTCTACTGAGCGTTTTCATGAAAAACGGCCGTTTTTCTTAAAGAAAAATAGTTTAGCTGTTGGGTAAAGGTTCTGAGATACAGGGGCAAAAGTATACAAAAGAATGCTAAGCTGACGTGTCAGTTTTGGATTGTAATGTCTTCCTGACAATCCAGGTGGAGCTGATCTGTCAGTGACAGACAATCCACTCTCACTCACTGCACTCTCAAATTCGGGCCTCTCCAGCTCCTAAAGTAATCTGGGAACCACCAATTTTCTTGGTATTTTCAGAAAACATATCCCTTAAACTATGATATACTAAAAAATAAGCCAACTGTATTTACAATTTATGGTTTCAAATGGATAAAACGTTTTAAAAACGCCCTTTTCTCCATAGACGGCCATGTTAAATTAATTAAATAACTTTTTATTTTCAAACGGCAATAGCAAAAAATCTAGTTTGGGAACCCCCCTCAAAAAAATTATATTTGAAATCAGCATGATTTGGAGTACAATGTGTGAAAAAATCAGGCTGATCTATTTACTTTGGGAAATACCCGCGATCATCCTTAACAGTCTGGGCGCTTTGATCCAGGCCGTGGGCTGTTTGATCCAAGGCCAGGGCGCTAGGATCTCGGGACGCTACAGTCCCAGGGTGCTACAGTCCTGCGATCTTCAGAGACTTCAGTTTCCAGAATACAAACTTGTACACTTTACCTTACCGCACTCCTTAGTCTTAGAAACACAAAACCTGCTGATATCTTTGTTATAAATATAATGATCAGGGTATACTAAATAACAGGGAACATTGTAGGATGTTGAGTTGGCCCTTTAATTACCCTAGCCGGGCTTGGAAGGGGAAGGCCCCCCGAAGCCGAAGGGTGTTAATATTATTGTACAATATAGATTGAATATCCACCTCTGGGTCCACTCCCAGAGGTGGAGAGCTCGGGTATATATTCCAGTGTTAAAGGAGATCGCTGGTAATGAGAGTCCGATTCTTGACATACACAAATAAACCCTCTCTAAAAGTTGATTCAACTTAATCGCTGATGTAAAAACTCACCCCTAGGATACTTTATATTGCATTGTAATCCACAAATACATAGGATGTTCAGTAATAATCTAGTTGAATCGAAAACCAGGTCTCCATTTCAAAATCATTGGACTACTCTTGACGCTTCCTGTTCCAAAGGGAGCAGTCATTAAAGTACAAGCCCTCTTTGTTCCCGCTCAAATGTAGTTACCATCTTGAATGTCTGTGAGGAGAGCTCAGGGAAGCTCACTAAATGCTCCCCGATTCCCACTTCCTATCACATGATTTCAAGTCTAACATGGCGCCATTTATGTAGGCTCTCCACATCGATTCAAACATTCAAGTAACTCAAAACAATATTTCTATCACATTGACAAGGCCCAAATCACTCATGAAGGAGTGTACCAACGAGATCTCAAAGGTGAATAACCTTATTAATGTGCCCAGCATGTAGTTTGTAAACACACACCATTTAACTGATCACCCTCTCTGACCACCAACGGGATAGGCCGAGTTGGTGATACAAACGGTACCCGGTCGCTTCGTCCCAAAACCGCGTCGGCCCAGGCACTTGAGCCGCCTCGGCCCACTCGGTAGACCGCGTCGGCCCAAGCAGTAGACCGCCTCAGCCCAAGGGGTGGACCGCGTCGGCTCACTGAATCTGACCGCGTCGGCCCACGTTCATTTCCGTCAGTATTATAGAGAATGACTGTTGATGTATTTGTATATAGTGATAGGTCCATAAGGTGGCATAGAGTCGATGGATGTTATTTTACAGGATAGCGATTATATTAGATACCAAAGAGGTATTAGAAAGGGATTTTCTGATGGTCTCTTCTTGAGATTATTAGCTCGGTAATTTGTCAGTAGCTGACAGATATTGTAGATAGGTAACACAGTATAGTGTAAAGTAGAAAATAAGAAAACAGGTGGTGTGGATAAGTTAAATTAAATACAGAAATACAATTACCAGGTCATTAACTGGGATTCATGTCAACGATAATATTGTAATAATAGAAAAAGGTTGTCGACAACATTGTAATATATTATAACAAGGTTAATGAAAATTTTTGCCATAAAAGTAAAATACCAAAGTAGTAAAGTAGTGAAGTAAATTTAACAGAAATAATCTCAACATAGCTTCTCAGCTATAATCTATCATTTTCTAGAATATATTTTAAAAATACTTCATCATTTTGGTTTTGAGTTGAATATTTGTCTTGGGCCGAAGCGGTCTTGGGCCGAGGCGGTCTGGGGGATGGGCCGAGGCAGCCTGGGGGTGGGCCGACGTGGTTTTGGAGGTGGGCCGACGCGGTGCTCAGGTGGGCCGACGAGGCTTGGGCCGACGCGGTTTTGGGACGATGTGACTATGAATCATACAAACTATGTACAATAGTGTCAATACTGACAATACACAACACTGACGGTTGCGTTTATATAATTATACTATTTATAGCCTACCGTAGGCCTACCTAGCCCTTCCCCCGACGCCCTAGCCCGTGTTACTGACCTCGCTCGGTAGTGGACATCGGATTCTCTTGTCTACCGACGACCCCTCTCTCTGTGACTGTGTACACCACAGGCACAGACAGCCTACTGAGATGTTGTGAGCGATAAACAGCGTTTTTTGTATAATTTAATGGGTACAGTTAGGTTTCGAGTTTGGGCGATTGTAGACACATTATGGAATATACTCCGAAATCGACCTACTCTGAACAAAGACACTTATAACAGAAAGAGAGGTTTCATATTCGACAGAGATACTCACGCGACGGCGTAGGGGTTTGAACAGTCCGGTAATTACTCGGTAGCGCCATTTTGCTCCTTGTTCAGTCTGACGCCTTTGAGACCAAGATGACGCCACGCTAAGATGAGCTGCAGTAGGAACATGTGCGGGGTGTGAAATTATGATAATGATATAAAAACAGTGAGGAGACCCAGCATTACATATCAAAACTGGAATTATGGTGAGGGATGATTTATTAACCCCTAAAAGCCATAAAATTACTGAACCCACCTTCCAAAACAAAGCCGGCTTGCCAGATCTCGCGTCAGTTCTCGTGGAATTGAGATGTTATGGGTTAAAATTTAAAATAAATAGTCCGATTATCTCTCGATTAAAATGTTATAAAAATGAAAGATATTGAGATAAACATTATTTTTATTATAAAAATTGCTACTTATAAAATGACAATAGTTATCCTCACTTCCGGTGGCGCGCGGAAACTGAAGTTGAAGTTATGGTGGGGTTGAATTGAGGAAATTGAAGGTAAATATTATTTCTGGATTATTCCGTATTTCATCTGTAATATTCAGTAGAAAAGGTAGCCCGGGGGTCCATGCTCCTTCAGTATTCCCCCCCTGGGCTGCTTCATATGTAACTATGGTGCAACTTTAACTAAACTTAAGTCTAACAGCTTATTTTTGTTCGTTCGAGCCTCTGCTCTAGCTCTACTACCGACGAGTACCGTACTCATGTCTACTCCCATTAAAAAACATCTTACATAGGCCTACTTCAATACGGTACTCATTTAAATACAGCTTAGAAATCACACAACATTTAACAAGCCTCGATCTTAGTACAATCAAACTGACAATTATACGTATCTGAGAACAGTAAGTAGACTATAGACTATATAATAGTTTATAAATCACTCGAAAACACATGATGTCTTAACCTTAATGTGCCTTTCTGCCTCTTTTCTCTGTCTCTCTCTCCCCTCTTCTCTATCTCTATTTCCTGGGTATGATCATAAACTGCCTCCCTCTCAGCTCTCCCGCCCTTGATATAACACTCGTAAATGTGTTGATGAGGGTGTAAAGCAACCAATCTCACTCACTCACTCACATGATGTCTTGTATTGGTTGTTATTCGCCATAACCAGAATATTATATGCAATTCAGTGGGGCACATATAAGGGACTGTTCATGATTAATCACTGGGGGGGGGGGGGGCTAGGAGGATTTGGAGGGGGGCCATCTTTTTTTGCACAGACCCAGAAGGGGGGGCCATTTAATTTTGCACAAGTCTTGAAGGGGGGGGGGGGGGGGGGCATACATTTTTGCACATGAAATTTAACCCCCAAATAGGTATTTCTATATGAAAAGATATCTCACCACATATCCTTGACTTGCTTTAATACAACTTTAAGCACAACCTTAATATAATCATGTAGTGTCTAGTATTACTTTGGATAAGCTCGGAACACAAATACCAAAACACAGAACCCAGATCCTTCAGTCTTTGCTCGGTCTTTTCTCATTATTCACAAACTCTTTCTCTGTACTGGGGATGGCTACTGGGTAACCAACACTGACACCAGACAGTGAAAGGGTAAAAGGATACAGAATATTCCAGGAAGAAGGGAGTCAGTACCAATGTGGTAAGATTGTACAATAGAATTGAACATTTTAACAGGTAAAAGCACATAATGACACCTAGTGTAGAAAAGGTTATCAAATCAATTAAAGCGACCTGCAGTGGCAGGCTTAGTGAACTACCATGCGCCTAGTTCGGCTGACCTGGAAGAGGAGCTGAATATCCGACAAGCGGTGCCAAGACAGAGCGAGGATAACTCATTCTCTGCTCGGCAAACTTCATCTCTACACGTAAAAAAGCAATGTGTGAGAAAATCCAAAAATCCAAACAGAATCTTTTTGCAACCCTGCCACTCCTTGTGGTATTAGTTACTCTTTTAAAACTGTGAGCAGCATTAGAGGCATCATAATTTGGCTCATCTTCACTTTCACTACTGTTGGAATATTCAGGCTCAGAATCACTATCACTAGACACATGTTGGCTCACATCATGTCCCTCATACACAACACCTTCCAATGTGTTATCATGGATCCCAATGTGACTGACTATTGTCTTGCCTTTGTCTTTTTAGTTTTACCTTTAATAGTGAGCCCATGGTGTATAGTCAATACTTATCTAACTCAGATACTTTTAAATTATCCAGTTTTCCTGATAAAGCCATTTGGGCCCAGTTCATATGTTTTTCCCTCCCTTTTTGTTGTTCATTGACTTGTTGATTTGCCCTTATAATCTTTTCACCCAACTCAATATAATGCAGATGACACAAGTAATCAATGATAAGGCCAATGTCAACTGCAAATTTATCAGAACTTGGCAATTTCTGCCTCACTCTCCAATTTATGATCAGAGACGGTTTCTTTATGTTGGCATGGGCTGGAAGTCATCAATCTCTCTTGGTTGTTGTAATGTTGAAAGCATCAGGATAGCCCTCATCTATCTGTTCAAACACTGTTCAGAACATCTTGGACACAGTTTGTTCAACTGGTCCAACAAACATGGAGATGAACAAAGAAAGATTTTTCTATGATTATCCAATGTTCGAGAAGAGCGAAAAAGAAGATGAGAATTTAACCAAAGTTGCAAGCTCCTCAGAGGGTCATAGAAGTCATTTTCAAGTGCAAGACAGGGGCCTCAGGAGGCAGGGAAACCAAATTCTATTTTTCCATTCCACCTTGGCCAAAGATAGAAGATGTTGCCCTTATCAACAAGGCTGTGGAACATCTTCATGGCCAAATGGATCTAGTTAAGGGCCTGCATCAAAAAGTCCAAAAGCAGCATGCAGCAGAATCAGCTTTGTTTTTTGGAAGAGGCACTGGTAAGCCCAGTCACATATCAGTATATAGTTCTCCAATGGTAATAGCGTATATAAATGAGTTCCGAAATTAAAAAAAAAAATTGAACACATTTATTAGAGTAATTTACTGCAAAACAGTAAGCAAAATACATGTACATGAATGTACAGAATTAAATAATTTTGTGTTCTAAGATATAGTCCTGACCCTTGCGGGTCAGAAATAACGGCACATGGAAATACACAAATGCGTCAAGACAGGAGTCATGATGCAGGGCTCAAAAAAACCCCTATGTTTACTTGCCCGGGGCAAGTAAAAAATGGCTCTGGGCAAGTAAAATTTAATGTTACTTGCCCGAGTGGGCAAAGTGGAAATCTCTACGGCCTCGATTTCAAACCCCTGTTGTGATGTCTATTTACAATTGCAGGGTCGTATAGGTTATAGGTTTCTAATTCTCCTAGGATACTGATATGGAGCATTCCAAATAAAATGTTCAATCAATCAATCACATTTATTTGATGTCGAAAGGGATAGAGAGAAAGGGGAGGGAGTGAGATTGGTTGCTTTACGCCCTTATCAACACATTGAACTGAAGGTTGAGAGGAAGGGGGGGGGGGCCATCAATTTTTGCACCAATTGTGAAGGGGGGGGGCCATCTATTTTTGCACAGATTCTGAAGGGGGGGTCATACATTTTTGCGCAAGAATTTTGGCCATTTCCTCCTAGCCCCCCCCCCCCCCAGTGATTAATTATGAACAGTCCCTAAGAAGCCGTTGCGGATAACCGTTGGTGAATTATACAAGAGAGTTGACCAGAAGAGTAGGCGGCTGCTAGTCGGCGCTCTGCGAATGTAATTTAGATATATTTAGGCCGTTTTTCTTAGCACACAGTGAAACATTATTATGGATATTTTGTTTTTCAAATCGCCAGCCTTCCCCGTCCCCCAGCACCCAGTGCAAAAGCCACCCTCCGTCCCATCCCGGCCGTGTATTGACAGCACTACACGGCCAACCAAGTATAGGATGAAAAAAAAAGCTGGCAGGACCAGGCGCGGTGCGAGCCCCCAACCTTCTCGTCTGCAGTCCGATGCCCTAGCCACTGAGCTACGGAATTGGTAGTAGCAGAGAGGTTGAACTTTGCTAGTGATATGAGTAGGGCCAACCCATGCGTAGTGGTGAAAAGTGGCCGAAATCGTTTGTTCTAAAAGTGTGCGGACGTCGGCCTTATAATAGCAGTAGTATTAGAGGAGGGGTAAGCGGATGGCGGGACTGGAATTGTTCGGTACATGTGTTTTTAAAAAGTTAGATGCAATATGCCGGCAAGCTCTCTCCTATGTTGCCCCAACCGGGAACGGTAGGTGCGACTGCCCCAAATCTCAGGAGAGTTCCCGAGACGGCAACATAGGTGCCGCCACTGAGGTCGCTAGAAGTCAAGCAAGTGTAACATGAAGTTGAATATTATACATGAAGGTAACATGAGCAAGTATAATATGAAATAGTTAAAGAAGTCAGAAATACTGACAAGAGGTAATATTTAATGTCCAGTCTATGCATAGTCCAAGAAGATATGAATGGCATTATCTTCAACTCTGAATATAATATTTTATAAGAGAAGAAGAGTATGAGCTTTCGCCCCTTTAGGAGAAAAGGAAAAACAAAATCTTTTTCTCTTCCCTCGACGCACCGTGTTGGCGAATTCAGAATGGCGGCTGATGGTTACGCTGCGGGACGCTGACGTCCCCATGGTTACTTGTGACGTCATCCCTTCGATCCGCGCTGACGTCCCTGTGTGAGTCCTTCCGGTTGCTGCCGCCAAGATCTACTCGCGATTTATATAAATATTCCCGTAGGAATACTCACCATATTTACTAGATGTCTTAGTTTTTATGGTCCTGGGTAAGACCTTAAAGTGCCTTTCTGTCTCTTTCCTCTCTCTCTCTCTCCCTTCTTCTCTATCTCTATTTCCTTGGTATGATCATGCGAGGAAAAAGAGGAATTTTATTTAAAACCTTTTTACCTAGGTCTGAAAGGATGAAGAAGAGTAGCTTCTATAGAGGTATTGGTATTTGGAATAATTTACCCGAACAAATTCGGAATTGTGAGGACGCAAGGGGTTTTGGTGAAAAACTGAAGGACCTGTATTGGTTGAGATTTGAAGAAAATATTGTCTAGATGCTGCGAATAGCAGTTTTTAATCAATCCCATATTTTTAGATACAGCCCTCATAAGGGCTAGGCGATTAATTACTAACAGCATAGAGTTAAAGCCTGGAACAGTCTTGTTGCATATATATATAACGGCATGATACGAAAATGAATATATTGAGAAGAACGAGTAAGAATGTTTGTCACTTGTATTGAGGTAAATATATAGGAATGATTGTATAAACGTAACTATAGTGGATAATGTATAATATTATAACAATGTTTAAATTACAGATGTAAACGATAAAGGTTGTAGGCAACGCAGGAAAACATCCACCGGGTGGACACGCGTATTTTTGTAAATGAAAATCACTGTAACTGTTTGGCCATTTTGTAATAAAAAAAAAAAAAAAAATCATAAACTGCCTCCCTCTCAGCTCTCCCGCCCTTGATATAACACTTCAAAGTGTTGATAAGGGCGTAAAGCAAGTGCCAACCAATCTCACTCACTCACTCTTAGTTTTTACTTTTCTAAACTGTCGCTCGGCCTAATCAGGCTAATGTTAAATGTAGGAGAGTAAATTTGCATCTACACTGTTGTAGTTAGTGGGCCCTATACTATTGCTATTTACTATTTGTAACTAGATGTAGAGGTAAAACAATAAGAACACTATCATTGTGTTCACAGGTTTTACCTTTTTTTCTCTGTAGGCTATTAAAAACTTGAATGTGTATTCTATTAAGAAGACAGTGCTATTGAGTCGACAGACTACTACCAATAGGCAATACACAAGAGGAACGCCGACGTCGGGAAGGCTACATATATATGGTTCCTAGAGAACTCGGACCACTCTGATGTCGGACAGGGCGGGTTAGTGGAGTCGGACCAGGGGGTTAGTGAACTCGGACCACTGTGTTAGTGAACTCGGACCACTGGGTTGGTGGAGTCGGACCAAACCATACAATACAAAAACTAACCCTAACCCTAACCCTAAAATTGGTTGTCCTAAGTCAGTAAAACTAGTAGTGGAGTGTCCGAAGTAAAACTGACTAATAAAAGAATTACTTTAACTATATACCTATCGTAATAATGCTCTGCCTAAAGCTATGCCTGGTCCGAGTCTACTAACCCCCTGGTCCGAGTCCACTAACCCACTGGTCCGACCTTACCCAGTCCGAGCTTACAACGATCCGAGTATACGATGGTCCGAGCCCAGAACGGTCCGAGTTCACCAGTCACCATATATATATATATTATAGGGTAGAGTAATGAAGGTAGCAATAGAGTACACAACCCAAGTGTAAAATGAAAAATACAAATTCAAATACAAATACAAATTCCCCCGCCCCACTGGGTTGGTGGAGTCGGACCAAACCATACAATACAAAAACTAACCCTAACCCTAACCCTAAAATTGGTTGTCCTAAGTCAGTAAAACTAGTAGTGGAGTGTCCGAAGTAAAACTGACTAATAAAAGAATTACTTTAACTATATACCTATCGTAATAATGCTCTGCCTAAAGCTATGCCTGGTCCGAGTCTACTAACCCCCTGGTCCGAGTCCACTAACCCACTGGTCCGACCTTACCCAGTCCGAGCTTACAACGATCCGAGTATACGATGGTCCGAGCCCAGAACGGTCCGAGTTCACCAGTCACCATATATATATATATTATAGGGTAGAGTAATGAAGGTAGCAATAGAGTACACAACCCAAGTGTAAAATGAAAAATACAAATTCCCCCGCCCCTCCCCCCCTCCCCCCCCCCCCCACACACACACTCACTCCGTCCCACTGGCTTCCTAGAGAAGTCGGACCACTGATGTCTGACCGGGCGGGTTAGTGGAGTCGGACCAGGGGGTTAGTGGACTCGGACTAGTGGGTTAGTGGACTCAGACCACTGGGTTGGTGGACTCAGACCAAACCATACCATACAAAAACTAACCCTAAAATTGGTTGTCCTAAGTCAGTAAAGCTAGTAGTGGAGTGTCCGAAGTAAAACTGACTAATAAAAGAATTACTTTGACTATAATATACTTATCATAATAATGTTCCTCCAAAAGCTATGCCTGGTCCGAGTCAACTAACCCCCTGGTCCGAGTCCACTAACCCACTGGTCCGACCTTACCCAGTCCGAGCATACAATGGTCTGAGTATACGATGTTCCAAGCCCAGTGAATTAGTGAATTTGGAGATGAGAGACCGTCGGTCTCTGCCAAATTGTAACAGTGGAGACCGAAAAAAAAGTCTGGGTCATAGATAGGGTTCCCGTGGTCCAGAGCAGTTTGAACATTTTATCACTTGGATATTTCATTGGAGACCGTTGGGCCCTGACAATTATCAATTTCAGAGGCCGACGAGAATTCAATGGAGACCTGGGCGTCAGTCTCTGGGTTATGTTGCACACTGCGAGCCCAGAACGGACTGAGTTCTCCAGTCCAACCCCCCAACATGATAGAATACACAAACAAAGTGAAAAATGTGGGTTTTATCATGTAAAACGTGGGGTTTTCGTGTAAAATGCGGCGTATAGTGCAACTGTTAGGGCCTATATTAAATCATAGATCGTATAACTATAAGCCTAAGGGCCCCTTATACGATCTATGATTAAATATAATTATATTATTATTATTATAAAACTTTATTCAGTAAACACATACATTTCTGGTCAATGTGAGGATGAAAAGAAATGGTCCTTCTACGTGTAGCTCTTCCAGGTATCCCTTTTAATTTGTCCTAAGTTTTAATGACTAAGCCTAAGTGAATGTTTTGTTTTTAGATGTCGTTTACAACGGTGAAATTTGTACGTCAGAGTGGAAATCCCCATGAAGATTTGATGCAAAAGGCTTTTCAGGTCGGTATTTTTTTAAATAAAACAATGTATACAATACCGTATGAAAAGATTTTTTAAGTGATGTACTGATGGGAGTCTCCTAAACCGGTGTGACTAAACTAGTACAACTAAGGCTAATTAATAGGCAACTTAATAATCTTGTCGCTCGCTAGCTGGATATGCCACCTATCTCATTTGTTCTCATCTGACCTGTTGTAATACTCACAGAATCCTGAGTAAAATACGTAGGTTATTTACTTTTTTAATCAATGATTAATAATTCAATAACAAATACTGTTGCCATACTTTATTGAACTCAACATTTTCAGGATACTCAAACTCAAGAGACGAATGAAGTCTATCGTTGGATTACCGAGGAAGAATGTCTTGCTGTAAACGAACAAGAAAAAAAATCAGTTTTCATTATTGCCAATTTTGAGGGCCCGGCTTTTAAGAATCTTGTCAAAACAAGCAATCGGTACGTTACGAGAATTCATGCTATCCTATCATATGAACAGAGCTATGATTCAAAACAATCATTTAAAGAAAGACACAGTCCATTCAATATAAGTTATGATCTTCATTGGTTACCTTTTGTGTTACCCTTGTTGTAACAATTTTCTTGAATAGACAGGGGTGTGGTATGTGACTTGACTATTTATTAAGTTTGTACCATCTTAAGAATTTTAAATAGAAAATATATATGGGCATATTTCTAGTTAAGGATCGGAGTATTACTTTATTCTAAGTATGTTTGCCACAAAATGATTTACTGTCAGTAATGCAGTTCTTTGCATTAAAAGTATACTAAATACATTTTTGGTTGTAGCATATATGGACCACTTGTGATTATTGCGTGTTTCCGAGATGAGGCTTCAGGTGTACGTACTTCAAAGTTGATATTTTGTTTGACATATTAGCCGATTTATTATCATACTACTGAATTATGTTTTCCACGACTGGACTTTCATTATTGATAGGAATAGAAATTCCCTTGTTTTCACTGTTAGTCTCAAACCACAAGTTAATAATTCCTTTATTATACTCCCCATCGTAGCGACTTCCACGGTTACACCATCCGGTGCATGACTTATCCATGAAAGGTATGACAGTCAGTTGCACTAGCATGGCGAAGGACATGAGGGTAAGTGAACTCTCCTTTTTCTGTTTACATATCCTTTTTCCGAGGGGGAAATCTTTTCCACAGTTTGTGCTCTGAACTTGTTTTCCCTTCTTATTTATGAGTACATTCTGCCTACAGGGAAGTATCCATGAAAGGATTCTATGGATGTGTGGTGAAGTGAGCAAAGATTTCCATGAGCAGGTGACCCATCTCATTGCTGGAGAAGTTGGTTCAAAAAAGTATCAGGTTTGTTGCAGTCTTTACTTTCATCACACTACCCTATCAAAAATCATTTTGAGTGATACTGACCTCTATTGATAATTAACCTCAATGTACACTGCATGCCTGTTTTTTTTATTGAGGTCTCATACAAAGACACTAGGGTTACCTATTTTCAGATCTTTGTTTCAGTGACACAACATAACTAATATAGGAGGGTTTTCTTAGGAAGATTGACATGTTTATAACTCAATTATCATCTGCTGAAGATTTGCTGTATGAAAATAAAAAGTCTTCAGTGGTTTCTGAACTGTCTAATGGGTTGAGAATAATCCGTACTTGCTCCACGTCCACTAATTTTATACTTATAGCCTCTATCCATTTCCATTTTAGGGTTGATTATCTATACAGTCTCCTCTAATCAACCTTTTTCATTTGTTCTTTAGGCGGCTGTTGCCATGAAAACCAAGGTGATGCTAGTAGACTGGGTTAACAAAGTATGGGAAGACAGTCAGTCAAAGTAAGTGTTTTGATTTAACATTCGCTTATGAATATGTAATGTAGAGAAACAAACTGTAGTTATTATGAATTCAATTAATATTTGTTGAATAGGGGCTGTGATTCATGACAATTTTATTATAGTTATTAAAGCTAAAATGGAGGAACAGAGTTGGATTTGTCACTAGTTGTCATATAAAGTGGACAGTCAATATTCGAATAAACCTTTACTTGTTGTTAAACCTCTTATTCTTTTCATTTAGACTCTGTGATGCTTCCCACAACATCTACCTGAAATACAAATGTCCGGTATTTGCGGGATGTGTGACCACAGCTTCTGGTTTTGCTGCCCACGAACGAGAAGAATTGAGGTCAATAATAGAAATGCACGGTGAGTCCTATACTACTCTGGGTTCTCTGTCGTTTTTTGCTTTGGTGTTTTTCCTTTTTGCAAACCCCGATTGTAAGGAAATGAGTTGTTCCCCTCGCTGTTACGCCGGCCAATCTCGGTCTTGAAATGTCTTCGGGGAGAACAGTATTTTGTCATTGAAAATTTCAGTAATCCCTCGCTTGTCCCTCTGCCCGTACCATTAACATTTCACTTATATTTTTTATTCATAAAAAAATGCCCCCCGGACCCCTCTAGCTTCACTTGTTGCAACGATATCATTGGTCTAGGTATGCAGGTAGACAAAGGAGTTGGGGTTCCAATGGACTGGTGTCTGAAAATGCACCTAACCTGTATGACTGCAGGGCAACTATAGTATCCATCATATCAATATCCTTTATTATTAAACTAAGTAATACATGTTCAAGTGCCACATAGTTATTCTATATATGACGAAGTCAATTCTTTTTTACTTGTTGTTTCGGTGATTTAGGTGGAGTCTATAGCGGAGAAATGAAGATGAAAGAATGTACCCATCTGATAGTCAATGAACCAAAAGGTGAGCCAATATTCCACCTAGTTTAATCTGCTCGCATATGTATTCTCCATATCGTTTTCGAACCTTATGTTATTTTGTACTGTTTATTTGCTTTGTTGCTTTCCTATCACTATGGTTCGCTATCTAATGCACTAATTACTATAGAATCATAAACGATGGCATATAAGCACACTATTATGATGTGCACTAGCATAAATGCGTAGGTTAAAATATAGAATATCCATTCATATATATGATACCCAATCTCATTTGTGATCCATCAATTAATGTTTCCTTCATGCTTGCTCATGTAGTGCATTTATTATAAATGGGTAAAGCCATGAAAACCAAGGTGATGTTCTCATGTTTTCTTGGCAGGTCAAAAGTACCAATTTGCTCTCAAATGGAAAATCCCAGCAGTTTCTGCCGCATGGGTACTCGAATCTGCTGAATCGGGATATTGTCGTGACACCAGTGCTTACAAGGTTACAAGCTCTGGTTCAAGCATAGTGGGGGAAAAGCTCACGTCTACACCGTCTAATGAGAGTAAGTTTCTATTATGGTTATTTGCTATTTGTCCATGGATTTTTCTCTTTAAATAATGCTCTAAAAGGATTCTTTATAGCTTGTCTCATGGGGTAGTATCTATTCTACTGTTATGTAGATGCTTGAAAGTTGAAGATAAATGACGGTTGTCCGTTGGTCGACTACTTCAAGTTGTGTTTGGATATTAATCCAATCGTTGGACTGTCTTACCACCTGTCAGCCCCCCACCGATCCCCTGTCAAGATATTCCAAATAGGGTTTGATTTGCCTTTCACATATACACGTATATATATCCCACATAAAATAGAATATCCTCATGTTTTAGTAGGTACTAAGGTATTATATCAGTTGTTGAATTCTTAGAGTTACCAACAGGTCGCCTATCTGTGATGGGGCCCGATGTTAGCTGTGTCTCGGTCCACCAGATTAATGAAACGGCCATGGACACAACCATGGGAAGACCAGATCCCCTGCAGCCTGATCCATTGGACGAGCTCAACGTTACGACCCTCAGAGCTGGAATGTTCTTAGATGGATGCAAAATATATCTAAGTGGATTTACCGGTGAACGGCTGGAGAAGATACGCAGGATAATCAATTTGGGTGGTGGTACCAGGTCAGTATATTTTTCAATCCATTATGTTTGTGACTAGTGTTTCCTGGAACACTCCACAGATTCTGACATCGACTCTTTTACTTCCGATATGTTATAACCCGTAGGAAGTATATCTTATTCGTGTTCTGTGTTCAGGCCATGTATACGTGTCCTTGTCCCTATCGGCATGCATGTATGTATACTGTTTGTTTTATTCATTAATTATCCATTTCTAGTTATACCTTAATCTATGGTAAATTAAGATGTTCACGACCCTTTGTAACAAAACCTTAAGACAAATAAAGGAAATTTTTGCACAATTCATTTTAGATTGGGTAACATATTGGAAGTTGTCTATGGTCTATGCAACTTGTTTATTGAAGTTGAAACGGATTAGAAGATTCTTTATTGTCGAAATATGTCACACTACAGTCTGCACTCCTCCGTTTATGGTGCAATTGTCCTGAAAACTAGTTTGGAACATATATGTATTCCGATTTACTGTGGTATTTAGATTCTCTCAGGTGTCTCACTATTCAACTAAATATAATAGTACTCTTAATAAACACTTATCATTGTGGATTTTTTTTTCAGGTTCAGTCAAATCAATGAAACCATCTCACATGTTGTCATGGGAGATAGAGTAGAATCAGATGTGCAAATTTTGAAAAGTGGACAGTTCAGGTATATGTATATCCTACCTTCATCTTCATTTTTTCAATGCTCACAATTACAAGTATATATATAGACCCACCAATCGCCAAGAATTTGCACCTTCAAAAACCGAATTAGTTTTCATTTCATTTAACAATATCGGGTGGGTTGTTTTATTTCAGGCCGTACGTGGTTGGTATTACATGGGTCCTAGAATGTGCCCGACTGGGAACACTAATTCCTGAGGAAGACTTTGTTGCTCTGGACTTACCTCAACAGGAGGCCGCCTCACCTGTGTCTCGTCCGCCGTAAGGAAACTATATTATATATCTGTTAAGTTATGTTAGATATTGAATATATGAATTAAAAATTGAAAGGAATTTTTAAACAGACTTAGAGTATTGTGCACAAGTTTTCCGAGGGACTAATATTCAGAACGTTGTACTCAATCCCGATTTTATTGTTCCTCATTTTGGTCTGAGTCTATGCATTATATATTCGGTTTTGGTTGAAAATGTTTGAAGGAGATCAGTCGAAAATGTTTAGTCCCCTGGGTACCATTGTTTGTAGTCTGGTTATCCATCTCTTCTCTTCTTTATTCCTCCTGTTCCTGGCAATGTGGATAGCCAGACTCCAAATTCTATCTACACTAGTTCCCTTCCAATAACACTATCTTAGGGACGATGGCTAGTCTAATCAAGCTCCTAGGCCAACATAGTTTCCTTTCCTTAAAACAATATGCCTATCGTGATTACCTATATAGACCACAGGTAGATTGATCCTTCTTTCGAAATGTTAGAGAATTATTTTATATCTTATACAGGATGAAGTCTTCCAAAACATCTAATACCAGTCATAGTTGTCCAACCGCAAAAAATCAAGCTAAGGAGGATTCTGCTAGCTACAAAGGCGAAGTCATGGGGCTCCTCAGCCAGTATTTGCCTGGTGAGATACTACTTGGACAATACGTCACGAAATGTTGTATGCCCAAACGATCTTATTATATATACAATTTTATTCCGCCATAATGACATAGAATGGGACAGAAGCCTCTACATAGTAGATCTCCCTGCCAGCCCCTTAAATCAGGAGTACATAAGCAGCTAAAATAAAATGATATACATGATTAATATTATGATTAATTATTTATTTTTATTATTACTATTTTCTTTACATTACCGTACCGATGTATTCAATTCGTGTACTATTTCTGTGTTTTGCTACATTCTTTAGACCAGACAGATGAAAGTGCAATGCTCAAAGCAGCTGAAATGGCGGAAAACGATAATCCACATACTGTAAACGAAGAGGAAGACGACGACGCGACACAAGACCCATCAGAAAACAGTAAGGCCTAGCTCAAGCCTACCATTCTGCCATTCTTTTTAGAAGGCTTTATATCAATCCCCCTGAAAAAAATTATTTATAATCTTTCTCCTTCAACGGGACTCTTAATATTCTGTACTATTTGGCGGCTCCCAAACGATCTCGGATTTAGATTAGCGAACAAAACACCTCACCCAGATTCTACTCACCCTTGTCGCAATTCCAGTCAAATGCCTCGGGGCGGAAATTAGTTTGTAATTCCTACCCCGATCACAATCCCAGACAGGCTAGTGTATACTACCACCAGTCCCAAGCAAAGGTGTGAATAGATCAGAATATGCAGGCAAATTCAATGAAAAATCGAAAAATAATTCAAAATAATACATAAAACTCCCTCTAGGGATAATCTTTATAGTTTGGGCTCAGCCCTACATTACAGAAGCCGAGGTACAGCCACTCCGTGGCTAGTATGGCTGTGAGGAAAGACGGCCAAACATTCAGCTAGTAGTCCGACCGAACCTGGGCTATGCCGGCTCCGGTCAGGCACTACCATTCACTATTATTTTAATCAATGATTTTCTTTAATCTGATTCCTACGTTAAAATTTTATACCTATTTTGTTTATTCTTAATTGGGATTGCAGAGGCAATGACCGCCTATTTTTCCTAGAGGTGCAATGATCTCGTGATGGGCAATAAATACAAAAGCTAATATACTTGAATCTTTTGTAGCAACGCTTATTGGGGAGGGGATCTTCAATGGAAGAACATTCCATCTTGAAAGTTTAGCATTGGAAGATCAAGAAGAATTAGGCGCTGCTATCAAAGAAGCTGGAGGTAAGTTACAGATCTCGATAGATCATTCTGACATTAGTTAGTGGTGCTATGCAAATGTATAGTTATATGTAAATGAAATAGCTTTGTGCCATTGCCTCGCAATATATAATATTTTATATTTAAATTATTTCTTTTTTTTAAATATTTGAATATGTTTAAAAGAGTTGGAAAACAGTAAAACTAAATAACCTTACATGACATTCGTCCTAACCAGAGCTCCATGTAGCTGGACTAAACCTAAATTGATGTATAAACTCACATTTCTTACCAACCGGTTTAGCTATCGACCTTCCTCTTCATCTATATTTTCTTTTTAGGTACTGTGTTGAACCTCAAATCGAGAGCTGTTCCAGACTTCGCTGTTGTGCCACTTTTTGGTTGTGAACTATCAATTACTGCCTCTGAAGTAGTTACAATTGCGTACATTGTAAGTATTATATATGTTCATCTGGTCCATAACGAACATATAGTGTTTAAGTCTTTTGGAATTATTCTCGGATCATAGGGCCTGCAAGTGTGTCACGAGAAAGGATGGGATAGGGCTGTGACCGAGGCGTTTGTGACCTCTCAAAATCCCGCATGCATAGAGTCACCATGAGAAATGAAGGACATGTACCTAATTCAGTATTCAGGGTGGTCAAAATCTTAAACAAAAAACTTTGATTATTGATAACTAAAACATTTCAAATGAATTCTAGGCATTTACATATATTACGTCATGTCTGACGCAGGGTGATGAAATAGGGGTGAGCGACATTGTAGTCCCCAAGTGGGTTGCTGTCAGTGGGGGTTTCCCAACCTAGTTAGAATGAGACTGACACGCCCTATACCCATGATAATATTTTTATGATTAAACTTGGACTTCCGATTTTCATTTTTGTTATAGTTACTCTCTGGTTTGAGGTATCTACTACATATTTGTCGTCCTTGTATCTATTTCATTTCAGCACATGTGTCTTGATGATGGAGTTCTCTTCCCTGTCACCGAGAACCAACTCTTCCGACCAGTTGCCCTTATGCCAGACCGCCGACCTCTAGAAGGCTGTGTCTTGTCTATTAGTGGATATGGTCTGTCCCACCGGGACTGTCTCATGTATATAGCGGAACAACTAGGTGCTAAGTAAGCCACTCTCCTATTTCATTGATTCTAGGGATATGTACCTCCCTTGTGATATTAATCTAATAATATATGTATTTGGTCACTGGTGATTATCAATAGACGATTCTAATTGCCAGAAATATTTCTTTTTAAGATACATTATAGTTGAACAGTAGAAAACCAAGATAAATCCCTTATCAGACTCACTCATAACACCGCATCCTAGCCAATAATTATGTGAATTCATATTTCCAGAAATTCCCCAACACACTGTCTTGTCAAGTTATCCTGAAAACCATAGTCTGAAATCTTCTGGTATCCCCTTCTCCCCACCAGAGTCCTAAAACCAGTCACTCTCGATGATGCATAGATTTACAGTGTTTGTGTGTCTGATACGCTAAAACAGAACAACCACTTGATATACAACTTTTTTTTTTAAATTTAATTTTATTCAGATAAATGCATTATTCTTAGTAGACCTGACTTGGTAGACTCAAATGTATTATTCATTCTTTTCAAGGTTATATATTGTATATGATACACAGGAAAGAAACTACTGGAGAGTCTGGTATCTGGACAGCTTGATTTATGTGTAACTCGTTGCAGGTGCCAGGAATTCTTTGTGAAACAGTCCAGGCGGGATCTAGAAGCAAATACTCATCTTGTGGTTAATGCTCCGGCTGGAAATAAATATGTTGCTGCCAAAAACTGGAACCTTCCAGCTGTGAGCACCAGGTCAGCTAATGATCAAATGATGTCACTTATTTAGTATTGGTTTGCATTTTAGGGTCATTAAGCATAGCACTTTGAATAACGAAGACGGCTGTCTTCTATTGTAGGAAAATATTGATTGCATGCATTATCTAGTCTTGAGCACGTTCACGTTTTATCCTTTGAGTGAGAATGCCTTTTTACTTTTATGATCTTCAGATGGCTGTTTGAATGTGCTCGCAGAGGTGTAAGACTTCCTGAAGCGGAGTTCTCAATTGATAAAGTCTATGCAGACGAGACTATTGACGAAACTCCTGCCTTGGCGGTTTCTGCACAATCTAACCCCACTACCTCGAAGAAAGCTGCCACTCCCCGAGCCACTGTCTCCTGTGCCTCATCAGAAAACACGTCTTATACACCTAACAATACACGGAAGAGGGTCTCTGTGTCAAAAACAGATCCGGCACACTTGCTGGAAAACAACCAGACACCCGTGTCACGCCGGATTCCCTGTGTGGATAAAACCAATGTGTCTGGCTCTCAAGATACGCCAAACATAGTTGCCACAAAGAAGCGAGTTGAGGAGACGCTTATGTTAGCGAACCAGAGAGTACAGGTTAATAGACATGATTTTCACATTTGTTTTGCCTTGCTCAATGTTCATGGGATTTACCATGCTATTCTGCCTGTTTCTAACTGATCTAATTACGAGGGGAGGATGTTTTACAGTGTTGAACCATTAATACGTATATAACTGGTAAAATACATCTGACCAAGTGTTGGAACCTCCTTTATGCACATCTTAGATTTACAGGATTCAACATGTCATTTCACATGGCAATGTTTTGGTCGGCACTGTTTGATGTATGGCTTAAACAGCCCACCCACTGTGCCACTGCCCAGCATGTGGCCTACTTCACTTTTAAAGATTTTTTGTTTGTGAAATATACATTCTGAATCATAATCTTTAGGATCATTTTGATCTTTATTGCATAAACGTGGAACTTTTAGAAGAGAAAATATTCAAGTTTGTAAATGGATTTGCAGTAGAATGAGTGATGAACCCCAGATGTCAGACTTTGCAGCTGACTTCTTCGAATTTGCAACTGACTTTTACGACCAACTTTTTTTTCCGACAGACTTCTTTTTCGACAGACTTTTCCTACTTTACAACAGACTTAGACTGACTTTTTTTTCGACTGTACGACGACTTTTATGACTGATTTTTTTCTACTTCACGACTGACTTTTTCTACTTATCGACTTGACTTTACAACTGTACAACTACTTGACCGTATCATCAACTGCTATCTCAAGTAGCCCCACAACAACCCTACTGATATAGCACAGGTGATAGACTGATATACCTCAGCTGATAAACTTGCATCCTCCCCGATGGAGACGATAGTCCCTGGAAAGACTGTTGGTCTTGGGACCGCCTACTTGTTAACTAATGAAGTTGATCCTAACAATTTATTATCTATCTTAAACAGAGATGATAACTAATCAATTATTTAGCAAAGTTCGCCAGGACAGCGGTCTAGTTTAAATAGATGGTAACATCGAGATATTGAATGACTAAACTTGGTATTTTCCCATTATAGCACTACTCCTATAATCACCATACTATTATACTACTCGATACGGTACCATCGGTGACTATGTTCCTAAGTAATGTATGATGTGCCCATTCCAATGTAAACATCCCATTTCTACCTATTTAATATGGATACGTACTCATACATAGACATTCTTTCATTACTCCCCAGACTCTAGTAAAGGAATCCAAGGAGGATAGTCCCAAGCCTCAGTCTAGTGCTTCAACAGTTGTGCTTACGCCTGGAAACCCAGACAAGGAATGCAGATTTACGTTTGCGGCAGACGTGAGTATAAATTGAATTATTAAAATTATTTATAATAAATTATTGAGCCAGATATCTGCCTCCCTAATGTCACTATTTGGTCGTGAATAATACGACCCTGTGGGAAGGCGGTACCACAGCCGCATGTAAGCTGATTTTCCACATTTTTGGACCCCATCTCTCGGTCCCATGAACGATAGTTCAACTTTCAATTCTTTGCAATTAATATTTTTAGAGTTATTAAAGTTGGATCCTCGTAACCTATCAATCAAAGTGACAGACTCTGTTGCTCTGTGCCAAGTGACAGCCTGTGTGCTCTTATCTATCAATGGCTTAATGGAGATGTTCCTTACCAGTGGCCTGACCACCTCTACACCTGTTAATGTCCCAGTTTATTTTAAATAATATTTGAGTCAATGTACCTGTTTTATTTATATGTATGTTATTTGTTTACTTGTTTTGGTCGATCATTCGAGAGGTGGTAGGGAGGGGGTCTGACCCCTGGGCGGAGCGAGCTGATGCAATGGCGCTGGATGATGAAATCCCCCAGCGACATTGCATGTGAGCTACTCCGCCATTAACCTGGTGGCTGATGCAATGCGCAGTGCTACTCAACAGCCTGGATTGCTGAAGAAATACCCACTGAACATTGCAGTACGCCTAGAAAGGATGATGAAATGTATCCCAAATCTGTTGCAATGCTTAGAGTATATAAGGGCGCCCAGTCACTGTATAGTGAGACTTCTCCTGAAGAGCTGTACTACCCCGCGATGTTTACTGAAGATCTGCCTGACTGGAAGCCCTGCCACCTCGAACACTGACCATGCTATAACTTGCTATACATGAATACTGTGTTATTTGAAGTCTAATAAAAGAAGCCATTCCGTACTCCACGTCTTACCTTATATCTACATACACCACAAGCCAAGCCTAAATCCCATTCGAGACATCGATCCATTAAAAGTTATCCCCATTTATATATACATCACACAAGATCCGAGCATTTAGAGTAACTTCCTATTCCAATAGAAGTAATCCTTTATTGTAGTGTCCCCGCTCTACGGACATTAACACACCCCGCCTCTCCGTTTCATCTCTCCCTCACTAATTGCCCTGATAAGGTGGGAAAAGCAGTACAGAGGGGTGAGGGGCGAAGGGCAGGAGTAGAAGGCTAGCATACACAAGGGTGCCTAAAAACATGAGATAAACCCATAGAAGCCATGCTCGGTGGCATTCAGAGACATAAACCTAACATCGTTTCCTTTTGATTTTGTTGTGATATCAAATAAATTCCTACTGAATATCAGCCAGTATCTGAAATATATCGTACCTTGACAAATAAGATTAGAATAGTTAAAAATGGTTAATGTTTTAAACAAAATTCATCGATATCATGTGTTTGAAAAAGTGATTATTAGAATTTTTTTTTTCTTGGATCAGGGTTTGGATGCGGCCTTCCCTACACCTGTTGGACGCAAGAATAGGCCTAAATTGGAGGAAGGCACTGTAAGTTGCTAAAGGTTTGAGTTATGTTAAAAGTTAAAAACTGATCCTCTTGTTTCATGTATAAAGGAAATAATCAGTAGTTTTAAGTCTGTATCTGTAGCAAGTTTTACTATTGTCTCTCATATTTCATTCAGCCTCTTCCGGACATGTTCCATAAATACCTCAATATGGCTATTGAAAGGACAGGAAACGTGAGAATTCCCGGAACACCTGCCCCTGCAAACAACCTTGAGAAATCTCCATTACCAACGGTTTGTACTATGTTTATTGTACCGTTCATAACATGCTCTCCTATTGAATGTGTTTAAGTTTAATTTGAAAAGCATGAACAGCTTCTTGTGATTCCAGAACTTCCTTCTATATCATAATCACGATTTTCCACTGTCTGTTTTTAACACCAATTAGCATTGCAATATTTGAATATTTTGCCAGGTTGAGCCTCTCAAAAATGTTGTTATTGGTGTGAGCAAAAAGCTTAGTACTCAACAGAGTGACTTCAATAATATCGCCGCGGAGCTGGGGGCAGATTACAGGTGGACCTATGATGAGTCATGTACTCATTTCATTTTTGAGGTAAGTTATTAAACCGTTCTTGTCCTAATCAGTAATCAACTGATTTTCTTTGTGTGCGTGTATGTATATTAGATCGGCTGAACTTGTGTTGAGTGTTCTCATATTATATCTTTATTGCAGGGTCGTTTAAATGATCCCAATAAAGAATTTCGCCAAGCCAGGGAACAGGGAAAATACATAGTATCTCCGTACTGGCTCCGAGTGGTAAGGCTTCTTACTTCTTACAAATTCGAATAATTGTTGCCGTAAAATCTATTAGAATTAAAACCCGAGGCTTCAATTAGGAGGCAAATGCTCTGAGGACCAGTGTGGCTCTTAATTATATTAGAAGTTTTCATACGCAAATTGTTTGCTTGGTCAAAATGGTGTTGGGCACTACCAGTAACTTAGAAAAAAGGCAGCGCGATTCTTTAATCTCAAAGGAGCACCTTGAGATCACACAACATATACATGTGCACACCATCAATGACTTCAATGTATTCAGTGTCTTTATCGTTCTTAGTGTCAGGAACAGAAAGCTCATGTCGATGAGTCAATCTTCCCTCACAATTACGATCCAAACCATGCCCTGGTAAGTTTTTGCCTTTACATATTCTATGTATTGTCTAAGTTCATGTATGACGTAAGCTCCATAGAACAGCCATGAATTGTCCTATAGTGATTCATCTAAGAATAATCCATTTATTGAGAAATGAGTCATGGCGAGTCGATCATAGAGCTATAACCATTTGGTATTATTTTTGTCAGTTATGATTCATGGTTTCTTTTTTGTTTGGTGTTTGCCAAAGGACTTCCATGTGAGTATTTAAATGTGTGCCTTCTCTTTCTCCCAGTGTGAAAGATAAAGTGTGGTTGTTCCTATAATCCAACACTTGATTATCTAGAGAGAGAGATAGATCTGTTTCATGGTCGGGAATATGCTGTTACAAATACTCAAATTTCGGTGAATGAACCAATGGCACGTTTCTCTCTATTACGATTGATTTTTCGATACCACCGTTCCTTCCATTGTGTACTTATGTGTATGTTCCCTTATGTATTTACTCTTGTGTTTCATGTATCGTATATATGCACACCATTCTTATCCACGTCTTATGTCATTAAATGCTTTGAGAAATCGCATTAGTCACTATTCTTGCAGGGTCTCCGCGGGGCCTGAAAAGGCCTTGAATTTGGAAAAATAAATTCAAGGCCTTGAAAAGCCTGGAAAATGGGCACTTTGGTCGAAGGGCCTGGGAAGTCAATATATGGACCTTGATTCCTGTTGGAATCCATTAAATAGCCTTAAAATTTTGGAAGATTCTGTTTCTTACTGTACACTTTTCCCTGATTCGCCCCTCTCAGACCTTCCACAGACTGAGAGTGACTCATGAAGTAAAAGTTGAAAAACGGTGATTGATATAAAATATGAATATAAAACTTGTTAAATACATCATGGGCCTATGAAAAACAATATTTACAACCCCCAGATCCTATCATCTAGGTTCTGAAAAAGCATTGATTTCGGCCTGGAAAATCACTTAAATGGGCCTGAAAAGGCCTTGAAATTCGTTAGTCCATAGGCGCGGAGAACCTGTCTTGAAAAATGGTGAAGTTTATGGGGGTCATAAACCCAGCATGGGATGAGAAAGCTGAGCGAAATACCTTAGACGCATTTTGTCATAATTCTCGAGAGAGTTTTGGAGAAGTATGGACTTGAATATTAATACATAGCTTGAGGTTGAGAGTGATATTGTCGACATAGTAAGAATCATTTTTGTTTTGAATCTCATGAGATTATCATGTATTATGAAAATGTGCTCAATAAAATTTATCTAAAAAAAAATCATTTTCCTACAACAATTAGAACGTTTTTCCTGCTTCTTAGTAATGAACGGGAAATAAAAGTTTCGCCTTGGTAAACATTAAATCACCTGTTTATGACAATTCTTTACCAGGCTGTGACCACTTCAAAAGCTACACCTACTCGTCTATCAAGAAGGTCCACCAGATCACGATTGAAAACAGAGGAAGTAGCCTCTGCCTCTCCTGTTGTTAAGACGCGGGCGAGAGGTAACCTGGCCCCTGAGGAAGACGGTGGACCGAGTCCACAAAAGAGAAGCAAAGTTCTGCCAAAAGCAGAAGAGGTAGAACAACAAGTAGCGTCCGATCCCTCTCCTAGTAAACGAGCGTTTGAAAAAATGGACGAAACCTGTAGTGATGAAGAAATAGCTCATGCAGTTCAGCACTTAGAAGATCACGTAAGTTTGTGAGGATAATATAAGTTCTCGTTTTCCAGTCAATCATTTTATTATATCCATAATTGTGTTGTATATTTGTTGTACCTGTCTTACACACTGTACTGTTGGTTCCTAGGGCAAAATTCCAACTGGAGTCAAGGTGAGGCCCAGCATGTTCAAAGGATTACTTTTATGTTCTTTACTTTTAATAAAAGCGGGGTACAGACCCGCGGTTTTCATTCTCATAAAATCCTACATATTCCGCTTGCAGCTTCTGAAACTAACTTTTGTAGTTCACTTCACAGCGTCTGTGGTTGGGGGTTTCTTATTCACTGCCAGACATGCCCGTCTTCAGGGAATTTCAGGGTTCAGAATGTTTTTAAAATAATATTTTATATCATGATTACTTCAGTAGTCTCAACCCTTCACAATACGTTCCCTCGCCAATTCATTCTTACTCCATGACTGCTCAGGGAGCATCCGGGAAGGGCTTGGTCCCCGCCCCCTATGTGCATGCTGACTAACTGGCCAATACTTGTTTTCCATTGTTACATATATTTTTCATTTTTGTGATATCTCTCAACTTTTGTAACAAAATGTGTGACTATGATTTGGTATTAATAATTGCTTCATGTTCAGTTTTAAAGGTAAACACAATGAACATACATCCAGTCAAAAGTATGATTATTCATCTCAAATAAATGCACCATGTATAATGTTATCGTAGGTAGACGTGGCAGTATTCACCTAAACCTGTACGACCGTTGAATGCCAGTGGGTGGGATCTAAAATGTTTTTCTCCCCAAATGGGTAAAACCACTTAGGGTGGAAGATTTTAAAATCTCTCATTTATAGTTTTATGTTTTCATTTTTTTGTCGGGGGGGGGGGGCAGAACCCCCTGGAGCCCGCTTGAGCATCTCAGTGGCATCTCTTACTGCAGAAATTGTATCACGCTTAGACTGGCAGGGGAATGTATGGAATCTGCTTCCTGGTTTGGAGGTTTCTCAAAGGACGCCCTTGTCTCTCTTCTCGGTTTATAAAATGTTAATTCTGTTCTAAGACATGTTCTACCATGTTTTGTTTATTTTTACATTATAATGTATGATCAGCAGTTATCCCTTTTGATGCTTTCACTTTTAAACGTCTCATTGTTCATCTAGATCACCGACTGAAAGGGAAGAAGTTCCGTCATTTGTTGGTTACCTACACATATATCATTATTTTTCAGGCGCCTGCTACTCAACCTATGAACACCTTAGCCCGCGTTGATTTAGTCAACGATTTGAAAAATTTAATGGCAGCAACAAGGTAAGATAAAAGAGTTTGTGATATAATATCCAGTTGTACAATGGTGTATTCATTGAATAGCATGACTACTGTTCAGGCAGTTTCAATAACGTTTGCTTTCCTTGTTAGCGGGATGGTAGATAAATAATAAAAATACATACCTCTATTGTACGTGTATACATGATACCTTGACTCCAGTGTTTGCCTTTGTTCCCTAACAACAGGAACGATGTCAAAAGCAGACGCTGCAACTGGAAAACTGATTGTAAGTTCCTCTTTTTGTTTCACGGAAGTGTGGTGGGTTAGAAGATATATTCTTTGACTGAGTTTTAGTAGTCACTTGTGAGTTTGACTGGTGTTTGAATAATCTCCATTCCAAGAAAACTAGAGTTTCCATCTCATTCGATCATTGTTAAATGCTTTCTCAGGAAACTTAGAATTATGTACATTACCGATATCTGACAGAATACATGTATATCTATCTATCTCACTAAATCTCATCACTACATATTATTTCATTAAGCAACCTCAGCCGATGTATCACTGGACGAACCAGAATTAAAAAGACATGCTCTGAACTCCAGTGACAAATCAGGTAATAACAATACGGTTTTTTATCGTGAACGTTTTGGCCTTATTATAGAAACGAGGTGACGATGGATTGAGTATCCCATTGTCATATTTAATAGTAGTAGTCGTGCTCAGGTTAGACCCAAGGAAGACCCAAGGCTGAACTACTCCAGAAATTTATTCCACAACTGCTAGCATCAAACTGAACCCACCAAGACATAATGCAGAATATTAATTATGAATCAGTTTTATAGCAACCACAAAATATAAAACTGACAATTCCAGGCTATATGGTAACATTCATATGTTTTTCATACAGATGATTCTAGAAGCAGGAGACGATCAACCCGCAGTTCACGCTCCCGCACCACAAGTAAGTCAACCTTGATTCTTGTTTATCAGATCAGATAATATGCTAATAGACTAATTCATTGTGTTTACTGTGTCGGTGACGCTATTTAGAATTACTTATACAGAGCACATAGCCCCTAAGTACATGGCTAATTTACCAAATTCCGTCGAAATGTTCAAACATTACAATTATCAAGATCATTTAGTTTGGTGGGTTGGATTTGCTTAGCAATACAGGCCTGTTGGTTGATGTTGCCGTCGGCCCAGATACCGAGAGGACGGAATGTGTTAAGCTGGCTGTAGGCCTATGAATACGGGGACAACTTCGTCCTTTAGGCGGCCTTCAGAGCAAGCACGGCCCGTCCTCTAGAGGATGGAGGGGTCATGTTGGGGCATTCACCGACATGGGCCTGTACATAGAGATACATACATGTATACACAACTGTTGGCGCACATGGCACCGACATGTATTTCTCCTTCCCAGAAATATTTCAGTATTATTCCCATGGCCCTACTTTCATCCCTACAGCTTGTTACATATACATGTATTCATATTTTATTCCATGAATCGGCCTTTATTCCAACTCTTTTATTTTATAATTTGGACACAGGCTTCTTACAAAAATGTCTTGCGATTTGCTACAACAATTTTTTTTTTATCTTTTCAGCCCAGGAAGACACACAGTCACAAATGCCTGAAGTAACATGGGATGATCCACAAACTCGGTAAGTTTAATTGAGCAATTTCCGCTAAAGGTCCAATTGGCTGCCTTAGAATATCAATATGCCAGTTCAACTTCTGCATACGGCATCCCATCATATCCCCTTACATATCGTATTTCAACCTCACTATATATATCTCGTGGGCCTTAGCTATGCGATTTGAGCGTTTATTACACATGTGAGCAATTAGAAAGGTTCAGTTTGGAGGTGCAGTTCGGTTGATCCAAACTGTTCACGTGAACAGTTCGGGCAAAGACGCAATTTCATTGGTGCAGCGTAGGCCTGACCTACAAACCCGACACAAATGACGTCATCCCCGACTGCGTAACTTAGGCCTACAAGTTGCAGTGAATTGAGCTTTCTCAAGCGAAAATTTAGGCGAATCAAGTTAAATTTACTTTTTAACATCCATATAAAGTGTGTAATAAATAGCAACAATTCTGGTAGAAGCGCGAAAATTGAAATATGGCCGCAAGTCTGGGTTGTATTTATAGCAATTGGCACTCTGTTCGGGTTCAAACTGATCTCGATACATCAGAAAATGGGACGAACCCCGATTATTCAGAATGATTGGTTTGAAAATGTCCTAATGTTAGGACAAACCAATCGTTCCTAATAATTCATATCTACTGAAAATGCCACCTACAAGTCTCTGGCGAGAACTCCCATCTAGTCCAGACCTTGGTCCTGCCACCACAACTACTTACTGAAACACACAGTATAACTTTAACTGTTCAACCTAGAAACATTTTGTGTAATGTTGCTTGTAGCTTAATCATATTCAATGGTACATTAAGGTTGCCTTGTCTGGTATTGCTTTAACTACATACACTCTTTTTCCATTAACTTGGTAGTGCCCAGCAAGAGCTCCTGGCTGCTGAGCTGGCTAAAAATAGTGAGTCGCAAAGTCCCCAACGTGATCGCCTTTCTTCAGATGAAGGAATTGAAGACATTTGCTTCAAGAATGATATTGTTCGTGGATTAGGGTCTAATTCATTATTGGAAGACAACCAGAAAGATTGGGTAAGCAATGGCTATTATATTGTATTTTTATTCATTGTTCGTTGTCCATTTCATGAAACGGAGTACCTTTTCTTATTCAACTTGAGTGATTTCCAAGAAGTGTCAGAGCTATTGTATCACACCTCGTCATGTACAACTAATGAAAGTATAACTGTTGCTGCAACTGGCAGTAGCCTCCCTAAAATGAATGTCCATTGTTAACTTGTATCTAACCTTGGTACAGAATGATGATGGTTTAATTGATCATTCCGATTTCAGAAACAATCTATAGATCCCGATGAAACCCGTATACCTACTCCAGAACCTCCATCTTTGGGTTAGTACATTTTAGCATTTTTGTTGTTTACATTCTCAGAAATATCCTTTGACTGAAAAAGAAATATGTAATTTAGAACTAGGTGTATGTAATATATGTAGGGATAAATTCATTACTCAATTTTTAAATTATTTATAATCCAGCTGGTCTGAATGGTCAATTTATAGATAAGTTGATATCTTCTGATGCATTAAGGAACAAGTGAAAGAACTTCATGTTTCAAGATATTAAAAATTAGGAAGCTGACATTGTACATTCTTAACTGAAATTTGAACTGAAACAAACTTTCTCAGTCTATTTTTCACTGTGCTGTGCGTAGTAATACAACGAATTGCCGGATCATTCATCAAGCAAATATTGTGAGTCAAACAAGGTCGTAATTTAATAATATTTCTGCACAATATACATTGTTCTACCTCATTTGAAGCATATTATATATATAGGTTACTGACTCTTGGGTCTTCGTGGCTTCGTGGAATACTCCCGTTCCTTCAGTTCCACTCGTCTTGTTACCAATATACTGCTACATATAATAAGCTGTGTTTTGCTTGACTCAGTAAATTATATATTTTTCTCTATTTTCTCATATCCTTATAGCCATGCCGACTGCTGAAGTCAGCCGTATTAATCCACCAATAAATGATCAGGAAAAGGAAGATGAATTGGACCCTGAGGACAGAAACACTCCGAAATATTTCCATTTCTCAGGTTTAACTCCCCAGGTAAGTTATTTGTTAACTTTCTTAATGTATGTTAATGTATTATCTAAATTTATATTTTTATGATGATAAAAATTCTTGATTAAAAATAAATCACCACCAATTTATCATCCCAAAATATGTCTTTAATAATCATGATACCTTTTTACTTCAATTATGTTGGGGTACCTTCCATTGATTTGGTTTGCAGTGTGTTTGTGGATGCGGTGTGCAGATGACATTTTAATTTTTCTTTCAGGAAAAGACAGATTATGGTGCTCTTGTAGAAACGTTGGGTGGAAACGTTCTGGATGGGTCATCCTATGATAGAAAATGCACTCATCTTATTGTTGGTGAGTCTTTTGTAATTTCTGTAAAAGGTCTGTGCATTCACCATTGCTCTGCTTCATGGTACATGGCCATAATCATGATAAAGGACATATTGTGTCGGGAAGTTTATGTGTAGTAAACTATAGCTGGACTCTCTCGCGACTACCGCTTTTGAAAAAAGCCGCCACCGGCTATTCACAAAAATTAGAGCAGTTGTACCGGTTATCACGGTTCTACGCACATAGTAGAAGAAAGGGGAATAGAGCGTGTGCATTGGGCGTTGTGTATTTATGACAATAGGTGGCAGGTCGAATCTCGGCTTCCCGTCCAGCGGTAGGCGCGGTCGGCGCTATATAGCTCTATATGTTAACAATAGCCTTGAAGCATTTCAGTGGTTTTCCAAACCCCTAATGACACTACCAGTGACTTATTAAACTAGTTTTACATGCATATTTTGTATCAATCACCTTTCTTTTAAACTTTCACTTTCCCAGAACCCATTAAATGCATATATGCTGTGAGTGTAATATGTCAAAGTCACCAGGTCTACTATAGAGATATAATAAGAGGTTTTCCACAGATAACTCCAAAGGGGCTCACTCGTCTTCTGTTTTGTTGGGAATGGGAGTTTATGAAATGGTTAGGTCGGGATTCAGGATTTAAAAGGGCCTACGGGATTCGGGAAAGGGGTTCAGAGCCAGATTTAATTTTCCCAGGTAGGGATTGTAAATGGAAAAACGGGATTGCAAATTGAAACCTAGCTGCGGGATTCTGGAAATGGGGCTTATACAAAATGGGAAACAGGATTCAAGAGGGGGTCTTCCCTACCCTGATAAATGCACGTTATACATACAGATAAATGTAACAAATGAAGGAGGAGAGAGGGAAATTGCCTGCTCACATAACTTCTCAATGAAATCCTCAACAGATGTATAATAATATAAATTTCTCCATCTCCCTTAATATTTAACCATCGATTTTAAGTGTTCCATAGATATTGAACTATCTCCCAATATTTTAACAGTTGTTTTCATGGGTAACCTTTGGGTTTTACCCGCCCGCATCATTTTTACCCGTATTTGGCAGCGGCCTGAAAATTGTACATTTTCTGGCGGCCTAACCCATATTATATATTATTAGTTTTCTCACCTATGGTGTGAGAGCCTTGGTGTGAGAAACAGCGCTCACAGGTGTGCGCTGGGCTCGCGCTAGGATTTGTTTCCCTTTAGCCGCTGTGGTGAAATTCCAAAGTAATATTATCGCCACACTGACTTTCTTTTCGCCACAAAGAAATCATCAGCAACACGCATGTTTTTGTGTAAATGATACTAGAACTCTCATGAATCAATACACAATATTTTAATTACGTCACCAGTTGTTAATTAACATACATAACCAACTTAATAATTTACGTCGATTGCTTTAAAGCATATAAGACACAGCAACGAGGGTACATTTAAATGTACCCTTGTTGGACACAGGGATGAAAGTGGGACCGTGGCAAAAATACTGAAATAATCCTGACAAGGGGAAAAGCAGGAGGAAATGGAAAAGTTATTTTGATCTGAATCTTTGAAAGTTTCGACGAAATCTGGTAAATTGATTTTTTTAAGTTTCTCTAATAAATTTGAAAATCTTTTTCTATTTTGTTAAAAGTTTTGGAATTTTGGTGAAATTCGAATATTTTTAAGTTCTAAAAATATTGATTTCAGTAAAAAAAAATACGGAAGACTCATCCCTTAAGACATTTCTGATCTGCAGTCTTGGGTCAGAGTTGTGAGAGTCCCCCTAAAATCAGGGAAATCCTCTCGCTTCAAACCGCAAAATGCTATTAGAATCCCATTAAGTTAGTGATAATAAGTGAATGATGAATGTATAATGAAAAAAAGATGCGTTTTTTCCATTATGAGGCCACAAGAACATTACAAAACTCCAAATGTACACCATAAAACATGTTGCCAGGAGTAACAATTGGGATGATATATGTATACATGAGCCTTTATTCATGTATGTGAGGGACAAAGTAGGGTTTATGTGGAAGACCTGCAAATGCGAATCCGCAGATGAAAATTATCTTATGTCTTAGTAATAAGCTGTGAAATGATTGTCCCGGCCGGCGCCGGCCATTTCTGGAAATGATGTATTGTGAAACTATTAAAAGTCCACTTGTCTCTAAGCTGAGGGTGAAGAAATGTTATAAAGCTATCATGGAAGCTGTCATGTTTTGTGCGGGGAATTCCCTCTCCCTCACGATGAGGAAGACCCTCAGCCTCACGATGTGGTACGACAGAAACCACATAAAAGTAATGAAATTATTGAAACATAATTTTATTAAGAGATATTTCGTTTTCGCCACTGCTTTTCCAGTTATGATATGGCCGCAATATGGTCAGTCATGTTAGGGGCCCTCATGGCGAGCCCAACGATAGTGTAGCCTGCCGCATCCCCTCGACAGGAAGGGCAGGCATCACAGTAAGGGTGGCCTAATCCTGTTTGTGTATTAGGCTATGTTAGAGCGGGACACCGACATTGCACCCGCCACCTAGTGAGTGTTTCGTTGCCGCGCACATTCCTTATTGCTGCTGTCTCTGCCCACGAAATAAATGCTCATTCAGCTTTTTTTCCGGCCTCAGTACTACCGTATTTTCTTAAGCAACGTAATTAGCCAGGGATTCCTGGAACAATATTGTCCATAAAAGAAGATATAAACAGATTTAGCCATCTCGAAGGGGCTTTCAGGGTTCGAACTGGCGGCCATTCCCGCTATAAGCGTGTAGGCAAACTTGATTGTGGTGTCTCCCAACACCGCCGCAGGCGCTACTGCATATTATACCTATCTTAGAACTTAGAGGCGCTGTTCAGTGTGTGCAGGGAGCAGCGCTGGGTGGGGGTGGGGGTGGGGTGGAGGTGGTAGAGAATGGGGCAGCTGGGTGGAGGGGAGTTCGTTGGCAACTGTTTTTCTTTATTCATATAACCTAATACTAACCATAGCAAACTCTACAAATCGTGATATCTCGCGGTTATACTCTGGACACTCCACGACAACCGCTTCTGAAAGAAGCCGCCTATCGGCTAATCAAGAAAATAAAAAATGTCGTACCGGGACCCGAAACTAACGCAATAGAACATGGATCGACCCTTACAGATGGCTCTGCCCCACAAATAGATGCACGTTCAGCTTTTTCTCCGGTGTGAGAACTACCATATCTTAGTAAGCAACGTTCTGAGCAAGTGATTACTGGAACAATATTGTCTAGAAAAGAAGATATAAGCCCATTTACCACCAGCGAGGCCTGAAATATGATTTGAATCGATCGCCATTGCCATGCGTGACCATTCTGATCCCTTATTCCGTTTCGTACCGGTTCCATAACATCCCCGGAAGTTACGTTTACGCTAATAAACGTAACCGGCAAATGGGATATATTCGAAATGGACGGATTTTATCATTTATTCCATTAAAAAGGTAACAAAATATAGATTCTTCTGCTAAATCTTAATGTCTGCTGGTCGTTGGGTTGGTTGAACCCATACGACCTGAGCAGACTGCTCAAAGCAAAACGTCTGCAGACGAAAACGGCCGAAGCCTTGCCTTCAAGGCTTTGGCAAGTCTCCCGGGAATGGCGGGGGGGACGGAGACGGTGGGCATATTCACGGGACGGATGGGTGGAGGTGGAGGGGAGTTTGTATATATAAAAACAAGATTAGGCGTCGAGATCTGCTGAAATAGGTCTAAAATAACTATATCTTTCAAGTGGTACACTATCTGGACCGATTGCGACTGACCCGCCCTCTGAAAGAGGCGGATCGCCACTGAACTAAAAATTGATCTGTCGCCCGAATCCCCGGTATATCTTGATCCATTCTCCTCCTTTACCACTACGTATGGAAGTCTAGTCATCATAAATGGCAACTAACAATAACATCAGTTTCCTGCACTTTTGCCTGGAAAAACTACTGAATCTATGGTCCATCAATGCTGTTTTGAAAACATTCATGCACTCTCTCCCTGTTGTAAATTCGCGCCATGTTTATGTAACTCCACCCAGTGTTTGGTCAAAGCATCCTACTGTCCCACACACCTGCCTGTTGACAACAAACTATAAGCGGGTGGCATAGCATTTTGGGTCAGATTTCGCGTGCAATAATGGTACTACAGACCGCGTTGGTCTACTGGCGCCACCTGACGTCTTCCATCACGGACTAAAATCAATAAACAACTCCTATTTTAGCGTTTGAACGGTCTGTAGGCCCAGTGACGTCCCTCGGCCTACAGACCGTTCTCACGCTAAAATAGGAGTTGTTTATTGCTATATTCGTCCATAGACCTACTACAGGTCTTTCTTTCCAACTAACTGTGCTTAATATACAAATTGATCCAGTCCCCTCACCTGCAAATCCCACAAAAACTATTACGATCCTTTCCTTCTTTTGATAGACATGCCAACACGGAATGAAAAGTACCTTGCTTGTGTTGCCACCGGTACGTGGGTTCTGCACAAATCTTTCCTAGAAGCCTGTAGGCAAGAGTCGGCATTCATTGATGTGAGTATCACGTTTTTACTCACTATGTGCGTTAAGCACTTGTGAATATATCATGATTTTCGTAGTATTATCTCCAGGGATTTTTGTTCAGTACCTGTTGTAAAGTACTGAACCCATGATTATTCAACTGTGATTGTCCTCACCTTGTGTGTGTGTGTGTGTTCTGGTTGCTTTACGCCCTTAGCAACCCATTGTAGGTTATATCAAGGGTGGTGAGAGATGAGCGGGAGGCAGTTTATGTGGTCTTACCCAGGACCTTTTACAGGACTATTGATGAACTACTTTCCATTCATTTTTATATAGGAATCTAGATACGAGTGGGGTACACCTGCCACAGTTAAACTCTTGGAGGGCAAGAAAGGCTCCAGTACCCTGATTAAACTCGCCAAAGCCGCTTGCCGCTGGCGGCAACATTTAAAAGTATGTTGTGTCTTAACTGTCTTTTAGCATTATGATCTTTAGACATGTTATAGATTTAAACAAAATTTATGATGTGTCACAACGAGTTATAACACTATGAACATGTGTTCCAAAAGGTTTATGGAGCAATAATCACAAAACAGTACCTGTGTCCGATAAATGCAGAAAATTCCTGCTCCATATCAGATTGTGGCTAAATCTCTATGCAATATTTATCGCTAAATTTGGCAAAATAATCTGAAGTTAAAATATGTTTCCAAAATAATTGTCATTTATTCAGTTTTTCATTCAGAATGAAATTAATGGATTTAAAAGTTGATTCACTTAGCAGATTGGCACACAATTTTACGTGAAGGCTACTTAGGAGTATCAAAAAGATTTTTTCACTTTTATAATGTTATGATATCCTACATGTGCACACCCAATGAAGGTTAATTGGAAAAAGACCTTTTCATTCCCCCTCCCCAGTGTTAAAGGGTTTAACTGTTCTTCTAGGGTGAGGGCGCATTCAGTTCCTGGAAATGCTTGCTGGTAGCCGATCGAAAAAAAGAAGGAAGTTTTCGGAGATTGCTTGAAGCAGGTGGTGCTCAAGTCATGCGTGAAGCGTAAGTTAATATGCGTTTACAGTTATATACATTACATATTACCATCATGTGTAAAGACAGCCTCTGTGGGGCATTGAAATGCTTGTACTTTTGGGAAAATATATCCCAGGCCACTGTCAAATAGCCTTGCTTCTGTGGGGCATTGAAATGCTTGGACTTTTGGGAAAATATATCCCAGGCCACTGTCAAATAGCCTTGAAAATTGTCTAAAGTTTTGTGCTCTTTGTCCCCAGCCGACCCCATTTAAAGTTGTTTCGGATTTACTTAGTCACTATTCTTGAAAAAATATGCACATACTCGAAAGACCTGGAGAGGTTTATGAGGGTCATAAACCCAGCATTCCCCGCACTTTACTCACTACCTGTTATTATGAATGAGGCGAGCTTCCTTAACATGATGTAAAATTCGTAGCCAAGTGTTTATGAACATTATACTGACACCCAAAACCATACCTCTGGCTGTCAATCATTTTCAAAATAGACCGTTGATTTTTCAAATGACTGGGGGATGTAATAAAAAATACACAATAATGCAAAAATCGAGTTGCATACTGTACATGTTGAAATATTCATACAGGGATGCTAAATGTCAGACTTTCAGCAAATTTTAGATTTCATCAATCCCTAAAAATGAAAAATAAATCCATCATCATTTGTCTCATGAGTTGGTTTTTCACTCCTTCCTATTCCTCCCCTACTCTCCACCATGTCTCCATCAGCTTATCTGAATAATTCTCATTATTTCCAACAGTTGTATTCATAGACATTTCCACGGTGTTATCACTTCTACTGTCATGTTTTTGCCTGGTATAAATGTCCTTTCGCTCTTCCTATTTATACGATGTTATAGGCCCAATAAGTCGATCCTGGACACGGATGTCAATTACGCATTTATTGATGTTAAATGCGCCGGACAGGTAAGTCTATCCATGATTATATGTTTTAAAATGATGAACCTAATAGGCATAAACAGACATCAAACTCTAATAAATATAGGAACCTCAAAAGAAGGTCATTGTTAATCCTCATCTAAATGATAAAAATGTGAATATTGCTAGTGATATCAATACCTAGTGTCTCGTATTTTTAAATGTATTGTATATATGATGTTATTAATACCCCTTTGTAATCACATTAATTGTAGGTCAATATTGATTCGTTGAAAGCTGCTGGTGTACACTGTGTGAAACCCGACTACATTTCCACATACCTTACTGAGGATCCTACCCCTCAACCTAGTTCTTGTTACATATCATCTGTCAAGTCAATGCAGAGGTGAGGTTAGTAACCAGGATCCAGCTGTGAATATTTTTATTTAAATATTCCAAAAGATCCATTTAATGTTGCTGTTCCAGCGATACAGCGATACAGCGATGTCAGTCTTCCATGAAATTAATGTAAAGCCTTGTCCCATTCATATATTTCAGTGACAGCATAAAGCGTAAATCGTCGCCAACATATGACACACCAAATCAAAAACGTTTGCGCTTGCAGTAATGTCATTGTACCAGACAACATATCAAGAGACACTTAACAGTATTTGTCAATTTTCCAGTTAACTTCTCTCGATCTGGGTTTGATTGAATCAATGGGATAGAGGTGAAACAGTTAAAAGTGACCTTACTCTAGGTCAAACAGTTCATAAAACGATCGCTATCGGGCTGTAAATATATTCCTCCAAACCACTTCAGACATATCTATCAATTTACTAATGAAATATTATATTTTTTAAGAATAACACTAGATTTAAATCTTAAGAATTTAATGTAACGAGATTTATATGGAGGTTGCCCCATATATAGTAAGTCTACCAATTTCGAAAATACCATTAATTAGGCACTTGCCAGGTTGGTCTGCCAGTGTGGTGGGGGTCGATCTTCTGCAGAACGCTATACCATAGGCTGCTCACATAGTGCATCAGTTATCATATTCTCATAACAGTTTAGATTACAAAACAGTGAAATTTAATCCCAATCTTGGATTTGTGGCCAACCTCCTTAATGCAGGCCGAGACGAGGCGTGTTTAGTTTTAAAAAGAATTGAAGGGAAAAATATGGTATTTTTGTGCTAGACAACCTTGATAACGTGTTTATATACTTCTTTTATTACCCATTGTGTTCGCTTTGAAGCATTGCTTAGAAGAATTGTAAGGGCTACGCTGTTTCGCATTTACAGAATGCGTGTATTGGAAATTCGTTAATAAATCCATTGAGATCATGAAGCCTTACAATAAAAACATGTACAGATTGTATGGATGAGATGTATGGTTTAGCTTGATAAAATAAATATTTTAAAAGAAGTGCCTTGTTAAATGATATATTATGTATAGATAAATGAGTGCAGTTTTCAAGGTTAACAAATTCACAAACCTATCGTAGACAACGGTTTTGTGTACTTCAAGTAATAAAAGTATTTCGTCATTAACAAACTTGTAACCCGAATTTTGCTGCTAGAAAGTACGTATTAAAGCTTCATTGACCTGACATCACATACAAGATTTCAGACTCTACCTAGCGACCAGAGATACCAGCCGTTCTACATAGTGGACAAATCCTAAGAAGTTCAGGGTGTCCAATTATTCCTATTTTCTGGATGCATTCCTATTTTGGGGCCATTTACTCCTATTTTTCCAACCTTCCATGCTCACATACATAATAATCTGGCTATATCAATATTCCCTGTAAAAACAATATAGGGGAATCCTGACTACATTTCAAAATAAAACTGGAATGTCAAGGCAAGAGGTTTCCCATCCTTTATAGCTATCCAAATACATCACAAGATTGTTTTTGCATTACGAAATTCTTTATTCCAAATTTCTTACATACCATACCAGAAGGCCTACTGAAATATTTTTCATTGTTGAGCGTCAAAGCTTTTCAATAAAGGTTTTAAGTTTCCAGCAAACATCATTTAGATCTAAAGAAATGCTGTATTCACTACTTAACAACAAATGTAACATGGATGCACTGAATGAGCATTATCTCACTCAGATGGACCTAGAAAACTAATAAGCGGACTTAGTCCTAAACAGAAATGATTTTTTTTTTAAATTATAATCTCATCACCTATTTTTATTGGACTTCAAAGATACCTGCTATGATGAAACAAAGAAATAACAATTTGATATAAAGCCTTGAAAATAGTATTTTGGTTTATAGGGCCTGGCAAATCATATGGGTCTCAAATCCTGTTGGAATCTGTTAAATGACCTTGAAATTTTCCTAAGATTCTCAGTTCCCTTACTGTACACATTCCCCTGACATGCCCATCTCACACCTTACAGTGATTGACTCACAAAGTAACAGTTAAATAGCTGGTTCATCCAGGGTGACTAAAAATTTCTTAGGACAAGTATAATTTATTAGTCACCCAATTGGACGAGTGAAAATTTCCCCTAAATATTTTTGCAAATGAGTTTAGGCAAGTGATAAGTTATCTCAGCTGCTACTTGCCCAAGGGGCAAGTGTAGTTGGTAAATTTGTTTCGAATCCATCTGGATATAAAATTTGTGAAATACATCCTGGGCCTGGAAAAGCCTGAAATTTCTTCTGCTCAAAAGCGTGGAGACCCTGCATTTATATCTTGAAAAAAATGCATATTCTGTCAAGGTCTGGTTATAATCTTTCAGACTACAACAAGAAATGAATGATAATAGAAAGAAGGCTACATGTGAATATTTCCAGCCAGGCAGCGAATGAGTATATTTCTTAAGTATATGAAAAAGAAATGGGAATCCAAAAAGTTTCCTGCCAGTTATACAGTTGAGGTAATAACCATCAACTCTACAGTCCTTTTGCATGAAGCAGGATATCATCTGTGGGTTTGATCTTCTGAATCTAGTTCTGTGGAGGTGCCAACTACTTATGATCTCACCATAGTAACTATTATTTCAGCGTCTAAATAAGATGGTACTTATGAGGCATTTATGACAAATTCATCTGTAGCCATAAAGTCAGCTTATGTTCCTCTTCTTAGCACATATTTTCTGCTTGATGAATATTCTTCCTTATACTATGGTGAACCCATAGCTGAAGTTAGTTTGCAATTATTTGTATACTCAGACCCCAATTATGGCTCGTCCTGTAAAATAGTGCTGTTGTGCAAGGTTGGAGGTTGCATTTTCATGCTGGCATTTGTAACTAATTGATCTGCAGTCACAAATTCATTCAGCAAGTACTACCTGTTCCTCTTAAAGCATCTTCTCTTCCTGATGAATATTCTTCCTCTCTTTTGTGAGCAAGTTTTTCAACGACTTCTTCCTTCTACTTCTCAGTTGCTTTTACCTTCTGAAGACAACCTTTCCCCTCCTTTTGTGGGGGTAAGATACTAGTTGTGAATGAATCATTCTGCCATAATTTTTGAGGCATCGGAATCTCTTCTGGTTTGTTAGTAACCACCACAGAATGAAAAAGGTGTAGTTCTTTTACTAATCTCATTCTGATGATGGTTCTTTTATTGTTTGGTTCTCTCCAACATCACAACTCTAGCATTTATAGAGACTCCTTTTTTCCCTCAAGGATTCCTATTTTTTTGACTGAAACATTCCTAATTTTTGGTTGCCCTACCTAACTTGACACCCTGGAAGTTGTTTTTATTACGATATACACATAACATAGGGAACAAAATGATGCAGACCAAGCCATCAAAAAGCCGTTATTTAGGACTCAAATTCAGCTGCTCTAATCGTTTAGGTTAATGAGCAGACCCAATACTAATTATTTGTTATACCCATATAATCCCCACGTCCTACATGTAGGACGGTTACACATTTCTTCCCTAAGTATAATACATAATATAGGAACTCAATTCTTGGCAGGGGCATAAATACCTCAAGCAAGGACCCATATAGGTTTCATCACGAAAAGAAAATAGTACTATTTTTTAATTCTTGGGGTGAACTTTCCGAAATGAAACTTTCAACAAAACGCCTTAGGGACCTTTATATGCAGTGATGTTACCATGGCAACCCTATCAATATTTATTTCTCAAAAGTTCATAAATACTATTACTAGAATCAGTTAATGTGCATGACTGGTAGACCTTCAGTTTCGAAAAAGATTTCTTGATTTTTTTTTTCTCAATATTTAAAAGTCATATTCTGTAGGAGGGTGGGTCTATAAGGGTTAAGTCATTTACACATGCACCTTGTATTATTGCCGACATTTTCATGTATGAACAAGTTCAACTCATATTAGGGAATCATATATATTTATTTGTATGCATTATCACTTTAAAGCATTTCATATTAAATCTAATACAGTAACATCCCATACTCAACAATTTCCGCCTAATTTTACCATCATAAAGTACAATTTATTTCCAAATACATTACACACGACTTATTTTCATAAATAGGTCACATTTACTCCTCTCATACATAAACTTAGATGTCACTCTGTTTGAACCTCTGGTTTCAGACCCCGTATCGTTACATCATATACGACCTCCTCTACCTTTTTAAGGTCGTATTTGAGTCCATCAAAGCGTTTCCTTAAGGCATCGTTCTTCAAATTTAGGAGGCGAAATCCAGAATCGAGTTCTCCAACAAATTTGGCAATCTTGAGTGGCTGGCTGTAATCTCCTGCAGTGACTGCATTGACTGCCAAGCGGGACTGGAATTAGATTGTGATTTGATACATTTTACAGCCAAAAATTGTCAGCTGGTTATACATCTATGGTAGGCCTACTGGTCTTTGGGAAACAATAATAGGCCGAGCTTCTGATAATATTCTTATCACTCCTGCTCTATTCCAATCTTTCGTTCAATCAATTGGAGTATCAATATTTAGGAATATATTTGGATGAAAAGAACCCTCACCCCCCTTTGAGAGAAATCATAGAACTTGCCGCCTGTAATAAAAAAAATTATTGAATGAGATTCCAGGGGAATCGGTTGATAAATTTTCAATTGCAAGCGACATGTTACATTCTATCTTTATTATATGCACTTAAATCAAGTGAAAAATCGTCAGATAACAATAAGTAGCTGACTTGGTTAAGAAGTGACAGTGCAACAAAGTGTGTTTAGGCCTAACCTCGCTCAGGGCTTCTCTAATTTAACATTAAGTTACAGGCAAGCCTGGTGTAATTTATAGATCACAAAGTACCAGTTCAGAAGCGACTTGTAGAACACCTATGAGAAAATCGTCCAGGTCCAGATGGAATCCTTCCCCGCGATTGAGTTTCACTGAAAAGAAAACAAAAGACATGAAAATATCCTGTGAAATTAAATTAATCATCAAGTTGCTTAAAAGTCCTGTCCAAAATGTGATACAGTGTGGTAGATTTTCAAAAGCATTTTATATCTTGAGTATCTTCATTCTTGTTAGTTAATAGCCAGTTTGAACAAGCCTATCTATTGACAATGCATCCCTAAAAGCTCCTAATGATGTCACTATGTCACATCCTGCATAGGTAATGAGCCTTTACGTGTGAGTTATTTCCCTAGAAATCCTACATGATATGTGCAGTATCCCCAGTGTGCAACATAGTGCAGAGACCGACGCCCAGATCTACACAGAATTTTACCCATTTTAGTTCAGGTTTTGAAATTTGACATGTAATTCTATAGTAAAAAAACACCCTTGAATCAAAAATCCTTTATTAGAGGAAACAGATATCTAGTCTTTCAACGGGATGCTTAGCCCCATAAGGATATGGTCCTCCTTTTTACCAGCATCTATATCTTAATAAAATAAGCATTTCGAGGCTTAAACTACTATCTTCTCAGAAACCGCTGGCCAGATCTCCATTATATTTCACATACACATTGCCAAAAATGGTGCCGAGCCATTCCACTATGTTTCATTAACAAATTAGGGTTGGAAAGGGGTTAGAAATGGGTTTACATTGAGCACCCCCATCCAGAGCCCCCAGCGCTGCCTGAAAACAAACCTATCAGTGCCCCTACACCAGGTTTCTGGGTCACCCAAAGCATGAGCACAGGCACATTGTTGCTTCACTACGGGACGGGAGTTGATATATTTCCACCAAAAGGAGCATCATCAGAGTTGAATCAGTTCATGAACTATTGTTTGTGATGGTTTTTGAAGTCGAGCGGGGGGAACCTCTTCCTCTCTCTCCTCCTTAAGAATTTGTAGGGCTCCTGAGGGGGGTGTCTAATTTTTCTTGTCGCTACCAAGAAACAACAATTGTCACTTGTCACTAAGACAATTCTTTTGTCGTTTGTCACTTAATTTCCGTAAAATGGCCCGTTTTTTGTCGGTAAGGACTAATAAGGTCTTTGTCGATTTGTCAGGCTAAGAAAGTGCTTTTGTCGTTTGTCACTTGATGCCCATGTCGATTGTCGATCCTAAGAATAGGCCTTGTCGATTTGTCGAATTAACCCCTCAAGAGCCCTATTTGTGTTGAAAACCTAGCAATTTATTCAGTGAAAGAGGGAACAGGATTGGGACAGGGACAGGGACAGGGACAGGGACAGGGGCAGGGACAGGGGCAGGCAACACAACAACAGCACAACACTGAACAGCAACCAAAACAAGCATCTAAACAGGGTTCCATTTGTGGTATGAAGATACTAAGTTATAGAGACAACTTGAAAGAGAAAGATAGTGGGAGAGGGAACAAGGAGAGATGAGGATGTGGGCCCCACTATCCCACTAGCAAATCCCGTGCATAGCACGGGTATTTGCTAGTTAACTCTTAATCCACTAAAACTGTTAAACTTTCTCACCCTAAAAGCTTTTAGCAGGGATAGACGACGTGGTTGGATAACCGCTATCATTTGTTCGAGTCTCTTTGAAATGAAATAATGTTAAACCTCTAAAATGGCCAATTTTCTGTAAAAAGTTTGTAAAATCATAACCGGCATGATGAGTAAGTCAACCCGTGCAACCCAAGGCGCATATTGCACCGTTTTTATAACAGCAAATCAGTGCCAAGAGTACACAAATCTGGTGACGTTGTACACAATTTGACAGCATGCATGTGTTCATCCAGAACATTGGTATGGGGGGGGGGGGGGGGGCGGGCAATGCAGGGATGAAAGTGGGACGCTGATAAAAAGTCGGAAAATGTCCCTGACAAAATATGAGTCTTAAAGTACAATGGAAAATCAATCCAGCAAAGAGCAGAGCTGAAACATGTATGAACATAATCTCAAACAATTCTACACTAAGTATCTCAAGAATAGTTTCCACACTTACCCCTGAAACTAGCTATATATATGTCGGAATTATACATGAAGAAATTAAGTTCTTTTCCTCTTAGAAGGATTATCGTTGATGTACATAATACAAGGGTGTGAGTCGCCCACTGATTTAAAAATAGATGTGGACGTGACAGAGACCCTAGCTCACTGAACAGAGTCAGAGGTCAACCAGTCCATGCCATCCAGTCAGTCTGTATCTGTCTTTACTAGACATGCATAAGGCCCAGTATTTTTCATTTCATGACGAATTGAAACAGTGTACCCAGACCATAAATTGTATTATAACAAGAGGTCATGGGCCTGTGGCCATCGATATAGCCACATGAGCGGAGCTTATTTAGAGAGAGAGAGAGAGAGAGAGAGGGGGGGAGAGAGAGGAGAGGGAGGGAGAGGGGGGGAGAGAGAGGGAGAGAGAGAGAGGGGGGGAGAGAAAGGGAGAGAGGGAGGGAGGGAGAGAGACAGACAGACAGACGAGGAGAGAGAGAGGCAAAAATAACTATTTTCCAGGGCCAGGAAAGCCATTTAAAAAAATCATTTTCCAGGGTCGGGAAAGCCATTTAGCTATAGAAACACAGTAGGCGTCCAATCACGCAGGAGGAGGAAGAAGGAGGAGGGGGATGAGGAGGAAGAAGAATGAGGGGGAGGAGGAGGAGGAGGAGAGAGAAATTCATGTGATGTGTCACAGGAAAATGAGTCAGCGGACTGAACTGTGGGCTAGAGGAGGAGAGAGAGAGAGGGAGAGAGAGAGTTTTCCTTACAGACTTTATGAAACAGACACATCCAGCCATTCAAGGGTAGGGAAAGCCATAAACGAAGTAGGGGTCCAATATTCATATCAATACAAGTTTGTCCTCCCTAACTTTATGCAACAGTCCCACTAAATCCAACCATAGGATTGGCTAAAATAATTTGAGACCAAGTATTGTATGTATGTAGTAGTACATGGAATTGGGAATTGAGCGGCGTCCAGAAGTATCAAACCGCCCATAATATGTTTTTTCCTGTGATAAATGAGGTGCTTGTGACTGACGTTTACCTTACAGATTGTTGAATGATCCCCCCCCCCCCCACCTCTCCTGCCCCGTCCCCGCACACACCACCGTGTGTGCGGGGAGCACGCTCAATGCTATAAGCCTGGCCTGGGTGCCCTTAGGGCTCCAACGGGGGTGGCGCAAATGGCGGTCGGCAGTCCCAACGCATCCCCATAGGATTAGTATAGAAAACTCGAAAATCTATTTTACAGCGTAGATCGATTATTTCTTCGGACAAAACTTGCAGAGGACATCCTATTATTGCGATTTCTGGGTAAGGATGTCGGCTATCGGTATGTTAAATAAGAAAACGACGCTGCCAGGTTGAGTTGTGGAAGGTACTGAGTCATGGCTGTGAAGGCCCGGGGCGACAGAAGGGTTCGAAATATGCCTGCTTGCGCACCGCCTTCTTAAGGCGGTTATTGGTCGCCTCTCGTCAAGTGGATTTGCCTACCCATTTTGTTCCCCCATCGACGGCCAAAATAGCGGCTCTGAGGTCGGTCTCGACGGGGATTCGAGGTCAGAATGACGGCCTTGAAAACAGCCTAAGACAAACACATTAGATAGAACGAGATTTTCGAATCTCGTTCAAAAAGTACAGATTGTTAAAAAAAAGGTCAATGCATGAAAACATAAATCGGAAATCTGCCAATAATAGGAAGACTTTCATCCCTGCAATGACAGGCGTGAGAAAAGGGCTGAGGTTGAGCGGGAGAGGAGGGTAATCTGATTAGCCCAAGCAATGATGGGTGAGCGTAGTTGTAGCATACAAATCCACCGCAGGTCTGCGACAGGCCATGCCAGGGTTGGGTAACGTAACTAGGTGAGCGCTGTTTAAACTGGTTATTATCTGAATGTGACAGTAACTTACATCCTAGCATGGTGCACACTTCCTCTCTTGTAGCCAGTCTGTTGGACTCCAAGTAGACAACTAAAGCGGATATGAAGCATAATCGCTGGGTAACAAATCTCCAATGGTCATGGTACCTGAGACAGAAATGTAAAAATTATATCTCAATCGACAATAACCATGTCAACAATACTATTACAATTGCTAGAATGTGACACATCTAACTCTAAAAATGGCCATACCTATAATATTCATCTTTTGGTATTTTCTCAGCTAACTTCTTGTATCCAGCAGACACATGCTCAAGTTGATCACGAACCTGTTTACATATCGCTGGCACTAATAAAAAATAAATAAGTCAACAATCAAAAGGAATGAATGATATTATTCTAACTTATGTAAATTAGGTCAAAACAATTTATATTTGACATATATATATTTGGTAGTCAAGGAACAGTATAATTATTATATAAACTTGGAAACTAACTGTCTTTTATGCCTTCCTGCTGGTGCACTCCCTGAAGGATAGCAAGAATTTCCCTTGCTTTCTGTTCTAATTCACGCGTTGTGGTTCGAATATCCTGATTAAAATAGAATATAATTTCCACGTACCATATAACATGTCCACTAAATAACAGAGATACGGGAACAGTAGGCCTACCGGTAAGTAATCCCTCACATTCTTGAATTTGCTTGTCATATCGCAAAAGCTTAGGGCTAGGATAAACTTTTTTTTCTAAAAAATGTTCAGATCTGATCAAATTCTTCAAAGTTGATTTGGTCAAATTGAAGGCCTATCACATAGGCTAGATAAACTATAAGTGTAACGATGAACCCAAATTGTATTTAAAAGATATCTAGGCCTAGAAGTAGATTCTACAATCAATTATAATGTATGCCGCCTTTCCAGACAAAATCTTTCACATAGTCATGACGCATTGAATACATTGTCATTGGCTATAACTTAGTATAAGTTTAACTAACTTATTAATGAAATGAAATGGTCAAGGCAATTCCAGAGAATTTCAATATAGTTTGTCCAAGAAGGATGAGATTTCCAACTTCGAATGAAGATTGTTGGAAAGGGTAACATAGTGTGGCGAATAAGAAGAAATGTAAAAAAAAAAAAAAAAAAAAAAAAAAAAAAAAGCATTGCTTGTATCCACGGCACAGTCAATGACAAGCCCTACTCCGGCCTGAGCCGAGGTTGAGCAGTGAGCCGGGGAGCACGGCCTGGGCGATAATGAGGGACCGCTTAATTCAGAAGAATATAATGAGTGAATATTACCTCCCTGGTATCTTGCTCTCGGTCCATATACTGCTGAAAATCACTGAATATCTCTGTCATAGAAGACATGTTTATTTATGGTGAAAATCTTCAAATATCAGACAACGGTCAGGACTGCTTGAATGCTCCTGCTTGAATGCGCGAATACATTCAGCGATCAGCAAATTGGTAAAACACAAAATTAAATATGAAATTAAAGCAATTTTCACCCACTACTATATTATTTTTACAACATTTGATTTTCATTGTTTTATTAAAACCTTTCTCCATTTCATCTTTCTATCCTATATTATAGTAGGCCCTTTATTCTGGAGCGTGCACCTGCAAGGCCCCTTACACTAAATACAAATGTGTAAATAAAGAGTAAATAGCCACATTCATATGCACTCTGTTCCGCTTCGTATCTTCGGAGAATACATTTCTGGAGAATGTTTGGACGATATAATCAAGGAAAAACGCGTGGCAAAAGTTCGGGGGCAAATGTAAGTTAGCGTACCGTACCGTAGATCAATATATAAGCACTATGGTAGCCTAGGCCTATAACTATAAGTATAACCACATGCCATGGTATTGGTTTCCATGGTAATTACTATGCTCCATACTATGGGGCGCCAATTGTATATCTACAAATTTCGTTCATTACTATACTATAGTGGTGCGCGCCAAGTTAGGGACTTTGCTTATTACCCACTTTTTAAAAAAGAATCCTTGAAAATTAAAATGTTCTTTGTTCATGACATAAGACTTAAGATAGATACTAGAAGTCAGAATCTTGTCTAAGTTCCAAGTGATTATGATTTTTATATCATTAAATTCTAATTGAGAACCTTAAAATGGAATATTTTCCTCCAAATGATCATATTTTAATTGTGCCATAGGCATTTTCTTGGTATTTCTTCAAGAATAAGAGACCATTATGGCTGCATATATGTAAACTGTAGGGCCTAATTAAAAGTGTAGCCTATGGTTAAATTGGGCCTAACTTTACCCTAAAATATGTAGGCCTACTCCAGTTTACAGAAATGAAAACTATTTTGTGATACAAAAATTATAGTTGGTGACATAAGACAGCAAAGGCTTGTGCCCTTAAGTGAGCCAGTGAAAAATGGTGTTTGAATGAAAAATATGGGCCTCTGTGTGATTCTAAAAAGTCTCATGTTAATCCTTACAATCCCAGATTTCGCCTAAACGGCCATTTTTCAGTGAAAATTGGTCAAATTTGGGACATTTCGGCTTTCAATTCTTCACTCTGCCATTTCCACCATTATGATAGTACAAAGTGGACGTATCTGCCAAAAATTGGCAAATTTAATTTTGCATGTGCAACATTGTCCCCAATGCGGCAGAACCATTTCCCTAAGAGAAATTGCCATGGAAACAGTTGAAAGTCAGGATTTTCATGACATTTCAGATGCGGTTACCATGGAAACAGCTGTTATTATGAAAAAGAATTTTTGCAATTGTGCATGTGACATTTTCAAATACAGATAGCCCTGAATCTTTTCTTTTATTTGACATATCATATATTATTGTATCATAAAAACTCATAAAGTTATCATGGATCATATAAAATAAGTCAAGGCAACTTTAAGTTTTAGTCCCTAACTTGACGCGCACCACTTTTTTAATAACCATTTTCGTCAATGAAATGGTCATTTAATAACAAAATTGTAATTTACAAATTAATTTTGTCAACAAAATAATTATTTTGTTCATATGGTAGGCCTAGGCCTAATTAGCCTAACTACTTCGTTTTTTAAAAAAAAAAATTAAGCCTACTATTTTTTTGTAGTAAGCCCAAGGTTAAAACACATCGGAAAGTATAACACATACAAAAATATGGTATTTCTACAGGTTTAAAGGTATAGGGGTGCGTCCGAAAATACAACCCTATGCGTCTCCTTGTTGAACTAGACGTTTCGGTGCTATAGTGGCTTCCCTTAGGGAATCCTGATTCTCCCCATTGGCAAAAGGGCGCGCCACCAACAACTCGGAGGCTGCGAATAGTGTCTAGAAAACTTGCCTCGCTCACCCGATATCCTATGTTTTCTTCATCCAGGTCAAAAACCAATGCCAGATTTGACTTCCTCAACATTTTTAAGAAGCAAAACGTCGGGGTTCATAGTGTCTATATTGTACTCGTAATGCACATACCCGGTTTCCCCAACGCATGTCTACTGTTTTCCAAGGCTTCCCTCAGTCATGACAGCATCTGACCAGGCTCGATCTGTCTGCACCATGCGCATCTGATTCACGCATCAACACAGACTAGCGCAGCGTGCCATGTAGTTAGTCTACATGGCACCAGGGATGGTGGTGGGGTGGGTGGTGGTTGTTTATGATTTGGGGAAGGGAACCTACAAAAACAATCCATATTTATGAAAGTAAATAGCCCAAGACTTCCCTTCATTCCCATCAAATTGTGAAGATAGTCCTAATCTGGTGCCACACACCCCCCTGGTCATACTAGTGGCCATGCTGGTCACTCCCATATGAATCTATTACTATTAGCGGTGGTCCCCCTAGAGTCTATTGTCTAAATCAAAATTCATTTCAATCATTTTCACATAGGTTCTCTTATTGCCATGATAAATAACATTTTTCACTGTGGGAAGTATAATCACAGTCATATTTATGCAAAAACCCCTTTGGCTGAAATGAATGCCATCAGCCAGACCAGCCACGAAATGTGGACTACATGATCAACTTTAGAGGTCTCCAACTTTTTTTGATCGGGGTAAGATATGATTTTTTTTTGCTAATTTGTGGGATATGACCTCAAATAAAAGTGTAGCAAATCTAAACTAATTTGGACTGACTGGACATTTTTTTATTATTCCATAAAACGTGAAAAGATAACATACTTTGTCATAGACTCCCATAGTAAACCACCGTTTTTTTCAAGTGACTCTATACAAAAAACCAACAGGGTAACATAATTTTTTTTCATTTGTTTGTTTCTTCTGTAGAAAGGAACAATCCCTGAAAGTTTTATGGCAATTGGACAGGGCGTTTTTTTTCATTGAACTGTCCTGTATACCTTTAATTACATAGGCTATAGAAGCTAGGCCTACCATACTCTGGGAGTAGGCCTATTATAGTCTCCAGAGGAAAATTATAAGCAAGGGAGATCACCCCTATACCTACATATATGTACTGCTATAAGGGGGTTTTTCGGTAGCTGCAAGGTCATCAGGGTCTTGTACTGAGACATATGGTCTTGTATCAGGAAGATCCAGGATCAAGTGGCACGGTTGCATCCAGAAGTACGTTGGCCCCCTCCTGGGTCTGTGGAATTCCATCAACAGAATGGTGCAATTAGAAAAAAAGGGACAATTTGTTCATTACATAATGTATAATGCATGAAATATTTTTGTTGGAACGAAATTGTTATTTCATACTGTCTCAAAGAAAATTGTAAATATCCAAGAGGTAGGCCCATAGCTATATGTGCCTTTAGGAAAATTTCCTTATCAATTTTAGACATTATGACGATTTACTGATCAAATGTGTGTAAGCAGTCAAGCACTATGCCACACAGGGCCACTCCTCAGTGGCCCTTTACTTAGGCCTAAGAAGCAGTAAAGCAGGTTTATGGTGTGCATGGGGATGATCATTTATAAATACATGCCACAGGGTTTACAGTACCGGTACTGTATATCATTGTATGTATGATTGAAGTTGATGGCCTTATGCATAAGATGTACAATGAGGTAGATAGATTGGAGGGAATAGCAAACCAGTGAATCATATCACTATCTATAAAGTAAATAATAAGTATACAATCATGTTTTCATTCCACAAATTTAGTTCCTATTTGACAAAGTCTATACCAGGTACAACTTGTTATACCATACCAGTATATGATTCTGTGTGTATGTGTTTTCTACCCCTTTTATGAATTGTATTTTGAATATGCCGAATGGCTTTTTTGTTTTAATGAATTTGTCTCTTGTCCTATATTACTTTAAAGTAATTTGCTGGGCAAGGTAAATGAGAATATATTTCATCGTCATTACAATGTGTATAAGTATTATAAATAAATTACAAGATAGGGGTGGAAGAAGTTGAAAAAGTAGTTTTTCTAGTGGGGCAAAGAATGTCATGTGGCTTGTACTCTTTACCCATGTAGACTTTACCAGGGCGGTTTGTTTTACAGGTTCCAAGTGCTGCTCTTACTGCAGTCGCATTCCAGGACCAGTTATTAAGGAACTTATCACTGTCCGATCCCACACTGAAAAAGTTCAGGCCATTGAATAATCCAACTCCATCATGGAAGAAAAATGCAAAATCCACCATAGACACTGGATTAGGTATCTATAGGGCTTTTAAACAGTTTTCTCTCAATTTTGTGCAAGGTCCTATTGTATTGTATCATAATTTTAATCATTTGAACTAACTCCAAGGAAATTGCTTTGTTCAAGGTAAAAGAACAACAACAAAGAAACAAAAATCAACAGAAGTAGAATTTGTGCTTGATCGGAAACCACCACCACCAACTCTAGGTACTGTTTTTTTCTCTGGGACTCCTAAATTGTTGAGACAAGCAGACTACAGGAAATTGAGAAATATATTGTTTGTTCTGTCCTAAATTCATGTTCATTTTTTATGTGTGCGAGGTATATACTGGAAATAGCTGGGTTATCTGCTAGTGTTATGTAGTACTATTGTATATTGAAAGAAAGAAAGAAGTGTGTGTTCAGATAGAGTGATACATGTGTAGACTGTCTTTATTGATGCTTAGTGATACTATGTATTTAAAGGCGTTGCCTTGGTGACCAGTTTTGAAATATGACATTAATGTTTAATTAATAATAAATGATAACTAATAATATTATGATTAGCTTACGTAGTGTTACATAACAACAGATGTATCTAAGAGTGAAAACTGCTAACCGTTTTCTTCAGAAATGACAATACTATCCCATATGGGAGATTGATATGGACAGTAGTACTCATATGGCCCTTTCTCTCTATTCCTGGTATGGGAAATTATTTACATTCAGTTCTATAGTTAAATTCATATAATTGAACGATTTTGTGACAAGTCAAGATAATTAAAGTACTTCTATCATTCATTTTTTCCTTTAGCCCAAAAGTTGGGACTCATCGATGCAGCAACAGGCCATCTTACAGAAGATGACTGGAAACATGTGAAAGAAAACTCAAATAAACGAGATGACTCCAAACTTCCATGTGTCATATGTAAAGAAGACTTTGGGACTGATCAACAAGTACGAAAATGGATTTAGATGTTTACGTCCAAGTTTTAGAAAAAATATAATAAATAATATTATAAAGCTATACTATCTAACTCAATGTGATTGGTCGGATTTCTATTGGTACCAGTAATGTTGATTAAATTGTATATCATAAAACGTTGATAAAAATAACTTAGGTTGATGATAATATCACAAGGCACATTTGGATTTTAAAATTTATTTTTTATCTTGCAAATCCTATCAAAGACCAAATACATAATTTCCATACAGATATATCAATTTTTCCAACTGATGCTTTGATCTATACATGATTTATCTTTCATAGATACTCCTGTCCTGTTCGCATGTATTTCATCGGGTTAGTATACATGAAGAAAACTCATACTTTTGTGAAATTTATATTGCACCATTTTACTTCACTTTTAAAGAAAGTTTATTCTGCAATCGTTGATAAGAAACTTTTTACAGGCATGTCTTGAAGCATTTGAACGATTCACTGGTAAGAAATCTTGTCCACTATGTCGGAAGGAACAATATCAGAAACGTGTCATATATGAAGGTGCAAGACATCATCGTCAAGCATCTGCCATAAAGTATGTGTTAAAGATGGAGACCATGAGTGATCAAGTTCATAAAAGATATTTGTAAAAGTTATACCAGGGTTGTACATCTACATAATACCAACTCTGCCAAAATGAGTCTTATGTAAGGGGGACATAAGACCTGTTTTTGCAGAGCGGGTCACAATATATAAATACCTCCCTTAATATAATATTTGAAGATGAACCCCTCTATAACTTCTTGACTGATTACTGATTACTTCTTACCTGATTACTTATCTTTCCTGATTATGAACATATGTGTAGTGGCTTGTGTAGCTCAGTTGGTAAAGCATTCACAGAGAGAGCGAAAAGTCCCCAGTTTGATTGCCAGTCTAGGTGAAGCTGTTTTTCAGTGGGTTCACTATAGTTGTTGCTGTGACCAGTCACTCAAGGGAAGGGCACAAGGGAATTTTGTGCATTGAAAGAAGGGGGTAGTGTAGTGATCTCAGTGATAGGACCTGGTGGTGACACTTTGATCTTCAGTAGCTTGGATAGCTCAGTTTGTAGAGCATTCCTTCAGAAAGCAAATAGTCCTGGGTTTGGTTCCCGGTCTAGGTAAAGCTGTTTTATAATGGTAATGTTAGTTCATTACCAAGTTTTCATACCAACTCTTGCCACTTTAATACAGGATTCAAGCTACTTGGAGAGGCTATGTTGTGAGAAAATGGTATAAACACCTTCGGGAAACTGTACCTCCTAAGGACCCTATTCTGCGGAAGAAATTCTATGAAAGCAAAGTAGGTTTCATTTGAGCATATTAGGATGATCCGAATTCAATTTATCTGCATAGCTTAAGCCTTCTAAATTGTATCCTGTATGTTTATCTTTCAATCATCTAAAGAGACCTCTGGTTATATTAAAGCTCCATTCTCAGTTAACATGTATGGAAACTACAGATTTAGTACTTATTGTTCATTTCTATTCCTAGACATTTATTTTGACAATTATTTTACCAAAATTTTGGACAATTTTATTCTGTTGTTTTTGATGTATACAGGACTTCGTAAAAGTCCACATCTATATTTCAGTCGCTTGCACAAATTCTGCATTTAAGTGGGTTCACTTATCCCTCACCAGTGCTTGTTTTCTTTTGGCAATTCTTCTATAAACATAGAACAGCAGCAACATATTGATAACCTTAGTCCTATAGGTCAAACAATTGCCATTGGCTTTTCAGTTCGAATCTATAACCGATCGAATGGTGAGGTCTTATGACACAGATGTGAATGCCTTTCTCAGAGATATAGACCAGAGTCTTGAAAACAGCCGTCAGGTTTTCCAGCACTTTGATGAAGCCATTCGAAATATCCCAGATGAAGAATGGTCACAGATTCAACTCAAAGCAAGTTTTACTTTTTTCTAATTCTTTGTGGATGAATCAGCTTCCCATATAACCAAATATAATTATTCTTTTGACAATGTATGATGATAATATGATTCACAATTAAAAGATGTATGTAGCTTTAAAGTTTAATATCAGTGCATATTTATCTGAAAGATTTGATAATTTATTTATATATTTATTTACTTGATCCATTCCTATAGTGTTTAGACCGTGGGGACTCTGACTGTGCCATATGCTTGAATGCCCTCTGTAAAAACAGTGGCATGACATCCCGAAAAGAGAAACAGAGCAAAGATGGTTCTGAAACTCAGAAGTCTGCCCAAAGAAGAACACCTCAGGCCACAACTGGGGACAATTCAAATAAGGTCAACAAGGAAAAGGGAATCAGGAGGACCATACTCTTATCCTGTTCACACGTTTTCCATCAAACATGTTTTGAAGCTCTTGAAGAATTTGCCGTTGGAGAAAGGAAATTTGTGTGTCCAGTTTGTAGGTCTAGTTATCAAAAGAAGTTACTGTAAATAAGATGATTCTGGAACACAGCCAATGTTTTCTGGCTTTATGTATATCTTCAAGTTGAAGGATGCCTATATTTTCTCATAATTAAGAGATAAGGATATATGATATCTTGTCTACTAATACAAATATGTTTATGTCATGTATCATTAAATTATTTATACTTTTACAGTGTATCTGTATCTATATAGACACATGCTAGTAGTTAGCAGCCAAAAACTCATGTTTGCCATTTTTTAAGAATGTTTATTTATAATGAATAAATTTAACCTAACATATTAATCTTTTTGAATGTTTAGAAATAAAAGGTTAATTTATTTAGAAAATTGTACATTATTTTATGCGTTATTTCTTCAAGTGACGGGAAAACATTTTGCCCACCTCATAAACAGTTGTGCTCTACATTTAGAGTCTCATATTTGCAAGCACTTATCATTCATTTTAAGAGGCATAAATGGAAATTAAAGGTAAAGTGATAAATTTCCTGGAGTTAGTAACAATGCATGCGTGAACACTGGGAAAATGTCATCCTCTTGGAAGGGCTCTACATTTCAAAATGCATTCTCAGTTGTGAAAATAACTAAAATAAAATAACTATATCCTTAAAACAAATTAACACACTTAATTCCTGTCATCAGGAAATACCAATCAAATGAAGCAGGGTTGCAAGTTCTAAAAAAACTGAATCCAGACCATTATGTCAATGGAATTTGTTATGAACTGAACATCACAATTAACCGTTTTCTTCTGAAAGGTTCATTTTGTTGGCAGAATCTTATGTTACAGGATGAATGAAATAACTATTTCATTGACAAAATTGATTTGTAAATGAACAAAATTATAATTTTGTCCTTAAATAACGATTGTTTGACGAAAATGGTTAGTAATAAACAAAATGGTGAGGTTGACACTTGGCACCCCATAGGTGACAGGGTATGGCAGACTCATGACTCAAGGGGCAGGGTGCTGGGGAATATGGATAAGGAGTTAACTGGGCAATTGTTGACAGTGACCGACAATTAGCAATAGAGCTACTGAGGCCCCCAGACTCGGGCAATAGGTGGGACATTCCCATGAATACAATAATTACAATTATAATATAACCTTCAATGAAGAGCACGATAACACTAGGGTAAGCCTATACACCAAGATCATCTGCATACTTGGAACAACTGGTGTCTTCACTTCTTGGCTGGTTGTTTGTCATTAGGTAGAAGACAATCAATAAGATTAGTAAAATGACAGTGAATAAGTAGATCAAGATCTAATAATTGATTGTGGTCGAATAAATAAGGGGTTCCACTACAAACGGATAGAGATATATTGGCATAAGCACTTATTTTGAAGTCTTTTCATTCTGTCAACCATAAACTTTTATTTTAGAAATCAAACCTCTATGAAATGATGGATAATGATATAATGATGGAAGGTTGCGTCGCATTACGTAATAGTAAAAATATAAAATCCACACATCACGTTATGTCAGGTTACAGTATAAAAAGGCGTGTTAGAAATGAGGTTTTGTTAAAGCAGAAAGAAGGATCTGGGCACCCGTTGTCAGGACGTCGCGGTAGGCGCGCGCGCTCGCCTAAGTTTAGAGGATGACCCAAATTCTCGCGCGGTGAAAAGTATTATGGCTGCCGAGGTGAGAGCAGTTGGTGCCTCGAACCTAGGAGCGTTGCTTTCAGCTTTAATGACCGCGCGACGCCTTCTGCCTCTACTATACATACGGATAAAGATGTTTAGTGTTTTGAAAGAATTTTGTAGTAATGTAAAGCGGAGAAAGTAACTTTCTGCCGACCTAATAATCACAGGTTTGGCACCCTGCAAAGAACTATGCAAATTATATTACAATAAAATGCATGTTATTATAAAGATCAGACTAATAATTACTCAGAAATAAGAATAGATAGCTTCAAGGTACTGTTTGGGTGAATGCGACCCAAAAGAAGCTATCTAAGAAAGATAAGAATTAGTGGTCAACCATTTAAAGGGGATAAATCTCTGAACAGTGTACAAATGAAGGCGACCGTATAGAGAGACTATAAGATATACCAGGGCCCGCGCACATAAAAAAAACTAGTCTTTAGACAATGTCTAGGCGAAAATCTTCAATAAAATCCCCGGCTTCAAGGACAATCTTGAAATCTGATTTTGTTTTTGTCTCTGGTCTCTGAAAATTAGACAATGTAGTTGTCTTTAAAATTGTTGTCCTTATTTGCGGTAGTTTTCTGGCAGCTGGCGGTAGTTTTTTGCATAGAGATACAAGCTATTTTGTAAGATTTGCAGCAGGTGCACAGATAATGGAGAGACAATCAAAACGAGACAATTTTAACTAGTTCTAGACAATATATCGTGTTCATAAAGCAGTTTGTCTATTGTCTCTGGGACAATTTTGCAGTCTCTGTGACAATTAGGAGGCCGAAAGACCAAAAACTAAGGACAGCTCCAATAGCTGTCCTTAGGTGGTTTTGTCTTGAAATGTTGGAGTTTTGTCACTAAATTCACAATTTGGAGACAATTTGGAGACAATTTTGGTTGTTTTACATTGAATGCAGTTCATCTATTGTCTCTGGGACAATTCTATTGTCTCTGGGACAATTCTATTGTCTCTGGGACAATTTTGAGGCCGAAAGAAAAAAGAATTAAGGACAACTCAGATAGCTGTCCTTATAGGTGGTTTTGTCTCGAAATGTTGAAGTTTTGTCACTAAATTCACAATTTGGAGACAATTTTGGTTGCTTTACATTTCAGGCTTACTCGACCGCCAAACCATGCCAAAAACTACTGCCAGCCACAAAAAACTACCACATATTAGGACAAAAACTGAAGAGGCAATATATTGTCTAGTTTTCAGAGACAAGGACAAAATCAGGCTTCAAGGACAAGGACAATCTGACTTTATGTGCACACCTTTCGAGGTTGTCCTTGAAGCCAGGGATTGTATTGAAGATTTTTGCCTAGACATTGTCTAAAGTCTGGAAAGTTTCAAAAAACCTTTATTCATCACTGATTACTTACTTGATTGCCCAGGTTAAATTCAAATCTAAGGCAAAATTGTCTCCAAATTATAAATTAAGAGACAAAGCTTCAACATTTCGAGACAAAACTGCCTGAAAATGGCTATATGGACACATTTTTTTATGAGCGCGGCTTTGTCTAGATTTGCGAAAAATTGTCTCGTTTTAATTGTCTCTTCTTTATGTGCGCGCCTGCAGGTGCACCAGTAGCAGCTACACCAGTAGCAGCAGTAGAAGAAGAGTAGGTCCGTCCCTCAGACGTGTAGACTTAGATATTGCGATTATATGTGTTGAATTATCTCGATCTTCAGTTAGCCTCATAAGGTATAGAACGTTCTTGGAGTTATAATGGAATAAAATATGCTTTAAACGTGCCTCTGTTATGAAGTTGAAGAGTCTATTGATGGTGCGAAATATCGATCGTGCCCGGTGGAAAATTCACCACTCCGTTGGTGAAGGGGCTGGAGAACAGAAGCAAGAAAAGAAAATGAGGAGTTTTCTTCGTTATCTATTCTCCTCCTCATACGAATATAGGGTCATTACAGATGTCCATCACACGACAGAGAAACCACAGAGAAACCACATACCCTACATGATTATGTTGAATTTATTTCCATCACTTAAGAAGACAACATTTTCCTTCAAGTTTATGTGTCTTGAATTTCATTACAATATGGTCTTCCAACCAAGAAGGATAATTAGCTGCTAGAATAATTAAGTTTAATATTTCTATTTGGAATTATAATTATGAAGGAAGTCTGAATAATTAAGCTAGTTTTGCCCCCAAAAGGATCAATTATAGTTCTAAAATAAATAAATCTCCAGATGCTCCCGCCTCCTTTAGACCCATTTGTCGTCCAGGTAGTGGAAATTGCCACAGATCTATTATATATAAGTTTCTTTATTTCCAATATACAACAGTTACAGCAAATGGATAAAGGATGTTTTTGATAAATACAATGAAAATATTTATGTATACATTTTATATGTACGATATGCAAATCAATTAGCATAACACATATATAGTGTTATACTAATTGATTTGCGTTGATAAAATTCATTTTCCTAATTGATTGTTTAAATTATAAGTTGTGGTGGCACGAAATAATACCTTGTCAATTACCACTAGACATTAAAATATAATCTTATAGATTTAGTACACTGATATCAAAATCAAGGTAAGTTCTATTGAGCGGTGTGTTCTCATATAATATCTACCACACTACTATATATCACTCACAAAAACCATTTACACATTGTTGATCAGGTGTGCAGCATGTTCTATATCCTCCTTCGTACTCACAACAGGCATGTCCAGGTGGACATGGTGAATCTTTACATGTTAGAGGTCGGGGTTGAGGTATTGGAGGATCGTAATTGCACCTCTCTCCTTGGCATTTTGTGCCAGGTTTAATCAATGAAACCAGCAGATCAAGTGCATTTGCCTGCTGCATTGGTGCGGAATAGTTATATGGTCCATACCATCTGGAATCAAAAACGGGTGTGGTTGGTGGAAAATATGGCGTGCCATCTGTAAAGACCATTTTACATTGGCTTGCATTATGAACACATCTGTCATTTTTAAGCATGGAATTTCCATTAAATTCCAGCCATTTTCTGTACCTTAAAGCTGTTGTGTTTTCTGACATATCCATCACATAGCGAAGGTGTCTCACGAATATACCTTTAAAGACTAAATCGTCATTACCACAACTATTGTCCAGATCGCAAGGTTCAAAAAAGACTCCATTTTTGGATCTGTAGAACATTGTTGCATTTAGAATTCTGTGAGCTAAGCTGGCAAGAGCAGACTTGTTCAAGACATCAGCTGTATGCATCAAGCCGTTGGCAAGGACCCCTGGTGTGTAGGTGTGATTGAAATCATTGTTCCTAAAGCAAGTAGTCCGGTTTATGCCGTCTGCTACGAGATAGGTTCTTCCATCTATAATGCTATTTTTCTCAATGAAATTCCAAATTTTTCCTATAGTGGCTCGGAGAGTGCCGTTGTTGCTCCCTGTAGCTTTATAAAGTTTAGCACCAAGGAGTAGCATCTGAGTGTTAGTTATTGAAACTTTAGATTTGAAAGTTTCATCAAACCACATTCCTCCTTCACAGGCTCCTGAACTATCCCAGCCCTGAAAAGACCAATAGTCATAATTAAACTTTGCGTTTGAAAATTGCGTTCACCATTTAACATAATAGGCTAGGTCCTATATCCAATGGGAAATGTGTGTTACCGTACTGTAAAATGTATGTCATATCATGTATAACGGAATTAACAAGAAGTATATGGTCGTTTCCAGAGATTTTAACTGCGATTTTTATGTTTTCTGCAAGAATATTGTCAATTTTGGTCGTATAATTCCTCATGATATGCCCCATAATGTTAGATACTATTTTCATTTGTTTAACATAAAACAAGTTTACCAATAATTTGTTATTGAACTTCCGGATTTCCGGAATCGACCATATAGATCTATATATGTTAAATATAATATTATATATAATATATTCATCCGTTTAATTTGGAAAGGCAATTTCCATATAAAAGCTTAGGCTACATACGGTCACCCAATTCCAATCATAAATGTTGTGAGCTCGCTGAAGGAAATCTTGGTCTCCAAGAACTTCGTATATCCGCAAGTAACTTAGCCCGTACCTTCAAGCAAACTTTAACACTTAAAGGTAAATTGAGACACAGCTCGCTGTTTGTTCATTTATACTGGGCAATCAAATAACCTATTCTACACAACTTCGTTAAAGTATAGGGGTGTCTAGAAGAGCATGTGGCACGAGTGGGCTGCATGAGGGTTTTTTTAAAGCCATGAATGAATAAATGCATGTATTCTATATGTAGGTAACTGGCCATTGATAGTATTAAGAATAAGCCTAAAAATGTCGTGCCCATAGGCGCACTAGAAACGGAGTTTTGGTGATGTGAATGTGACTCTACTTAGTGTGGAGTCGGCGGGGTACATGCATAACCCCGTCAACGTGCAGACAAGTTATTACTTCTTTCCTGCAAGACGTAATAAGCAACAACTTATTTTTTATCCTTTTTGTCAGTTTACCGTTACTGTTAGATTTTCCTGATAGCTGTACATCCTTTATCAGTTAGATATAAGCTAATTATGATGGTTTTTTTAATTTCTTATTTTTAACATCACGTTTCCTGGGTGGAAACACCAGGGGATCTCACTAATTTGATATCCAATAGTCAGTGTGTGGATCGATAATGTAAGGAGGTGAAGACCTGTAGGTAGACGGTTAATTCCTAATGCATATAATTATACTGTGTCAAGAAATTATATCAGTACTAATGTAGAAGTATTGAATTATAAATTGTTTGTGAAATAACCAGACTGTTGCAGTCAGTTGAATAACAACACAAAGGGGGGCGCTAGTGTTATAATCAACCTCAAGGATATTCAATTTAATGTAATTAGCAATGGCTTATATATTGGCCATTCAACCATTTGAAGAGTTTAGATATATTTAATTTCAAATTTACCAGGCCATGTCGTCAAATGATGGATATGGATAATAGGCCTCGAGAAGAGCGTACATCTCCCTTAAAGAAGATCTTAATGTTGTTTCATAACGACGATGACTGCCGTAGGCCATAAAATTTGCGAAGGTCTCCAGTACACAACCGTTTTGCCAAAATCCATCGAAACCATTCCAAACCTGGAAAACGGAACTTTCGGTGATTTACATAATATGCACCGGGAAGTGTCATGTATAATTATGATCAATGATTGCTTTATAATATAGGAACTGCTTATTTCCGACGATTTCTCATATCAATAATGGACAAGTAAATGCCTCGCCCCTGGAGTTGGATTCAATATAGACAGTAGGTTTATGATTAAGTATGTATACTCCCAAGGGGAGGTCTCATTTCTTTTTATGAAATGTTCATTGAATTCACTAAGATTCCTTAATTCCACTAACTGCAAATATATTGCATATCAAAAAATAAATATGCGTAACGACCTGGTAACTGAAAAGTCCTGCGATGGGAGATGGGAACCAGTTAGTCTGCAGCGCTACCTGTGCTCTGCAGGCCCAGCTGGCGAAGGTATCAGAGGCAAACATGCTGGCTGTGCAGTTACCATCCTGTGCATCCACTGGATGCCATAACAATACTTTACTCCCTTCACCTCCTGTGCTCAATGCTCCATAGGAAGTAGTTAGACATTTGCAAAGCATCAACATAAACAATATATGTCCAATTCCCATGTTTTCAGGTGTATAGCGATGCACATATAGTCACTCTATATTGGAAGTTATAAAACATATAGCATAACCGAGGAGGTATCTTATCATAGTAGTACTGTATTCTGCAACACTAGACGGAAACCACATGACCTGGTTCGAAAGTGCACGAGATATAAGAACTGATATAGAGAACACCAACATAATCAATATATATCGACTTTTTGTCTACAATCGACAGTCATCAAATTCATCAGAGACTCAATCAGTCAGACTTCAACAATATTTTTCCCATGGCCATTGCAGAATCACTATTAGAATAACAATGGATTCATTTCTCCAACATAAACGGATTACACTGTATATGCATGGTTGTTACTAAAATATCATGAGTGATATTATGATAAAATAAAAAGTGTAATATTAGCCCGACGAACAACTGGCTTTGTGTAGTCACAATTATGGACTGATCGGTTGTTGGGAATAACGTTATTTTGAACACTATACCTTTGACAAATAAGGCACGATACTTAAATTGGGATCGAATTTTTACCAAAGGGAATATTATTGATTTACACGAATGAATGCGATGACGTTAACACGAGCAGGGGGCGGGGTTGATATGAAAGTCAGATATTGCTCATAATCTTTCTCTATCAATAAACGAAACAATAGATAGAAAGAATGGAAGGAGGAGCCAGTAATTGAGTATGTATTGGACGAGACTGCGCAACATTCAAGTCCAATACATATTCAATTATTAGTACCGAGTTCCATTCACTATTTGTTATATGCCCCTAGCATAGAAGAATATTGAAATATAAACCTTTGTTAATGGTTTTGAATCGTCATAAAGTATATAAAAGCTACGGTAACCATATTTTGATTGCACCCCATTTATTCCACCTAACAAGGGGAATGCGCATATCTATAGATAAATACGTAAATACCATCATGCATCGAAGTGTAGAGATTATTCGTGATGCAATAGAAATAAACCCTGTATACAATTCTTAAGCAACGCTTTTTATTACTGGGGTCAGCTACAATGCAAGTACAATGCAAGAGTTTTACACGTAGGCCTATTGGTAGGTGTCCATTGGTCCATTGTATTGGTCGACTTTAAGTACACCTGAGAAGCGCAACATTGCGTTGACAGGTATTACCTTTCCCTTTTCTCTGCAGATAACTGACTGTACATGTATGATGAAAAGAGAAATAAAAATACTTATATTCTAAAGTCCATTCAGATAGACAGGCAGGCAGATATTTCCGTCCAATAGGTATTCAAGGCTATTAAATCCAGCCTCCACCTGATTTCTTGTTGAATTTGAACCCGGTCAAACGTCCATTTGATCGATCGATACTCTGTGTGTGGCATATCAGCGATGGATTTGTCACCAAAAAAACAACGTTTTGTTAATAGTTATGTGGTTTTCTATCTATCTATCAGTTTATTCTATCTATCTATACTCGCCACCGTATAAGCAAGCAAATAACACGGCGAATGCAATTTTAGTCATTCCGCATGAGATATCGACACAATTGTTGATATACACTTTACCATAATATGCGCATTTCACTTGAGAGGTGCGCTACTGGGGGTGCGATAAAAATATTTGTATCCTACATGCGCGATAAAACATAGTGGGATTTTAGGATTCTAGGACACCGTACACTTTTTCGTATATATTAAGAAACCTGCACTTGTCGTCATACATATAAAGTCATGTACTACATCCTGATCCTATACTTCAGTGGATAATAAATGGTGCAAGCATGGGAGGATCACATTCAGTGTTTCTTATTTCTGACCTCTCGTCATGACGAGGTGCCTTATGGGCGAAGTTCCCATTTTAACCTTCCAGTCAATAAGGCTCTAGGTCAGGATAACAATTACAACCATTGTCATCGCGTGAGTTTCTGAACTCGCCCCGTTAGGCTTTTATGCATTTATTTGATTATATTCATGATTGACAGTACTTTCATTGTTTCCTCCGTGTATTACGCATAGGGGTTTGTTTTGACGTTAAAGACTCAAATAATGTTTTTAAGACATAGCTGCATGGCCATGTTAATATATTTGTTCCTACACTGATCCGTCATGAACTGACATCCATGACTAAGCTAATTAACTTCACCGGCTGTTAGCATGAAGGCTATGAATGAAATGATGTCACAATGATTATAATGAAGCCAATGATTATTTTTTAGTTAAGCTAAGAGTTATGTTATTGGCTGACGAATCTCCAGAATTGGATAAATGCCTTGTTCTTAGTCACATTCATATAAGGATATACCGTGCGAACCATTGGTTTTATAGTTTAAACTTACGCGAAATTCTTTCCCGGTAGATTTTATTCATTTTTCTAAAGACAAACAAACCCGGAAGCTCCTGATACACGTGCAAGTTCGACTGTATGTTTAGGGCTATTAATTAGTTATAATATTATGTTATTATTGTTGCGTTTGTTCTGTAGGTGAAGAAAGGGTGGCGAGATCCTCCTTACATGGTTCACTGGTCTATTGATTTGGTTTGATTTGTTTGGGTGTGTGCAGCGCTTGGGAAATGCTGTGTTTCGGTTCTGCATAAGTGCAGTTTCAATTCTAGAAGGATACACACAAATGAATAGTTATTCTATGTTTCAAAATTATGGAGACAACTTCGCCAGGATTTCTTCTGCACACACTCACAAAATACATTTATTCATTTCTCTGACACTCTTGTGGGCTATCTCAAATACGAAATTGCAGTTTGCACTTCCTTTCGCAAAAAAACCCGAGGATCACGGAAATTTGTGCATTTTGATACATGTACGTTTTATGTTACTTTTGTTTTCCCTGTTTTTTTTAAAGAAATCATATCCATTTTGTTTTGACAGTCAGCATTGTTCAAATATAGCTGTAATTAGAAAGTAATAAACAAGTTAATGTGAACAAAATGCATAAAATGACAAGGACGGAGGCAGTAAATCTCGCACATTATAATATAGAGTATGTACACACACACACACTGTAATATAACCTTCTTCACAAGTTATAGTTGCTGAGAGTTGGCAGCATGCCAAGATCAGCCCAGCAATGGACCTCAGGTAGCAGGAGTATTAAACTAGAGATACATGCAATTATAATAGCATTTTTTCCCAAATAAACGAAATAAAGCCAATTGATCAAGTTCTTTTCGAAAAACTTATCAAAGCGTTTTGCGGAGCGAAATATCAATATGATCAATACAAAGTGGGTCTCCATCTAGAGAAGTCCGCCGGATCCAAGGCTGGCCTTCGGGTGAGGAAACTATAAAACATTGCCATGGGCCATATTTTATGGATACCACGAAGAAGCCCGGGGCGGACCCAGGCGACACAATTAGGCCTTGCGGGACAATGCATGCATGCCCAGCACGTCCATAATTTCTGTGTGCGGCAAGCATGCTCCCGGCCACCATTGTGTGGCGGGGATGCAGGAGAGTGTATTATTACCAGTCTTTAGTCTGCATATCGCACCATTCATAGCTATGCACATCTTTCCGCTGGTATTCCACTACAACAGAAGGTAAGATATTTAATATCAGTACGCCTTATTAGTTTTAATCCCAGTACCAATCAACGGTAAATATATGGAATATAGTGTAATTTTCATCACTTTCTGCCAATATTGTTTGCGTTTACCGTGTTTGATTATGTCTACGATATAATTAGCTAAGTTATGATAATTCCGCGTCTGCTTAGATTCAATTCAGTTTTTAAAATTATATTTCCGAATATAATAATAGTATCGGATTATTATCCATTTCTGAAGTGAATAGAAATGGAAAGTGATAATCAAACTTCCATAATTTTCAGGAGGCCATGATAGGTGGGAAAGAGAAGCAAGCCTGGTTTCAGGAAAGGCTAACTGAAGCAGTAATTCAACTTTGTCGTCAGGGAAATATGTGTAGTTCTCGTGCCAAGGTTGAAGGAACAGTGTGTATTGTATGTGACGAGAGCGATATCATTGTAGCACATATCACGGAGAGTTTCTTTGGAAATCTATCAAGTGATGCGACTGACAATCGCCCCAGTCAGTATGCTGCCCGGCACCCCCCGAAACATCCACGTTCTTCAAAACCTTTTGATTCAAATAGTTTAGAACTGTTTAGTACTACTATGAATGAATCTGAAGACAGCAACAATGGGTGTTCAACTAGAACACCTAGCGATATTTTCCACCATCGCCCTGAAGATACAGCGAGACATACTTCTAAATCAGCCACCATACAATCGCCAGGGCTACCAAGGATTCGGGAAATGAGCGACTCGAGCATTTTGTTAAACCAAGAACGAAATCAACTTGTGACCATTAGCAAGGAAGGAGTGAGAGATCAAGGGGTAGATCAGGGGAATGTAGCAGCAGCTTTCCCACCTCAAACACAACTCACAACTGTCTACTCTATCATAGGAAACAAAAGAGCTTCCCATGTACACGTACCCTTTTCACGTTCGTTCGGTGGGGTACCACAATTAAGTATTCCGAGCATGAAACATGGCTTCGAAGGAATGCAAGGCACGGAATCCTCACTGAGCGGGACAAGAAGCTATTTTGCACCACAGCGGATAAATCAGAACGTTCAGTTTTATCCAGAACCTTCCATGTCTAATTACAGAATTATGGACGAATCTAGCGGTTTAAATAATGGCTCAGAAAATATACATGAAGCTCCCCCAAAACTAGGCAACAATAAGTCCCATGCAAATGGTGCCTCTACTCACAAATGCCCCTACTGTGATTATCTATTCCCAACTTCCTCAAAGCTATGGAAACACATTCGCAACGAGAATTGTATGTCCAAATCAGTAAATAACAATCGAGAGCCCCTGGTGATTCGTGATGGATTATTAGCTAGCCTGGATAAAAATAATAATGCGTTAGGTTCTGGGAAACTTCCAAGACGTAAAGATGCGACTGAAATTGGCTTTAGGGATGGGATTCGTCGCGATACTACAACGCTCATAAACAAGAGGGAGGGAAGAAAAGAAACCTTGGATTTAAGGGATAAAAAGAAAGACGCCGATAATCTGTGCACAAGCAGCTGTGACACTACGCTAGAAGATTTTGATCCCGAGTTACGGATTAAAGAAGAGTTCAACAATGAAAACGATACTTGTATTAATGTTGATACAAACTCTGTCAATGATTTGGTCAGTGACGATAGGCAATATGATTCGCCAGAAGATCAGGCACATTTAAACTCAAAAATGACTCCAGACTCAATAGATATAAAACATATCAGACAGACCTACCACAATTTATCAAAAAGGAAAACACATTTTGACACTATTAAGGTAAAATGCACATCCAATTGGAATGATATAAACGAACAAAAGCGCGAGAAATCAAATTTGAACAAGTTGGAAGAATCGACCACAGATATTTAAAACATAATAGTTATATGTGTGAAAGGGTTATAAGGTAACTTATTCTCACTTTAGAGCGTCTATTTCAAGTCAATAGTATATTAGCACAGGGTACATACAATTAAAATGATGGCAAAACAACACAGCAGTAATCACAAATATAAGCTGCAGTGCATAAGATAGACCTCTAGTTGTCCACGTAGAGAGCACTGTACTGCAGAGCACTGTACTGCAAAGCACTGTACTACACATTTCCAGTAGAATACACTGTATCTCTGTATCCAGTGCAGCTGTATAATAGGGAAGCAGTGATACCAATGCCAGCCTGGAATACTGGCCCCCAGCACCACAAAACTGTATTTCTAGATTTTGTATTCTCCCCAACGGTAGAAATTGACCATATATGCCCAATATAATCATAAAATACCACATGTATCAAAAATGTCATATTTATGTTAAAAGTTTAGATGGGATTCGCCGCTTCTTGGGTCAAAAGAACCTTTCTGATATATGCAATTTCAAGACATTGTTTCCATCACATTCAACTCTCCGCAATGTCTTAAATGTAAATGATATTACCATTTAGTTTCTCGTAACTGTCTGTCCTCACCTAACCATTTGTGAATATAAGCTCGAGAAATGCATATATATCATGTCGATTGAATAATTCTACTTTTACTCGGCGGCGCTTTTCAACTGTACAATAAAATGTTACCGGAGGCAATCTTTGCCCTAAAATAATCTGTTGGCCCGAAGGTACCCAAACGTGATCATTAGTAATCACAAGAATTTAATTGGATTGTAGAACGGTTTTATTGAATGTTAATAATACCTTTCAGGTAAGGCCGTGAGGTTGGTATTCGCATTTTCGTTTGTAGCCTGTAGGCTTTGATTGCATACATGTGATCGAATTAAATATCATAAGTGGGATTCATAACGTACTAATGGCGAGTGTTAGTCTCAACTTGTGTATTATATAGCTGTTTTCATTCATTCCAATACCGGTACACATTACAATCAATATAGATATAGATATCTATAAAGATAGTGTTGATTCAGGAATCTTGGCTTAATGAGAGTGATTTTGATAATCAACTTGAGATTAATCCTGAGTTTAATATTATAAGAAAAGATAGATCAGGAGAGCATGTAAAAAAAATCTGGTGGAGGACTGTGTTGTTATGCCCATGTCAGTTGTAAAGTGGACCCTTGGTCACTGGAGGAATTTAATATATGTTCTAACATAGTGGAAATACAATGTCTCATAATAAAACCTGGTAATAGGCGCAAAATGACCGTCCTAAACATCTATAGAGTTCCCAGTGGCAACAGAAGAGGTTTTATAGATAGTCTAAGGGTGACCATGGAGGGCATTAGGTCAAGGTTACCTCATTGCAACCTGATGGTGTGCGGGGACATAAATCTGAACCTGTCTGATGTAAATGACGACATTGTAAATGAGTTTCATACCTTAATCTCTGACTTTGATATGCTCCAACACATAACCTCTCCCACAAGATTCACAGTTAGAGGAGGGAGCCTGTTAGACATTATAAGCTCAGACCATCCTCATGTTAAATGTGCGGGAACCATTAACTTCAACATCTCGGACCACTTATGTACTTTTGTCACTCTTAAAAAAACCAAAGAGCCAGTGTATATCGATTCTAACCAAGGTCGCCGTTTTGGTAATGTCAAAGATGTTGATTTACACAATTACTTGTTGCCCTTTAGTGCGAACCTACATGTATTCGGAGACAATAATGACACTCCAGAAAGCCTTTGGTCTGAAATGAAGAAATGTCTAAACGATCTCCTAGATGAAAAGTGTCCACTAGAAGAGATCCGGGTGTACAGAAGAGGCAAATTCAAACTAGATAACGATGTAAAAAAGAAGATCAGAGATAGAGATAGGTTGTTCAAAAAAGCCAATAGAAGCGGGTTGCCACAAGACTTTGCTGCTGCAATTGGGGTCAGAAAAAAAATCCAAAACTCGATTAAGCTCCTAAAAAGGAATTGAATAAGATCTCAATTATCAAATTGCACTAAGAATAGTAAAAAATTTTGGAGGCATATGGCCAATTCCACCAATTTGACAACATTTGGCCCCCAACCGTGGAAAGGGGTAAAATGGGCTTAAATCAAGTTTATTATCATTATTTTGATATTTTTTTTGATTGGATGGTTCTACCAACCTGTGGAACAACATTTTTGGCATTTTTTGCCCAATTTTTTTTTTTTTTTAATTTCAAAATCCCATTTTGGAGGCAAAAATCGTTTTTTTTAACAGCCATTAGTCTGTGGAATTGCTAAATTTCTAAATAATCTTCAAAATTGAACATTTTTTTTTATATGTTGTGATAGTAGGTTACGTGAATATGATCTGTGTAAAAAAAAATTGCAAAAAAAAATATTTTTTGGCTAAAAGCCATCAAAATTTAAAAAAGAAAAATTGTGGGTACCCCCCCATGTCGTCTTCGTCACGCTGTGTGCCTAAGGTGGAATAAATAAATAATGAAAAAAAAAAAAATATCAAATTTTGATGAATAATGATAGAATGCATGGGATTACATAGATATACAACATCAGATGTATTGATTTGAGTTTTTCTTGAATAATAGCAGAGAAATAACATGGCAGCAAAAGGGGGTGGGTACCCTAGCCCATGTCGTCTTCGTCACACCTATTTTAGGGTTTTTTAGAGCCTTACAAGGCATAAATTTAATAATAAACTTTAAATTTGACATTTATTATTAACTTTGCTTAATATCAATCTATGTAGACTGAACTTAAGAATTTCCGAGTCATTTTTAAATGATTTTCATGGGAAAATGCTAAAAAAATCTTCGTCACGCTTTTGTCGTCTTCGTCACGTCGTCTACGTCACGTCTGCCGTCACTAAATGTCAGAAATTATATCCCTAACATATATATATAATATTAGAACATTTACCCTAAAAGAAATTGTCTCTAAATACTTAAACAGAACAGGAACAATCAATTCAAGTATTCAAGTTAACTTAAAAAAGTAAACGAGGGTAATGAATGTTATATATATTCTAAATATAATGAGTTATATAATGTGTATACATGCATAATAATGTGGGCAGAGGGTCAATGACCTGTCACCCTTGCCGCTGCCATTATCATTACCATTACAGAATGGTTATTTGGCTATAACTTTTCTTCTAGTTAGAATATTTTCACCAAATAAAAGATGTTATGATCCTTATGTCGAGACCTATCAAGTACAAAATAGTTCAATGCATTATGTGCATATTTGTTTTATCTATTTCTAATTTAAATCCTCATTTATGTAGAAATATGTACCATTATTCGACATGCTATTTTTGGCATTTTTTCATATTTGGGATCTATTTTTCGACCCCCCTGTAGAAAAATTACTAATAATCAGAATGGTTCCAAACTTGACAGTTTAATGTGCATATATATGAGGTTGATAGAAAAGAACAAATCAACTGATAAAAGTAAAAATTATTTTTTGGTATTCTGGGGGTGTCTAGGGGCCCAAATGTTGTCAAATTGGTGGAAATGGCCATATAAACAGTATGCTAGGTAACACCAACAAACCGCTTCCTTCCTCTTACTTACATGAGGGTCAGGAAATATCAAACCAAGCGGCAAGTAATGAACTAAACCTATTCTTTAGTACAAACTGATCGAGCAAATTGATACTAACAAAAATAGTTGTTTTGAATGGGTCTCTAGCAAAATTCTGAAAATGTTCCTCCAGAAACTAGTCCCCCATGTTACTCTATTGTTGAAACGATGTGTCTCGACGGGCACCTTCCCGCTCGAATGGAAGACATATACTGTTAAACCACTACCAAAGGGAGGAGACTTGAGATTCTTCAATAACCTGCGTCCAATAGTGCTGGTTCCCTTAATGTCTAAGTTGTTGGAAAAAATACTCTGTGAGTCTGTTACCTTGCATATGGAGAAAAATCACTCCACCAGCTTAACTCTTACACCTATAGTTGAGGGTATGGACAAGGGTAAATACTCAATCGCAACGTACTACGATATTTCCAAAGCCTTCAATAGCATTGACCACCGTATACTAAAAAATAAACTATTATATTACAAATTCAACCCTAAGTTAATTAGACTAATAGAAAATTACCTTACAGACAGATCTCAAAAAACCATGCTGAACGGTTATATCTCCACCCCAGTATCAATAACAAGAGGTATACCGCAGGGAAGTCATTTAGGGCCACTAATCTTTCTGATATATATCAACGATCTCCCAAAGTGTCTACACAATATTGAATTGCTCGATAATAAGATTCAGATCTCGATTTATGCAGATGATACTGCCCTCACCATTACGGGTAAAAAGTTGGAGGACTGTTTAAAAACAACACAGGCAGGTGCCTCACAAATAAATAACTGGATGGGAGCAAATGGTCTAAATCTTAATGAGAAAAAAAACCAACTACAGATCCTGGGCACAACAAACATGTTAAAGAACATCAAGGTTAGAAACCTAGGAGAGGTATTCATTAATGGAACAGCCATTAAGACATTCAAGAATGTGAATTACCTGGGATTCTTGATAGATAATAAAATAAACATGAACGGACATATGTCGAGGTTGAGGAAATCTGTGGCCCACAAAAGCTTCCTCTTAGGGAAAATAAGATCTCTAATAACTAGGAATATGGCTTTGACTATATTGAAGACACACATAATGTCAATTGTGGAATATGGTTTGATCTTTATGAGTATGGCCAATGCTACTGTAAAAAATAAAATCGAACGATCATTAAACAAGGCCGTCAGAACAGTGTATATTAATGACCAACGTCCAGTTAATGTATTAAAAGAGGCAGGTAATATTAATACTATGGACAAACGGAGTAAGATAGCATTAATGTTTAGCTGTCTGTGAGGTGTTTAAGGATGCCTTATGTAATCCTTTCGATCAGGTCCTATATTTCACACTTCACTGATTCAATCAGTCATAGATTTCACACCTAGACGTTATTGAAGGCTGATTGACAGCCTTTCTAGGTTTAGCCAAGGGAGTTGATTGGCTGTTAGTTAGATGCTTCTCCAACCATGATAGGTCTGCAGAAGGCCCTCCCACCTCCCACACCATCCCTCTGCCCACCACCCCCCTCACCTGCCTCAGGTGCTCAAATGGACACTGCTGCCCAACACATTTTCTAAATTTTAAAAGTAAGTTACCAACTATTTAGCCTAGCCTAGCTTACTACTTTTTTTATACAACCAACTTTTTTTTTTACGACCAACTTTTTTTTTAACGACCAATATTATGTTTATTAAGCAACTAGCCAAACTCTGTATCAAAAAGAGTGTTCGTGCCACCAGAATGGCCGATGCAACTGTATTCACCTGTAAAAAACCAGCTAAAGAAAAGTACAAAAGGTCGCCTCACTATCTAGGCCCCAGGCTATGGAACAACCTACCGCCTAATATTAGAAAGAAAAGCTGGCCAGAAATAAAGAACTTTCTGAAGAATCATAATCAGTAGTAAACTCAACTCTAAGATATCGAACAGTTATGACCTACCCTATGTAGCTCGGCAGTAAACGAGGTGCTGCCTTGCATAAAGTATGTATATAGATGGAACCTAGCAAGGGGGAAGTCTGTACACTTGTTATTGACCGAGGGAGCGCGGGAAGTTAGAGGGCATTAGCCCAAGATCTTCTGTGCTCCCGAGGTCAATAACAAGTGTACAGACTTCACCCGAGCTTTGTTCCATATTTATTACACCCCATTAATAAATAAAAAATATAAATAATTAAAAATAAAAGAAGTAATTTACGTTTTGGGCGGACCTACTTGTTGTATGTCCCCAGGGTGACATAACTCACATGTTATGCACCACTTTGACCAAGTGTGACATACAATGCTGAAGGTATAGGAAGCAACAGCACAGGGGTGTAATAAAAGAGTATATTTAAAGATTTTATTTATACTGGGAGTCGAAGGTCCCCTAACGGGGTTTTTCGCCTGCCCCAGTCTTATATACATATACATATATATATGCTTATCCTTAGACCAAACTTGGATTACACATACAAATAGTCGTTTTTATTGTTGTGAGTGATGTATTTTATACTATTGCTACTTCGGTCGCAAAGACATGCAAAATATACCAAAAAAATATGTTACTTGTATATAAAATTGTACGATGATGTCTCTCTCTTTAAGCCCTATTAAATTAAGGGCAGGTTGGAAATGTTAAAGTTTAAATGTGTTAAAGAAGACAAAGCTGCATCAGCTAATATATACTGTATGATACTTTGATAATATTTTCCTTGTACCACATGAAAATACCAGGTTTACCTGCAATTGTGTGCAATAAAAACTTTTATAAAAAAAAAAAAAAATATCCAAAGTCTTATATAAAATAGTTGGTGTATTATGATTAAACACGTCGTATAGAATCAATAATTTGTTTTAATTTCCTTTGACTGTCCATTATAGTTGTTATAGTTGATACAATATAAGCATCACATTTGGTTTTATCACGTTTCAAATTTATGTATTTTTACTATGATTTTCCATAACTGTCTCCAACGCTGTCAATCAATGATATTCCCAAGTTTAAAAGTGCTTCTAAATTGAAAATATGTTAACATATTTAAATGATAAGTTATATGACACTGATCGAAGAAATAAATCGATATCGGCACTAGGCAAATATAAACGGAGACAATAAATCCAATGGCCAGTTTTCATTGTTCATTAGAAAAAGATAAGCACGTGTGAGATATCTAAAGAATTTAGCACCACCAATTAAAGAAGTGAAAGAAGTTAATCACTAAAATTGAAGACCATCGGTAGAGTACATGCAAGAGAAAAGGTCATGTTCTTCAAAGAATGGTAGCATCCATGTATAGTAATGGAACGTCTTTGGCATATGTAAGAGCTTTGTTATTTCACAATAAGAACTAAGGGATAGCTGGAATAGGATGTTGAAAGAGCATATTGCATTCAATAATGGATTAAACATCAACAAGTTGCACCTGGTATCTTACTTTAATAATAGTAATGGATAATTAAATTTGCTTATTTCTCAATTATAATATCATCTTATAATCCCATTCTTGCTACCTCTAGTGGTTCTGAGTTCTTGATCGAATTCCTTAAAAGTGCATTCTCAGTTACGCATGTGCAAATCAAACACTTGATTTTTATTTGCACACACATCAACGAACGAGTTCTTTAAAATGATATATAAAAACAAATTCGAAGAATTTTGAAGCCCTTACATTTCACATTATATGTTAGAATTCGGCACCGATTATCGATTTAATCCAATTCATAAATATCCCAGCTATCCATTTTGATAATTTCAAGTTCTATACTAAAGAATATGCAATGCTTAAACATTAACTCATTAGTAATGCTACTAACCGATTTTTCAGTGATTGTTATAGTTTGGCGCCGGATTCCTTAACAGGGAAGGGGGAAGGGGGAAGAGAGACGGGGGGGGGGGCAGCCAGATGCTTTGGTCATTTAAGAGTCATTAAACGTCCGCTACCCTCTTAATGGTATGTGGTAAAAGAAATACCGAGGACTAAAGCTAAAACAGAAGGAACTTTCCCCCAAATTGGGTCGAGGGAGGCGAGACGACCCCATGGCCCAGCTGTTTTTTTAATGAGGACGTTAACTGATTAACAGGGACTATTAATTTAGTATTCCTTCTTCTACACATCGACATCAGAGAAAAATCCCCGTTGTTTATTCATCCTGTCATAAACTATATTATCATATCTACTGGGACCGTTTTGATAAACAATGCACCAAATGAAAGCAAATTTCTAAATTCAAATTTCTGTACAAATAACATTTCGAACATGGAAGGTTTTTCATCTCAATATTTAGGTCGTGGATAAGTTAATGGTAAAATAAATGCCTAGTTAGTATGGGAGAAAAAAGTCTTAAGGATAGTAAATCAGAAAAGAGAGGGTCAGTAAAGAGAGAGAGAGGACAAAAAAAGACAGAAATGTCCATCATTTAAGCAGAATTTATTTGTGCCAATCTTCTGTCCCAACTGTGTGGGAACTGATCAGAGAATGCAGGTTCAGGTTGGGAAAATTAACTTTGCAGTGCATCATGTAAAAAAACAGGGCGGGGGAATACAGGCGGGAAAAATGAACCTGGTGGGGGGGGGGGGGGGGGGGGGTGATATGGCGGGCGGGGTAAATGTCAGGTGGGGAGAATGCAGCGGGGAGAATAGGTCGGGAAGAATGTTTGGGGGAGGGGGGAATGTTGGCGGGGGAAACGCCGGACACCTTTTAACTTACAGATAATGTTCTCAGCTGTCCACACAAATTTTAACAAAGGGTAGTCAACAATATTAACATTAAATGACATAAAATGATTCGTCAAAGATAAAATAAGCTAAAACAAAAATCAAAAAAGTCGCAATAGTGCTGTCGCCTAGCGAGTTTTCGACGCACGTATTCCAATAAGGTAATAGCATTGCCTCCCTTCCCGGCCAATCAAACTTTAATAGCCTTGATAAATGCCTTGTTAAATTGCCTGTTAAACATGAACACACTGCATACTATGGAAAGCCATTTATACATATAACCCAAATGTACAGAATTTTAGTAATACTTTTCCTAATTTACCTAACCATATTCCTGATTAGCCTTTTTCTCAGTGAACTGGCATCCTATTTCGGGAAAATTGGCCCAGCTCGGTGGCCAATCCGGAATGTGCCTACTAGGTAGGCCTAGTGTTTTTTCCGAAGTAGCAGGGTGTCTAGAGAATTAGATGTCAGCTCGGAGTGAATTAACAAAAGCTATGCTCCAGTCAGGAATTCATGAAGTCTAAGTAGAAATGATGGAAAGGGAAGATTAGCTAAATATTAAAAAGCACAATTTGGGAATTTTAGAAAGTTTCCGATTTGGTCTCTAATTCTTGGCTAACCCGGAACGAAATTCCCCAGTTTGCATGCATTTTAAAAGGTGAATTCGTCAGTCATTTTCTGGGTTAGCCTACTAATTCTCCCGGTTTGTATAAATGGCTTTCCATAGTATACCCTGTATTAGAGGCTGTGGCCGTATAGATCTATATGATTCTATATAGCCTATAATCAATATTTGGTGCACACTTTGCAGTATTTTGAACTGCAACTGTAATACAAACTGTGCTTGAGAAGAGAAGTTACGATACTCATGCCATATCAAGAATGGTCGGAACATTTCTTATGAATACACAAACTGCGCTGTCACTATATTATAACGTTCCACACATTTGGTAAAAAGTGAAAAATTGGAACGAATAAGTAGGTACCATTAAACGTTTTAAATTATAATAGCCAGTAATAGTTAGCTCACCACATGTGCGAATACCATCAAAGACGATCATATAGGCCTATGTAATAACAGTTACTGAAATGTATTTGTGTGGTTGCACTACGAATTGATTTCATCCAAGGCTAGTCAGTTCCTCTGCTCAATTAACCTGAGAATTATTTTCATATGATTGTCCCATCATAAGTAGGCCTATCTGATTTACGCCAATTTCCTATGTATCACAAAAATAAAGAAAATAGATTATCGGTGACGTAGGTTTGAAACATCCCGCACTACCACATAGACCTAAACATTTATTATAATAGGGCTTTTTCGAATTGGCCATTTGGCTTGAAATATGTACATTAAATAAGACAGGCGGTGAGGCCTATCTGAGTGTGGGCGGGGCTCTGACCACAGCTAAGGCCCTGTCTAGGTGCGGGGCCGGGTGCAGGGCAGCGTGCCCGGCAAGGTTACTTGGTTCATGGGCATGTCAGTCTGTAAGGTGGACTTGATTTTAGCCATTTAAATGAACCCAATTTATTGAATTTCTTACTGACATGGTATCCAACAATAGCTTAACTGATGTGCATAATGTTGTCTTTTATATCCTCTAATTTGGTGGTTATATTAGATGTTTTTCTATTGATAAAGTGACATTTAATGGGGGTCCTCCCTACGTCCATACACTTCCCTATGACACAAAATGTAAACAAATGTTTCTGGCCCCAGTTCCGGTCCAAATTGACCGTGAGCCTTCATTCTGCCCTCGGTGGGTCAATGGCGATTTCTCAATTCGGACCAAGTCTATTGTGGTGTACGTGTATTTCCATAGCCAAAGGCAACTTTGCTTGTACTACTTACATGTTTTAACCACTATGGTTTTACTCGGCGTACGCACGGCGTTCTTACGCAGATCACGCAAATTGTTCAGCTTTTATATTCTTGTATTTTACCACCAGGTGGAGTGTCTGTTCATCAACCGGCTTTTTATTATTTGCTTTATTACTATCTACCACTTTATGTCAACCCCATCACATTTATTCTTATGAATTCATTTGCTATGTCACTTTATCAGCTATTAAAATATTAGATTTGCCAACACTAGAACTTTGTTCTCGTTGTCTTTTCTCTTCCTCAATAATAAGCAGGGTCAGTACATAGGCCTAAGTAAGATGCAGAAGAAATAACATTAAATTCATGTACTTTGGAATAAAGACGAATATGTACAAAACAGAAACAAATAATGAATTTGCCGTGGTCGCACCCCTCTCTTAATCAAGACTATCAATCAAGTGCTGCACATACAATTCTTACAGCAGGGTCCAAAGATAGGGCGACACCATGGAGGGCCGACGTGAGACCTTGAGAATCTAGTATAGTGAGGTTGCTACAGAATTGATACGAATCTGGGGGCGCAATATGAGTGGCCGTGGTCCTTCTCGTGTATTACTATAGTATCCATTGGTACGTCGGACGGTCACCCTCGGTGACCTATTGTAGATTATTGTGACTTGGACGCCACCTCCGCCCCCGGCGGCCGCAAAAAGTATCGCGGCCGCCAATGCGGCATTGCGGCCGACGTTTGTGGCCTGTTGGCGCCAAAGTCGGCCGCAATGCCGCACTTGGCGGCAACGTTCTGCTGAAGTCGGAGACCAATTTCTCCCTCCAAACCTTGCCCCCAAATTCACTGGCTAAGTGCGTCACTGGGTCAAAATTTCTCGAAATTATCCATACATCAATTTTTGAGATGACATAAATTGTGGGTACTGATTTTAACAGCCAATTTCGACGGCCAATTTCAGCAGTCGATTTCAGCGGCCGGTTTCAGCGACATATTTCTTTTTTTGTTTTCTCAGCTATTTATAGCTGAGAAAACATATGAGTCACTATGAAATGTGCCAATCACTGATACTGGATCTACATCTGATAATATTCTTTAGCTGTCTGTGAGGTGTTTAAGGATGCCTTATCTAATCCTTTCGATCCGGTCCTATATTTCACACTTCACTGATTCAATCAGTCATAGATTTCACACCTAGACGTTATTGAAGGCTGATTGACAGCCTTTCTAGGTTTAGCCAAGGGAGTTGATTGGCTGTTAGTTAGATGCTTCTCCAACCATGATAGGTCTGCAGAAGGCTCCCACCTCCCACACCATCCCTCTGCCCACCACCCCCCTCACCTGCCTCAGGTGCTTAACCCATTGAGGGCGGGCTGATGCCTCAAGGCATCAACATCAAAATGGCTTAGTGGACGGGCTGATGCCTCAAGGCATCACACATAATTTGGCCCAGGGGACGGGGTGATGCCTCAAGGCATCAATTTTTTATATAAATTGAAGGGGGCATAACTTAATAAAAAATGAACGGATTTTGATGAAATTTGAAATATATGTATGCAAACACATTAGAAATATTTTTATAGGTGTGTTGTCATGGAGACAATAATGATGACGTCATAACTAACATATGTAAATGCTGGAAAGTGAATTTGGAGCAAGGTTGCCCCCATATTGCACCCAATTGAGAGCCATTATTTTAATTATTGAAGACCAAATTCTAGAAATTATGAAAAAATATGATCAATAACTGTTTACACCTATTAAACGATGTACATATGACACATATTATTTGAAGAAAATATTCCTAAAGTGTTTTTAAACCCTAAACCTCATGTTAAACACCCGTCCTGAAGCCCAAAAAGGGGGAAAAGGGCCCCCGTCCACCAGGCAAAAATATGTGTAAACTGCCCCTGCCCTGAATGGGTTAAATGGACACTGTGCTGCCCAACACATTTTCTAAATTTTAAAAGTAAGTTACCAACTATTTAGCCTAGCCTAGCTTACTACTTTTTTTTTTACGACCAACTTTTTTTTTTACGACCAACTTTTTTTTTACGACCAACTTTTTTTTATGACCATTTTTTTTACGACCAACTTTTTTTTTACGACCAACTTTTTTTTAAGACCAACTTTTTTTAACGACCAACTTTTTTTAACGACCAACTATTTTTTAACGACAATTTTTTTTCAACCAACTTTTTTTACAGCCCTGGCTATTGTGTTGCACACTGTTTCCCTCTTCAAGAATCAAACTACTGTATAACTATAAGTTGACATCAGGCACAAATGATTGTGGCTGAGAAAATCATTTCCAGTGGAAACGCCAAGTATATGAATTAAGTTGACACTGATTACAAAGTTAAATATGTTAACAGTTGATCAAATCGGTGCATAACTTGATAATTAGTTAACTTAGTACTTGTTATGAAATAATTTTTGGGTGCCGATTTTAACGCCCGATATTTGGGTACCGATTTTAACGCCCGATTTCAGTGACCGATTTCTTTTTTTATTTGTAAATATGGGCCTGTGTTATGGCGTACTTGTAAGAACGAAATTGGTAACTTGTTAGTAATGTAATTTTTTTTTTTTTAAAGATTTTATTTCCACTGGGTACATCACCTCCAGGAGGAGTAGGATTTTACGGCGGACCCAGCTTGGGTTAGGAATTTACATATGTACATGTGGTAGTGTAGGAACAATACATAGGGTAGTTACAGGTAGAAGATAGAAGACAACCTCTTGCAGTGAGAGAGACTTCATATTGTTTGAACTGAACTATTGGTAAAATCAATGTTAGAGTTGGGTAGATATACAGAATGGTGTCAAAAACGATAAATGTTGTCATAAAATTAGTGGGTATAAATTGACATTTCATGTTTGGACCGTACCATTGGAAAGAACAGTGTTAAGCTAGAAAGAGGCACAAAATTCTTCGAATCACAAATTAAGCTCGTGGCAATTGTGTGAAAAGGAATATGAAGTAGTGAGATCATATTGTTAAACATACAGTACTGCACTTGAAGGTGAACCTCTTACTTATGAGAGTGGCCTAGCAGAGTGCTGGTAAAATGATTTAAGTATAGATGAGATTTATATCAGAGTTTGTTTTAACCATTCTTTTTGAAGAGACTTAAATGCTTCAATGTTCCCAATATTTCTAGACTTGGGGGTCAGTTGGTTCCAGGCTTTTGCTACCTTGTTAATCACAGAGTTTTCGCCACATTTGGTTTTATAGAAGAAGGTGGATAGTAGAGGTGCTTCATTTGCTCTAGTTGGGTTGTTGTTATTATGGGATTTGTATTTGTTAGATTTTGATCTTACATAGCCAGTAATTCTCAGATGACTCTCTCTTCTGTGAAAAAGCAGGGGAATTTTCAGGTCTTTGTGCAATTCAGAGGTGGGATAGAGGGGTTCAGCCCTTAGTATTGCTCTAAGAGCTTTATTCTGAATTCTCTGTAGTTTGTTAAGGTTGCTTAAATGGGTGTTATGGTAAAGAATATCTCCGTAGTCAAAAAAGGGGAGGATTTTGCTTTTGTAAACTAGAAGTGAGGCTTTCGTAGTAAGTAGGTGTCTAACTCTCAGAAAGAGAAAAATTTTATGAGAAATAATTTTGATCAAGTTTCTTATGTGAGGTTGGAAGGAGAGTTTGTTATCAACGTGGCATCCACAGGAAGACCTGGCACGCCAGAACTGGGTTACCAATTGTTTTGTATAAATCAGACAATAAAGAATATTTGAATTGAATTGAATTGAACTAAGACTCCTAGATACTTGTAAACATGTACTGTTTCTAGAATTTTGTTGTTCAGGGATATATTTGGGGGTGGGGGGGTGTTTTTGGTTTGGGTTCTGTTTACTAACATTAGCTTGGTTTTAGTGGCATTTATAAGAAATTTGTTCTTGATACACCATTTCTCTAGGTTAGAAAGGTCTTGCTGCATATTTTGGTATAGGGATGCTTGAGATCGATTAGAGTGGTAAAGTACTGTATCGTCAGCATAAAGGAGGTAGTTAGTATGTTCAAGATGAGCACCAATATCATTTATAAATATTAAGAACAGCAGAGGTCCAAGGATTGAGCCTTGGGGGACTCCTGATTTGATGAGAGCTAGGTCGGATAAGATATTGTTAACAATTGTTTTCTGGTATCTATTGGATAAATAAGATTTAATCCAAGAGTGTAGTTTTCCTCTGATTCCTATGTTGAAAAGTTTAAGTAAAAGTATATTGTGATCTACCATATCAAAGGCTTTTCTAAAGTCAATAAAGGTAATAAGTGTGGGGATTTTCTTTTCATAGGCATAGGCTAAATCATCAGTGAGATTGGAGATAGTATTGATGGTTGATTTTTGTGGAAGAAAGCCAGATTGATTAGGGTCGAGGATGTTATGGGTGTTTAGGTAAGATAAGATTCTAGAATGTACAATTTTTTCAATTAGTTTGCTGGGTGTGGGTAATAGGGATATGGGACGATCGTTATTTATTTGGGTTGATTCACCTCCTTTAAAAAGAGGGACAACCTTAGCAATTTTCCATGCATTGGGAAAGATTTGGCTGGAGAAGGAGAGATTAATGCAGAAAGTAAGCTCAGAGAGAAGGGTCGCAAAGGAGTCTCTGACTATTGAGTTAGATAGATTGTCTAGAGCTGATGATTTAGAGGTATTGATTTTAGTGATGAGACCTAGTAATTCAATCTCATTTAAAGTGATTTCACAGAGACTAGAGGGTTTGGCAGTTAGTAGGTTATCAGTGATGTTCGCAAAGTAGTTGTTGATAAAATTGGGTAGATCATTCTTGTTGATAGGTTGGTCACTGTCATCGCTTAAATTAATTTCATTTTGCGGGGCTTTGGAGGGGAGGAGATTATTAATAGTCTTCCAGTATTTTTTAGGATCATTAGTGTTAATCAGGTTGTGATGTATGTATGTTCTTTTGGCATTTGAGATAAGCTTAGTAGTCTCTTTTTTGAGGCGTTTGGCTTCGTTTATATCTATGATAAGGCCTGAACGTTTAGCTCTCCCTCTTGCTAGGTTTTTAACTCATATAGCATCTAAGATATGCTTAGAGATCCAGGGATCGTTGTTATCTGATTAAGACATTTTTGATTGGGCACATAGAGTTCAAGGTAGAGGTAATTGCGTTTAAGATAAAGTCCCACAAAGTATCAGGATCAGGAATCGACCTAAAATATTGCCAGTCATGATCATTACGAAGCTTTCTCTGGAAGAGATTAATATCAAGATTCTTGTAACTTCTGCATTTTTTCATGGTGTAATGTTTTGTAATTTTAATTTTCTTGCGAATCAAGTAAATAGCTTCGTGGTCGCTAATATTGTGATTAACCCATTGAGGATGGGGGCAGTTTACACATAATTTGCCTGGTTGACGGGGGCCCTTTTCCCCCTTTTTGGGCTTCAGGACGGGTGTTTAACATGAGGTTTAGGGTATAAAAACACTTTAAGAATATTTTCTTCAAATAATATGTGTCATATGTCCATCATTTAATAGGTGTAAACAGTTATTGATCATACTTTTTCATAATTTCTAGAATTTGGTCTTCAATAATTAAAATAATGGGTCTCAATTGGGTCCAATATGGCGGCAACCTTGCTCCAAATTCACTTTCCAGCATTTACGTATGTTAGTTATGACGTTATCATTATTGTCTCCATGACAACATACCTATAAATATATTTCTAGTGTGTTTGTATACACATATTTTAAATTTCATCAAAATCCGTTTATTTTTTATTAAGTTATGCCCCCTTCAATTTATATAAAAAATGGCTGCCTGCAGGCAGCCTCCCGTCCTCCAGGCCACTTATAGCAGGCTGCCGATTTGATAGAAACTTTAATGTCCCAAATACTCTTTCTACTAAAAGAGGTGGAGGCATTCTCTACTATATCAACACCAACCTTAACTATGAAATCATGAACGACTTAAGCCTATCTCAACCATTTCTGGAGACATTTACCATTAAACTCAAACCAGATAATGTGAAACCCTTTTTCATCATTTCCCTCTACCGTCCACCCTCTGAATCAGTTGATACATGCATCAACTCTCTTGCTGATATTCTGGTGGCCTGTCGTCAGGCCAAAAGAGATACCCCTGAAACTATACTAATAGGGGATTTTAATATAAATATGCTCAGCAACAATTGTCCTTACAAAAACAAACTAAAACTATTCAATCAACAAAATGGGCTAACTCAACATATTAACTCCCCTACCAGACTCTCCATGCGAGATAACCTGGTAGTACCGAGCCTAATTGATTTAGTGATTACCAACTCCCAACTAATATCAGACAGTGGTACCCTTAACCCATTGGGGACGGGAGGCTGCCTGCAGGCAGCCTTTTCAATTGGCCTGGAGGATATCATATATCGCCTGGTTGATGATATCTTGGTCTTGTGGTGAGGTTACATCTTTCTTGTTGTATATAGAAAATGATACGCCAACAATTTCGCATAGAATGACAAGTCGAGCCATTGCTCTTAACTTGGGTAGGGAGGCAAGCATCTGGGAGAAAACCAAATCCGTCAGATCATTGGAATTGCTCATTGCAGGAATAATCTTCTTAAAACCAAGCTTGGTAGAAAAATTATTAATTCCTCCACAGAAATAAAGTAAATCGAACTGAAGAACATCGAATAATATTACTGCCTGATCGGTGATGGTTTCACACGATCCACCCGGTACAGATACTGTGGTAATTCTCAGGTTGTGACAATTAAATTCAATAGATAATTGCTTGACAATTGGTTCCCAACGTGCAACTCTGGAGTCTCCTAGAATCAGTATGTTGAATGGAGGCATTGTTGGCACTTGGCTAGAGAGAAAAACAGTAGAAGATTAATTCTCTCCTCTGTAGGTATGAAGAAGAAATAGCCTGATGAATAGGCCCAGTAGGGATATACCAATAATACTTCAGGAATATTCCGCTTTGATTTCTTCAAGTAGAAGACCGAATGTATTTCGGCCAGCAGGGATATTGTTGGCTGTAATTTGTGATGCTTCAGCTAAACGAAAGCCGCAACCGTGCGGATTCTCATAGGAGGCTTCGTATATATGTCCGGCTTTCAGTGACATGAGGAAATGCTTTAGAGGTGGATAATTATCAAATTTATTTTTGGCACACTCCTTTAGTATGCCTCGTTCTTTTTCCTTCCAGTCTTCGGCGAAAGGAATCTGGTGGGACAGTCGTTTGACTGTGTAGGGATTTTTCACTGCTATGAGTTTCGCCAACAATTCCGGACTAGCTTTGTTATTTCTGGCTTTTATTACCTGGTACATTTGTTCTACAGAATGTACAACGGTCTTATCATCCAATTCAAGTTTGCATTCGTGCATGTTAGACAGGGGACTCATGTGTCCCTGGAAAGCTGTACCATCGGAGTATCATAATTGGATGCCGTTTCAGGGGTAATCCCAAATGGGAGTAGATCATACTAGACGGTCGTACAGAATGTGGGTTTGAGCCCATAATTCACCATCCAAAGTAACACTGTAGTAGTTCAGTACAAATAAGGGAGATCCAGTTGGCACAAGTAAAAAATGAAATTCCTATGATAAGATCAAAATAGTTCAGTCCAAGATATAGAAAGTGTACGGTCCAAAACTGCGATTGACCGAGCAAGGTATATAAAAGGGGGTAGCCGAGCGGGCGCTTGTTAATCCCTATAATCCAGCCATAGACTCGCTGCTCTGCTATGTACGTCCGACCATGTCGAAAGCCAACTGCCAACTGATTATGTAATAGATAATGATTTGCATAAAGGGCTTCATGGAGCATAAACATTTAACCTGTTAACTTTTCATCGTGCAATAATAAACCTGTTGACATGAATCCAGGTAATGATCTGGTTATTTTTTTCATTAATTAAAATTAATATGCTCACACGACCTGAGTATCCATTTTCTTTCTACCATCTAGTGTTCAAGTTATCTACAATGTCTGTCAGATACTGACAACCTTCTGTTCCAAATGACTACCTCCGTAAAACCTAAACCTGAGGTACACATTTCATTACCCAAAGAATATCTGTCTTGCTTCAAGCAACTGCCACCTTTCTAACTCAATAATAGGTATAGAAGCCTATAATATACTGCATACACACGTTATCAATCATATAATTTAATACTGATGCAAACTAATGAGCCCTAGCGTTGGCGCACCAGCTGATGCTCCAACTGACGCAACAACAGTGATAATCGCCGATGTAAGCAACTGAAGTGAGATCCAAGACTCAAGAAATATCCTTCTTATAAATATATCATAGCAATATCGCAATATCTCAACGTAGCCGTGACCAGATCTGGCATCGAGGATATATTTATAAACCTTGGTAATAATAAACCACCGTATGGCCGTCGTCTACCATGTTCAAAATCTATATACTGTAATTAACTATTTTTTTTACTAAATATATAGAAACTGAATTACCTAGGCTATAAATGTTAGGACATAACTGACGAGTGGAATACTTACGAGCCGAAATTATATCTATTGCACACCCTCAAAGCCATTAATCTTATTGGAATATGGAACATCTGAGATAACTTAGAGGAAGGTATTATATTAAGGAACAATGTCTCCTAGAAGGTGAAAAGTATTAATGTTCCGCGAAAAAACACAGGTACTAATAATACTGACTACATTATACACTCTACACCTGAAGCACCTACTTAGCGTGGTAAATGAGCTTTCTGAATACGTGACACAACTGGCCACCTATAGTAGCCGTTTATGAAGTGAAAAAAATAACATTTATATATATGCATGCAAATATAAAGGGACAAAAGACTAAAGCACGTAACTAAATATAGATTTTTTCAGTTTTTGTAGGAGGCCAAACATGAACAAGTGTGTCCAACTTTCGGCAAGTAAAACGTCAAGTCTTTCTTACAATCATTTCAAAAAATAATTTCTTAGTTGGTATATCACCATGGGCAGAAAATCTTTTTCTTACCATGACTTTATCTTACATTTCTTACAATAGGTCTTAATATAGGTCTATACACACTCTAAGAAAAAAGGGTTCTTTTGGGTTCTAGATAGAACTCCATGGTTCTACCAAGAACCCTAGGGTTCTTCGACACCTAAAAGGGTTCTTCGGGACCACCGGGGGTTCCATCTAGAACCATAGGGGTTCTTCAGCGATTTAAGGGTTCTTTGTGCACTTGAAGGGTTCTTTGTGCACTTGAAGGGTTCTTTAACTCAAAGCGGTTCTACATAGAACCCCCTTTTTCTCCTTAGGGGTTCCGTCTAGAACCATAGGGGCTTTTGCCTCATTTTAGGGTTCTTCCTGAACTTGAAGGGTTCTTTAGCTCAAAGCAGTTCTACAAAGAATCTCCTTTTCTCCTTAGGAATATTCATCGGGATCCATGTAAAAACAGACGGAATATTTTTAAATTTTTTTTCAAAAATTTTTTCAGCTGCATACATCGGTGCATCATAAAAGCATATAAAAAAAAATCTACATCTTTAATAAAATCAAGGTTTATATAGGCAGGAGAGTGAGAATTAAAAGCATTTTCTAAATAATGTGAAACAAATGTTATCCCTTCAAACAGATTACTTTTATGTGATGTGTCACATGAAAACGAGTCATACAGAATTATTTCAATTATGTGGGTGTGTGACTTTTAATGAATTTCTGCACATGTCTCCTGGGTCGATTCATACACAAACTTTACATATTATTAAAGCTGCATGTCTCTAGATTACAGGGGGTCTTTAGTTTGAATCAATTCGAGCAACTTGAAGGAAACCAGGGACCAAAATGTGATGCAACCTCCAGTGGGCTCAGATTTTCAAAAATGATTTTCAAAAACGAAACGGTTGATTTCACCAACTTTTAGGGCAACTAGGACTTAGATCTTTGAGTATGAGACGCATAGGTCCCTGTTATACCCTCGTGCCAAAGGACGTTTCATTCTGAGCATTTTTTCATTTTCAAATCAAAGGATTCGTTTGACATTGCATTGACATCTCTATGGCACAAATTCTGAAAAGTTGACTTTTTTCTGGTGGCCCATAGAAATTTTGTGAGATATTGACCTAGTCCAGTTTTTTCCCCTCTTTTCAAATCTGGCCTCCAATTTTTTCTATTGGCATTATTGGCGACGTTATCCACAATCCGACTGTTCTCACCAGGTGGCAGTACCGTGGAACTTGGCTTTCACTAGGTGCCCTCACAGGTTACTACATGCTATTTACAATTTCTATTAGAACAAAAGTCTCACTAGTAATACTTATATGAGGCATTTATAACTTATAGATATTACACTTTATAAACTTGGGAATATTGAAAGCAATGAAATCAATACTTTATTTGTATAACTTACCTGCTTGATGTTGAAAAATGTTGTGAAGAAAGCACCCTTATAATTCTAATATTATTACTATGAGTATACTACTGAAGTACCAAGATTGTCAAACACCAAGTCGCAATGGATACCTATGTCAGCTGCAGGAGAGGATTATATTAAGGGTAAGTTTAAGTGATGGAAATGGATGAGGAACTCTGAAAAAGTCAAGCAAAGGGACTGCATATAATAATATGCAGTCTCTCCTTGAATGCTCTTGGGCAAAATGCTTCTGTGGAGAAACATGCTGCCTTAGCACTGAGCACAAATCTGCTGTTATAAGGACCAGTCTAGATTCAACAGGGAATAATGAAATCAATACTTTATTCAGAATTAACATTGTAAATTACAAGCAATTTTAGGGATGACAAATCAGGGTTCTATGTAAAACCCTACCTATTTTGGCCAGAGGGTTCTTCAAAGGGTTCTTCAAATCGAGGGTTCTATGTAGAACCCTGCCTATTCCCGAAACGGGGGTTCTACTTAGAACCCTCAAAAAAGGGTTCTAAGTGGAACCCTTAGGGGTTCTGCCATGTCGACAAGCTGAAGAACCCTTAATTCTTGTTAGAACCCTTTCTTCTTAGAGTGCACTTATGTTCATGAGATGTGTATGCGGATACTTTTGGGTGGGTATGTAGGGTATACGTGCGGGTGTGTCATCTATCTCATATCCAAAACCTCTAGACAGGTTTTGAAATATAACGATATAACAAGAACTGATTGATTATGTTTTTAATGATATAAATGGAAAGCATTTTGTTGTATCTAAAGTTGAATTTTGGACATCAAACTTGGTAAAACGCATTGGTTCACATAACTACCACACATAACTCACTAGTGGAATATGCATTGTGCATAACTCAATCTAGATAGGGGTTAAAATGTAAGATTATCATTATAAACCCAGGTTTATACTGGACATAATGACGTTGACATTGATCAATATATTTTAGCACAAGCAATAACTTATGATTTGCTGCATCGCACGTGTGCAGACAAAATTATACAAGTCTGCTCACCTCTTCTAACATAAATGTGGTTTGATTTGAGACAAGGTAATCATTAAGATAGCTATCGCCTCGCACGACTCTGGGACAGATACCTTTACTTGTGCCATTTGGCCCGCCATAAGCCTTGGCCCCAGATATCCCATATCCACTATCATCACCCTTGGGACACACTATGGGAACCCTCACTCAAACTCAGCATTAGATACTTGGGATCTCACAATATCCCAGAACATACAGGAACACAAATCCCTAAAAGAAATCCCTCAGCACCTGTAACCACTCACTCACAGTCACACCCGGGTAAGTATACATGCACCCTCTCTGAGAAGCATGTACGCATAACTTCCCATAAACAGGGAAATACTTGGTTACACACATCTGTCCACCAATGGACTTGATGGATCAGAGAAAAGGGAGAGAATAAAGGCAGATACAAATATAGCCTTACCTGGGAGGGCACACAGCGGTCGCACAAGGATTGGTAGCAGATTTAAAGCAGTTTTGCAGGGACCCTAGAGTAAGTGAACACACCATTTTCTACCTCTCACCTGCATCAAACTCCATCTAAAGTTTAATGATGTCGAACTTACTTTCTTCAGGAAGAGCATGAACATAGCTTTCATTACCTATTTAACATTTTAATATCTAAACTATACGTTTACTATATTTCTGTGTATGATAAATGCCCCAAGGTGCAGCATAAAACTATCATTACCCCAATACAATGTATATAAGCTATATGACGTGGCTTTATATTAGACTGTCCTCAACTGAAATCAGTCTATGAGATTGCTCCCAAAGTGTGAGTTATTAAAAGGCGCTAATTATTCGTGTATTGTAATAAACTCCCAGTTTTTTCGGGTGAACACGGGGCTATCTAACTTTATTGTTATGGCAGAAGGGGAGAGTGTCGCTGTATATCGGTTAGGGCCGGAGATTAAATTATGAATCGATGTAGAGTACATTAAAATTTGTTGATGTCGATTTTATTTGTAACCACAAGCTTTCGGGCTGTTGGTGCCCTTCTTCAGGTATGACTGACATTCAGATTTCTTTACCGTAAGTAGGCCTACCTTTTGGTGTAGTCAAGGAATAAGCTTAACAATGACTTTCCTCAGTAAATGGATAGTGGGATGGTGCGACTGTCCGCAGTGACATTTTTTGTTAACATAACATGAATAGAAGGTGTCCTGGCCGTAAAAGAAATAATAATAATACAAAAGTTAGTATCACTTTTTTCGAGTCCCCTATAGAGGAAATCTGTATAAGGATAGTTTCGTTCTAAATACAAAAGTCTTTTCTAGTTACGTTCTGGATCATACAAGATCCCTTTGCTGATTAAAATTGGTTTGATTTCCGATGCAATTCAGGCTGCCGTTTATTTACCGACTCCTGTGACTAATCTTTCCTTATCTCCAGGCCCTCGACTGAAGATTACACATACCTTAATTAACCTAATTAATTAATGTCATTTCTTAGTGACTTAATTGGGTCTATACTGGGAGACGTGAAAAATGTGTCCCTTTTCATTACCAAATTAAATTCTTAGTAACAACAACGAGTTTAAAACACCTGTTTTAAACTCGTTGGTAACAACAATAGTCATGACATTGACCCAGCTTGTTGTTTCTCATAGTATTTTGAAATTAAAATGATCGCTCATATCGCGGTATATTGAATGTGGTCCACCAAACGTTAAAATTCTCCTTAATCTAGGCCTATTCCCGACTTTCATTCAGGTTGGCAAACCCTTAAAACGTTGAACATTTAGATCTGAACGTCTGGCCATCATGACAGGTTCTATATTATGCCTATTCATGGCAACTGGTAAGTAAGGATACACGCTAGTTATTAATATTCTCTGCATGATATTAGTCTGCAAGCTATTCCTAAAGTTTTGTAAATGCCCATTCGGCATTATGACTGCTTATTAGTAACTTAATCTTATTCGTTATTAAGCCTTACAAACTTACAAACTTGTAAACAATTATATACTCCCATGAATTGCCTTTCTTTTTATTTCTATCGGACTTCAGGTTTCCGTTGACGGTATATTTAATTAGGCACATAATACTGCGAATAAAAGAAAAATAATTATTGATATGATCTTTGTTTAGAATAATATCTTTTCATGGAGTTATTTGCAATTAATTTTAACACTACAACCAGAAGAACTGAAGAAGTGCAACAGAATTGTTTAGATGTTTGGAGATTTATTGTAATGAAACATATATATGTGATATGTAAAAGATAAGAATAGTGAGAAATTCGTAGGATATCATTGCATTAACAAATAGAAATTGAATCTTATTTATAAAATAATGGCAGCACTCTCTAAAGACGTGAAGCATATATAACATAGGTTTTTGCTGTGACTGAGTGCAATCCACTATTGAGAAACGGTAAAGTGAATTGAAAATGGCATTAATTGATAGTTTTACTTCTCCACTGATATTTACTTTATTTCTCCCTAAGCCATGGCACTAAGTGTGCTTCCATACCGAGGTGTTCAAGGAGCCGGTACATGTTCCCTGTCAGCAATTACAGACTGTCTGGTCCAGTCCGGTTCTCCAGCTGACCGAAGTCCAAGCAATGTGCTAACATATTGCAGGTGAGATTTGTTAATATGATTTACATAGTTGTATAAAAGCAGTATGCGATTTTAAGGTGTTGTAAAGAAATGTAACTATTTATGTAAAAATTTGGCTTCATTAGAAGACTTTAGATATATATTGCAGAAAAACTGATCAATGGAAATCATTCGACTATTATTAGCACAACAAAGGATGATTCACACCTAAATATAATTAAATGTATACATAGATTTCACTGACGTCACGGCCCTGGCCATCTTTGGGGTCAAGTTAGATGGCTATGTATGCTGCGATACTTGAAAATACCGTTTTCTGACTGTTTTAACTTTTACCAGTTCTCATCTGCCTCAATAATATCTTCATGATAGGTTAGATAACCTGCCTTTAGCGTAGTATTACCCAAGTATCCACCCTTGTGAGGTTTATCAACTTTGTTTTGATACCCCCGCCGTAGACGGCAAGCGTAGCACTGACCCTGGAAATGGCGGCCACTCCACATGACGTCTCCTACTGGGTGACGTCATGTGAAATCTATGTATAGTGAACTGCAGATTCGGTGGGGGTCATGAGTCTGAGTGTCGCGAAAAGATAACCAGACGAAAGATTTACTTGTATGCACCAAGTTTTATTAAACTCAAGAGTATCACAGGTTTAAATCCAACAGTGGTAGTTGAGCTTGATTTGAACAACAGATGAATCTTGGTCCAAGAGCGACCCAAGTCTGTAGGCAAGGCGGATTCCCCTTGCAAAGGAGGTGTACTGTTCGCCTACCGTCCTCAAAAGGGTGTCTTCATGCGTGATCATACTACGCCCCCTGTCGGAATTGGCCGATAGTTTGTATTGCATCCAGCTCTGGTAGAAGTGCCCTTCGCTGCCACTAGGTGTTGATGGTGTTGATACGGCAGTGATGTCGGTGTTTTGGGGATGACCCACTACAAATGGTGCTTACCATGATCATTATTTAGTATAGAGGGACGTGGTGGAAGGGCGTAGAATTGCATTTTACTGGACGTTTTCCTACCCAAGCAGAAATTGTACAATGTATAGCTTTCTTAAAGCTGCATTTTCAGCATTGTTACGTTCTTTTTCAACCCATTTACATACTGCAGAAAATATTGATCACCTCAGTCGGATGAGTCAAATAATGTTGTTAATATAATTTATCATTAATAGCTGAAAATGTAGTACAAATATTAATACAAAGAAATGTTTTTTGAATAGTAAAAATTTAATTCATTCCACTGTTGCTACCAAAGATATGAGAATTATGTTATATCGTCGTTTAATATGCATTGACAATGACAGCTATAATTCTTTTGTTGTTTCTTTTATTTATCCAACATTTCTCAGGCATATTACCTTCATCAGGGACATTTGTTTTGATTTACATTTATTTCCATCTGGGTACCACTCTGTAAGTATTTTACAGGTTGTTGTTGTTGGCCCATGTAAACATATAGTAACACCAAGATAAGATTTCTCAGTATTGATAATGAGAATTCTCTTCTCCTATACTGCAGGTAAGACTGCATGGTATGTGCGCCCTATATAACTCATATATATAACTCATTAAAGAGTGCTATGGAAACCGGTACCTATAATATTATAATCCTCAATTGCGACTGAAATTGCTCACTCCCATAGACTATAGCCTACCGCAATTTAAATAAGCATCACCATGAAATAAATACTTAGCGGCGGCCCCCGAAAAAGCGCGGGGGTCTTCTCTTAAAGCTGCCCTCCCTGCTATTTTCTAAACAAATCTCAGATCTCACTTGTTTAGAAGATCAATACCCTGCCCCACCTTGTCCCAAGAATTTGGGTCTCTTTCTTAATGTTGAAGATTGATATTTGGGTATTTGAGACAAATCTGTATTCGGTGGGCTGTGGTGTCCACCAATGGAGATACTGATTCCCAAGAGCCCTGTAAGATGGCAGTCAAATCGACTCTGAGTTAGAGTCAGAAATAGGTATAAAAAAGAGTCAGATGAAACAAGTCACTTGGTTGACTCTTTTAGTGCTGGCCAAGAGGTCGCAAAGTGGCAATGCCATGCATAAAAAACCTCAGCTCGGCAATTCGACCCAAGCTCCTTGGGCCAACACAATAGGGAAAATCTGCAAATAATTTCCAAAAAACCCTATGTTCCCATATGTACACACACTTCAAACCTGTCCCAGTCTCAAGCTTATTGATTTTAAGAGACATTTCACCTAAAATTTTAAGGTCTTACTAGTATAATTACGGAGTTCCAGCATTACATGCTTAAACCTATGCCTATGCATAAGATTCGAAATCCGACATCGGACATCCGTCTCCGTGACGCGACACTCGGTGAGCTTCGTCTAACACGAGGCCCATGTAATGACGTCATAGTCGCGGGGATTCCCCACTGGAACCCTACCCAGAATGAGGCCCATGTAATGACGTCATAGCAGCAGGGAATCCACATCGCCATATCATGTGCATGATCGGCGATGGGGTCCACACGATTAAAGCTATAAAACGAAACGATTTGGATGCGTCATGAGACGCCATAGGAGGGAGGGAAGCAGGTAGGGTCTTGATAGTGTTAATCAACAAAAACAATCTATATTTATGAACGTAAATAGCCCAACACTTCTCATTCCCATCAAATTGTGACGATAGACCTATCTGGTGCCACAATACTCTCCTAGACTCGGATTTAGAGTCAAATGATTCATTCATGTTTCTCTGTGCAGTTGTATAAGTCATAATATGAGTAAGTTCGGTAATATTTGTTCTGTCGTAATAGCTGAGAATGCAGCTTTAAGTGCATTAGATCCCTTGAAGAAATTCCCCAAAATAGTATGCAGGTAGGTGGGCACAAGAAACGCTAAATATTGTGTTTGTTGAATAATACTTGTTCATTTTGTCTTGATAATCAGAATTGGAATGCAGGCCTACGATACATGCATGGATACTGCAATACGTGCTTGCTCCCCTTCCTCTCAAATTAGAAGTGGCCTCATAGGTAGCAAGGCAGGAATTGACTATGCTTGTTCTCCAACACGAGTGGCAGGTGAGGCAAATATATTGACTTGTTTGTTTTAGTGGTGATTTAGTTTAATATTGTGAGTGGAAAATCCTACACAGCACATTTGATAAAGTTTATTCATACATATATAATAACATTATTATACTAGATACATTAATATAGTATTGTTTGGTATGTGTATATTTTAAAATACATAGTGGCTAAAACGATTAAAAAATGAAGATAAGGTCTAACTCTTTAAAAAAAACATTTCCTATATACATGTTGTAGAAACTTTAATAGAGTTGAAAATTTTGTTTGATATTCAGAGTACTCAGAGCTCAGCGAATGCATTGATAGCATTACAAGTGTGACAGCTCTCCAGAGGTGCAGTAGTGAATTTAACAACCGCCTCACTGCCAATAATGTATGCAGGTAGATACATGCAACACCTTAATTAATTCTTTGGTACGATGTGCCAGTTATGACAGTTATTATTGCAAATGATCTGATGGATATTTTAAACTGATTGAGACACGGCCAGAAAGCTGTGACAAACTCTGAAGGGGTGATTCGGGTTTTCCCACCTGTGAAGATCAGTTTGCAGCTTTGAATGCAGCATCTTACTTATGTGACTGGATTCTGGGTCAGCACGATGGTGGAAAGACAGTTTCAGTCCTGCTCACAAATTTTCAATAAGCCCCATCTACAGTTATTTCTCTTGCTGCTACAATATCTCTGAGATACAACAAGTATGCTTCTAATGATTCTGATGGCCCTTGCGTCCTTACTTAATTGGGAAATTTTAAGATTTCTCTCATCTGGCCTAAAAAAAGATATCATTGCAATGCCAAATAAAAAAAATCCTAACCGTTAGCTAACAGATGATAACCGTTAGTTTATGCTAACTGCTCAACAGAAACCTCCTAGCTAACAACTTGCTAACCACTTGAGGTGTTAGGGAATGGTTAAGGCTAATTATCACAAATCTTAACAACAGTTTGCAAACTCCTTGGAGAGAGAGGACTTCTCACTCTCCCCAACTCACAGTTTGCTAACCACTTGGAGTTGTTGAGAATTACACAGAAACTGATGACATCACAGAAACGTGTGCACAAAAATCATTGGAGCCAAGTTCAACTGTCATTCAGCAATTTAAGTAACTTAATACACTTGGATTACATTGTATTGTGTTGAAGATCTGTGACTGCTCAAGTCATGAATGGTTGACATATGTATAGTGAAACATGTTAAGTTATATCCAGGTTGACTGGTCCTTGGATATCAAATTATAGGTGATTTGAATTCAGTACAACATGGAACTAGCTACAGCTGTAGGTATATGGCTACTAGATAGACTTGACATCTCTCCTTACAGCATTTATGCCTAACATATTACCAGCTAGGATTATCCATGAACATCTGTGTTTATGACAGAAGGTAAGAGGAAACTCATTAAGCAGGCTGATTAAATAGAATGGTAGTAAGGCATGCTAAACTTTAAATTTTATACATGCCCCACCCCCTCCCATAGACTCCTATATAGCAAATGGTATTAAAGTGGCCCCTGAAATAATAACTATTCCAGGGACATTAGCTTTTTGCTTTCCGGCAACCTTCTCAAGTCAAAGTTTTACTAAAAAATTTCACGATTCCGTCTTTTTTCATTAACGTTTGCATTTACCTTTAAACCCATCTAAGGTATAATTTAAAAGATAAACTTTAACTTAGTAAATTAGCATGTCCCTATATTAGGGCACTATTACAAGGACAATGTAAAATACAAAAGTTGGTTCTTTTTTTCTTTTTTTTTTGAAACATGATTTTATTCAGCTTATCAACAAAACTTCTTCCTCACCTCGAGCTTATACATCTAGAACTACTAGAACTCATTTTATCTCCATTTGTTCTATTCAGGTAACCTGTTGATTCAATAAAAAGGAATACCTCTTGCCACATTGCTTTTGTTTTCTTACATTCTACGAAGAAATGTATTATGTCATCATCATATCTGCAGAAAGAACATTTTTTCTTCTCTATTATTCCCATGTTTTTTAATTTGACATTGCAGGTAATAGTTCTATGTAAAACGCGATATTGTAATGCATGGATTGCACTCTTTGGTAACAGCATAAGGGTTATAGAACACTTTTTTCCAATCAATTGCGTTAAACTCTTTATCATCTAGACCTAGAATTTTTTGCCATTCATATATCTTTTCCCATTTGGGTTTTCTCTTAGCAACTAGAGCATTATATAACATTTTTGAACTCGCGTTTTTTACATCGATCTTTTCATTTTTTATTTCTATTTCTATTACATCCTTAACAGGGTTTTGGATGTTGTTACGAAGTGTATTCCACCACTCTATAGGCACTGCTTTTTCTATGATATTTCTTGGTAAGTATAAATTGGTGTTGTATTCCTTTTGGAATTCTTTTTCTGACATTAATTCGCCTCTATCATTTAATATGTCTCCAATTACTTTAATTCCAAGATTTTCGCCTCTTTCCCATCCGATGGGGATTTTTTTAAAAACAATTAATTTGTTTCCCCATAGCCTTTCTTTCCTGATTTGATCCACACTAGTTGGTTTTTGTGAGAAATAGTATTTATTCCAAATATCAAAGACTTCCTCATAAAACTTGTTCAATGCATGACCAGGTTTATTTCTTATCAAGAAAATATTTTCAATTGATTTTCCCTGATCTTGTTCGAGAATTTTAAACCATGATGAATTACAGTTCTCTATCATCCTTTGAACCCATTTTAACCTGTTCGTCTCAATTATTTCTTTTATGCATCTCAGATTTAGGCCACCGTTCTGACAATTCTGTGCTAAGAAGTCAGTACTTATTTTATTAGATCCTCCTTTCCATATGAAAGTGGTGATAATATTTTCTATCTCCTTTTGTTTCTTTGGGTCTATATAAACACATGATAACGTATGCTGAACCAAGGGTAGTACAAAAACATTCGAGACCAATATTCGACCCTTAATTGTCAAGGATCTGTACCTCCATGCATTTATTACATTTTTGATTTTTTGCATAAAATCAACCGTATTTATTAGGGATAGTTTTGTTTCACTTCTTGGCGACATAAGGGTGACCCCTAGAATTTTTATTTCTTTCTCCCAGTTTAGTTCTAATACCTTTCTATTAGACAATACAACATTTCCAACTCTGAAGCCTTTTGATTTTTTGGCATTAAGTTTTAGACCAGTTGCTAAATAGAAATCGTCTATTTTTCTGAGGCATTTTACTAGGGATATTTCGTTCTTTACCATGATGGTGCTATCGTCTGCGAACTGTATTATTTTATTCTCATATCCTCCTATTTTTATTCCTTCTATCTCACTATCATTTCTCAAGCTTTCTGCTAGCTTCTCTACTATCATCGTGAATAAATAAGATGAGACTGGGTCTCCCTGTTTAACTCCCCTTCTTATGTCGAACCAGTTGGATATATGACCATTGTTCGAAAAGGCAGCTTTAAAATTCTCTAATAAACATTTTATCCATGATCTGAAAGTGTCGCATATATTATGGGAGATTAAGACTTTTTCTAAGAAGGCCCAGCTGACTGAATCGTACGCTTTGGAGAAGTCCAAAGCTACTATTAGTCCCTTCTGTCGATTTTTTTCCAGATAAGAGATAGTGTCATCAATCTTTCTGACTGCTGTGCCTATATATCTTCCATGAATAAAGCCAAATTGATCTTCTTTTATCATATCTGTAATATGCATTTTTAATCTTGATGTAATAGTTTTAGATATAATTTTATAGTCAACGTTGAGTAACGTTATTGGTCTCCAATTTTCCAGATCTTCTAGATTTTTATCTTTTTTGGGTATGACACTTATTATTCCTCTTGACTGACTTTCAGATATTTTTCCCTGAGATAGATTGAAATGCATCATATTAATAAACATTTGATATATCGCATACCAGAAAAACCTAAAGAACTCAACAGTAAAACCGTCACATCCTGGTGACTTATTATTTTTCATAGACAATATAATCTTTTTAACTTCCTCTTCTTCAAAGGGGCGTATTAATATATCATTATCTATTTCGTCTAGCTCATATATGTTTTCTCCTCTCATAAAGGTTTCTGCGATCTGTTCATCTATCTTAAACTCAGTGTATAATTCTTTATAGAATTTTTCACCCTGTTTCAATATTTCTTTTTTACCAGTTTTTAAAACTCCATTTACCTTTAATTGATTAATGATTTTTTTTTCTGCCTGGTATTTTTCTAGTGCACAGAAATATTTTGTAGGCTTTTCCCCTTCGATTGCCCACCTTGCCCTGGATCTTATTAGGGCTCCTTGGGCTGCATTTAACTCAGCTATTTTCTTCTCATTTAGTATATTCTTTCTTTCTTCTTTTTCTTCTTCTGACATTATTTTTTTTTTATCCAAAATTTGTAATCTTCTGTTTTCGATTTCTTTTTCTTTTTTTTCTTTCTCTAGAAATATTTGAGCTAATTCTTATTGCCTCTTCTCTCACCTTATGTTTGAAAAATTCCCATCTTAAAGTGGGTGACAACTCTTTGTTTTCTTTTGCTAACATCTCGACATTATGAACAAATTGATCATTCTGCAACAAGTTTACATTGAGTTTCCAGAAGCCTTTACCACGTTTTTCGATCTCTTGGTATATATTTATGCTAATCTTTTTATGATCAGTTTGGGCATGCAAATCTACTGAGAAGGTGACAATGTTATTCACAATATTACTGGAAATAAAAACGTAATCCAGCCTTGACTCACTACCACTTCTTGACCATGTTTTTACTGGTTGGCTGTTGCTTTTTACTTTTATGATGTCACATAGATCCAGTTCATTTATAAAATCATTTAATATGCTGCTGGCTTTGCTATCTGGTCTGAAGGACAAGTCTGCATTAAAGTCTCCCATCATTACGATGTCTTCTACTTGTAACGACTGGACTTTTTCTTTAATCTTCTTTAGGATTTCTTCCTGTTCTTTTGTCTTTTCACTAGTTGGTGAGTAGACGTTGAAGATTCCAGTTTTTCTATTGTTCTAGTCCAGTACCACGTACTGCCACCGACCAGAATCATTTTGACCTCGTTCAGCTATATTAGATTTTAAACATTTGGGTATTAATAACTTCACTCCTCTAGAAGCTTTGGTGCCATGATTCATTATCATTTCTCCCGGCCACTGTGTTTTCCATATAGCTTCGTTCTCAATAGAAGAATGGGTTTCTTGTAGCCCTATTATCATATTATTACTTTCTTTAAGCTCATCCATAATTGCTTTTCTCTTAATACTCCCCGCTAGGCCATTCACATTAAGTGAAATAAAACCCAGCTGGCTTCTCTCTTCCCCTAGGGTCTCCATTGCGGATTATTATAATTTAACTAAGTTAAATCACAATTCCGAATGTCTTCCAGGGGAATTAATGTGGAGGTTCTTCCATCTCCTCCTCTCCTTCCTCCTCGTCTTCATCCTCCTCTTCCTCCCCATCGTCACTACTGCTGCTCTCACGACTTTCGGGCTCTTTCCTTCTGATCTCATCTCTGATTTGCATCCATGCTTTTCCTAGCATGTTACCATTTGGTGGCCATCTTGATGAATCTAAGACGTCAGGGTCAGATAGGGGGATCCCTATTCCGCAAACTTTATCTTTGGGGGCAGCCTCTGCAATATGTTTGTCTCCTGACAATAGTAGGTATTGCTTCACTGACTCATTGTACTGAACTTTAGCTCTTAAGGCTGACAGCAGGAATTCTCTTCTATGGAGGACCCAGTTCTGTCTATTCTTGGTTACATTCGCCATATAACTCTTTGCCTTCTTCGGATTGTATGTTGTGAGGGCCATTTGGATTTTATCTGTGTCCTCTCCGATTATTGCTTTCTTGTAGAAAAGAAATTGTTCTACGTTGTGGAATTGCTTTTGCTCAATGTTGAAAGGTGATTTGTAATGATTCGAGAGCGAATTATCTTCCGTGAAAAATACCAGTGCATGATGATTTTCTTTTTTGGTTAATTGTGATAATAACAATTCAGTAGGGACTGCTGCTAGTTCATCGTAATGATACCATCTATCAATGAAGACACTACCTTTACTTGCCCTAGCATCGTCATATCCAATGAGCAGTGCTGCGTCAGCAATTCTTTTCGCCTTGGCATTACGTAACCTCATGAACAGTGGTACATCTTTTTTGACATAGACTTGTCCAGCCACTCCATCATATACATATTGTTTGAGTTCCTCCTTATTATCTAGAATCAGCTCAGCTTCTTCATGATTATTCAGTTCGATTTTCAAAGGACATCCTGGCTTGGAGTTCACTCTGAAGGTTCTCTTGATCTTTATATGAGTCAGACCCATACCATGATGTATCACATTTTTGGCTGCTTCTTGTCTGTCTGCCTGAGTTTCCCCTTCCATTCCTTTGATTCCGACAATCAAAAGATTATTCTCTAGCTTCGCCATTTCTTCTCTCACTAGATCTTGGTCTTTCAGCTGCTCTACTTTTCTTCTCTCTAGCTCATCTGTATCTCTTGGTTGCATCGCATTCTGTTGCAAAATCAGTATGTCCTCATTTTGTTTCTTGATAGTTTGTTTTATCTCCTCTTTCTCCATATCTCTTTTCTTGTTTTCTTTGTGTATTACTTCTATGGCGGCGTTCACATTTTCGATCGCTTCGATATTTTCATTTACAGTATCCTTTACAACTTCTAAGTCACCCAAAGCGTCAAACAATTCGTCGAAGCTCTCCTGGTTGTGTCTCTGCATTTCACGTACCATTTGCATAACATCATTGCTTTTATATTGCGGTCTAACCCTTTTTCTGTCCTTTTTTACTAGTTTCTTTACCTTTTTCGGAGTGCTGTCTGCCCCTCCCTTTTTGTGTTGCTTCGGATCAGTTTTGGGCTTTCCATCGTGGTCCTGGTCCATCGATGCCGGGGGGGCTTTTGCTGCTCCCGTTTTCATTTCCGCTTTATTTGCTCTTTTAGTTGGGATCGTTGGTGAGGATTCTTCCAGTGATCTTTTCCTCTTTGCTTTTTCGTCTGAGTTTTGTTTATTTTCTTCGTTATTTAGAACTTTCTGATCCGTGTTAGCCAAACTCATGGCCCCGGAAGTGTTTACACCGGAAATGACTTCCGTTGCAACAGCTTATTTTTTGCTTCTCTCTTCTCCAAATTCAAGATGGCTACCGTTACTTCCGGCATCACTTTTCTCGCTTTATAGCTTTCGATTTTTACAGTTTTTTATCCCACTACTTTCATTTCTGAACACTATGATTTACTTTCAGGTCACTCTTGTTCAAATGTTTTAAATTTTATAAAGTTTTTTGTACTTCTCCTGTTTCTTAACTTTTATTCACTTATTTTCTCCGGGAGTTCCGTCTTTGGCCGTTTGGGTCGGTGCTATTGAGTCACAGCCTCACCTAGCTCGTCCCGTTCTTTTCTCGCTATGGGGAAGATGACCAATATGGCCGCTAATCCCAACCGTTCCAAATAAGCTGATAATCCACACGTGGTTCTCTTTTTTTTTTTATGCAGCCTTATTCCTTTACCTCCACTTTTCTGTTAGATCAAGTAGTTTTGTGCTTCTTTTTCCTACAGGTTTTGATGTACACCGTATATTTCCAACTTTTATTAGAGCTTTGCGATCCTTTTTCGCTAATCCACTTACTCACGTGTTGTCGAGGATTGTTTAATCTCCATGTCTACCGTGAAAAGTAGTGTTTTTTGGGAAGGCTAACCTTTTTTTTGCACAGAATTCCTTGGATCTTATTCGTATTCCACCAGCAATGTTTTTCTTTTGCTTCTTTTTCGTTTAAACTGTCACTTGGTTTTAATCCACTTAATCCTGAGTGGGCGATAAACACTGAGCTTCTGGATTAATGGCGGTTATGTTCGCGCGTAATCCCTCAGCTTTTTCTTTTCCGATTTTCTGTCTCGATTTTTGCTTCCTGGGTATTTTTCTTTTCGTCTCTACTTTTCTTCTAACTTTTTCTCCACTTTGGTGAAAAATGGTGCTTCTGGAACTGTTTTGTCTGAAAGAAAAAAGGATTAGTTGAGGAGCCTAAGCTACCACACGTCTGTTCGCTTTCAGAGTACTACCGGAAGTCCAAAAGTTGGTTCTTAAAGGGTCAGTAAACCCCAAAATATTATGAGCAAATCCATTTCTTTGCTATTATTGAAATGTAACCACCCTGGTTTTACTTAATTCAACCTATCATTTAGCAAGTTTTACCCATTTAAAGGAGGGAAAAAGTAGTTCCATAGTTTAACACTCCATTCAAGGCGCCACTGTTTGCCTATGTCACAAAGTTGCGCCAATCTTGAAATGAACATGCAATGAACACAATAAACAACTCTCATAATTGCTCCTAGAAAGAAGGAGGGTGGGGTGGGAGGAAGGAGTTTGACCAAAGCAGGTGTGCAGACCAAAAAAAACTGTGTTACATGTATAGTTCTCTGGTCAAAACAATGGCTGAAAGCAGTGACAGAGAACTGTTTCAATTGCTGGGAGATTGGGGGGGAAGGTAGGGATGTTCATTTCTGGCACAGCTTTGTGATGTCACACAGCACTCTCAGTGCCCTCTTGTGCTAAACAGACCTTTTCAACTAAGCTTTCCCAATTCGTGCCTGTAAGTGACTATAAGTTAGACATAAATGGAAGTAAAAAAATTGAGACTTGGGTGTTGTATTTATGGCTCCATGAAGTTTGTTGTCCTAAAAGTGACCGGGAACCCATTAACTGACCCTTTAATGTTAAATAAAGTTATTTATTAATGCTAACTATTGCAGCTCCTTGAGTGTGTACCGGTCCTGTATTGGTAGAAAGATGACGAGTATCTGCAGTGTAAGAGCTGCCAAGTTCATGGAGGGACTTGTCATTCACATCTTGGAATTAACTTTAGATGAACAAGGCACAAAACTCAGCAACGTTTGCCTTGGCTCCGGTAAGTTCTTGATGTTTCTCTCAACCTTGGCCTTCGACTTTTCAGTTCTTGCACTGCATTCCTGATCGATTCCCAATGAATTCACACTTTAGATTCATCAGTGGCTTGTGAAAAACTGCCTTATCTTATTGAAAGTTAGGATATTTCGAATGTTTTCCGCAGAAACGCGTCTATCTAAAACATAATTATTAGCAAGAACCAAATTTATTAAGGAACATTGTTGCTCGAATTTATGGATACCTAGAGAAAATAATTTCGTTTTCAGTATGCTGATCATGATTCTATTCAACTGTACACAAACCATTGTACATATAACATACACCACCGAAATGGGAGATTGTGTTTTGGGATACAAAAAAATAATATTCCACCAAGGTTTGATTTTCTCTCAACATTATCGCTGCTTCACAAATATAAATCTATAATCATGTCACCTGAATGAATACATATCAACAGTATGACAGGTTCAGTGAAAATGGACAAAAGGGACATGGCATTAGGAAATAGCACCAACTTACAATCTCCTCTTCCAGAAGTGATATTATAAAAATGTCTCATTCGATCTGTTGGATTTAATTCAAATTTTGTCCTCTTTCATGTTAGCTGCACCTGGCCCAGGTAAGAAATATTACTGTCATTACTGTAATCGATTACTTAAATATATCTATCCAATTTAAGACATTATACAAACCAAGACATCTACTAATTTTTGAATATAACATATCAAAGCTGCATTCACAGCTCTTTTCAATGCAATATATTATTTTCTACATTTTACCACTTCATTTTCTGTACAGTGCATCTGGAAAATGGCTTTGCTAGTATTTAAAAGATTTTGTCCACTTCTTGGGATTGACTTGCATTGTCCAAATGTTCAGCGAAATTGATGAAAGAATATATATGTGCTTTTTAAAGATTAATATGTTTAATATATGTGTAACGCCAACGCCAGCTAGGCAGCGCACATTGAAATAACAATCCAGAAACGCACAAATTGTTTTTTCTGGTTAACAAGCAATATAGCAATGGTAATGCTGGGAAAGTAGTCAGATAGACAGTATAGGTTAACCTGGAAAATTGATATATAGCCACTGTCCTGCTACCATCAGCAGTGTTGTGTTTCCTCAGAGGTGGACCCTCAGTGAAATGGTGGCAGATATGTGGCACCATTGTACCCATCTGCAGTGATAAGATAAGATAAGATAAGATAATAAGTTTTTTATTTGTCTTTAAAGATGTACAAAAATATTTTGCTTATGAGGAAGACAAACTGGTACTCCATTGCTGGCCTACCCATGTTTGATGGTCAGTTCATTCTGGATATGGATGCCATTGAGGACCCATTGCATGAGTCCTCTTATGTGTAGCAGGATGTGGTTGAAGTGATCACCTAATGCAGAAGGCTTGATGTAACTACTGTACCACATATAGAGATTTATTAGCCATGGTAGTGTATGTCAGGAAGTTCAAGGACTATTTATGTGGCACAGGTCTGTCCATACATACCACTTGTTATGAGACATTATGTAACATTACATAACCTCATTATATTTATATTCATTATTAATTATCACCCATTTATTTTTATTATCATATTTCTAAAATCACCATAATGTATGATCCCGATAGTCATTAGCTGTTCCCCACTGGAAACTGTGAATTCTGGCCAAACTGAGGAGTGGGCAGTGTAGTAGTTTCACAGCCCCTACACCCTTAAAGACCACTATCCGACCATTTGCCAGCATTGTCATTGTTATGGCTGTTGTTGGTAACTAGTGTGGAATAAACTTCCAGTACTAAGGAAGCTAATCCATCTCCAGATTTCCCCCCATGTGGTTTGCCTAACTAAATACCAGGGTTCACAACATATTTCCTGTTAAATAATAACAGTCTGTTAAATGTAAATCTCCTAATTCACAGCTTCTTTGGTTACTTGTAATGTCTTCATTGTATTCTTAAATTTTTCACTTTTTCAAAATACTTTTAAATAATTATTTTCCAGTTAGGGGACAACAGTCTGTCATGATATTCTGTCTTGGTGTGGCATTCCTGGCATATTACCGGAGAGAATAAGGGCCCAGTGTGGATACCTTCAGTGTAGCAGTTGAGTTGTCACCATTCAACTGTCATGACCAGTATTGTTCCCGTAACACTGACAAATGTATTATGTACTAATATGCAATAGCATAGTGGGATATTATTAATATAGAATATAATCACCGTATAAGCAATATGCTTATGAATATTGATGAGTATGTTTATGTAAGGACTATAGGTCCAAGGTCTCAGACTAGGTGGACCATGAGTATTTGGGTCACACCCAAGTAGGTCAATACCCTAATGAGATATATGGTCTGATTGGACACCTCCAACAGACCAGGCTATTGGTCTAACATTATTAAGCTAATATGTTCATGTACAATTGGATGAATATAGCGACCCCTTGTGGTCCTTTATAATTATTACATGGTAATGGTTAATGCTGATTAACTCTAATAAATGAATGTTTGATTGGCTTATATTTATGCATATATATATACATGTATAACTCATATATAAACCAACTAAAAGAACAAGCACTGCTGTTACCCATATTGTAATATGATGTTGATGATTTGCTTTTACAATACCATACAATTGTCCATTGTCCAAATCCACCAAGTATCGAACATCTTGTATTCATCTAGCATCCTTCTTAGTACTTTGTATTTGCCTTATAACTGACAGTTACAACTATGCATCAAAAAGGTATTTGAGGATAAAGTATTATTCAAGATGATACATTGGTTTCAATCTTGTTTTATTCATTTCGTTTCACTTCAGGTTCAGATGACACTTCAAGATATTTGCATCTGTTCCAAAGATATCGTCTTATTGGCAATATTCTAGACGTAATTATCATACATATAATATATATTGTTACGATTTTCCTTTCCCATGTTATGCCCTTGTTCGATGAGTTGGTGGGCCTGGTCTTCCAGGGTCTCATCCCACAGGTGATCAAGTGAATTCGTCTCGTAAGCCATAATAAAGTTACTGAATCGAGTTGATCTTGTTCTAGTATTACTTGCTAATCTCAGATATAAGTGAGGTTTGAGTGATAGTTCAGCGCTGCTTCGCGTTCGCGAAGAATGGAGTCAAAGAGGTCTTTACAGCTCGGGTCTCAGGTTTATTGTGTGTGAATCGTCAACAACAGGGGTTTATATAGTACAAGGATAAGCGAATCGTCTATCGTCATTCGTCATTCGCCTTTCGCCATCATGATATTACTTTTAAGGAAACACTATCAGACGATTCGTCAGCATGAGCGAATCGCCAGGCGATTTACCTTTTGTTAGCTATAAAGAGAAATACATAGCAGGGAAGCATACCCCTGTGTTCTATCCTATAACAATATATAGAACTAACCGCAGTTCTGTCTGTGGGATCTTTCTTCACCGAGTTGAAGGCGGGAGGAATTCCGAGGTGCGGAGCGCAGCATAGCACAGAGGGATTCCTATGCCGGAAACAAGGTGAAGAAAGATCCCACAGACAGGACCAAGGTTAGTTTCGAGATTTATTTGACCTCTTCCTAACAATTTTAAACATATTAGATGAGAGAAGAGCAAGAGAAATACAGTGAGGGCGTGGCATGGTTCCATTAATGCTTGAATTTATGACGGCCGTCGTAACATTGACGACAGCCGCCACACTTTCAATGCTTAGCAGACGATGTAGCGTTATGGCATGACGTGTCCCCATGACAACGCTGGCCTACTTTCAGAATAACCAATGAAAATGCTGAATGATAGACTGGGTCATCTGTTTCTTCCCTAGGGACGAATGAAACATATTTCTTCCCGCTTGCTCGCATATACCAAGCCTATACTAAGTCTATGGAGACTCTGTTCCAGAGGTGAAATAAAATATATTATATGGTCAAAAGTAAAAGAAATGGACCACTTTTTGTCATTTTCAGCATTTTTAAATTCAAGTATTCATAGAGCAAAACCTGTTTGTGCAATTCCTTTTATTTTCAGCCTAGTTGTTCCCCAATGGCTTGGGAAGATCAGGCCTTAATTGTATAACTTGGGCTAATTTCTGAAAAAAGTTATGGAGGTTTTAATAACAGAAAAATTGGTATGATACCAACATGATAAAAATGGGTATATAAAAAATCAACAAAAATAATTTCTTCATGTTAACACTTAGCATCGCAATGCCATCCTATATTAGTTGTTATTGCACATGCATAATATCGAGTATAAGTATTTCTTTGACGTTTTAGACATTTTTCAAAAGTTCAGAATTGTCCCAAAAAGTGGCAATACCAACGTGTGCACATTCAAGTCTCCTCCCTTCCATAGTTTTCACTTCTAAGGCAATTATATGGTATGGGATGTACACGTTGGTATCTCTGTTCTGACCATAAACTTAACATTAGGTCATCAATTTAAATCAGAATCCAGTGATTTTGTATGGAATGTATCTATTACATACATACAGCTTCAAGACTTGATTTTAATGCAAACTTAAAAGAATTTTATCTTTTCATTAAATGGTACATCTTTTTTTAAAAAAGAACTTCCAGCTAAACAATTGAATATAATTTTTTTGTTAGAGGTTAACATATTGATCATACAGAACTATGTTGTGGAGGAATTTGTGCATCTAAATAATAATTTATCTGGTTAGTTTCTACATGTTGAAAGGTATTTTTTAATGTTTATTGAGTGTACACGTTGGTACATGTTGGTATCAGTTGTACACATTGGTATCATGAAGTCTAGTTTAGCTGGGATATATTTGCAGAATTTAATATTCATTGTTAAATACATGATGGGTCTTGGACTGAATGGTATTTCAGATAACTAATATCACATATCAAACACTTTATCATCAAATTAATCCTTTATTATTAGCAGATCTCACCTTGAAATATATTAGACTAATTCTTCTGTATAATGTCATATTTGCTTTGTAATACTATGTGATGTGTCACAGATAATATTTCATGAGTCTCAAGCTACAAACAAATAGATTTTGATGCTACTATCACATTTTAAAAGATGGGATTAGGCTGGGATTAGGGCGTTAACCATTATAAAATATTTAATAAGTACTTTTATATCTATGTTTGGAAAATAACTTCTGATATTGTATTGATGGACAATCTCCGGTAATGTAGTTAAACCTACATTTTAGATGATTTTCTAAACATGGAATCATACCATCCATATGCCATATACTTGTCTCAGCAAATTAACATATTTAACTTTAAACATATGGTCAAATCCGGAAATTTTGTAACATTTTTGGTTTGTTTTACAAAAACACCCACAGTTTTTGCAAAATATGTCCGAACCTTGATTTTTTTCTTGCATTGTATACGAAAATATGTATTTTATGATGTTGGAAAATTTTATCACTGTAGTCCATGTCTTTAGTTATCAATTATAGCCCCAGATTCATGATATAAATAAGTTTTATACTACGAATCCATTTTCATGGCACAAGAATCAGTAAAATTATTTTAATTATAATTTAGTTAATATATCTCTGAGATACCCATCACATGTCAGAATAAGTGTGGCATAAGATTTGTAACCTGGCTATAATATCTTAGGACTGAGCAGGGAAAGACAAAAAATGCCTAAAAATGGACCAAAAAAGCTTTTATACTACGAATCCACTTCTAAATGAGATATCTAAAGAAATAAAAAAGAATAAGAATCCAGCTTTTCAAATTATCATTGTTAGATTCTTGTGATGCTATGGGCAAAGTTTTAAAGATTTAGTGTTTATACATTCGGTGTGGTGGGAGCCAGTCTGAAAAAAGCCAAATGCCAAATATTTATACTACGAATCCACAATGTCATCTAGTGTTAGTTTGATGAACAGTGCCACCACCTACCATTTTACTGGTTAGCTGACTTATCCAGTGTCAATGACCATTCAAGCTTTGTGCCATTGAAACCAATGTAAGTCTTATTTCTACTGGTTTTCTTGATAGATTGTCTTATAAAGTCGGAAATATTAAAGATCAGGATGATCAATTCAGCCATAATTTACGTTTTAGCCATATTTAAGTCAAATTTTCACTATGAATCCATTAGCCATACGGCCTGAGCAATAATAGGAGCTGTTCACCGCTTATTTGTAACTGGTTCTTTTGGTATTGATGGTTAACATAGGTGGATTCGTAGTTTAAATGGATTCGTAGTATAAATGTAATTTATAGTTTAAGCATTTTTCACTCAAATTCTTGGCATATTTACCATCATTTTGAAGGAAATGAACGTTGCTAGAGGTAATTTAGTTGATTGGATGCCAGTGGACGTATCATATATGCTTTTTTATTTCTATTATTATTATTACTACCATTATGTCTGTCGGATTTAAATGCTTGCTGTGGGAAGAGAAATGCTTCTAGGACAATATGATAAAAAATACCTGAAACCCTGCTACAATATCCCTGGTCACCAAGGATGAAGATTAAAATAATTTTAGAACGTACACACTAGATGAAAATCAAGCCATTCAATTTCAATAATTACTTTTATACTACGAATCCACTATGAGAATATTTATACTACGAATCCACTTAACTACATAGGAAATAATATCGTTTAACATCAATTTTTTTTGAGAAATGTTTTACAGATGCTGAAAGCTTCCTCTACACACAGTTTCAGGAGTTATACTTGATTGATATTGGAATCAGGAACGATACAACATTTCATATATTTCAAAATTAGAGATTCATTCCAGAAAAATAAATTGCTTTCGCATAGATGGATAAAATATACCTGAAACCATGCTACAATATCCCTGGTCACCAAGGATGAAGATTAAAATAGTTTTAGAACTTACATACAGGATGAAAATCAAGCCATTCAATTTCAATAATTAATTTTATACTACGAATCCACCATGAGAATATTTATACTACGAATCCATGTAATTACATAGGAAATAATATCGTTTAACATCAATTTTTTTTTAGAAATGTTTTACAGATGCTGACAGCTTCCTCTACACACAGTTTCAGGAATTATACTTGATTGATATTGGAATCAGGAACGATACAACATTTCATATATATATTTCAAAATTAGAGATTCATTCCAGAAAAATAAATTGGTTTCGCATAGATGGATAAAATATACCTGAAACCATGCTACAATATCCCTGGTCACCAAGGATGAAGATTAAAATAATTTTAGAACATACATACAGGATGAAAATCAAGCCATTCAATTTCAATAATTAATTTTATACTACAAATCCACTATGAGAATATTTATACTACGAATCAATGTAATTACATAGGGAATAATATCATTTAACATCAATTTCATTTTAGAAATGTTTTACAGATGCTGACAGCTTCCTCTACACACAGTTTCAGGAATTATACTTGATTGATATTGGAATCAGGAACGATACAACATTTCATATATTTCAAAATTAGAGATTCATTACTTAAAATTTATACTACGAATCCATTTCTTTGGTCTCTCATAGTGAATTTATTGTTGATCTCAGCACAGTGAAAAGTTTATGATACCATAGATACAACTCTCAGGTCGGACTAGCATGAAATCTTTATTATCTAACTCCTCTGTCCTATTATTTATTGGGTTTGCCACAACCTAATGTCAATTTCGACTGGTTCCAGGAGCTCCCGATTAAAAATGTCATGAGATGAAAAAATATGAAAGAATGAAGTTCATTAACTTTCTCACCTGTTTTTCAGGCCGCCAAAACATTCCTTTTACTGGGACTAATCAATAAATAACCAGGATCAATTCATAGAGGGTAAAGAAAAGCATAAAAGCAGCATAAATCAATGGATTTGTAGTATAAAAGTATGAAATTCACTTTGTATTTCAACCATCAACCCTCCTCTTAATATAGAGAAATAAGAAATGATATTTTCAGGGATTAATCTATATATCATCGACATTATATGGACAAAAGATGAAAATGATCAAAGAAAATTTACGTTGGACCCTTATTCAAGGTAAACACGGTATGTTGCCAGAACACATTTAAAATAAGTATCAAGATTACTAGAAACATGCCATGCATATGCATATTCTGTGCATATGCCATTATGAGAGAACTGAGAAATATCAGACAATTATATTAAAAGAAAAAGGAAGTGAATGCTAAGACATCCTTCCCACTTTAAGCTATAATAGTAAAAAATTCTATTAAGGTCCGATTCCACTGGTTTGCTTATATATGTGCTCATGGCTCGCTCTTGCTTCGCTTGTTTATAGTGCGCTTGTCATTCTCTCTTCATCGGCTAATATTTTTAGCGCAATACAAGCGCAGAGCGATTCTACTGGTTTGCTTCTTTCCTTATGAAATCAATGGTAAATCACTTGGTCCGCTCTAATTGCGCTCTTGGACCGCTACTAAAAGACATGGAAAGAGCCCTGTGTAGTTGTGTTACGAACCTCCCTCTTGTTGGGTAACCTCCGGGATACCTCCGGGAAACCTCTGGGATACCTCCGGGATACCTCCGGATCCCGCTAGGAGGCCAGGGATCATCAGGATTCTATTATATGATTATATTACTGTTTTATGGAATGTTTCCTTGTGATTTGATATTACATTATTTAGACTTCAACTAACATTGAGGTTATATGTTTCTCTTAATACTCTGAACTATTATATCTGATGTGTATTTGTATTTCATTATATGTTCCTTCTTGATATTGAGATACCTTGTATTGCTTAATAAAATATACATCACCTCTCTGAGAACCTGTATGTAAAACCAGGTTGGGAACAAGGACCCAACCTCATTCTAGGATCTTTCAGGAATAAAGACTGAATTCACAAAGTATTCTCTCTGTACTTTATTATATCCGGAGGAGCGTTTATAAACATAGAATATTATTCACCCATGGCCTTAGAGATGGACATAGTTCTTTTCCCCCATGACCCTTAAGGTCCGATTCCACTGGATCTCTTGTATATGTGCTCATGGCTCGCTCTTGCTTCGCTTCTTTTTATTGCGCTTGTCATTCGCTCTTCATCCGCTAATAATTTTAGCGCAATACAAGTGCAGGGCGATTCTACTGGTCCGCTTGTTTCCTATATGAAATCAATAGCAAATGCGTTTGTGCGCTCTCACTGCGCTCTTGGTCCGCTAGTTTAACAGGCAGAAAGAGCGTTGTGTTGCTGCGCTCATATCAAACATGTCAGATATGAGCGCAACGTCCTGCGCTCTTCTAAAGAAGCGCACATAGCCACTTATTAGAGCGTACAGAGAGCGCAGTAACCGATTCCATTAGATCGCTCTGGTTTCACTCTATCTTCGCTTGTTATGCGCTCAAGACAATAAAAAAGAGCGGGCCATGAGCGGACCTAAAGAGCGAGCCAGTGGAAACGCAGCCTTACTAGAGATATGATTGACTTATTTCACGAGAAGTAACTTATACGATCACCTCGACTTTACTCATAAATATCGATAGTACTTAAGCCTGGAAGAGATCCAGAGTCAAAACACAGAAAGTGCAACATTGGCGAATCATCTCACTGGAAAGAACTGTTGAGAACAGACAAACAGTACAGTGATGAAGGTTACCACTAGGTGACCAGTGACTACTACCCTGACACCTATTGGGGGTTTGCCCAACTGGGGTGTAGCCTATACCCAGACACACCTACAGGGCCTAGTCCCTTTCTACCACCTGCCTCTGCAGAGGCAACACCTACAGTCAGCTAAGTGGGTTGAACCTTTACAATAGGTTATGGGCCCAGTCACACTGAGTACAGTTTGTGGATACAGATACACTGTCAGAGCACTACAGTCAGCTAAGTGAAAGTTTTGAATTGCAGTCTTTTGTTTCTATTTCAATTGTTTGTTCATGCTCTACTGCACATAGGTACTTTGGCCCTGTTAACTTGGTCAATGCATGTGTTATTGAGTTTTCAATTGTTATTAGACTTGACTTCACTTTACAACTTTACATTAGATATTTTTTGGATATTGACTTAGTTTATTAGTCTGTGGAAAGTGTTTTTGTGTAGTTTTATAATGGCAACTTCTAGTAATCAACAGACATTGTTCCAATTAGTTCCTCTAACTATGCAACTTGGAAAATACAGTGTAAAATGGCTTTATTGAAGAACAATTTGTGGGGAATTGTTACTGGTGTTGAAACAGAGCCTGCTGCTGGACATGATACTCTACCTGACTATCTTGTTAGGAAGAATAAAGCTTTAGCCACAATTGTGTTATCTGTTCACCCTACTCTGTTGTACTTGGTTGGAGAACCAGAAAATCCCAAAGATGTTTGGAACTTGTTGTCTAATCAATTTCAGAAGAAATCGTGGGCTAATAAGTTGGCTCTTCGTAGGAAGTTATACTCTTTGAAACTTCAGGAAGGTGATTCTGTAAATGATCATATAAAAGGTATGATTGAAGTATTCAATGAACTTGCTGTTATAGGGGATGCAATGGAAGAAGAGGACAAGGTAATATTTCTTTTAGCTAGTCTTCCTGATTCTTTTGGAATGCTTGTTACAGCTTTTGAAGCATTGGAGAAAGTTCCTGCAATGGAAACAGTCACCGAACGTTTGAGACATGAGGAGCGCAAGGTAAATGAAAGGGCAAATGATGGAATTCAAGAAAAGGCTTTGGTATTCAGGGACCAGAAAGGTAAAGGTAAAGGACCTAAGTGTTACCTTTGTAAGAAATTTGGTCATATCAAGAAGAAGTGTCCAGTTCTAGAGAAGTCTGAATCTAAGAAGCAAGCACATGCTTTTAGTACTACTGATACTGATGTTACATTTGTTGTAGAGCATGTTTTGAATTCTAGTGATAGAATTGATTGGATAGTGGACTCTGGAGCTACAAAACACATGAGTAATAACCGGAAATGCTTCAAGAAATTGACTACAATTCAACCTTCAAGTGTTGCTGTTGGAGATGGTTATCAATTGGATGCGGTAGGAGTTGGTGATGTACAACTTTCTTTGAAATTGTCTGACGGAACTGTGCAAAGTTGCACATTGGTTAATGTGTTATTTGTTCCAGGTTTGAAGTATAATCTTCTGAGCGTGTCTAAGGCTGATCAGGCTGGTTTGGTCACTACGTTTGGTAATACTGGATGTCAGATTAAGGCAAAGGAAAGGATAATAGCATTTGGTACTCGAATTGGTTCTTTGTACTATCTAAATCTCTCTTCTTTGCCAGTTCAAGAAGTTCTCACTGCAGATGATCAGTCAGAGGTGAATGTTTGGCATCAAAGGTATGGTCATTTAGGTCTTGATAGTCTGAGACAGTTGGCTAATCATAAAATGGTCAGTGGTTTTACTTTTGATTCATCAAAGAGTCTGGATTTTTGTGAAGGCTGTGTTGAGGGTAAGAATCATCGATCAAAGTTTCCAAGTAGTGGTAGTCGTAGCACTGAAGTTCTAGGTCTCGTCCACAGTGACGTATGTGGGAAGGTCAGTACTAAGTCTTTAGGTGGATCACAGTATTTTCTGACGTTCATTGATGACTCAACTAGATATGTTTGGGTGTATTTCCTCAAATCCAAGGATCAGGTTTTTGGCAAGTTTTTGGAATGGAAAGCTATGGTTGAGAAATCGTCTGGTGAAAAATTGAAGACATTTCGTACCGACAACGGAGGAGAGTACACTTCAAAGGAATTTGATGCTTATCTCAAGAAGGAGGGTATTCGGCATGAATTGACGATTCCGAAGACTCCTGAACAGAATGGAGTCGCGGAACGCATGAATCGAACTTTGGTGGAAATGACGAGGTCTATTCTTCACAAGATGGAAAGATCATTTTGGGCTGAAGCTCTCTCAACTGCGGTGTATCTTCGTAATCGTAGTCCTACAAGTGCTGTTCCTGGGAAGACACCATATGAGGCATTCTGTGGTAAAAAGCCAGATGTATCGAACTTGAGAATTTTTGGTTCTACCTGTTTTGCTCACATTCCTAAGGATGAACGTAGGAAGCTTGATTCGAAATCTAGGAAGTGTATTTTTCTTGGTTACGGTGATACTGTCAAGGGTTATCGAGTCTATGATGTTAACAGGTCAAGAGTTATTCATAGTAGAGATGTAATCTTCAACGAATCTGAGAGTGAAGAGAAGCGTTGTGTGCACTTGGAGCTTTCTGAAATGGAGGAGGATGTTCCTGAGAAACATGAATTAGCAAGGAATGTTTCTAGAGAAACTCCCAGAAAGGAGGAGTTAAAGGAAGACGAGACCCCCCGAAGATCGGAAAGAGAGCGTCGTGCTCCAGACAGGTTAGGTGATTGGGTTGTTACTGTAGCCTGTGAGCCAAAATCATATACTGAAGCAAAGGAGCTGGATAGTCAAGGCAAGTGGCAAGCAGCCATGGATGCTGAGTTTCAGTCTCTACAGAAAAATGATGTTTGGGATTTGGTCCCTCTGCCAAAAGGTTGTAAAGTCATCGGAAGCAAGTGGGTGTTCAAGACTAAGAAAGCTCAGAATGGGATGGCTGAACGTTACAAGGCTCGTCTTGTTGCACAGGGATTCAACCAAAAGTATGGCTATGATTATGATGAAACGTTCTGTCCTGTAGTTCGACCTGAGTCTGTGAGAACTATCATTGCTTTAGCAGCACAGAAAGGATTGATACTTCATCAAATGGATGTGATGACAGCGTTTCTCAATGGAACCCTAGATGAGGAAGTCTACATGAATCAGCCTGAAGGTTTCATCGAGAAAGGAGGAGAAGAGCTGGTGTGTAGATTGAAAAAGTCACTTTACGGATTGAAACAATCTCCAAGGTGTTGGAATACAGCACTAGATAGATATTTGAAATCAATTGAGCTAGAGCAATCTGCTGCAGATCCTTGTATCTACGTACAGAGAGGAGAAGAAACTGTTATTGTGGCAGTTTATGTTGACGATATATTGATAGCTACAGAGAATGAAGAATCAATGCGAAAGATCAAAGATCAAATATCTAAGGGATTTGATGTAAGAGATCTTGGTCCACTAGAACATTTTCTAGGGATTCAAGTAAGAGTGTTACCTGAGGCTGGCACCTGGATAGGACAGTCTAGTTACACTGGAAAAATACTTGACAAGTTCGGTATGGCCAGTGCCAAAGCTGTAACAACACCTGTTGACGTCAGTCAAAAACTTCAAGTTGAAAGCGAGAGTACAAAGTTTGACAAAAATTTGTATCAGTCAGCGGTTGGGTGTCTGCTGTATTTGTCAAATTGGACAAGGCCTGACATTACTTTTGCTGTCAATACAGTAGCAAAGTTTAGTTCTAACCCAACTGAAGAACACTGGAATGCAGTAAAGCGTATTTTCCGTTATCTCAAAGGAACTACTAGCCATGGAATTTTGTACAAGAAGAATGTGGATGGTGAGGTCGCAGGTTATTGTGATGCAGACTGGGCTGGAGACATAGGTGATAGGAAGTCTACTTCAGGTTATCTCTTTATGTATGCCGGAGCACCGATTAGTTGGAAAAGCAAGAAGCAGTCTTGTGTTGCTTTATCTTCTGCAGAAGCAGAATACATTGCTTTGTCCTTAGCTGCCCAAGAGGCTGTTTGGTTACGTGAGTTGTTGAAACATCTAGATCAGCTAACGTCTGAAGCAACGGTTATCTTCGATGATAGTCAATCAGCGATTGCAATGACAAAGAATCCTCCGTTTCACAGTCGTTCTAAACACATTGACATCAAGTACCATTATATTCGGGAAGAAGTCGAGAAGAAATCAGTTGTTCTGTCCTATTGTTCGACAAATGATATGGTTGCAGATATTCTAACTAAAGGACTTGGGAAACAGAAGCATAATCACTTCTGTGATTCAATGCAGGTTTTTGCATAGTTTTTTGAATTGTTTTATTCAATGTAGTGGTTGTGGGTTTCTTGTTTTTGTGGTTTATTGCAGTCTTGTCTGCAGTTTAGTATTACTAACCAGGTTGCCATTAGTTATTTTTGGTGAATGATTACTTCTTGTTGTGTTTTTTGTCAATGCGCATTTAACATATATATTGTGCTGTTAGTATTGGCTGAGTGCACTGACAGTTTGAGGATCTCGAGGAGTGTTGAGAACAGACAAACAGTACAGTGATGAAGGTTACCACTAGGTGACCAGTGACTACTACCCTGACACCTATTGGGGGTTTGCCCAACTGGGGTGTAGCCTATACCCAGACACACCTACAGGGCCTAGTCCCTTTCTACCACCTGCCTCTGCAGAGGCAACACCTACAGTCAGCTAAGTGGGTTGAACCTTTACAATAAGAACATAGGCAAGATTCACAACAGTTGCGCTCAAATCAAACACGTCAGATATTAGCGCAACATCCTGCGCCCTTCTAAAGAAGCGCAAATAGCAGTTTTTAAGAGCGTATAGAAAGCGCATTAACTGATTATATTGGACCGCTCTGGCTGCGCTCAATCTGTGCTTGTTAGGCACTCATGGAAATAAAAAGAGCGGGCCATGAGCGGACCAAAAGAGCGAGTCAGTGGAACCGCAGCCTTAGGGTATTTTTTTCAATTTGATATCACCCATTTTAAAGATATAGACCTTAGTCTTGTAGACATTATCATCAAGACGCCCCATGTCAATAACATGTGATGTGTTACACGACAATGAGTCACAAGTTGCAAATTTATATTATTCATAGTTATTTATCTTCAAGTACCCTTGCTCAAAATGTTGTCATCGCTCCTTTTAGATCAGCTCTTTTTAGAAAGATCAGATAATACAATAATCATAAAAATGAGAGTATATTAAAATTTGATTTCCTGAAATGTGTCTGTCAATTAGGATAATAGAAAGAATTGCGAAATAGAAAAATATTCTATGTTTTTTAGCCCTATATGCTTCAGGGCTTACTTCCTTTCACCATAAACATCACCCAATGACTAGGGCCTGCAAGTGTGTCACGAGAAAGGCTGAGATAGGCCCAGAAAGGCGTGGGGTGGGATCTGTCAAAATTTCCCTAACATAGAGTCACTATGAGAGATAAAGAACATGTATCTAATTGCTCATTCAGGGTAGTCACATTCTTAACCATTTTTTGATTATTGATAACTAACCCATTTTTAATTAATTCTAGGCATTATAAGTTATATTACCTGATCTTTAGATTTGGGAGAAAAACAGCTGTCATTTCCGACATAATGTTACAATATAGGGGTCACTGACTCTGTAGTCCCCTAGTTGTAGTGTACACCCTACCATATAGGTAGGGTTGTACAGTATTCTATACAAACGTACCATAGACGAGCTATAGACGGCCCATATCAGTCTCCTCACTTCCTATACACCCAAAGTGCCTCCCGAAACTATGGCCTACCTTTCCACAATGATGAAACTTACTTTTTTTGCCACTGTATGTTGCTCATTATCCAATATTAAATAAACTATAGACTAAACTGCTAGCGAGGTGATGGAATCGCCGCCATGTATATTTGAAAATTTAGCGCTACTTTGCAAAAGGCAGATTGTCATTCCACTCATAGAGGCTGGCAGAATGAAGCCACGCCTATCTAAGCTGGTTCAGCCAATCCGCTTAAGGGACAGCGAAAATGGTAAAACATGTCTGCAGTGTTGTAGCTGGTTATTGGTCACTATGTATGGTAGGTTTCTGCCTCTTGCGGTCCCGTGACTTCAATGCAAGATGGCGAAGTATGGCATGGAGTTTTGGTCACCGATTCGGAAATGTATCAGACCAAAACAACACTTAAACTTCGACGGCGGATTACGAAATTGCGGCGAAATATTGCTAGAGACAACATGTTAAAGGTGAACAACTTTGCATGTACCCATTGATTTTTGCCTTCCCACATCATCCACGCCCTCGTTATACGTATGAAATTGTATCTAACCCTAGTCTGCGACTAGGGTTAGATATTCCAACTATAGTCCCCAAGTGGGGTGCCGTCAGTGGGGGTTTCCCAACCTAGTTAGAATGAGGCCACAAGACTTGCAGGCCCTATACACATCCTCTCCTGAGGTAATTATATGTTACCATGGCAACCAATCATGAGGTATCACCTGTAGTTATGAATTACAGTGGTTCCTTTAAGTTGTTTCAAACTTTTGTTTATTTAATAAGATATAAGATAAGATAAGAACTAGGCTACTTTATTTATCGAATTGAAGGGTATAGGCCTAGGCTACATGTGATAAACAGGTATACAGACTTCTAGAATTTTTCATCCAGTTCTCCCTGCCGTTTACCTTGGCCGAAAGAATGACAATAATAACAATAATGTTGCAAGTTGCAAATTTATATTATTCATAGTTATTTATCTTCAAGTACCCTTGCTCAAAATGTTGTCATCGCTCCTTTTAGATCAGCTCTTTTTAGAAAGATCAGATAATACAATAATCATAAAAATGAGAGTATATTAAAATTTGATTTCCTGAAATGTGTCTGTCAATTAGGATAATAGAAAGAATTGCGAAATAGAAAAATATTCTATGTTTTTTAGCCCTATATGCTTCAGGGCTTACTTCCTTTCACCATAAACATCACCCAATGACTAGGGCCTGCAAGTGTGTCACGAGAAAGGCTGAGATAGGCCCAGAAAGGCGTGGGGTGGGATCTGTCAAAATTTCCCTAACATAGAGTCACTATGAGAGATAAAGAACATGTATCTAATTGCTCATTCAGGGTAGTCACATTCTTAACCATTTTTTGATTATTGATAACTAACCCATTTTTAATTAATTCTAGGCATTATAAGTTATATTACCTGATCTTTAGATTTGGGAGCAAAAACAGCTGTCATTTCCGACATAATGTTACAATATAGGGGTCACTGACTCTGTAGTCCCCTAGTTGTAGTGTACACCCTACCATATAGGTAGGGTTGTACAGTATTCTATACAAACGTACCATAGACGAGCTATAGACGGCCCATATCAGTCTCCTCACTTCCTATACACCCAAAGTGCCTCCCGAAACTATGGCCTACCTTTCCACAATGATGAAACTTACTTTTTTTGCCACTGTATGTTGCTCATTATCCAATATTAAATAAACTATAGACTAAACTGCTAGCGAGGTGATGGAATCGCCGCCATGTATATTTGAAAATTTAGCGCTACTTTGCAAAAGGCAGATTGTCATTCCACTCATAGAGGCTGGCAGAATGAAGCCACGCCTATCTAAGCTGGTTCAGCCAATCCGCTTAAGGGACAGCGAAAATGGTAAAACATGTCTGCAGTGTTGTAGCTGGTTATTGGTCACTATGTATGGTAGGTTTCTGCCTCTTGCGGTCCCGTGACTTCAATGCAAGATGGCGAAGTATGGCATGGAGTTTTGGTCACCGATTCGGAAATGTATCAGACCAAAACAACACTTAAACTTCGACGGCGGATTACGAAATTGCGGCGAAATATTGCTAGAGACAACATGTTAAAGGTGAACAACTTTGCATGTACCCATTGATTTTTGCCTTCCCACATCATCCACGCCCTCGTTATACGTATGAAATTGTATCTAACCCTAGTCTGCGACTAGGGTTAGATATTCCAACTATAGTCCCCAAGTGGGGTGCCGTCAGTGGGGGTTTCCCAACCTAGTTAGAATGAGGCCACAAGACTTGCAGGCCCTATACACATCCTCTCCTGAGGTAATTATATGTTACCATGGCAACCAATCATGAGGTATCACCTGTAGTTATGAATTACAGTGGTTCCTTTAAGTTGTTTCAAACTTTTGTTTATTTAATAAGATATAAGATAAGATAAGAACTAGGCTACTTTATTTATCGAATTGAAGGGTATAGGCCTAGGCTACATGTGATAAACAGGTATACAGACTTCTAGAATTTTTCATCCAGTTCTCCCTGCCGTTTACCTTGGCCGAAAGAATGACAATAATAACAATAATGTTGCAAGTTGCAAATTTATATTATTCATAGTTATTTATCTTCAAGTACCCTTGCTCAAAATGTTGTCATCGCTCCTTTTAGATCAGCTCTTTTTAGAAAGATCAGATAATACAATAATCATAAAAATGAGAGTATATTAAAATTTGATTTCCTGAAATGTGTCTGTCAATTAGGATAATAGAAAGAATTGCGAAATAGAAAAATATTCTATGTTTTTTAGCCCTATATGCTTCAGGGCTTACTTCCTTTCACCATAAACATCACCCAATGACTAGGGCCTGCAAGTGTGTCACGAGAAAGGCTGAGATAGGCCCAGAAAGGCGTGGGGTGGGATCTGTCAAAATTTCCCTAACATAGAGTCACTATGAGAGATAAAGAACATGTATCTAATTGCTCATTCAGGGTAGTCACATTCTTAACCATTTTTTGATTATTGATAACTAACCCATTTTTAATTAATTCTAGGCATTATAAGTTATATTACCTGATCTTTAGATTTGGGAGCAAAAACAGCTGTCATTTCCGACATAATGTTACAATATAGGGGTCACTGACTCTGTAGTCCCCTAGTTGTAGTGTACACCCTACCATATAGGTAGGGTTGTACAGTATTCTATACAAACGTACCATAGACGAGCTATAGACGGCCCATATCAGTCTCCTCACTTCCTATACACCCAAAGTGCCTCCCGAAACTATGGCCTACCTTTCCACAATGATGAAACTTACTTTTTTTGCCACTGTATGTTGCTCATTATCCAATATTAAATAAACTATAGACTAAACTGCTAGCGAGGTGATGGAATCGCCGCCATGTATATTTGAAAATTTAGCGCTACTTTGCAAAAGGCAGATTGTCATTCCACTCATAGAGGCTGGCAGAATGAAGCCACGCCTATCTAAGCTGGTTCAGCCAATCCGCTTAAGGGACAGCGAAAATGGTAAAACATGTCTGCAGTGTTGTAGCTGGTTATTGGTCACTATGTATGGTAGGTTTCTGCCTCTTGCGGTCCCGTGACTTCAATGCAAGATGGCGAAGTATGGCATGGAGTTTTGGTCACCGATTCGGAAATGTATCAGACCAAAACAACACTTAAACTTCGACGGCGGATTACGAAATTGCGGCGAAATATTGCTAGAGACAACATGTTAAAGGTGAACAACTTTGCATGTACCCATTGATTTTTGCCTTCCCACATCATCCACGCCCTCGTTATACGTATGAAATTGTATCTAACCCTAGTCTGCGACTAGGGTTAGATATTCCAACTATAGTCCCCAAGTGGGGTGCCGTCAGTGGGGGTTTCCCAACCTAGTTAGAATGAGGCCACAAGACTTGCAGGCCCTATACACATCCTCTCCTGAGGTAATTATATGTTACCATGGCAACCAATCATGAGGTATCACCTGTAGTTATGAATTACAGTGGTTCCTTTAAGTTGTTTCAAACTTTTGTTTATTTAATAAGATATAAGATAAGATAAGAACTAGGCTACTTTATTTATCGAATTGAAGGGTATAGGCCTAGGCTACATGTGATAAACAGGTATACAGACTTCTAGAATTTTTCATCCAGTTCTCCCTGCCGTTTACCTTGGCCGAAAGAATGACAATAATAACAATAATGTTGCAAGTTGCAAATTTATATTATTCATAGTTATTTATCTTCAAGTACCCTTGCTCAAAATGTTGTCATCGCTCCTTTTAGATCAGCTCTTTTTAGAAAGATCAGATAATACAATAATCATAAAAATGAGAGTATATTAAAATTTGATTTCCTGACATGTGTCTGTCAATTAGGATAATAGAAAGAATTGCGAAATAGAAAAATATTCTATGTTTTTTAGCCCTATATGCTTCAGGGCTTACTTCCTTTCACCATAAACATCACCCAATGACTAGGGCCTGCAAGTGTGTCACGAGAAAGGCTGAGATAGGCCCAGAAAGGCGTGGGGTGGGATCTGTCAAAATTTCCCTAACATAGAGTCACTATGAGAGATAAAGAACATGTATCTAATTGCTCATTCAGGGTAGTCACATTCTTAACCATTTTTTGATTATTGATAACTAACCCATTTTTAATTAATTCTAGGCATTATAAGTTATATTACCTGATCTTTAGATTTGGGAGAAAAACAGCTGTCATTTCCGACATAATGTTACAATATAGGGGTCACTGACTCTGTAGTCCCCTAGTTGTAGTGTACACCCTACCATATAGGTAGGGTTGTACAGTATTCTATACAAACGTACCATAGACGAGCTATAGACGGCCCATATCAGTCTCCTCACTTCCTATACACCCAAAGTGCCTCCCGAAACTATGGCCTACCTTTCCACAATGATGAAACTTACTTTTTTTGCCACTGTATGTTGCTCATTATCCAATATTAAATAAACTATAGACTAAACTGCTAGCGAGGTGATGGAATCGCCGCCATGTATATTTGAAAATTTAGCGCTACTTTGCAAAAGGCAGATTGTCATTCCACTCATAGAGGCTGGCAGAATGAAGCCACGCCTATCTAAGCTGGTTCAGCCAATCCGCTTAAGGGACAGCGAAAATGGTAAAACATGTCTGCAGTGTTGTAGCTGGTTATTGGTCACTATGTATGGTAGGTTTCTGCCTCTTGCGGTCCCGTGACTTCAATGCAAGATGGCGAAGTATGGCATGGAGTTTTGGTCACCGATTCGGAAATGTATCAGACCAAAACAACACTTAAACTTCGACGGCGGATTACGAAATTGCGGCGAAATATTGCTAGAGACAACATGTTAAAGGTGAACAACTTTGCATGTACCCATTGATTTTTGCCTTCCCACATCATCCACGCCCTCGTTATACGTATGAAATTGTATCTAACCCTAGTCTGCGACTAGGGTTAGATATTCCAACTATAGTCCCCAAGTGGGGTGCCGTCAGTGGGGGTTTCCCAACCTAGTTAGAATGAGGCCACAAGACTTGCAGGCCCTATACACATCCTCTCCTGAGGTAATTATATGTTACCATGGCAACCAATCATGAGGTATCACCTGTAGTTATGAATTACAGTGGTTCCTTTAAGTTGTTTCAAACTTTTGTTTATTTAATAAGATATAAGATAAGATAAGAACTAGGCTACTTTATTTATCGAATTGAAGGGTATAGGCCTAGGCTACATGTGATAAACAGGTATACAGACTTCTAGAATTTTTCATCCAGTTCTCCCTGCCGTTTACCTTGGCCGAAAGAATGACAATAATAACAATAATGTTGCAAGTTGCAAATTTATATTATTCATAGTTATTTATCTTCAAGTACCCTTGCTCAAAATGTTGTCATCGCTCCTTTTAGATCAGCTCTTTTTAGAAAGATCAGATAATACAATAATCATAAAAATGAGAGTATATTAAAATTTGATTTCCTGAAATGTGTCTGTCAATTAGGATAATAGAAAGAATTGCGAAATAGAAAAATATTCTATGTTTTTTAGCCCTATATGCTTCAGGGCTTACTTCCTTTCACCATAAACATCACCCAATGACTAGGGCCTGCAAGTGTGTCACGAGAAAGGCTGAGATAGGCCCAGAAAGGCGTGGGGTGGGATCTGTCAAAATTTCCCTAACATAGAGTCACTATGAGAGATAAAGAACATGTATCTAATTGCTCATTCAGGGTAGTCACATTCTTAACCATTTTTTGATTATTGATAACTAACCCATTTTTAATTAATTCTAGGCATTATAAGTTATATTACCTGATCTTTAGATTTGGGAGAAAAACAGCTGTCATTTCCGACATAATGTTACAATATAGGGGTCACTGACTCTGTAGTCCCCTAGTTGTAGTGTACACCCTACCATATAGGTAGGGTTGTACAGTATTCTATACAAACGTACCATAGACGAGCTATAGACGGCCCATATCAGTCTCCTCACTTCCTATACACCCAAAGTGCCTCCCGAAACTATGGCCTACCTTTCCACAATGATGAAACTTACTTTTTTTGCCACTGTATGTTGCTCATTATCCAATATTAAATAAACTATAGACTAAACTGCTAGCGAGGTGATGGAATCGCCGCCATGTATATTTGAAAATTTAGCGCTACTTTGCAAAAGGCAGATTGTCATTCCACTCATAGAGGCTGGCAGAATGAAGCCACGCCTATCTAAGCTGGTTCAGCCAATCCGCTTAAGGGACAGCGAAAATGGTAAAACATGTCTGCAGTGTTGTAGCTGGTTATTGGTCACTATGTATGGTAGGTTTCTGCCTCTTGCGGTCCCGTGACTTCAATGCAAGATGGCGAAGTATGGCATGGAGTTTTGGTCACCGATTCGGAAATGTATCAGACCAAAACAACACTTAAACTTCGACGGCGGATTACGAAATTGCGGCGAAATATTGCTAGAGACAACATGTTAAAGGTGAACAACTTTGCATGTACCCATTGATTTTTGCCTTCCCACATCATCCACGCCCTCGTTATACGTATGAAATTGTATCTAACCCTAGTCTGCGACTAGGGTTAGATATTCCAACTATAGTCCCCAAGTGGGGTGCCGTCAGTGGGGGTTTCCCAACCTAGTTAGAATGAGGCCACAAGACTTGCAGGCCCTATACACATCCTCTCCTGAGGTAATTATATGTTACCATGGCAACCAATCATGAGGTATCACCTGTAGTTATGAATTACAGTGGTTCCTTTAAGTTGTTTCAAACTTTTGTTTATTTAATAAGATATAAGATAAGATAAGAACTAGGCTACTTTATTTATCGAATTGAAGGGTATAGGCCTAGGCTACATGTGATAAACAGGTATACAGACTTCTAGAATTTTTCATCCAGTTCTCCCTGCCGTTTACCTTGGCCGAAAGAATGACAATAATAACAATAATGTCAATATTATGACAGGAAAGAGATAAAGCATAGGCTAAGAAATTAAGGCTAAAGAGATAATAGCATAGGCCTACCATTTCCAGGACTAGCTACAATTGTAATCGTACCATACTGGGATGGTAGGGCCTACACAATAAAGTCTTAAAAATGTATTACCAACACAATGCTATAGTTAAGACCTGTTCTGTTCTGTTCAGCTCCTCTATAGTATATAGGTAGGCCCATATATAATATATAGGCCTATAGTCTATATAAGATAGTTAAAATTTTAAAATATTGTGGGGGGCCATTTCTATAATGGATTGGTTCCTATGATAGGATATATCATTAACACAATGGTATATCAAATGGTGGAGACCCCCTCCGCCCCCCCCCCCCAACTATAGGTTGCACCCGCCCCCTCCCAAAATAGGCCTTGGCAGCCCCCATCCCACCCGACATAAAATACTGAACGCTCCCTAAGCCAGCAGTGGCAGACAACTACTTCCGGCGTCCGTTTGCAGAAGAGCTTGAGAAGTGTGAATAGTCGTGGTTGCATAGTTTTGCACGAAATTAAGGTATTTCCCTATTTTCTCTTTATCTCTTGGAGTTTGAAATGTCAAATTCCTGATGAGGTGTTTGTAATGACTAGAAAACGCATTTCGATGGTTTAGAACACATCCCCGCTTCTTTATTTCTCTGCAGTCGAGCGATAATAGATGTAAATTATAATTCATCAAAGCCAAAGCCAAAGGACAAAGCGGTGCAACTGCAAGTATGGGCAGAGCGGGTATTTGTCTACATATAGGCCTAAACTCATGTGTAGGCCTACTTGCTATAGTCCCCGTTCGATGGATTTATTATAGCAAGAATGTCATACTCATAGTGTGGAGTAGCTGTAGCCTACGAGGTAGACCAGTGGCAGTAAGAGATCATAGTAAGAAAGAGACCAAGACTAAGTCTAACTGCCTTTGTTTACACCTAAAACCGGTTGCACTATATAAGCCGCATTTTACACGACAAACGCGCATTTTACACTTTGTTTGTGTTTTCTATCATGTTGGGGGGTGGGGGTGGGGTGGGGGTTGGAGTGGGGGGAGATTCGGGGGATTTTTTTGTTTCCATGTTTTCATTGGTACCTTTTCATTTTAGGCTACACTTGTCTTCAACAGTCTTGCCTCTTGGGTTGTGTATTTATACAGGGTAGGGAAGACCCCCTCTTGAATCCCGTTTCCCGTTTTTTATAAGCTCCATTTCCCGAATCACGTAGGTTTTCAATTTGGAATCCCGTTTTTACATTCTACGGAATTAAAAATTCGTGAATGTTAGTGAATTGCGTACCATTCTGTCAATCATCCTGAGTAGCCAGTTCATGTTGTGAGAATGTGTGCATTCTAAGGCATTGGTGGCTCCCCCTACCGCCGGGCGTTGGTAACCACTACTTCCCTCCCACAATCCTTCTCTTCTTCCTTCTTCTCCATACCTATTCTCACCATTACACTATAAAATATTATTGATCTACATAAAACGGATACAACACGAAATGAGCAAGGACACAGTCGAGGGGAAAGACAAAACACCTCAGACTAAACCCAAAGAATCCGGAGATCTGACAACTGAGAGCCTGGAAGGAGGAGAAGTCCATACACCACCGCACGACGAAGACAGTGCACAGAACGAGCAGGGCGAGACCGGCGGCCATACCCAGGACGGTGACGTAACAGAGGTAGAAATGGCCAAGACAAAGGAGCGGGTCGACGCTATAGAGGTAAAGATGGAAGGCATCGAAGGGGCTGTAAAAGACATGAGCGACAAAATGCAGCAAAACATAATTGAGGCAGTAGCAAAGGCAATGGCCACCATCAACTTAGAGGCACACAAAGAGAAAACGCCAGAGACCCACACTGACAGCGAGGGCGGCCATTCGAACCCCCTGCCTGACTACCACCACGCAGGGACCAACAACCCACACCATAACAAGCCGGCCATGAACATACCGCCCCCGAGGCAAATCATGGGTGACCCAATGGCTAGGGCGTACTATGAATCGCAGATGGAAATGGCATCCCCACTCTTCTATACACCGGAGATTAAAGGTAACCTACATATCGACCCACGAGTTAAGTTCCAAATCCCTAAGCCTTACATGTACCTTGAGAAGGAGGGTATAACATCGATCAAGGACAAACTGGAGGCCAGAGATAACATGAGCTACCAAGAATATGTGGAGGCTTATACCTCAATGATGCTTGATGAAAACCTGGTATCGCCAGAATACAGGTTTAAACTCACCCGCCATCTACACCAAGTTGCACAGGACGCTAAAGACAGACCGTGGCGCAACGTCCTTAAGTGGAGTACCAATACATTTGCAAGGATTGAGAGAGGGGAGATTGACTGGGAGGCAACCGAGCAAATACAATACGATCGGATGAGAATTTCGCTAGCACCAGCATCCATTGCATCGACAGAGGCCACATCGGTCCCATGCCCAACGTACAACATGAAAGGGGCGTGTAAACTCAAGGATGGCCATATAATGGACACGCCGATAGCAAATCATATTTGTGCATACTGTAACGCTGTGAATTCTTCCAACAGGCACGTGCACCCAGCAATCGAGTGCATGAAGAAGCAGCGCGCGAGACAACCAGCAAGTAGAGATCACAGTCCCATCAGCCAGCACTACATGTACCCGCCACCTCCCATACAGCAGACACCTCACGCACAACACGGCCATAATGCCCAGCAACACGCGTACGTGCCACGCCCACACCTCAACCAGCAGCAATACTACTCTGGAAATACAAAAAACTAGCCTGCCCCGCGGGCTCAGCCTCGCGGGATGAAATAACCGACGAGAAAACCGTGAGTTATGATGAACTGTACAATACGTTTGATTGTTCCGATGTTTATGTTGATGTTGACACTGATTTAATCACAGACACTTGTTATAATGTTCACGATACGCCATGTTTACATCATGAACCGGAAGGGGACAGCGGAAGCCATAGCTACTTCCGCCCAGCACCTCAGCCAACCACAGACCCCGTGATACCGCCATGGCCAGAGCAGCCAATCACAGCCAACCTTGTAAATACAGCAATGGCGGCCCCCACAAAGTCAACAAGAAACACGATCTTGATCGAAGGAAATGTCCCGGACAGCTATTATACAAGCCGCACGGACACCCAGGAGCAAAGCGGCATCAGCCTCACACCCACCTACATACTGGATGACAATGCCTTCATGTATATAAGACAAATCTGCGCTACCAGACCGGGAAACGTGCCGGACATGTACGCACCAGGCCCACTTGAAATGGCGACATATAGGATGCAACACTGGCCAATGCCAAACACACACGTACTGGACCCACTACTCGTACATGTATATAATGCAACCCGCACGACGGGTCTCCCCAACATGTTGTCAGCAAGAATAGACGTCCCATCAAACCTGAATATCTGCAGATGGGAGTTCTACCTCACAAACGTCATCTGTGAGTTGGAGCTACTAGACATGATACGATACGGATTCCCATTGGGCTACATCGGTCCAATATCTGATACAGCGACCATGAGCAACCATACGTCCGCCATAGACTATCCAAAGCATATATGTGAGTACATTAGCACAGAGAAATATAACGACGCAGTGTATGGGCCCCTAACTGACCTGCCTTTTGATACTTGGGTCCATATAAACCCGCTCATGACTAGACCGAAGGGCAACGAGGACAAAAGGAGGGTGATAATGGACTTGTCATACCCATTGGAGCTCTCAGTCAACGGCTACATTAAACAGAACATGGTTCTCGGAACGACTAGACAACATAAATTGCCAACAGTCGAGATGCTGGTAAATAGTATCGTCAGCACGGACACAGTGAAGTATATATACACACTTGACTTGGAACGCGCGTATAAGAACTTTCGTGCTTGTCCCAGTGACTGGCCTCTACTCGCATTCGCATGGCAACACTCATTCTTTCTAGACATCAGCCTACCATTCGGTGCGAAACAGAGCTCGCTACATATGCAGCGGGTGGCGGATGCAATCACCAACATAATGAAACAGGCAGGTTTCAAAGGCTATATGTACTTAGATGATATGATCTGCTGGGAAGAAACAGAAGCAAAGGCATGGGCGAGCTACCACTACGCGGTCAACATCCTCACGGAACTGGGCCTCCCCATCTCACATAAGAAGACGCAGGAGCCATCCACCCAGGCCCGCTGGCTAGGCATCATAATCAACACACGCGATCTGACGCTAAAGATGCCTAAAGACAAACTTGACGAAGTCATCACAGAGGTGAAGGACTTCAGAGACAAGAGGACTACCAGCAAGAAGAAACTGCAGTCTATAATAGGCAAGATCCTTCATCTATCCAAATGCATCAACCCTGCAAAAGTATTTGTAAGGAGGCTACTAGAAGCTTTACGTGAAGACAAACGCACCAGGATCCCAGTCCAAGAATCAATGACGCGAGACTTGTCGTGGGTGATACAGTTCGCCAGAGATTGGAATGGAACCAGCATGATTCCCTCACGCATAACATCTATGTCCATAGCTATGGAATACCACGGAGGGAAAGCTACGGCGTCAGACGGCCAAAGAAGGGTCGTGCAGGACCTCACGCCAGTACGAGACATGAAAATAGACCACCTCGCCTACGCAGCACCTAACCTCGTCCACTCAATGCTACAAGAGTCACACACAGCAACGACGATAATGGTGTCAACAAGCAGCAAGGAAACTAATACCCTCCTCTCTCAAGGCACAAAAAAGGAACGGGATATGGTCGGCCCCCGCACCATGTGGCTACTACAAGCTTGTAGACACATCAGAATAGTTTATGACATACAGGATGTAGATTTCATAGAAAAGTACATAGCAAGTGCAAAAGTTAACACTCCTTGCAAGGAGGCACCGGTCATTGATATCTGATTTCTTAAATATTGCAGATCACGAACTGTCGTACCTCATGCAGCGCGCAGAAGAGTCACAGCAGATGGCACGCGCCCCAGGCACGATGGCTAACCACCGTACAGCGATGAAGTCATATATCGCCTTTACACAGCATTACAGCATGGATCCAGACAACATAACAATCCCGCAAATATGCGCCTACGTCCAGTATTTGAGAGGATACCTCAGCAGCCCCAAGTCAGTATCTAATTACATTTCCGCTGTCAGGGAGCACTATAGGAGGAGGCAGATAGTACAGCCAGCTCTCACATCATATAGGCTACAGTTGGCTCTCGACGCCACAAACAGACAGAAGACACACACCGTCACGCAAAAGCAACCACTGACGGCCGAACAAATGATACAGATTCTGGAGCAGGCGGATCGATTCCCAGCACCAGCTCAATATAGGCTCGCCACTCTAATAATGTACACATTGGGGTTTCGTCAATCAGAAGTAGCCCCACGAAACCTGAAAGACTTCGACTACACGCGCCACATATGCCGCGCTGACGTCACACTACAGCATAACACGCTACATATTCAACAGAAGTGGTCAAAGAACCTCCAAAGATATGACCAGCGGCGATCTCTTCAAATACCAGACCCGAAAACGTGCCCAGTAAGAGCATACACCATGGCAATACAGGAGGCACCGACACGCTTCAACAACCAACCACTGCTGGTGTACCCTACCACGTACGCACCAGTCACAACTACAGACATAGCCGCCCACTTCGGGTGGTCGGTCCGCAACATGGGCTTGGATCAGTCACAATATTCACTACACTCTATAAGAAGAACAGCCGCGACACATGCGTTCAACCTAGGCTTTAAGGAGAAAGATGTCCAGCGATTTGGTTCCTGGACGAGCTCCGCCTATAACTTATACATTACCAGACAATCGGCCTCCAACGTTACGGCCGCACTAGTTAACAACATCAACACCCAGTAGTGTCATCAATGGGGCATCCCCCAAAGCTTAGGGTCTCGCCCGAGCTCTTATAATTATTTAAAAACCGGCCTACAGGTCGCTATATTATTTTAACACATATATCTAAAGGGTCCCGCCCTTCACTATGAACTCAAAGACTTCGGGGCTCACCCCTGGACTATAAAGGTCTTGGCAAGCCCAAACCTTACCTAATACAATACAGCCATTCGGCTTAATCTCTATTACCATTAAATTCAACTCCATACAACACACCACGCAATCTTGGGTTTGGCGACATGTTTAATAATTAATACCCTCCGAATAATAATAATCAAACATTTTATTACAACTCTCATTTATCAACAAAAATTTTATACTCCTATTATATATAATAAATATGTTGTCGCCCAAGTCTGCTTTCATTTTATCACTTATACTCTTATAATTTGGGGTTTCACGAATGTTGTGAGAATGTGTGCATTCTAAGGCATTGGTGGCTCCCCCTACCGCCGGGCGTTGGTAACCACTACTTCCCTCCCACAATCCTTCTCTTCTTCCTTCTTCTCCATACCTATTCTCACCATTACACTATAAAATATTATTGATCCCACCCACCCACTCCTAATACCAATATCTCGGTCACCAGCTCCCGTCGACAAACAAACTTTAATCAAATTTCTTTCTCAAATTTTATTTACATTTTATTCCATTTTACAAAAATTGTGTAACAGTAATTCCCTAGCGACATGTTTAATAATTAATACCCTCCGAATAATAATAATCAAACATTTTATTACAACTCTCATTTATCAACAAAAATTTTATACTCCTATTATATATAATAAATATGTTGTCGCCCAAGTCTGCTTTCATTTTATCACTTATACTCTTATAATTTGGGGTTTCACGAATGTGATACATTTTGAGGTGTTGGTTGAGGGTTGGTGTGAGGAGTGTGGACACTTATCTCGGAGGATATCTGGATGCCCATCTCTGTGTGATGTAATTCACACCAACACTACTAACTTGGCACTTATGCAAAGACTGCTTGGTTGACAACCTTCTACCATCTCTGCAGTAAATCCCTGAAGGCCAGTGTGACATCCTATTGGTTAGGACTGTTTGATTGACAACCTTCTACCATCTCTGCAGTAAATCCCTGAAGGCCAGTGTAACATCCTATTGGTTTACATGTCTTGTATTCTATTAGCTATCTTGGTTTGATTGACAACTGTAGAGAGGACCACCCATGACTGAATCTGAGTGATCTACACCTACTACACCCTTTGCGATTTCTGGGTTTCAAAAGAGTGTTATGTTCTTTATCCAATATTATTATCACAAAATTTACACATATAATTAAGCATAAGCATTTTTAATTAAATATTAAGCATTTTCAGTCGAGCAAAAACTAAACTGCTAACTATGACTTGCCATTGCGCACAAATAGTTGTCCGTAGAATTCGTTTCCTTGGGAAACGCACAATATATACATTAACTTAAACTGATTATAAAGTTAAACAGAAAAATAGTTCATTAAATGATTGATTAACTTAAAAAACTTACAACTTGTTCTATTTGCAACCCCTACCTGAAAAAATTAAATCTGGATCTGAACCCCTTTCCCGAATCCCGTAGGCCCTTTTAAATCCTGAATCCCGACCTAAAATAGGCCCCAATCCCGGTTCCCGAAAAGGTATTCCCTCCCCTGTTTATAGGGAGGATACGGGGACGGAAACTCTGTCTACTTTATTCCATGATTTGGCCGTGAGCATACAATATAATCGATATAGTTGCCGCTCACAAGGTGGACAATATAAATTCCCTGTATTGTACAGTGACGTCACGACCGTTCGAGACAACCGTACAGTTTGATGAAATTAATGCAAATAAAGTTGTTTTAAAGGCTGGTTGACAATCTACGGATCATCCGTAGATCCGTAGTTCCTGAGCTCTGTAGCTACTAAAACCTTGTTATACTGGTTATTTGACATCTAATAAGCATTTAACAGTTTAATTTATAGATCTCCTTTTTGTGTGTAGGAACTTAATCAAATATCCGTCAATCTTTATACTTATTTTAGGGTGAAACTATGTTTTTAAGGTCCGTAGTACGTCCGTAGTCCGCCATCTTGGATCCGTAGTGATAGTTCTATGTTTTGCCACTAGGATCCGTAGTCCTTCGAGTGTCCGTAGTTAGGATATTATAATTAATTGTGACAACCTGCTGTAGCCTAATGTCATAATTGGATCTGTTAAAGATGTAGATCCGTAGTGATAATTGGGAGGGTAGAATAATATGTCAGCAATGTATATATGCAGATTTAAAAGAAAATCGTATGATTCAATCACATGCTATTGGGGAAAATGCAGAAAATACCAGTTTTTCCATAGACTTCTATAGTGAACTGTAATAAATTTCAGTGGTCCCTGAAATAAAAACTAATCCAATGACATGTTTTTTTGGGGCTTTTTGGGTTCCCCCAACCATGTTCTTTCTAAATCCAAAGTTTAAAGAAAATTCCATGACTCATTCATTTTTTAAGTGAACACTGGTATTTACCTTTAAGTTAAGAATCATGGAATAAAAGCAAGAATAGCAAAGTATCGCATCTTTTCCTATTTGGGGGCCTATATTCTCCTCGTATGGCCGAAAAACAACTTGGCCTACGGCCTCGTTGTTTTCGGCCATACTCGGAGAATATAGCCCCCCTCATACGCGATACTATGCTGTTCTTGCTATAATACCCTCATTACTAGTCTCTACCCTATAGTGCCAACCTATAGGCGTTGTGAAAAAAATGAGTCCAGAAAAGTGACCCGCACAAGGGATAGGAAAGCTTAGGAACGTTTTGCAAGGTTAATTTAGGAAGATTATGTTTGTTATCATCCCCCCCGCCCACCTCTACCCCCCCCCCCCTCTATCTGCCAGTGTTCCATACATACCACCGCCACTACCACTGCATGGTAGTGGCTACCACTGCAAGCAGGGAGGTACCGCAGGGGTGCAGTAGTAGTAACGTGTGCAAAAACAGAGGAACAGAGGTCTCAACCCAGGTTCCCGCCTATTTTTAGATTTAAAAGCACAAGTTTTGTGTACCATATAATATATAAGTCCTCCCACAAAAGGCCATCCTACCTAACACAAGTTTCATTTGAAACGATCAGCTGGTCGCCACTTACATGGGAAAACACTGAAAATTGAGCCAGAAATCCTGGTCGTCTCTTAGTGGGGAGTTGACACTGATTGATGGGGCGACAGAAGGGAGTTCCAAGAGGGGCTTTCCGCCCTCAAGAGGGCGGGTCGATCGCTGTTCGTCTAGAAGAAATTCTAGGGGGTCTAGAAAAAACAGAAGAAATATTTTCATTTTCATTTTATTACTATTAATTGGACCGACTGTTCCGTAACAATGGAAGTAGTTTATCGACTCAATATACACTGTCTTGTTAATAGAATACACATTCAAATTTTTAATAGCCTATACAGAGAAAAAAAGTGTAGATAGGCTAATGTAATGAGTACAGATCCCCAACGCCCACCCAACACTCACCCTGTCCAACTAGAAGAGGTAGGTAGCGATACACAACCCAAGTGTAAAATGAAAACATGAAAAATTACCCCCCCCCCCAACATGATAGAATACACAAAGTTTAAAATGCGGGGTTTTCGTGTAAAATGCGGTTTTGCGTAAAATGTGGCTTATAATGCAACCCACCAAAACAAAAGTGGTTTAGCTTAATATCTTATAGGCTTAGGCTAGCCCACTTAGCTGGCCTTGGAAACCCGATCCCCCCCGGCCCCCCCCCCTCACCACCATCACCACCATCAATGCTCTGCCTCTTGGGGCAAGGGAACGGATATTTGTCTAAATATAGGCCTAATTAATATATAGTATAATTATATTATGCAGTGTGGCTTTTTATTAAATGATCAATTACAGATATAGAAAAACGCAGAAAACACCATGGTTGTTTTCATAACTGCGCCCAAACGATGGACAGCAAAAAACATGGTTATAAAGGGTTTTATAACCATGTTTTTTGCTGTCCATCGTTTTTTGCTGTCCATTTGATATATCAATGTGAACCAAACATGAGAGGTTGGAAGTCATGTCAGCGCAAACACGTGTGAGGCTCATAATGAGTCATATGCGAAAATTAGGAAGTCACGGGAACGGCATTTATAACTTCCATAAAATTCTTATTTTTCTCTTCATAGATTAATGTGAGCATGTCGAACTGTGTAATAGAAATGCAATGATCATTCAAAATTGCATTTAAACCCCCATGGTTTGCCCCAGAAATAAACAGTTATATATATATGAGCTCGGTTATGTAGGATACATTGTCAGACTGTCCTACCTATGCTTTCACTGATTTTTGTGAGACTGGAAATTAGCCTAATTAATCCACTTTCCATGCATTCTCCTAGCTCTCCTAAGTGAACAATATGTCGTGGGGACGTAGGTAAATTGTAAAGTTATCGCGATAGCTGGTATAGGGGAAAACAATTAGAAAAATAAGAGCTATCACACATTGATGGGTGGAGGATGGGTGGAGAGAATATACCGGTAGATGTAATAAATATATGGAATGTACCTAGGGTTCAGTCTGTCAAAGGGGTATGCATCAAGGTTGCGGTGGGAGACAACCGAGATGCATAATCCTTTGACAGACTGAACCCGTGGTACATTCTATATTTATTACACCCCGAAAATAAAATAAAATGAATAAATAAATCGAAATAATAAACTTTTAATTTTTTGAAGCTTTATATTTATTATTTCAAGAGAAATTAGGGCGCATTAATACACAATTTGGCTTCCAGTGATCAGGCTTGGCTGCCGGACCTACTTGTTGTATGCGCCAAGGGTGGCATAATTTACATGTTATGCGCCAAGGGTGGCATAATTCACATGTTATGCACCACCTTGACCAAGTGTGGCATACAATGCTAAAGGTATAGGCAACTACAGCACAGGGGTGTAATAATTATAAATGGCGCCGATAATGGGCATGGTAAGTATTCATACAGGTCAATTGAAATCCAGACACAGATAGCCTTAATCTCAGCTTTCATTCAATATAATATATAATTTTATCATAAAATCTATTAAAATCACCACGAATTGAGGCAAGTTTAAGTTTTAGACCTGAATATAAATAAATATAAATAACAATGAATAGATATAAATATGAAAATGAATATAATTTTGTCCCATAAATAATATCCCAGTCAACTCTCAAGACTCAGATCATTACATTTCAGGAGATGCCAAGTCCATCATTGCTGCGAACATGGACAGTTTTAGTAAGAGAGAAGATTTTACAGCAGTCTGCATGTGGATTGGTTCCAGCGTGGTATGGCGGACACAATAAATATTCCAACATGTTCAGGAATCAATCTTATCAATATTCAACAGATGCAATCCCAGTCAATTACGAAATCATCAAAACTGCAGGGAATGTTTCCCAAGAAAGGTTCATACCAGATCACATTGAAAGACCGCCCTACGCATGTTCGTCGGCTATATCTACAATAAAGAATGTGTTTAAAAAAGTACCAACGGAGCCTGAAATCAAGAGTTATAAACAGATCCAAGGCAAGTATGACACTTTATGCATTCTTTCATGCTGTCTACTTTTCAGATATACATGTATACACTATGTATTGTTACAGTGTGTGTTATCATTTAATATCTTTGTAAAGCTTAAAAAATGTATTTGTTGATATCGACATCGCAACTTTTATATAAATAAGACCAGACCCTGAGAGTCCAGGCAGTCTACCTCTGGTCGTTGACCAATAAACATTTACAAAGCATACATCCTAGTCCATCCTTCTTACTGAGTTTGGAAGATCTACACCTTGATTGGCTCGAAAATACCATTTCTGCCAGTTTGTATTATCTTGTAAATAAAAATAACCCTCTTAATATGTTTAGGAATGCGAGACGCATGTAAGGTGGCAAAGGACATTTTGCAGCTTGCATCTGAAATGGTAAAGCCTGGAGTATCTACAGACGAAATTGACTGCGTTGTACATGAAGGTTGTGTACGAATCAGCGGCTACCCATCCCCGCTTAGATACAAAGATTTCCCCAAGTCTGTCTGCACCTCGGTCAATAATGTTGCATGCCATGGCATCCCAGACGACCGACCACTGCAAGATGGAGATATCATTAACATTGATGTTACAGTAAGTTTTGCCTGGCATATTCTCACAATCCCGGTTACGGTGTGTTGTGTGCAAATTTAACACCAGTGATAATTGTCATCACCACCACCTACCAGAGAACCGGTTTCAGCTAAAATCACAGTTTAATATCGACTTCCTTGGAATCGGTAATCGGTCTCTTTAAACTGTGAAATTCATAATTGGCACTCTACGATTGTTCTCCCCCATTCTAAGCACACTCCACCGACGATACAGGATTTAGTTTCTAACCACTATTTTAGTGATAGCAACACCTATCAGAATGTACTAGAGCATGCCCAAATGATTTATTGCAAGACACTGTAAGCAATCCTATTCATATAAAACTATTTTCACCCGTTTCCCTGTTCTTCCACTATATACCTATTACTACACAATCATATAATGTATAATAAATGATGTGGCCCATGTTATAAGTATCGTGTCTTTCTGCAATACTTAGGAGCATATAATAAGCTACTAGCTTAAATATACCGACACGATGCCTATGAAAATGTTTTTCTTTAAATATTGATATTAATTTATTATTTTTAAAACAATAACAATTAATTGTCAATGTAACACACCAAGGTCCAATTAAAAACCACGACCTGGATATATGGAATAAGTTTTTAAGCTACCCAAATACAAATTTGAAAAGTGGTAAAATAAATTAAAATGCCTGTCAGTCCCCTTGTCTTGGATCTCTGTTACTTGCTATACCAAGAATTTAGGTATCTCATGATTCTTTTTTAAAATGTTATTTTCTATCTTGAAAATTTAGGTATTTTATCGAGGTTTCCATGGTGATCTGTCCAAAACTTATCTTGTGGGAAATGTTGATGCCGAAGGACGGCGGCTTGTTAAGTGCGCAGAGATGTGTCGGGATGAAGCAATTGATATATGTGGCCCGGGAGTACCTTTCTTTACTATTGGACATATGGTGGAGTAAGTCCAATTCACTAGTTCATTTCTAATTCACTATGAATCAGTGATATTGTACGCGACAACTGAAAAATATGTTTCTGATGTTTCCCTGTTGCATTTTTCTACACTCCTTGTTTTGTTCACTTGTTGATTTTATACCATTATATAGCTATGTTGCTGAAAAAAATGGATTCGAAGTGATACCTTTCTTCTGCGGACATGGTATTGGTGAATACTTCCACGGCCCCCCTGAAGTCTATCATTTCGGTAAATGCTACGCTTCTTGCTATTTTAGCCATGAAAATGTATAATGTCTTTAGTATTCCGATTCTTGATTATGTAACATTATTGTGTCGTGGATGTATGTAGTTGGTCAGGCAATGTTTTATGCATCATAAATAAATATTAACGTTCCGAAATGCATCTGTATGCTTCAATTAAGTCACCATGAATGACGATCATAAGGTTCGATATTTATGTTTTTATAGCCAATGATGCACCGGGGGAAATGTCAGAAGGCATGACGTTCACCATTGGTAAGTTTTTGTAATTCGTATTAAAATATAGTTTGTGATATCAGAAAACAAATTCGTGGATAATGAATAAAATAACAATCATGATTTTTTATTTTACATTTTGAGCTTCCGAGGAATGCATAATCATCTATTACAATCGGCGGTCTGCAGTTCGATAAAAGTCATTCAAAGTACATTGCTATTCAAATGATTGAAATTCGTGTGATTAATATTACTTGATTACAGACGTATTCCATATTTTATAGAGCCTATAGTGACTGACGGTGATACTGGGATCAACATTTTAGAAGATGGATGGACTGCTCTATCGGTAGATGGCAGTAGATCTGCCCAGTTCGAGCACACAATACTCATCACTGAAAATGGTTGTGAAATTCTGACTGCTTGAAAGATTGTTTAGATATCGTACACGCCATGATTGAAGAGAGCTTTTGTTTAGTTCCTGTATGCGAGTGGATTTGAGTTTCTAGTCATTAGGGAATACATTTATGTGATGTTCTATATTTTAATTCAGAGGTCCCTCTCTGGTTGTGACGAGTGTAAGGTTCATGCTGGCGCTGAACGAACATGCATGCTGCTATTGAATTTATGGAAAATGTAATGATACATTCTCTGCTATATATAATGAAGATATTTATATCACTTTGTAAAACTGAGTTGTAATGATATGAACTGTACTGAAGGGTTTTCGTTTCTCAGAAATATAGCCTTTCCCTTGCAAGACTTTTGGGCAAACGCTAAATAAATTTTATCGCTTGAATCATGTTTCGCATTTTTATGTTTTTCGTTCTAGCTACTTTATATACTTTCACATACTTTTACTTTAAGAAGCATCAAATACCCTTTTACGGGCGTGCTCTAGGTGTTGTGCGTAAAAACCAAGTTTCATTCAGGAAAATCAATATAACAAGAAAACAAGGAGAGCCCTTGCTTATTCCATCTTGTCTTCCTACCTTAAATCAATATAACAATTTAGAACTGTCCTAGTTCATCACATATTTATTCAGTTTAGCGGTAGTGGCCGTAAAATATGTCACCTGATTCACTTATAATATAGTTTTGTGTAATTTAGTCATAGATCTAATAAACTTTCCACGAGTGATATTTATCAATTAGCTAATTACCTAATCTACTGTGTTGCCACATTCTGATTATGTTACTGACAACTATTACTTGTGTCTGGTTGTAAGTCCGCCATGTTAAGCTCGAACCGAAGCTGGGTTATAGTGATAGCTCGTTGTTTGTTCACTACTACACTCTATACTCGTCCTGTAGGCAGCGGCGTGCCATAGAGTTAACCGTAGAGGGCTTTCATGTTTACTGCCTACAGGACGCGTATAGAGTGTAGCAGGAGTAACCGCGCGGAGACGGAATTCACTACACATATATATTGTTCCACTGACTCCACTATAAAAATCGGTTGTGGCGACATAACCAGCCATTATTAGCACACAGTATAGCGGGAGATTATGATTATAATAATATATGATAACTCACATCCAAAGCCTAAATACTCGAGGAGCCTTCAGTCACATGAAAACTTAACCTATTATCTAGATGACAGTAAAAAAAAACTGGTGCAAGATCTTTCCACAAAGATGAACAAGCTATTTTTTTTATTTTTTTTTAAATTGATATTTTTTTAATGTTTTCCACGAGAAAACTTACTCAGAATGTTTTCATTTTCTGGGTGTTTATCGTTGTAAGTAGAATGGATACATGTATTAAATTCCAAGACTGTGGTATATATGCATATTATTATTATTATAGAATTTTTATTTCTCATCATCAATGGTACCGTTACATAAAGGAGAAAAAGGGAATGTATATAATATACAATATACAATATGTAATCTGTCATCACACGCTATTTGGTATGTTGATCTTCCCAGATTTCCTGATAATTTAGACTATGACATTGTTTTAGATTTATTGTTATACATTTGTGGAAAATTTAACGATTGTTTGATATATATATACAGTTGTACAACCATAAGTTTACAATATATTTTGACAATATTATATTTAGTGGAAAATTTAAATTGTTAATATTTGACAGATATTTGATTCAGATGTATTATGTTAATAATACTTATACAAGATTTGATGGAAATTTTACATCATATAACAATTAATAGTCGACATGCATGTATTTTTTGATTTACACAGTGTTTAGACATTGATGAATATACATATCATGTTATAACAACAACAATTTTCATATATACAGTTTGGACGGATTCTAACCTATACTGGTTTTACAATTTTTGTGACTGGAGTACTTTTCTTTTCTTTTCTTTAATAAGAACAAATACCTGCAACAACTTAATGTTGTCATTATACCGTTTCCTATATCACGTCATTGACGTTACAATTTATATTGTCCTTTGTTGGACTATATTTACTCTTTAAATATGTTTTGAATTCTTCTAGGGTTTTATATAGCTGATGCTTGGGGGCCAAGTTATTCCATAGTTCAGGAATTTGATATAGGAATGACTTTTTTATTTTTTCAGTCTGAGGTCTTATTGTTTTCATTTTTTTTCCTTTTGCAAGTGACCTAAGATTTATTGGCCTCTTGTCTAGATTTATATTTATTTGAGCTGCTTTAAAACCCATTTCCAGGAGGTGAGCCTCACGTCTGTGCTCAAGTTTTTCTACACCTAAGTCAATATGAGCTTGGTCAGTATTTGACCTCTTCTCCATATTATGTATGATTCTTATTGATTGAGACGGCATCCGCGCTCCAGTCACGTGATACAGGCAGCAACGGCGGCCGCCATCTTTCTTTGGTGACGCCAAGCAGCTAGCAACGCGTACCGCGATGATGTGTGAATGCACCACCTAGTTATATAGGCCTAGAAATATCTCTCCTCCAAACGCTATATAATGAAATTGCTATCGGTATTTCCAAACATGTGAGAAAATGCACAATGTTGTAGGCCTATGTAAGTTATAATTTATATAGGCCTATACATCGTAGATTTTTATTTTCTTTAACCATGACTACATGGTGCGCATTTGTACACCTCAGGCTTCAAATCCCTATGTATCACCCATCCTCCTTCATGTTGGCCGAAACATTGGACCCCAACAAGCACAAACCACAACCAACTCTTACTAGTCCCTGTCCTCCTTGTTTACGGGTAATACCACTTCCCTAAATTTTCTTTTCTTTATATATATTAAATTCGATGCTACATTGACAAAAAATCAACAGTGAAAATAATGAAGGCACACATACTACCGCTTACAGAGTAGGCCTATGGCCTGATATTCTCTAAACTGGCGAATAATATTATCATTTGCAAAATTGAAAGTGTAATAAATAGGGGATTGAGGTTAATTGATCTTAATAATGAGACACCTGTAAATTTATGAGATTATGGCCCATTACAAATTTCAAAATGTTGAAAAAAAGAGGGTATATTGCTCTGTTAGGTCTTAGGTTCAACTTAAAAACCCTGGATCCAGGAATACTAGACTCGCAGAGGGCATAGATATGATAATGGTACAGCCCAAAACTGAGAAAATGAAGAAAAGTCCAGCATATCTTGGCCCATAATTGTGGAATCAGTTATCAGTAGAAAATAAGAAACTGTCGTGGCCCAGACTTAAAGGTGACCTAAAAAATCGAGATAATCATGTATTCGATTAAGCCATAGTATGCTATGGCAGAAGAAGGTAGTTGAAAGTGAATTGACTTAAACACTATAATTGACACTAATGAACTGAGCGTTAACACCAGCATTTATAGAGGTGTGAGCTAGGCGGTACTACTGGTAGGCGCACTTCAAGTGATGACCCGATGTTTATTTATTCCTACATCGATTAGGCCTTGGGAGTAATTCTCAAAATTACACGCACAGGTAGGAAAGACTCAGTAACTGATCTTTCCTATTATGAATATTGACTTTAAACACAAGCAAGAACACTTCCTAAAATCCGTCCGTCGTCGCCCGCGCACACATTATACGCAGTGCATAACAAGCCTAGCAACAGCTTTGTATTCACCTACGCGGGAGTTGCTGCTGTCGCGACCGCAGCGCCACCTGCAAAGTGCCCGGATTCCCGTCTCAAAGAATAGCTGAATTTTGCGCTACTTGCAACTTTTTTAGTTCAGATTTGTTACCACCACTGTACAATAAATCTCCAAATTCTAATAACGGTCTAATGGCCACTTTATATACTGTCAATAGAGTGATCTTTCCAGCTGCTTGTTTTAACTTAGCAAGACTGAAAATTTTGTTTCTAGCAGTTGCTAGACGTTTAATCATGTGTTGCTTGAAGTTTAACTCCTCATCTACTATGACACCCAAATATTTATATTAAGATGTGCTTTCAATCTCCACATCTCCAATATAAAAACCTGGATCCTGTAGTTCTTTTTGAGAGGGTTTCTTTCTATTAACCTCCATGATTTTACTTTTTTTTATGTTTAGAGATATCATATTTTCTCTGCACCATAGATTCACTCTATTAAGATCAAACTGTAATTCTTCTTGTAATATTTTCGTGTCACTATTTGAATTATATAAGACGGTATCATCTGCAAATAAGATTACATTTGAATATTTTATCCACTTTTGTAGGTCGTTTATGTAAATTTGAAACAACAGTGGCCCCAAGGCAGTTCCTTGAGGGACACCACAAGTGACTTTTTCTTTTTTGGAGGTGTTATTATTTACAACTACCACTTGGCTTCGATTTGCTAAATAATCTTTGAACCAATTCAAAGCGTATTCGTCAAGTCCTATTTGTCTTAATTTTTTATGTAGCCTGCTATGATTTACCGTGTCAAAGGCTTTTTTAAAATCTAAAAAAGCCAATAACGACGATTGCCTATTATTTAGGTTGTTGTAAACATCTTTGAAAAGTTTATAGTGGGCATCTGTTAAAGATAAATTTTGTCTGAAGCCGTATTGATTTTCATACAATAAACTGTTTTCCTCCATATAATTGTAAAGTTGTTTCTGGACACATTTTTCCATAATTTTTGCTGGCAGGCTTATTACTGATATGGGACGATAATTCCCTGGTTCTAGTTTACTCCCGTCCTTATAGAGGGGTGTAACTAATGCACTCTTAAAAGCAGTAGGTACAATTCCAGTGTCTAATGATAAATTGATTAAATATGTAAACTGCGTTCCCAATTTTCTGAGTATTGGTTTAAGGACTTTAGTAGAGAGATATGGTATACCTGACACTTTGGTGTTTCCTATTTTTTTGATGCAGTGTTAAACTTCATTTTCTACAACTGGTTCAAGTGTGAATTTTGGTCCCATATCATCACAGTCATTATTTGCTGCCTTTATGTATTCTTGATACAGTGTTTCCTTTCTGAGATCACATATTTCAATATCTATTTCATCTTCACTTACTGCCTTTATGTTTTTCTCTAACTTTTGACCTATGGTGGAAAAAATATTTATTAATAATATCTGGTACTTCCTTATCTTGTGCAAGTTGTCCAGTTTCACCCTTCATCTGAACTTTTGTACTGGCTTTAACTTTTTCTGGGGCTATAACATTGTTTATTACTTCCCAAAACTTTTTGGGATTATTTTTATTTTCATCAAGTTGCGATTTGAGATACCTATTTTTTAGTTTTATAATTTCAGAGTTCGCCTTATTTCTAAATGTTTTCGCTTTGTTCCTGTCATCAACCTTTTTTGATTTCTTTGCTTTAATGAAAAGCTTATCTCTTTGTTTAGTGAGTCTGGTTAGATCCTTAGTAAACCATGGAGGCTTTACCTTTACAATTTTCAGAGTTTTTATAGGGCACATTCTATCAAGAAACCTAACGATCTTGTTATAGAATATGTCCCAACATTCATTTACATTTCTTGATTCGTAAAACTGAGTCCAATCTTCATTAAACAGAATTTCATTTAAAATTTTTACATCATAACATTTCATATCACGAGCATTAAATGTAGCTTTCTTATACCTGCTTCTAGCCTTCTTTAAAGATATATATACTGGCATATGATCACTTAGGTTGTTCTCAATTACCCCAACTTGATCAATTTTCAAGCTATTACTGAAAATCATATCTATCAACCTAGATGATTTATGAGTTATCCTGGTTTCCTCTTTGATAACTTGTCTTAAATTATGACACATGAGGACTGTATTTAGTTCACCGATTTCAGAAGATTTTCCTGCTTTTTGCATTTCGTTGTAATCAATATTAAAATCTCCTACAATTACAATTTCACAATTTTTTCCTATGCTTCTTAATGTTGTTTGCAGTTCAACCTTACAATTTGCAACAGATCCATTTGGGGGTCTATAAAGGTTTAGTAGTACAACTTGTTTACTTTTTCCTTTTGTTATACATATTACCTGCAATTCAATATCAGGTCTTGAAGTGTTTAAATTGCTATATTTTTGCTCATCTACTTCTAAGTCTTCATGTATGAAAGTGACTAGTCCTCCTCCCCTTTTTTTACCATGTCTATCATTTCTAACTAGATGATATCCTTTGATATCAATTTGTGAATTTATTACACTTGGTTTTAGCCATGTTTCTTGTAGTGATAATATACTTGGGCTTATCTCGTATATCATGGAAGTCACTTCGTCCAATTTTGGTTTTAGACTCCTAACGTTCCATGAAATAATAGACAGACCTTTTAGGTTTTTCAGTTTTTCGTACATAGCGTAGTGCTTCTAAAGAAACATGAATCAACATAAAAAATTCTAACCATAAAAGAGCTATTATGAACCTGTACCCCCCTAGCTCATGGAATATAAGAGGATACATGAATCACTAACAAATTTGTATTAGTGTATAGCACAGTCTATAAAATTGTCCATTCTTGCATAATCTCGTTCATTAGAAACTTGATTATTTCAGAACAAGTCAATTTATAAGTGAACTAGGTTCAAATCACTTACAATCCTGCATAATCTCGTTCATTAGAAACTCGAATTATTTCAGATTCAAGGTGATTAAAGGAGAAATCCAGACTATATATTATTATTATTATTATTATTCTTTTTGCTAATTTTAATCTTTATGAACTTTTCAGCTCACTTATCTGGTTCGAACTAGTATGCATATGTGCATAAATGTATATTTAATATCGAAATAGATTTCTCCTTTTATATATATGTAAAGCACAAACATATTTCATAACGTAGTAGCTATTACGTCTAATCCTTCAGATACCTCGTTCAGTAGAAACTTGGTTTCCTTCAGATATTTAGTGTAGGTATATATGAGTTTTTTGTTTTTTCTACCCCATCATTTAATCAATAATGTTTTATAAGCAAGTTTATGTTTTTCATTTCTAGATATAACGCCAAGTCTCTTTATAAGTTCCTTTGTTTGGTTGTTTGTAAGTGTCTGTTTGGATTTTAGTGACGACACTTGTACATGTAATTCAGTCGGATCAATATAGGTGTAAAGTTTATGTATATAATTATATGACATAAGATATTGTCCGTACCTGTGACTTGAAGACTTGCTTGCTCATTACATGACCCTCTCCCATAGTTAGTGTATAATAACCGTTTTTAACCTCGTTCAATAGAAACTTGGTTAATCTGGGTCAATACATCAAATCTCTGGGAGTGGTATTTATTTTCCACTTCAAATGGATATACGTATGTATTAAATTGTTCACAATTTTGTGATTGAGAAATACTATTGGACAGGTAAAGATTTTATACACGTTCATTAGAAACATGCCTTAAAAATTACCTTCCATATTGAATATAATTTTCCTTTACTTTCATTTGTGGCCTATTTACTGTTGAGACTTTTCGTAAGCCAAAGACAGTTGCCGAACGACCTCTGCCTTTAATTCCTCCGTTAGATGGCACCCATCCGTAGCTAATCTGTGATAAGAGGCTGCGTATTTCGTGACACCAGATTTCCGTTTTCTCTTTCCAGCTTTACATCTATGGATGGTCTGTGCAACAAATGGGGTGGCTGACTCTTCCCTGGCATTTGTGCTTCTGGCTATTATGCTAAAAATGGCAACTCTTTCGTTTAGTCGTTCTTGTATTGGTTCATAGTGGTCTTGTTTTGGGTACAAAATACCTTTCTTTTCGGCTAAGTAAGCATTGTACCTTCTGATGTCAATACCAACCGTGGTAGCAATTGATATTTTAGGATGGTAATTCTCAATTGGGGCAGCTGATTTTAGAGTAGCGAGTGCCTGTCTATCGTTGTCCTAATGGAGTCTTCAAAAATGATATTAGAATTGTGTTGGAGTTTTATTTGTTCTCCAAAGTCCTCGTGGTCTCTGTACGTTATGTTGCACAGTCCCGCAACCAAAAATATAAGTCTTGGTCTGTGTAACCGTACAAAAGGCTTAGCTTCGTTTACAAGTCTCTCGATTGTGCCACCTCTTATAGTAATGACCTTGATTGTCACATTTGACAGCTTCTTGCGTAACTTACTTTCGTTTCCTCCACCCCTTGAATCCATAAGGATGAGTAAATCCATAGTAGTGAAGCGATATTATAGTTCAGAATTAATCATAAGACAATCTATCTCGGACACTTTCTAATATTTGGCCAAAAAGGTTGTCACCTACAAGACACGCCGGGTCGACTTGTTTACGTCCGCCATTTTGTAACTGGACTTCTGGGTGCTGAATGCCCGCTCCCCATTTTTTTGAGAGTGTTAGTTCAAACAACCTTTTCCCTTTAGTTGCTTTTAATTTCTCCTTTAAGGTTCTGCTCTGATCAAACTTTTGAAAAACCATGTTTTCTAGGATTGTGGATTCATTCGATTTCCAATCTGGTGACGTCACAAACGAATCTCCCCTCTGCTTAGCAACCGTTGCGCTTGATTCCCGGGCAATACTTTCCGCTAGCTTTGCTTTCCCTGATCAAGCCGCCTTTGTAGATTGAAAACAATGCTCGATTGATGCAAACAGCCTTCCCTCATATTCCACCTGTACCGGGTAGAAGTTAGAGAGGAAACTATGTTCCCCCTTAAACCCAATACCGTTGTTTCCCACATCAACATGGAATATATTTTCCGGTTTGCAACCGGCTGGCAATTTATGAAGATCATGTACAGAAAATGATTCGCTACCGATAGTAATATGATTCACGACCAGTTTGGAATCGATGTTTTGGATTTTGAGTAGTTTTAGCGAGTTTTCAAGCAAATTAACTTGATATCTATTGGTTGTTTTGTTGAATTTGTTCATCCAAACACTACTGAATCTCCTTTGTTCCCTGATTTTACGACTTGCCTTGATGATGCGTATTTTAATATTTTCTGAGGCAAAGACTACGTAAATGGCCCTCCTACGGCCTATGGTTGCTTTTCCAATTCTATATGCTACCGTTATATCCCTCTCTACTAATTTGTAGTCGGCTATTTTTACAATCTCAAGAACTTTTGCCTTCACTTTTTCATTTTTGTCGCTTGTATCTACAATTTTATTTAACTCAGCTTGCGATTTTAATCCTAAACTAAGCCAATTTTCCTCCACTCCTTCGAGAATTACGTACTGAGGTTCCCTATTTGCGGGCTTTCTTGCAACGTTTGCCCAACTCTCATGATTTTCGCTCTCAAATCATTGAAAATTTCTGTTTTCGAAATTGTTATTTTTGTTCAGTTTAGCTCTATCACTTCCAGGCTGAGGTTTTTCGCTGGACTTTTCTAGGGCCCTAACTTTATCTTCCAGAGATTTGTTATACGACTTCACTGTTGTGAGAGAACTTTCTAGATTTTTCACACGGCGACATAAGTCTTGCATAGTGTTTGAGTTCTCCCATGCGTACTGGGCGAAATCATTCTCCATGATGCCTATATCATGCTTTACTTTTCCAATGAATGATCCAAAGCTTTTTTCAATCTACTGACTTTCTCAAGTTGATCAACTCATCATTTTCTTGTATTTTAATACAATTTTCACCCACCTCTTTTTTCTTTGGTTCTTGATATGCTGATGTCGGTGTCAGCATCGTTTTCGTAGTCGTCATTTTAGCCTTGATAGTGCTGGGGCTTGACGGGGCCTCCTGGTCACTATCGAGATCCCCGAAAAGTACTTTTTTAATACTTCCGTATTTTTGCTCTAACTTTTCAGCGAAATCTTTTTTGAAGATTATAGTTTCCTCTTCGGTTTCCTCTACCTTTTCTATTTGATCTTCACAAGGTTTTTCTTCAATTTTAGGATTTTCGGCCATCGTATCCAATTCGTTCACCTTGTTTTCCACGACATCGCGGATCCAAGTGTCATGGCCCCCGCTAGTCGTAACGGTTTTCTCTCTACTTGAAAACACTTTCTTCAAGGATCCGCCTAAAACCGCCTTCTTCATCCTGGAAAATAATCCAGGTGTTTCCATGATCTTTGTTTGTTCTTTCTGTGCTTTTATGTGAGGAGTATATACAAGTACTTCACTATATCTGGGTCATATTTTCAGAAAATGTACAATTGGCAGCTCTACACATTTAGTAAATTCTGCTAAATTAGGCTGCAATTTGGTCGATACTAGGTAAATTCCAGTATATTCGGCATTGCATTGATTCTAGCAATCTATTAATTAGGATAGGAAGAAAGTCACCACAACTATTCGCCAGGTTTTGACGTACATAGAAACAGTAGATTGGAAACAAAGGATTTCTTCAAAGAATTTTTTAACTACTTATTGTTTCACTACCAATAACAGACTGTCATTTCAGTGTGATATCTATGTGATTTTTAAGTGAGGTACTTTGGTATTATTTACACTACCGTACGATATATATATGATGATCTGCAAAGTACCTCACTTAGAAATCGCCTAGACTCTCCCGCGACCTACCGCTTTTTTTAAAAAAGCCGCCACCAGCTCCTCTCTAAAATTGGAACAGTCGTACCCGTTATCACGGTCACACGTACAAAGTAGAAGAAAAGGGAATTGCTGCTGTCTCTGCCAACGAAATAAATCCTCATTCAGCTTTTTTACCTAGCTTACTCCTACCGTATTTTCTTAAGCATCGTAATTAACCAGGGATTCCTGGAACAATGTTGTCCATAAAAGAAGATATAAACAGATTTACCGCATTCGATCGGTGTAGTAGGGTTTGTATCGAGCGCCCATTGCCGCGTTATAGTTCCTGGGAAAGCCGCCGTAGCGGGACCGTACTTTATAGATCTATAGTAGTCACATGAACCGTTATAGGGGTGGGGGTGGGGTGGAGGTGGGGTGGAGGTGGAGCGTGGACGGGACCTCGTCGGCAACTGTTTTTCTTTATTTATACAAGCAACTAGCCTAAAAGCCAGATCACAACACAACCCAATCCAGCGGTATGCTTTCTGGACACACTGTGAACTTACAATGAGATCATATTTATAACCTCACAGTGAGATCGTAGTATGATCTCAAAGTAAACTCACAAGGTGAGATCATTCTGAGGCCAACTAGAGGTTTCAGATTGAACACATCCACTGTGTGAGCACACTCAATTAAGAGACATTCTGTGGGTTCTAAGTGAGTTCACTACTAGCAGTTTATTATAATTGTTTAGATCTTTATAATTGTATTGAGTACAGTATTGCTGTTGGGAAAATGTGGGAGAAATTAATGGTCATGCGGGAGTGTAATAATGCGAGATGTAAAATCAAATATAAAATGCGATTTAATCTCAAACAACTGAAGCGGGAAAACGCCAAGAGCGATGGTACTCGTGGTTTCCACTGCATCACAATGGCGCTAATTGACGTGTGGTACAAGGTCAAGGCCACAGAGTTGCAAAGAAGGAAAACAAAGGAGATTCTTGAGCGACAATCCCCAAATTTAAGTGACTATAAAGGTTAGTTGCGTCATTGACTCCTAGAAAAACTAGTTCAACTTACTGGCTATATACAGAAATTCTAATTGTGTCCTCTAGGCCTATACATCTTCTGTCCTCGGCAGTGGCCAGTGCCGGGGGTTGGGGAAAACTGTTGCACTTGCAGTGGCAGTGCAGTGACTAGGTGTAGGCCTAGGGCTAGGCCTAACGCATATGCCTAGTGTAGGCTCGTCGTCCGGATTTATTTGACGATAGATGCCAGACAGTAATTGAGTATAACTTTTCATCGTGGAAATCTAGTTTCGTATCAGAACAAATATTTTTTTTATCAATTTCGAGTGCGGAAAATCTATAATCCCCTATTATCGCTCAAGGCATGCGTGCAGACGACGCAACTATGAACTGGGCTGAATGCGGCTGAATGTGAGCTATAATATATATAGGGGCAGCGATCGTCCAATGTGAATATGAAACAAAACACTTGTACTTTGCAATGTGGCACGAAATAAGATTCATGAGTTATTGTTCTACACTTATGTGTGAAATTGCCATAATCTCAGTTAAAGTAAGTTAACATCATCCTAAACATAATTAGAAGGCCTATACTTAAGCTATAGTTTGTTTAGCTGGGGATTTGCCAAATAAACTCATGTGTGGCAAAAAAAAAGAGGTTTGACTTTTACAATATCATAAACAATATAGATGCTTTTAATAATATAAAAAGAAAAACTTCTTTGGGCCATAAACAGGGGTGGACCCGTGGGGGGTGGAGGGGGGGGGGCACAGCCAGTCCTCATTCAGGTCATTTATGTGTGGTGGGAGGGGGCTAATTAGCTTAATTTTTACAAACAAAAATTGTTAGCATGCCAAAAAATGTTTTTAAAATACACACATTTTAAAGGAATAATTATGGCAAATTTTTGCTTGTTATAATTTTTCGTCGCCTGCAATGAGATGAATGTTACTGGTTACACAAAAAACCCAGAAAGGCTGGTTTAGAATAATGACCCTACATGCGTGTCATAGCCACCATATATGGGTCACGAGGCATGGTTCCCCAGGAATTTCTTTTAAAAAATGAGTGAAAGTTGAGCACATTCTACAGGGCTGTGAGCCACAGATCTAAAATTACTGATGTACTTTGAAAATTACTGATGTTTAAGACCCTTAAAAACCCACAATCAAAATTACTGATTATGGAAACCCGGCCTTGAACTGCCCTCAATTGAGTAGGAGAAATATGGATCACCAGTCAGGGTTTTCCACAGAAAAATATGAGAGTGTAGTGGGTCCAAGCTACCATGTAGGAGCCTGGAGGGGACAAGATCCCCCAAGATTTTGTTTTTGTATATTGAGTACTGTTTTTGCATGTATAAAGCAGGAAATGTATGACATTTTAACACTAACATTTATATGGAAATTATGCTGAACATACACCAGAAGCCACCATTTTTCATGTAAAAACTAAAAAAAAAATGGGGAAAAGCCCCTCCTGCACCTTCCCCCATACTGCAGTGTCTAAAAGTACCCCCTACATTCAAACTAAACCAAAACCTTTGTACGGAGAAAGTTTTTCATAATTATATTGAAAACTTGTTCTAAGAATTTTGTGAATGAAAATGCCTTTTGAAACAGTGGTATGGGATTGAATATTGTACATTTCTTATACCTTTTGAAGGGTCTGGTGATTTTTTTGCTGGCTTCTGTAATTTTTTTTTGAGAATCTGAGTGGTAGCACTTTCCTGTGTAAATAAGTTCAACTACCATATGTAGTTTGTGTCATTATATGGTCCTAAATTATACTGACACAAATACAATTAACAGAAATACTTAATTCCGCTGACAGCCTTAGCCAATTAACTTACAGTGGAAACTGTCACATTTCTTTAATCAAAACACATTTGTAACCAGGGGAGAACGTGCTACGTCCATATTGACTATTCAAGCATCAAGCCTTCATTGACCAGCTAACATATGACTTCATTTAGTCAGTAAAAAGTCATTAAAAACTGGGGTAATTGGTCATTAAAACTCATTAAATCAAATTAATGTGCTCTGAGCCACAGGAACCATGTGTAGGAATAATTGCTCAAATGCATTGATGAATTCAGGATTAGGAAAGACTATAGGGCGGTTCACAAATTTGACTGCAGCGCCACAGCTCCTGTGGTGGTAATGAACTGAAGCCAAGATATGGCGGGCACTTGCCCATTGCCCCTATATCTTCACCATAGGTGCCCAACTTTCCCCACCTTTCTCTCCAAGAAATTTTGCTCGTTTCCCAACATACTGGGCAGGATTATAGAATGGTATGTTTAGAGTAATCATGCCGGAAGGCAGGTTGATTAATCCGCTAAATTTTAAAATATCCTAAGTTTTGTCAGAGTGTATCTACAAATAACAGGCACACACAGGGACTCACGCCCAAGCAGGGGGCCGTTCTAGTACTGTTGACGGGGCTGTAATGAGTAGCGGTGGGGTCAAGTAAGGACTTAAAGAAGGGCAGAATTGCGCCCGCATTTAGGTGTGGCTGTAATTAATCACACATGTTCAAAATGCTTCAGAGCAGTCCCGCAGTCACTGACTGCGGAATATGTGAACTGTCCTATTGGAATAAAATCTATTGCAGTTATTCTTTTTACCTTGCTCTGATATATCCTGTGATATGAGAATAGCGAAGCGTCAACCAACTATTTATAGATCTAGGTCAACGGGTCAACCCACTGGTCACCCAGGGTCCGCCCACCATGCAGTCAAACAAAACCAGCTGGTCCGAGATGCTCACTGTAATGCTATAAGATGACAGGAGCACACAGTAATGTTTTGTAAATATTTCTTAGATTTAAACGTGTTAAAAGGGGAATCAGTGTTGCTATGGGACCCACAGCAGTGATAGCATGTGACTCGAACATTCTAGCATTTGTCGATTGGAAAAAAATAACACCAAAACAAGAGCTCCTTTTACCTGAAAATGAGATAAGAAGTTCATCCTTAAACACGTTGCAAGTCTTTTCTTTTGCCAATGTAAAAAAAGTGACGGAGATTATGAAAAAAGTGACAGATGTAACGGAAATAAAATTGACAAGTCAAAAGTAATTTCCGTCACATTATGTCAAACGTTATCTCCGACCAATAAAACTCCCAAAAAGGTAGTAAATAGCTGGCTAGGATTGCGTTTAGCTATTATACTATCACATTTTAACTTACTTAGCATCAGAAAGCCATTGATAAGTATATAGATGGAACCTAGCGAGGGGGAAGTCTGGGGACTTATTAGTGACCGAGGGGAGTGCGGGAGGATAGAGGGCGTTAGCCCGAGATCCTTCCGCACTCCCCGAGGTCACCCGAGCTTTGTTCCATATTTATTACACCCCTTTAATAAATACAATATATAAATAAATCAAAATAAAAGAAGTGATTTCAGTTTTCCGCCATTTTGTATGTATTTTGTGAAAGATGAAGAAAATAGTCCCTCTGGGTCTGCTCTCGTGGTGCTGTCACAGCTATCTATTATAGGTCTGGAGCCCCTGTCACTGTCAGTCCAAATTTCGAACAATAAACATTGTGTTTCTTTACTTTTCAATGGCATGCTTTGGCGGGTTCCTAGAGACGTCGGGCCACTCTGATGTCGGACCGTCGTAGACTCGGACCGCCGTATACTCGACCCTGGTAAGGTCGGACCAGGGGGTTAGTGGACTCGGACCGAGGTAAACTCGGACCATGCTAAACTCGGACCATGCTTGCTCAACTCAAAGAGCATTGTCACCATTACGCACTGTATTTTCATGTGTTTTGTGAAGTGAAATGAGTACTGATGCTAACTATAACCCTAAACCTAACCTTAAATGTGTGGTCCTAGGTCAGTATAGGCAGTAGTTATACCCCACTACTCCACCGGTCCGAGTCTACCAACCCGGTGGTCCGAGTCCACTAACCCCGTGGTCCGAGTCCACTAACCCCGTGGTCCGACTTCACTAGCCCACCCGGTCCGACATCAGGGTGGTCCGACTTCACCAGTCACCCTTTGGCGACACATTAAGCTTGAAAATCAATACATTATAATCTAAATTCAAGCCGATATTACCATGAATTTGTTACCATGAATCAGAGTTAATTATTACCAAAATTTCAAGAATTGATCAGACCTTGTGCAGTGATCTGTAGTGACAAACGTTACGGTATTGTAGTCAATGGGCACACACACAAGCATCAGCGGGTGGGCCTTCACTTATTTATTTCCATTCATTCATTCTTTTAGAAAATCAATTAAATCCCATAATTCGATGGACCTATTCATTTGGAGCTAAATGTTTATTATTTCAAGAGAACTTAGGAGAAACGATCAGGCCTTCTGCAACGATCTGTAAGCTAGTGAATCGTGTAGACACGCCACTGCCACAGAGACACGCTGAGTGACAGCAAGTGGTATGTTCAATTCGCAACCGATTCGCTATAGGATCTTTGTTCATGGTGGGTCTACATGATATACTTTAGCAAAATAACATTTTTAAATGTCATTATACGTTATAACATATCATTTTCAAACTATATTAATGTAGAATAAAGAGCTAACTACCGCTCAGTTCTTCCCGCAGCCCCTACGCTCCTCCTTCTCAGCCAACCTCTGCTGACACTGACACTGCCATCACCGTGATGATCAGTGACAACAACGGGCATGTCCGATTCGCAACCCGATTCGCTATAGGGTCCTTGTTCATGGATGGTCTACAATGATATACTTTAGCAAAATAGAATATTTAAATGGCATTTTCCGATAGAACTTTTCATTTTGAAGCTTTATATTTATTATTTCAAGAGAAATTAGGGTGAACTATCAGTGGCGCATTAATACACAATTAGACTTCCAGTGATCAGGCTTAGCTGCCGGAACTACTTGTTGTATGGGCCAAGGGTGACATAACTCACATGTTATGCACCACTTTGACCAAGTGTGACATACAATGCTGAAGGTATAGGAAGCAACAGCACAGGGGTGTAATAAATACAGGATAACTAACTCGTTGGTTGAAGGATTGTGAATATTGCACGAGTTGCGCAGCAACGAGTTAGTTATCTGATTTATTATTATATGCTTTATATAAGACAAAACAATGAATATTTTGGAGAAATATTATCAAATTATGATCTTATAAGATGCTGGATATCATGCCTAGGCTTATTACTATGCACCACGCAGTTCTAACCCGTGTACCAGGCCTTGCTGCAAAGGAAACTAACTTGAGAAAAATAGCTCACAGTTCCGAATCAATTTCAGACACTTTCACAGCTTTAATTGTTTTAAAAAGAAAGTAATCCCTTGACAAAAGGTGGACTTTGATTAGGATGAAAGGATTTTAGTTTATTAATTGATTTGATAGCTGTATTACCCGTCTGCCTGCGTGGAAAGTTACGACGATCTGACGACCAAGTTTTGTTGTCAGTTGGCCACTGCGGGAAAATCGCTCACATTTTCGAATCATTTATAACCTTTTCACAGCTTTAAATGTTTTTAAAAACAGAATAATGCTTTAACCAAGGATATACTTGAATAGAGTTGAAAGTCTTTTAGTTTATTTCCTTCATTTTGATCAAATATCACCGTTCTACCTCCCGTTCTGTCTGCGTTACTGTGCGTTGACAACGATGGCGTGATTCCCCTCAGATGGACCTACACGCTTTCATAGGCGCCTTCAGAGCGTGGAGTTGTATATTACACAACTCAGAGCGTGGAGTTGTATACGCACACAACGTATACAACTCTACAATACGTTGTTTCAACGGCAACGCGTATATAATAAATAACATTACTAAATAGCAAGAAATGAAAAAAAGTGACGGAGAAACATGACGGAGATAACGCATCTTAAATGTTTGACCAACAATGTTCATTGGCCTATGCAGCCCTCCCCTTCACAGAAGATGTCAAATTGATGATGTCATCCAATACAAATGATGATGTAGAACATTTCTGTCCACATACATAGCTTCCCAACCTTTTCATTTGGCGTGGGGAGGCCAGGTGACGGAGATTATGTATTTGACCGACATCTGACATCAAAAGTTTGATAGTGAATATCTTTTAACAGCATTATCTGAGAAACGAATCACTCTTTCTATGCTCTTCATGAGATCCGTCTGCTGTTAATTAATGCATTGAGATGTAAAATAGCCTTTTTATTCAATGTTTTGACTTGGTATGAAAATACATATTCTTTTGACCTACACAGTAATCTCCGAACGCATAATTTTAAATGTAAATATTTCATATTTAAATGGGAGCAAATAAATTATTAAAATCATTATATTGAAGCAACAAAATTACTTCGTATTGATGTGGCATTTTCTTCATTGTATAAGAATTTTTAATATTGATTTAGCAACTTACAGTGGAGGCATGATGGGTCGTTGTCAAAATGGCAGCCATATTTTGATGACATTTGCTTTTAAAATTTATATTACAGAAAGATTTACGGTAGTATTTGCAAGATATTATCTTTTCTATCCATTCAAATATCAAGCAATATAAATATCAATGCCTCATTATTCCAGGACTTTTCATTTTAACTTTTCATTATATTTTCACCAAAAGTGACGGAGAACACTATTTCCTGATACCTGATGAAGGCCCATAAGGGATCTTTTTATTTGTTTTGCATTGGAATTATCAAAGTTTTGCCTCAAATAATTTTCATGGGGTCTAGGGGGGGGGGGGGGCACATGCCCCCCAGCCCCCCCTCCTGGATCCGCCCCTGATTATTAAAGTTGAATTTTGTAAGTGTGGTGTTCAGGAGTTGGTATAACTATAAGATTATCTGGTCCTAAACACAGAGGTAAAAAACGCATTGGTTGCCATGGCCACCGCACATATATACCTCACTAGTGAAATACGCACTGTGCATATAACTCACTCTAGACGGTTGGTATCAATCCACAATTTGTTTACAAAAGTGTAAGCTATTATATGGGCCTTCATCAGATATTAGGAAATTTTGGTGGGAAAAATAGATTTTGCTCGAATTACTTAATTTCTATTGGTAAACTATAAGGACAACTTAATTTTTCGAATGATTTGAAGGAAAAGATAACTTTTGCCTAAATTCTATTGATATTTAGCTTTTAAATAATTGTACTAAAATATGATGCCAATTACTTTTGACAAACTAAATGTGATGCCAATCACTTTTGACAATCTATTTCCCCTTATTTGGTTAATGTATGTATGTACTGTTCCCCTTATTTGGTTAATCTATAATTAAAGTTATATTTTCAGTAAGTAAAGCATTTTCCTCTGACAATGAATGAAGGGTTTTTGTCTTAAAGATGTTGCAAATCTTTGCTTTTGCTTCAGGTACAACTTGCTGAGGGCATTTGTTTTTTTCACACTTTTTTTCCTATAAATCCCTGCGGTCACTGTTACTCCCTTTCTACATCAGTGCTATCACTGGACAACGCCTCCAGGTGCAAGTACTGGTTATGTGTATATTTTAAAAAAACAACAAAACGGCACTCACATTTTCTATTTCATTCCTGGTATTACGAACACGTCAGCTAGCCCGCTCATACTGTCATGTGTGCACGCTCGCTACCTGCCTCACAAGTACTCGCTCTCCACGCTTGTACACTAAACTTGCTCTGATCTCCAATCAGAAAAACAACTAAGGACTGTTGCTCTCATATTGAAGATACTAACTCCGGGATTATCTTATTAAAAAGCTAACAAATATAGAATCTAATCCTAAAATCTAAAATGTCTGCAGTCGTCTTATGGAGGCTCCATAAGACTGAATGCAGGCTACGCCAGGCAAAACAACTGACAACTCTTGAACTGTCGAAATATTCCCAGGTCGCCACAGTTGTTTGTGACGATCCCACATCGTTCATACCTTTCGCTATTTCCATCGAAATAACAAATACAGGCACTACAAACTTAATCTTACTAAACTAACCATGCAAAATGCTCCTATGCTTGCGCAGATACTTGTCTGGACGAGATGTGACCGACCCGCCCTCTATGGGCGGATAAGCCTACATCAACAATTTGTGACGTCACCCAGCCCATCAGCGTCCACTCCCCATATATACACGACCCATACTTCTGGCCCTGTTTTTAATGTTTTCCCTGAAAGTGGCGACCTGTAATTCGTATGAGAGAAACTTGACTTAGTTAGCTACCTTTTTGTCTGGAAAAAATACTGCATTCATGGTCTAGCAATGCTATTTTGAAAACATTCATGCACCCTCTATCTGTTGTCACTCACTCCCACCATGTTTACATAGCTTCAACCACCCTTCATACTACCCTTACAAGCCACTGCCACCATTACATAACACCCTCGGCCACACACTCAGGCTTAAATTGTTGACGACATGTAGGCTATCTAAAGGGTGGGTGGTGTAGCCTACCCAACACGTTGGTGTTGTGTAGGCTACATTATTTGATATTAAATCAAATGGATATTGTAGGTAGGAGGGGTAGAGTTAGGGTGGGTGGATGGGACGATCCTTTATCTTTAAATATAAAAACAATCTAAAAGTGTTCAGATCTGGTGAAATATAACCAATTTACTTCCCACAAATAAATGTGTTGCTGCGGTAATTTTCTGGATACATTGTTCTCTTAGAGAGAATGTAACAAGCATAACTAGTATTATCACAATCATATTTAGCAAAAACCCCATCGGCTGATGATGACACTCCATGTAAATGAGTTAAATAAAAGTCAGTGCAATGATGAATATCAATGTGAAATGAATGGCATCAGCCAGACCAGCAAAAAAATAGACTAAAATAGAACCGTTAAACAGGAAAATAATGTGATAAAGGTACATAGATATAATTTATGTCTAATTTAAATTGTGTGATGGGAATGATTCCACCACAGTTCTGCGAGGAAAATAGCATTGGAAACACTTCGCTGAGTTTGCAAGGATTTTTCTGGGTGTGATGTTTTTCAAATTCAGCGTTGTTTTTGGAGAATGTTCTAGGTTGGGTCCCTGTTGTGGATTTCACTGACGGGTAATTTGCAGGCAGATAAATCCCTGCATTTAGAGGCCAAATTGGCGGGTGAAGAACAAAGTTATAGTGTATATGGTGTCTTTTTTCAAAGTCTGCAGCAATCTTTTCATATTTGGCTGAGAGGGCACCCACATGCCTAATCAATTTCATTTTGTGCTTATTGATTCATGATCTATAGCACTGGTCATAGAACTAGTAGAGGGGAGGGGGAGGTGTGTCTAGTTCTATGCACTGGTCTAGGAAGCAATAAAACATCTTAACATGTAAACTTTTATTAAAGCGTTAGCTTTTTTCACTCTCACTTTTTTCACAACACACATGTAATACAGAGAAAGGTGCCCCCCATCACTTTTCCCCACTTTATCTCCACCCTTCCCGAAATGTGTCCTTCATGTCTCAGTGCTTGCTATACAGAAAAGTTTCCCATAACTTTAGATTTGATCTACAAGTTTATTATTTTCGAATGTCCCGTTTTTCTGTCTTAATGGGAATGGGTCATATCAAAGGAGTAATTAGATAGATTATGGCCGTCCACTAAAAAGTCGGCCCTTATCAGATCCCTACCAGTTAGGAGTAGGCTTTATCAAATGTAGAGCCCCAGGCTCCCCAGGCCAGGCTCCTCAGACTGACTGACTGGAGTGTGCTGACTCACACTCAGACCCAGTGTACTGATATATCTAATAAAGGTAATTGATGTATGACAGGTGATGTCCCATATGGTGTAGTTGTTCTTTCAACATTTTTAATTGTATGATGTACTAAAATAATTCCTCATCAGAAGTATTCTACTGATCATAATAATTTTCATCTTGGTTTCATAACTCTGTGATTCTTAAAATTCTGTAAAATTAATGTGATTCCGAAAATACATTTTTATAGTTTTTAATGTTAGAAGTGTATATTCCATGTCCTGTATTTGTTTTCCCCTCCTCTCTTTATCTCCAATCTTAATGAGTTAACCACCACAAAGATGACAGACCTGTCACAGCTGGTCTAGTACTTCTTTCAATTTTTAAAAATCTATGATATACTGAACTAACTCACCATCCTAAATATTCTACTAAAGAAGAGACAAATATGGGTGTTTGAATCATTGCTCTGTGATGTATATTAGCTGTAATAATTAATATTGTTGTTAGTTTCACCACCTATTCCTCCCATGTCCTCTCTCCCAGTCTGAGTCTGTTTCCGATTTACCCCCCCCCCCCACACACACACACCCTACCTAGAAAAACCTTCCCCTACCTAAACATTTTTTTTAACCATACATTAGTTTTATTTCCTTTCTTTTTGCCTAAATTGAAAAAATATCCCTCTCCACCACTGTATAAAAGGTCTATTAGCTAACGCTTATGTTGGTAGACTCCAACACTCCTGTCAGCCTCTTTCCTTCCTTGTTATACTAACTGCCCCCGTTTATCACCGGGTAGACATCCCCTGTTTCCTCCCTCTTCCTTCCCCACCCTTCCCTGTTAAAAAATTTCCAGAGGTGATCCCTTCTCTCCCTCTTCCTAGCACCTTCCGACCTTCCCCCTCCATTCCTTGCCCTTCCCCTTCCGACCTTCTCCCCCCTGTTCCCTCCCCATCCCTTCCTCTGTCTTCTCCATCTTTTCCCGATTCCATCCCAACCGTAGCCTATACATAAGGTCAGAAATTTGAATGAATAGGCCTAATGCTTAGCTTGCAGGAAAGCGGTGGACAGGCATGTTGCGACGTTGCATCGGCAAATATGCGGCCATCACTTAAGTTGCGTCGCCAAATAATAATACAACCCAAGTCGGGCAAAGCACATTTGCAATTTCTCCCTACCCTTGATAGCCCGAAAATACATTATCCGACCGTCACGCCACCTAGCTTTTCTATAGCTTTGCTAAGGTGGGAGCTTCCGGTTAGAAACAGAGTAGGCCTAAACATGGTTACCCATACAGTCATTGCCCAGGCTCTACTCTTTCAAATACGTAAAATTATATACCTACGGATAGCTGAGAATATACTTTTTTCATATTTGTTAATTCCGTGACTATCTTTACATTTTTTATCACCGTTTTCATAGGTGCCGAACACCTTCACAGAGTAGCGGCGGAAGCTTCCATCTTAGCCTACTGGGAGATATTGCAGCCTACAGCGCCACTGGTGTTAAATTTGCATGCTATCTGGCTAACTGGGGGAGTGGGCGGAATATGGCAATTTAAATAGATTTGCTTCTACCTTCCTTGAAAAAATTATTTGGGGAAAACGAAGGCTGTGGTAACCTGGAAAACGAAGGCTGTGGTAACCTCACTTGAAGCCAAAGTAAGCTGCTTGGAAAGTTTGAGCATTAAACACAAACATCACAATTTGTATCATAAGTTTTATTCAAGAAGTTATGGGGAAATTTTAAGAGATATGGGTTTTCGTTGAAGTTTATTTTATAGTCAAGTTGACAGTCTCTGGGTACCAGAAGTCTTGTAGAGCATGAACCTCACAGCTGATGGAGGGCTGGCCCTGAAGAGGGGACCGAAGATGGCCAACACCACCCTTAGAGTTTATATTGTCTTGTGTAGATTATAGTTTTTAGGGAGGTGGGTGGGTTTTTAAGGACGGGAGCAACGGTCCTACGTAGCTGAGGGACCGAGGAGAAGTGGACGAGGGTGGTCAGGAGGAAGTCCAGCTCCTTCCAGCCAGGGGACTTCCGGTCAGTGAGGTGAAGAGGTCCCGCAGCAAATGCTCGTTGTCCAATGAGAGGGAATTGACCCAAGGGCCAATTCCACCCCCATTAAACACAAACGTCACAATTTGTATCATAAGTTTTATTCAAGAAGTTATGGGGAAATTTTAAGAGATATGGGTTTTCGTTGAAGTTTATTTTATAGTCAAGTTGACAGTCTCTGGGTACCAGAAGTCTTGTAGAGCATGACCCTCACAGCTGATGGAGGGCTGGCCCTGAAGAGGGGACCGAAGATGGCCAACATCACCCCAAGCCCGGGTTCACAGGGCCTGAAGGGCGCGGTGGACCGAAGTGTTGGACGTCTTGAGGGGCCTGATGTATGATCGCACCGCATCAGAGGACCAGGTGCCGTGGGCCATAATATCGGTGAGATTAGCCCCTGCTTCGTGATAAGCATATGACGCCCCCCCCCTTCTGAGGCTGTGCATCGTGTGGTGAGAGGGCTGGTACCCAGCAGTCTGGACTATGGAGCCCCAGAGCTTCCTCATGTAGGGAATGGTGATGGGGTTGTTGTCTTTGTATCTGAATAGCAGGGCAGATCTGGGAAGCCCTTTAGAGTGTCTGACCACTGCAGAGAGAGCAGCCAGTGGGCAGATGGGGTCCCCGGGTTTTGCTGGCAACTTTATCTCGACAGATGTTCTGGACGACTGCATCGTCTTTGACCATTTGAGTCGGATGGTGACTTGTTGGGGCTCCAGATCTATGTCCCCGAGGGTCAGGTGTCTAGAGGGGTCAAAGGCCCGTACGGTGTTAGGGAATAGATTCGACTGTCTAAGAAAGCCCATATACATGACCAGTATTGAGGCCACGACTGCACGAAGGGAATGGTTGGGGAAGTGACGGGCTACCTCAACACACTTCCTGAGCATGTCTTGGCTAACCAGGGCCTTGGGAGAGGGAACATGCCTCACTGTGAGGCGGACTCCCCGGAGGGCCATGTCGACTTGGTATAGGTGCAGAGGAGCATGGTCTAGGCCCGACATCTTGAAGAACGTTCTTATACTGGAGATGTTGTTGGTGATGGTCGCAGGGGCCATCTGTTGTGCAGCAAGGTACTCGATATACCAGCAGGCCTGACGGTTTCTCGTAGTTGATACCCAGGGCGAGGCAGAAGGAGATGTAGACCCTCACAGCCGAGTCCCTGTTGGCATTGGTGCCCGGTCTGTGAGCTTGTTTCTGTCTCGCCTGGGCCCGGCGGTCGAGGGATCTCTGCCGCCCTCCTACAAGAAACGAGATACATCATATGAGTCACTAGAGCACTTTGTGGGAGAGAGGTGGAGTTCATCTATGATAAGTTGGGCTTTTTGTTTGAATAAGAGTGGAATTATGGAGTCGGGAGAGGGTGTCAGGGAGATCCATTAGCCTGCCGGGGACATGGACATACTCTAGGCTGAACTGATGTCGGGCCGAGTGAAACCAGAGTGCCCTGGCGGAGGCAGCCAGGGTTGGGTCACAAGGACGTCCCCCCCTAAAGGCCTCTACTGCAGCCTGGTTGTCGCAACACACTCTGATGGTTTTTCCTTCATCAGATGGGCCAACAAGGGTCCCTCACAGCTGCTACACAGTTCAAGGCCTCTAGGTGATTGATGCTTCTTCCCTGAGTTTGATCTTTCGTAAAGAGGTGTGAGTAGTATTGGGCGCCATCGGTGCCACCAGCCCCTGTTAGGCAGGCGTCAACCCAGATGGTCTTTGATATCACGTCGAGGGGAATGATTGACACTCCATTATACTGAGTCATGAATCTGTCAAACCACCTGAGGTCGGCCTTGATCATGGCAGAGACCAGAATGGGGCCCCCTTTGGCCTGTCTAAGGCTGGTTAACATTCTCTGCATAAAGAGAGTCGCTGGGCGGACTGCTCGGGCGAGATGTGCAATCTTTCCTATGACACTTTGCATCACCTTTGTAGAGATGACCTTCTTGCTGGCAGTAGCCGCCAAACAGTCCTTGATTTCGGCCAGCTTGTTGGGAGGAATGGAGAAGGTGTTATCTTTTGTGTTGATCACAATACCCAGCCACTGCACTTTTGTTGATGGTAGTTGAGTCTTTTCTTGAGCAATTTTGAGACCTAGCTCCTGGAGGAGGAGTTTTGTCTTGTTGAAGTTGGTGTGCATGTGGTTCATGTTAGGGGACATTAGGATGATATCATCCAAATACATGAGTGATATTATCCCCATTGATGCAAGGGCGCGGATGATATATGTTGCTACCATTTGCATAACAAAGGAGGACATGCGTGCTCCGAATGGTAAGGCTCTGTCAAGGTATATTTGGCCTTCGTGGTTGATGGTCATGAGAGGCCAGTCCATAGGACAGACCTGAAAGTGGCGGTAGGCGCGGGAGAGATCTAACACACACATTATTACATCGCGCCTGCCTATACTGTTGATTATCTGGCCCGCCATGGACACTGTAGGAAGGTTGTGGCACGCAGGTATACCATTGTAGCAATTTTTGACCACCCACCTGTTGATGCCCCCGTCAGGAAATGAGAGATCAACTATGATCCTTCTTTTTCCCGGGTCCGACTTGGGGCGGGTCATCAGCGGGCTGGAGTGACACCAAGGAACAAATGGGGGGCTGGTAAATGGTCCTGCCATAGCCCCAAGCTCGCACTCGGTGTTGATGTACTTCTGAATATGGCCTGGGTATGCCACTGCTGAGGGATGGTTGTTGTAGTTGTTGGTAGATGTAGTGATACGGCCACCCGTGTATTGAAGAGGAATCCATAGAGAATGCCATCTGTTATTAGCTTATCATCCGGGTGTCCTGTGGCATGTCTCTTCCATGCCTTGATATTAAGAGAAGTTGGAAGTATTGATCTGGCCCCTTTCCAGTTTGGGAGGCCTGCAGCACGGGCTGACTCATATATCTCTGCCATAGCCTGAGGAAGAGATAGCGATGGAAAGGGCCAAGAATTTTATGAGTCAAAGTTGGCATTCGGTGCAGGTGCGTCTGTTGCATGGTCCTGGTTAACATTCGTCATTACCTGCATGAGGCTGATATGGTCATGCAGTTCATCGGGCAAGCATGACTCGAATGTTGGGTGTAAGCTCTTGTCTTGTTTGGGATTCGAAGCATTTACATGCTGCGTACACCGTTCCACGCAAGTTGTCGACGGGAGAAGTTTGTTGTTGTTCGGGACTTGGGCACTGGGAAGAGAATTTTCCACAGTTGGGGCCTTATTGGAGTGCCTAGTGGCGCTGGGTGCAACAGGTTTAGCATTCAGTTCGTATTTACTTACAGTTTGTGGCTTCTGAGTTGCAAGGTTGGGGAGGCGATCGCTTTACTGTTTGACTGGCACTGGTTGGCTGTAGGTGTCATGGCGGGCCTCGCTTCCGGCACGACTGATGGCTTGGGTTTGTCAGCGCTGTCCTTGCTTTTGGGTTTTGCGGGGAGGATGTGCGGCGTACACTGTTCCACTTCCTCATATTTGCTTATTGGACCAGTATTATCACACTTTTTAATTGCAATGGGCAGTTAAATGTGTTTAGGTATAATGTTACCATTGGAATTCTACATTTGTGAAGAAAATCGTCGTCTATCGTCTATGCACCACTTTCGTCTTCGTCTGAGTGCAGTGGTAGTGGTAGTGGTAGTGGTAGTGGTAGTGGTGGCAGTGGTGCTGGTCATGCTATGTCACGGTTCGTTGGCCAGCTGAGTGGGAGCTTAGTGTTAGTGGTGGTAGTGGTGGCAGTGGTGACAGTGGGTGTATGTACTAATGTAGGTATGAATGTACATGTACAAAATGTACATGCAAACATAGTTACACCTTACAACTACAATCTGAGTAGCTATTATTATTGTGGTGACCTAGTATGTAGTATGGTTACAATCATTTAAACATGAAAAGTTTACATCTGTTTTAACAAATGTATAATTTGAATATTTTTTTTTTTAAATATATGCTGTTTTAAGGTATTCTGGTGGGGTTTACTTGGTGTCATTGGGAGAATTCCTTAACATTCACATGCTTACTTGAAATTTAGAATGGTTCTTCTATGTATGTATGTATGTATGTATGTATGTATGTGTACATGTACTTATGTGTACATGTACTTATTTATGTATACATGTAGCCCATTGCAATTATATATGACGTTAGTCATAGCCGTGCATCTTGTTAGGAGAAGACGGGTGGCGGGTGGCACTTGTCTCCATGGATAGTATTAACCACATTCGCGCCCGTTGTGGTGGTGTTGTAGTGGTGGGCGGAAGTGGGACGGCCATTTTGGTTGTTTACATCCGGGGATCTCGTGGCGTGTGGTTGACTTCCGGAGTAGTGGCCGCCCTGTACGAAAGTTTTATGTTTTTGGTGTGCGTAGATGTTGTTCTCGCCTGAATTTTGATGGTAAGTTAATTCAGGTGGGTTTGCGCCCCGGTAACCCGTACTGGAGCGGGCTAGTGGTTTTTTGCAGGCTTGTCAGAGGATGTGGTAGGTGTATCTCGTGGCTTTTGGTTGTTCCAGTCACGCCTTCCTCTGTATGGAGTGCTGTTGCCCGTGGAGTCTGATCGTTCGCTGAAGCGTTTCCTGTTGTTGCAGTTCTTGGCTGTGTGGTAGTACAGCTTTTGTTTCTGGTGGTAATAACACCACCCACAACAATGCAACAGAGACACTGGTCCCTCAAAATGATTCTCAGCCGACACACACTCTTCGGAATTGAACATGGGGCAGGGACATATTATAGCAATGGACTTCTTCTTTGAGGGTATAGCTGAGGGGCGGTAGTTCCAGCTGAGCCTTGCCCTTTGTTGTTGAATATATTGAAAGTCCTTCCAGCGGATCTGCTTGTCCACCACATGATCCACTATAGTCTGGGACCAGAGGAGGGGGCCATTCCATTGTTGCACTGCCCCGTCCTCACCCAGGTCGGCCATATGTTGCAGAAAACAATGCAAACGTGAGCCTGGCTTGGCCATGCCGGTGCCCATGTACGATAGTCCACAAAAGTATTCAGGTATTGTCATGTCACGCTTTTCTGATTTAATTCTGGCAGCCATATCAGGGGGGAGGGATGTTTCGGGGGTTAGTAATAGCTGAGCTTTACCTTTTGGGTCTCCTTTTGTTCCATACTGCTTGACAAGTGCTCTAGCCGCTATTTTCCTGTGCCTGTAGACCCTGGTGATGTGTCTGGAGGGAGGAAGTTCATCAGAGTCATTTGAGTCTGTTGATGAGGAAGCACCCCTGTCCCTAGGGGTGTCGTGTTTCCATTGAGCGGTGCATTTTCTTTGCAGCGGCCTTCTTCTTTTTCTTCTTCCTTTTCTTTGTAGGTGTAGAGTCAGAGCTGTCGGATGACAAGCTGCTGGAGGTAGAGGTTCCACTTGAAGAAGCGAATTCAACCTTCCGCCTCTTATTGCGATGATGGGAGGAGGCCCTGGGCCGTTTTGAGCCACGTGGTGGCGGCGATGGGGACGAGCGACACCTGTATCTGTCCGACTTGTTCAGGGCCCTCGCTTGGTTTTTAGAGACTTTGACGAGAGTATCACAGAGTTTCTCTACAACCGTGCGCGTACTCTTAGCCTTCTTTGGTGTTTTGGGAGTCTTGAGAACGTACTCCTCTTCATCGTCGACGTGTGGAGGGGGAGAATGGGTTTCCTCGTCCTTGTGGTCAACGTGCACATGTTTGTCTTGTTCCATGTTCTTCTGGTCTTTCTTTTTCGATTTTTTAACCGACTAGGGGGTATCTTGTTCCTTCATACCTGCGAGTTGCTCGTAATCTACTCGCTTTTGATCTCTTGTTCTCCCTCCACCTGCCATGTGCTCAGGGTTTTTTTGTTTTTTTTCCCAACACCGGGTCTTTATTCAATGAAGTAGACAAAGTCAACGAATAAGTGCATATACAGGAATACAAGGCACTTTGTAATCACAACCTACATTTATACCATAGTAAGAGTATTTTAGAGATGTGTTTCGAAGGTATACATCCATCATCATTTTACAGGAATAAACAATCACGTCAAAGATGTTATCATCTCGTTCATTTCTATGTGTTTACGCCGTCGTTACATCGTTGTATTACCGCGCGCTTACAAGGAGACCCAAATGATGACCTTTATCAGTACAGAATTTAAACTAAACTAAGTAACATTTTGGTAAGGAAGCAGAAAAGGGGTTATAGGTTATTATATAGGTCAACCCACGATTTCCATTCTTTTCTGTGTGTTCCATTAATGAATGAGCAGTCGCGCATGGTTTTTAACTTCCATTTTAACTGCCTGAGGAAATCAAAGAAACATATGTTATTGTTTCCAAATAACTTGGTTTTATAAATGTAAAATCTGGCGTATATAAGTATGTAGTTCCAGGTTCTGTATTTCTCTTCTACACTGGGTACACCAAACATCATGAAGACAGCGTTCATGTCACAGGATATGCTCAGGGTTTTTTAAGGACGGGAGCAACAGTCCTACGTAGCTGAGGGACCGAGGAGAAGTGGACGAGGGTGGTCAGGAGGAAGTCCAGCTCCTTCCGGCCAGGGGACTTCCGGTCAGTGAGGTGAAGAGGTCCCGCAGCAAATGCTCGTTGTCCAATGAGAGGGAATTGACCCAAGGGCCAATTCCACCCCAATTTTACATGCCTTGGGAAAAATAGTTTTTTAGGCTTCTTTGTCGTAATAGCGCTGTTAATTAGGTGGATGATCAAGAATCAATTACAAATCCTGCATGTACGTTGACATAGTGAGGCTATATATGTATGATATTAACTAAATATGTGTATATAGTAGCTAGGTAGACGTGGCAGTATTCACCTAAACCCGAAAACAAATTTCCTCCCAGACTGAATAAAACCATGAAGGTTGGATGATTTTGAAATATAAATATGTGTATATTCCAAGTTAGCTGATTTGCTACTCCAAAATGTGTCAAAAAGACGTCAAAGTCTCTCAAAGTACACTAAATCTGGGGAAGTACTCAGGATTCGAATTTTTGTCACCCTCTGCAATGATTATTGTAGAATCCAGGAGATTAGGCCTAGCTTCAACTATTAAAGCTATTAAAGCTAGTGATGAATTAGGATTTAATATTTTTCTTCCATTCTCTATGCCCTCCGCCTCCTATTGACTACTTTATCAGACAGATACCACTTACACCAATTTAATACGAGTTTATGAGAAATTCCAGCCATTGGATTAATTGAAAAAGCAACACTTTACAGGCTTCAATTTCAAAATGCCGTCCCACTTTACAGGCATCACACAAAACAGTCATTTTCCCTAAAAACGATAATAGCATTTACACACTTTTTACTACCACATAGCCGAGGTCAAAGTTATTGCAGTATTCCATGGTGTTATATGGCCCCACAAATATTTATAACCAACCCATATGAATGGAGACTGCTAACCGAGGCCTAGAAAATCCAAGAATTGGATCATACCTAGTAAAATCAATGTTTGTGTTTTAGTTCAAGAGATTCTCTTAAATTTACACAAATATCGGTCTCTTCTTTAGGTAAATATACAGGATGATTATATCATTTTTTGTGGGAAATTCATTCTTTAGTTTTCATTCTCTGAGAAACAGAGTACAGAAAGTTTAGCGTCGTCGGAATGACAGTCTTCCCACTGCCTGCCTTAAGAACTATGAAGGATGAGTGAATCGATCGTTAGTATGGAAGATTAAAACATGTCATGTTTGTCAAGGGGGAACGGTGCTTTCTCTCTTCCTCTCTCTTTTCTTTGTATCTACTTGTCGGGGGACGATCGCACAGGGTAATTTCACCATTTAAACTCGTGGCTATTCTAAAATAGCGCTATTTCAAGTGTTTCATTTTCCAATAGTTTTTCCCCGACGCACATATCAACATACAGGGACACATTCATTATATGAGAATTGTATTTAGAATACTTTCTCCCACAAATGCTTCATACAACTGAAAGCTAGCGAAATCACCCGGCTTCCATAAGTTAGAGAAAAATGTCGCGGTAATCGATCCAGGGTTCCCTAGATAGCCAAAACGAATCAATGCTGCCTTGAGAACTTGATTGAGAGTACGTGTTGCATATAATAGTAGGGGAAGCAACCACAAGTGTCTTTTGTACCAATTGTCTCTATTGTGGAGGGAATCGACTAGTAAAGTACAGGGAAAACGTGGCCACACTTCGTTTAGGCCGTTAGTGATGGTGCATTGTGTATGGAGGAAGCCTCCACCATTGTGTCCTTCTCTGACACTGCTAGCGTTCAATAGCAAGTATATTTGAGTAGTGCAATTAATGGATTTCTGCTCATTATACGAGGCATTGATATGCTCTTTATGTTGTCTTAGATGGACTATTAACAAGTTGTTCCAGAACTAATGATGTAGCGGGCAACGCATGGACATATCTGGACAGTGGTGCGTACCAAAAATGCGGGTTTTGCTTCCATATCGTTAATTTAAAAAGTTGAACATTTTCTCTGCCGTTTACTAATAAAAATACCGTAGTGGATTTATATGGCCTCCGCCATTTCTGATGCTGTGGCCAAAATATCTCAGTTTTTTGTGTGATCTTCTCTTCATAATCAGTTTGTGCTCATCAAGATCTTTTTTATGATGGTTTTAACTACTTCAGATCAATATTTTGGCCATACAAGTTACTCAGGCTATAGCTTTCAACATATTCTACACATACACATTTCTATATATATAATGACATACGATTCTGTGTAAATTAACCTATGTTTCTACAAAAATGACCTATGATTCTACTAAAATAATATTCTATTTTCTTCGATATTTTGGTAAATTTAGAGGGTGCCATTTTTTAGAATATTGTAGAGAAAAACATTTATTTTCAGAAAATGTAATCAATGAATGCCTACATGTATTTTCATTTTTTCGATTTTTTCATCTCCAAATGCAAGACTTAAGTGAGACTGACCCATATAACCTGTTGAATATAATATACTTAAATGCCCTTTGCTACAGGTTTCTTTATACCATAGCTTTAAGACGTCTTGAATGTTTAAGATATATCCTCATTTCACGTGCAAATCTTAAATAAGGAATACCGATCTTACACTTCCGCTCCCTCAAATGAATCATATATGATGGCAGCCTGCTAAAAAGTAAGGATATTTGGATCGTCGTTTTTTGTTTAGGATATAGGATTTCACGATTAGAAATGTGAGGCTGCTGAATAAGTGATATATGAATGCTAACCCTATTTAAAACATGTGTAGAATACACTATCAATGAAGATTATGATAGTATTGACCATGAATGATCGGGGACAACCTGGAAGAACTGTTTTCACAGAAGGCAAATTGAACGTCCCTTTTCCAACTAAAACTATTGCAATACAAAGTAGAGTTTCACTTAGTACAATCGCATGATTAGTTCAGTATACCTGTAGGCTATACTTATATGTAGAGACAAATTAGAGTGATCTACAGGAAATTCCTACAACCTAGCTTCCTCCGGCTGTTTTGGAGTGTGACTTTTACTATACTAGTCTGTAGCCAGATATGACAGGTACTCCACATTTATATGTATGGACGACATGTGGGAAACAGACAGGTGTCGGCGGTTATCTGATAGCCATTTTATTTTATCTCCTTAGTCACCCCTACACCTCGTACACGTTACATGTAACCTTCATTCCGAGAAAACGTAGGTAGCCCAATTTCATCCATGTTCATTAATATTTGATATTGTTATTTTCTCGTTGATGGCAAATTAATTGGACCAATTATTAGTGTTGTTCCCTCTCATTGAATTGCACCTGTTAGCAAGTGACATGAATTGTGGATCAAGAATAATGGACGGATATCGTTTTTCTTTTTTTTTCTTTAATGGCATCAAGTTTTCTGGTTAAAAACAGTTTGCCATATCTTGCGATATCACGTGCTCTTGAAAAAGTGATGTCATCTCTGTGACCTCGACTCATCTTCGCGCTTGGAATAATCTGTTCATATTTCTACATATTTTATTTTAACAGACTCAAAGAAACATGAAGTCGATGAACCTGGTGCTAGTTTCGCTCGTGATACAGCTGATTTACATCTGTATTCAAGATGTTCAGGCCAAAGTGGAGCCACATATTTGGTGCGGAGGTACATACATTTTCTTATCTATTCATGGAATATATATATTCCTGCATACGTCAATTATTTCTATTTAGTTGAAGTATTTTGTGTCAGTTTTACATGCTTTCAAAAGTGTCTTGAGACCTGTTCACAAGAGGCTCACAAGAAGTTCCCTTCCCTTGTTTGACTTGCTTTTAAGGTTTTCCTCGCCAAAGATGCTTAATTGTACTGGGAAAGCTTATAGTTTTTACTTTTTTCATGAAGGGTGTTTTATCTGAGGTCGGCGGCAAGTCGTACACATTGTGGGAAATTAATTAAATTAATGCTTCCGCGAAGTAATAAAAACAGCTGTTTCCCTTCAGAAACAGGAAAATAACGTAGAAATTCGGAAAGGGCACGATATCCTTCCCCTAAACATGTAAATTTCATAAACGTTTAAATAAGGAAGATGTGAGCGAATCTTTACCGAACAATATAACTTTTACAAACTTTCCAAAATGATTCCAAAAATTAATTTAAAAGTTATTTGACCAAAACTTTCGAGGATTTTGTCCGGTTGTTTTTGGCACAGGGCTCCATAAAGGTCCACATTTATATTTCAAATACCCACCTGTGGTTGCTTCATATCATTATTGCTCATCGGCGGCCGTTTTTGCTTGGCCGATTCAACCTCAAATTCATGGTTAAACATATAACAACAGCAGAATATTAATACATTCAGTCTTATAATAAATTCAGCAAGATTTTGTGTGAGAATGCAAGTTTAAAACAATTTGAATGACCCTCGGCCTCGGATATCAACTTACGTAGTTTGAGACGGTGAATCTGAGTAACTTTAACCAACAATGTTCTGATAATCTTTGCTCAAAATCACCAAAGAAAATTACCCAAATATTTTGCCAAAAAATAACTGCGAATTTCGACCAAATTTTAAAATTTTAGCCGAGTCTCCACCAATTGCCCATATTATGCTCACTCCATAATTTGTTTGATATTATTTTACTTGTATTTAAAAATAATTTACATGCATTAGATATAAGTATAATCAATCAACCTTCACCCAAACCTGAGTCGCTAGAAATATTGCGGTGCTTTCAAGTTATAAATATACAAGTGATAAGTTGAATGTGAAAATAAGTCAAAGTAACTGGTGCATAAGCCATGCATGTACCAAATAAAGTTTCTGTCTATCTGTCTGTCTGTATCTCGGACATAATTACATAATTCATTTGACATTTGAAGGAATTCATAGTGAGAACAATATCATTCTGCAGTGATGATATAGTACAACTGTATTGACATCTGAATTATTTGCCTAATAGATGTTCCTATTGATGTAATAACTACTTTTAAACACAACGGTATTCTTAATTGTCTAAAAATATGCATCTTTCAAAATTAGTGCAGGGAAGATATAGAAGTAGGCCTATAAGATATCGTATTGTAAAAGTGTTACCAAAGAGGATGTGGCCTGAAAAATAAAATAGATTATTAAATACTTAAACGAGATTCCCCTTGTTCAAACCTTCTCGAACTTGTGAAGACACAGCCATAACATTTGGAATTGAACGTCCCTCATATCTGCCGACTCAATAATTGCTTTTTGTTTTGTCTCAGCTTGTATAGCTATGATAGAAGACATGAAGATTCAAATCAGTACAGTTGATAAAAAGAAGAAACTTCAAGTCGGCAGTTTCCGCATTGAAGTAGATGGTACGCGAAAGATCAAAGAAGTAAGTGGCTTTGACCAGCTGTGCTTATCCTACCGAGGACAGAAATTACATCATTAAATTGGCTTAGTTTTTATATGAATTCTCGTTTTGTGTCTTCTGATTCACTTTGAATTAGCCTGAGAGATAAAAGAAAGTGCAAAAGTATTTTTATAATGGGTATAGTAGGAAAAGTTACCATTTGGGATGTAGATATTCAAGTAAATAGATTTTTCACTTCTTCATGGGTCCTCCTTATCATAAGTAAAAGCTCTTTCTTTTGTTAAAGATTATAAAGAATATTTCTCTTTTGAGGTGCCATATGCAACATCAGATTTATTCTTGATGGATGAATTGGAAAGAATTTGTAACGCCATGCATCATTATGGAGAAAAGATTGAGCCTGATGGTAATAAGATAATTATAAGGACATCTTCCTACGACGGGACATCCATTTCTATGAAAAATGTCCGCAAAGATGGTGAACTCACTAGGATACTTCAATATGCAGTAAGTACAAGTCATAGAACTTTTCTTATTTCTTTTTATTGCATAAAGATAACATCAGTATCGTTATAATTGTAATGATGGTCTTCCCCCTGTCTGCTTTCGTGTAATGCATTAAGTATAATGTGATGAGTGGTTAGTGATGAGATGACTTACAATAACGTTTGGTATAGATGGTCAAAGTGTGTGGGCGGGGGTGGGGGTCGGGGGGGGGGGAGAAGACCGGTACACACTGGGATTTGCTCCTGGTATTTTAAAATATTCTGATTAGATCTTTTTCATCCTGCCATTTTGAAATCTACTCAAGTCATTCCTTAAAAGTTGGAGAGTTAACATATTGGAATACGGTAAACTAGGAATGAGGAGGAAGTTTTGTATTAATTGGAAAAGTTTGTTTTATTATTTATTTTTATAATGATTCATGTGTGGGTGGGGCTGGAGGTGTTTCAATCTGTCCGGACACAGCTGATATTGATTTCACGGGTCTAAATATGCCTAGAGCTATATCTGGTCTAGTTTTGTATGTGTTTTAGTAGCAGTATATAGTACTCATGTGGGTGGTTATTTCGACTTGTTAGGACACTTGTTGTAATAATGTTTCATGTCTAAATGTGTCTGTATACCTGGACTATTCTTGTATTGGTGTTATTGGTATTATATAGTACTTTTTATGGGCTATGCATCTTTTCCTTCTGTAATGGATTAATGTTATTTAGAAATGGCCGTTAATTGAAGTAATAAGAAAATCCTCACTGCTGCGTAAACTTTGTCTGTATTCATTTATTTGGTTGAATACTGTTTTATGTCTAATTAAAAGATTACCAATGAAATTGGTCAATTATATTCTTCTCAAGAAGTGAAAAGCAACATTTTCTTGTTCAATAAGTTTCCATTAAATAGTGATGACCAATAATGAAGTTAGGCACTTCATGTTGATTTGTGGCAAAGGATACTTTTCCCCCACAGGGTGCGACAAGATCCAAAATATCAACCTGCCCTCGGGCAGGTTGATTTAATATCTACCTGCCCACCTCAAAATTCCACCTGCCCAGAAGCTTTAGACCCCCTTAAGCCTGAACATTTACATTGAGATCTTTATAATATCTCAGACTCCCTATATATGACATCAATAGCGGTTAAGAAAAAATCTGGTGTATTGTTATAATGGATGTAACATAAAGGATGACGAAGTAATGAAGTTTAAAGGTAACTGACTAATTAGTGGGTCAAACCCGGGTTATATAGGAGTGAGGCTTACCTACCTGGTAAGCCTCTCCACCTCATTGGAGGTGCGACCCAACCAATGACAGGTAAGCATTATTCAGTAGAGAGGTAGGCTCCATACAGGTAGGAGCTACGGTGAAGGTATAGGCATATGGCCATTAATAATTAAAATTTTAGGTACATAAATATATTATGACACAATGAGGTATAACAGTATAATACCTTTACCAGTATATATTCAAGTAATACATATTATATATGATAATAAGATATAACTAAACGCGAGCTGCATATGGGGCAACGTATTCACAAAACACAAGTGACTTTTGGTGAGTGTCTTTCACAAGTGCCAGGCACGCGTGAAAGACACTCACCAAAAGGCACGAACGTTTTGTGAATTCGTTGCCCCATATGCAGCTCAAGTTTAGTTATATTTTTATGCCATGATATATATTTAAGAGTTATTTAAGAGTTATTTACCTTCATTTCATGTCTCGCAACCCTCTGACTCGGCAAAAACAAGCGCCTACAACGTTGCGTCATGAAATGAGCGTCATTGATTGGCGCAGCTAGAATTACGTAACCAATCAAAATAGCGGGAGTAAATTGGTTGCATTCGAAAAGCGGATTCCGCTAGTGAAATCCAGGCATGTTTATGCCATGGTCTAATCTGGCCATGTTTTTGTGGATACGCACAGCTATCATGGCATAAGCATAATTAATAAACGCATGCTCAATGATAAATTAAATCCATTAAATCCAAAGAAGGCATTAACAAAGCATTACATAACAAGGCATCTTCAATATTTATAATGGAGGAATACAAATAGGATTCGTAATGGAGGAATAAAAATGGGATTTTGACTTTCAGTAGCTGATACTGCAGGTTCTGTGCGGGACATTGAAAGCCTTGAATAACAAAATAGATAAATTCAGGCTAAGCTAAGATGGCCTGGAACTCACTTCAAACTGAGAAACAGACCCTAGAATCCAGGAAATCCTTAATAAATAAATTTTGAACCTATCTCCGAACAAAGAAAAATAGCTTGTAAATTGTATGAGCAATTTAGCAAACGTTATGAAATTATATCTGATATTAAATGAGTTTAATCAAAATCAACACGTCTCGGGCGTTCAGGAGGCGATGTGTAGATCGCCTCCCGAACGCCCGAGACGTGTTGATTTTGGCGTCGGGCAGGTAGATTTTTAATCTACACGTCTTTGGACGGGTAGATTTTGGGACAAAATGTGTACTGCAATATTTTCACCTTTGTGTTGACGAGTTGTACTTCTCATCAAGTAACAGAATATATAAACTCGTTTATTTCAGTGTGAGACAATTATAGAAGAGCATGAAGATGAAATGCTTAAAATTCTTAAAACCTACCACAACGAAAAATCTGAGGTGGAAAAACAAATTTGCGTCAATCACAATAGTAAGTATCGTCTATACCTAGTTATATGCTTATGATTTGGAAAAAAACATTGTTATTGTCACAAGCAACAATTAAGTCCCTTTTGAGTTCCTTGTATTCTGTACTTCGACATTTTTGTGTGAAATAACAATTACACCGACAGCCCTATTTCAATATTGAACATTGTGACCTCTCCTTAATATGTGTACTATGAATACTCTAAGTGGCTCGGAACTTTCCCCAACCAGTAACATTTTTAGTCCTAATCAAGTCGATCTAAATGCCCCTGTTCTCTTTCGACTCTACTTGTGAAGGATACCACTGAGAGTAGTTGGTATTAATAATGTACACATGCCTTTTAGAAATATGCACTGAGAAGGAATTGACAACTCGTATGTGGACAATGGCACAAGCTATAATGGCTGGAATTCAGGTGAGTCCTAAATAATAAGTTATGAAAGGTAACCGAAGGCCTGTCTATGTACCGGTATAATAGTAATACTCATCATACTATGCTGCAATTAATTCGAGGACTGATTTTAATGGTACATGGTATTAATAAAAAATAATAATAGATCTTAAAGAAAAAATAATCGATCTTAATGGACCATAACGCATTTTGACTGTTACATGATATTAACCCATTTATATGTGCCCTCAGGAAAAAGCAGACGAACGTCTCAAGGAGAGCGACTCAGCAGTTGATGAAGACGAGGAAACTGTTACAGAAAATCAGACGGAGGAGGCGCTGGCTGAGGAAACACCCCAAAATAGCGAGGATTCGGATGCAGCCGAACCGCAAAAAGATGAACTTTAACAAATGTTTCAGGTTAAATAATTTTAATTAGCAAACGAGAAAAAGAACCAATTTTAATTGAGTCGGGGCCAAGCAGCATAACTTAAGTATGTTATCATTTTACAAAGTATTTAAATACATATATCAGATTTCAAAATATGATTTGATTTTTTTTACTCAATATAGCCAGGATTAAGGGTATCGAGTCTCTAGGGTACTGGGCCATAATTCCTTTTTTCTTTCTTTGATTGGTAATCTATTTAATTTTCAATTTTCAATTCAAAGTTGGGCTAAATAGCTCGTCCAGGTGACACATGCAAGCGAAAACTTATAGTCGATGAAATAACAGGTTAGCTTGTTAACCAGCATTGTTTCCAATATGACTTGTTAAGGATTTTACGGATAATTGTTTAATAAGATATCGAGGGTCTCCACCTCCTACACACACCACCTGCCTGATAATCGTTCGTTAAGATATTGAGCCCTGTGGAAATTCCGATTTGCTGCCATCTTATTATTTCGAATGCGAGGTTCTGCATTGAAAATAAAGCCTTAAAAGAACATATATCTATTTTAGATTAAGAGTTTGGATAATGTTTTATGAACTAGACATTTGACATGGAAATTCAAAGCATTGACCAAAGTCCCCAAAATAGAGCGTAGGCACGTGATGTCCTGGTATTCGTTCTTTATCATTCAAAGCGGATCTTAACTAATTATAATCTTACATGATATATCCATCTTCATCATTTCTTAATCAGTCTGTTTATTTAACCTTCACTGCGCTACTTATTGTATGCTTTTTGAATAATCCAAAAACCACATCTAGAAAGATATTGAACTTTATGATAAGGCTGTGGAAAGAATTTGGATTGACTATCTGTAGATGAAATGGATGTTACGCAAAAGCACGGGAATCCTGTAATATATGCTCATTTTTTGTATAACTGTGAAATCTGTTATGAGCAGTTCGTTATTGAAAATAATGTATTTGGTAGACAGTTTTTAAAAACTTCTCTCACTCAGGAATAGTGTCTGTCAAATTAATGAGGGAATCCCATCAGTTGCGCTTCAAATAGCACAATGTTATCGTTAGTATATCTTTAATAGCTGAATATCATGAACCTAATCGATGGAATTTAGGATTCATTTCGTCAGGACAAATGTATACTGGTTTATCGCTTTCATTCTGACCATCTTGCTGTCCTTGCCTGCTGATTAATTAAATGGATGACTGTTATTGTTAGATTCAGCAATTCAATGGTACAACATATATTTACAAGAAATATGCATTTGCCAATAGACAGGCCAATTAATTTAAAAGCTAAGTGATTATTTGTAATATTCAAGACGCATTTTGTTTCTGCTGGATACTAGAGAAAGTTCCTCATTCGTTAATGAAAACTCGATCCTAGGTTTGAAACATTCATTATTAAGCGAATTAACTTTGAAAGGTTTTGAGCGTCACAGAAAGTGTTCCGAAGCGCTTCCTGAGGTGTAGTGTGAAACCGGTATTACCTGAGGTATTAGTGTCTAGAGGCTCTGGTCACTATGATAAGGAACTAGGCCACAACTTACTAAAATTCTACTGTACCGGTATTTATTCCTTTGGATTACTTTGCCAGCTTTCCAAACAGTGTGGTCTCTTAAAAGCTCCAGAATGCACCATTTAACGATTATCTATTCAAAACTTTCTGGGTGGATAACACTGTCCAAATATCAGGCTGTTCATTAGTTAGTAACGTTGATACCAACACTGCCTGGCCTTTAAACATGCTTGTTATCAAAGAGCGTAAATAATTTACGCCCTTTGTTGTTACTGAGCCTCTTGTGAGTATTTATTCATCATCATTACAACGTCAGAAATATTCTTCTGTGTCAGTTGTCAATAAATCATAATCATCACCATCCACCAAATGCCTACTATTATTTTTTTATACTTTCCATTGAGTATGTTCTAGGTGTCACCAAAATGCCCATCGCATAGTCCGAGGTATTCAATTAAAACAAATTCTATAAATTCTTTATTTGAATCATTCCCTCCTTAACCAGAGATACTTCATATTTCATATGTTTTTTCCGCAATCCCCCGTTTCCAGTCTGCCCACTGATTTTGGTTTTATCTACACCACAGTGCTATGCAGCGACGGCTCTCCTCGCACCAATCTCCAACATAGGCCTATATTAGCCCTGGCACGAATATTGTTTGATATAATCTACACTTAAACTCATTGTAAAGAAGCATGTTATTAGGAGGGTTGCTATAGGGTAATTGCATGGAGTAGCTTCTATTTCGATGTAATGGGCGAAAGCCTCCATTTAGTCTCATTATGGGATATACGGTAGAGAACTCACTATTATAGTGCTGCAGCAAGGGGGGGGGTTCAAAAATAGGGGTCAGCTCGCATGAAATAATAACGCCACCATATTATACCAATTTGAAGCTAAGATCCTCCCCGATTAAGATCTGACATTGGAATTTTGAGATTTGGTGTGTTTTTGGAGATATCTGCCTATATTTGAGGTTACCTTGGTAACGAATATTTTTTGTCAACAATGATGATTTCTCAAAAGATGAAAATGCATATATATAGGTAATTAACTATCTAAAGGTGAATAATTGTCATACATACATGCAATTTTCTGTACTATTTTGAACATTCTTTCAGATAGATGTATGCATGACTTTTGAAATGGAATGTTTTAGCGGCCATCTTGGATTTAAAATTCAATGCTTTTAGCACCACAAAATGGCTAAATCTTTTTCAACATTTTTTATGAAAACTAAGTTTCAAATCTGATTGTGTGGTTTTCTTGGATTGGAGATGAAATATAAGAAGTGTGTTTTTGCTTATCAGGTTACTTTCTTATAAAATTGAAAGTTTGGTACTTTTGGTCAGACAATTCAAAATGGATGCTTATCGACACAACAAATGGCTGCATAATTGTCCAAATACATGAATAGGGTATATTTTGTCTTAAATATCAATATGTTCATATGTTTGTGAAAGTATTTTGTTAAATATAAGTAATAAATTATGATACACATATTTATTTTTCAGAACAGATACTTATATTGAAACTCCTCTAAATGCATATATGAGTAATTTTCTAAATGGAATGTTTTGGCGGCCATCTTGGATTTCAATTTGAAGGCCACAAACACCATGAAATGACTATATACTTATCAATTATTCTGATATAAACACCATTAAAAATGTAGTTCTATGGTTATCTGGGGCAAGAAATCTCAAGGAATATGTGTTCTTTTGATTATTTTTGTTTCCTTATTATCTGGAATCTTTTGGTAATTAGTTAATTAATTAAGGAGGTGGACCAAGGAACTCACACACAGGTGAACCAGTGGGCCATGCTGACAATTTTTTTTTAAAAAAGTGATTTTTTTTATTTATTTATTTTCATTACTATCACGACTTTACGATGGGCTATCTCGACTTTACGATTTTGACTTTTCTGACTTTATGAACAATAAAAAATAATGAAAGCCGAAAGTAAATGAACAGTTACGCTAATCAGCTGAGCAAGCCTCCTAGTATCGAAAGATACTATAGCAAACGGCAGTAGTATGTTGTCTTGTAGCTCTTTCTCTCAGCTTTCTCATCACGTATATGATATATTGCACTTAACAATTCCGCTGCAATCCTAAGGGACAGTGATGATCATTATCTCCCATTAACTTGTCTACCAATGACGTTAATTAAGCTGAATTAGCTCTTTACATTTCTATTGTATTTAAAGATTTTTATTCAGCAAAGACATTATGAGTGGTACATTTATCCCAGTTCAGGCTGCCGACAAGATTATGAAAGGTTAAAGAAAAGTTATACAAATATTCTAGTATCACAATTTGAAATTACTACAAAAAACCAGATGCAGATTATACAAATGGTTGCTAATATTACATACATCAAAAACTGAAGATAACTGAATAGAAAAATATACGATAGAAATAAAACTAATAGGTGCGCAGGTCTATGCCATTTAAATTACCTATTGAAGTATTGTTTTTGTATCCCTTGTCTACATGGTTAGTATGACATTGATATTGAATTGTGGATGTTATTTTCTTTTCGATTCATCCATGTTGAATGATTTCATTGTATGTATGTATGTATGTATGTATGTATAATGTTTATTTCCGGAAGTGTACATTACAATTTTTTTATAATATCAGATCAATTTTACACCGGAAAAGGGTGCCTCTCTTCTATGAAACCATAGCTTTTCCAGAGGGCCCCTATATTGATTATATAGTTTTGATGTAGCTGTAATCAGGAGTGAGCAAAATATATAAACAAGTCACCCTAACTGTACTGCTTAGGGGAAAGCAAGGTTTTGTTTTACAGATTAAGGACTGCTATGTAAATTAACAATGTCTAGGAGTATTCCTTGAGGACAAAGATTTTCCCAGTCAAACCAAATCTAAGATAATGGACTGATATGTAAATTGACTATACCTATACTAAGAGTATACCGAGAACACAAATTTTCTCAGTCAGATCAAACCTAAAGCAACTTCGACGAGTAAACTGATGTTAGTTATACTGCTATAATGTCAAATATCATAACTGGTGGACCACCTTGTCATATTGAATTATATTAGACAGTTGAATGAAGGTCGAACGAATTGGATATTAACTATCAACAATTAAAAAATGTAAACATCAATCTTTTATCTCCTATTTTGTATAATTTAGGACACTGTGGAATATCTACTGTGTAGAACCGTCTGCCCCATTTGTGAAATTGTTAACTGGTAAATGCATACGAGAACACCATGTAATTTCATATGAAGACATGAATAAAAATGACATAATAATAATATAGGTTTGAATCGATAGAAATGATTATGTGTATACATGATACTTAGATTGTGAATTGTCATCCATGAGTAGGCCTACCAGTTCATGTCACCCCCTCCCTCAACTCCAGCAGATAGAATCCCGGGCGTATGGCCAGTGCAGGATCTTATGGTCGGCAAGGTCACCACAGGAGGAGTGGACAAATGGGTTTATTTTACTCTATCCTCTGTTAGGGTTGTCCGTTTATGGGGCAATTATGAGACAAATATAGGAGACTCCTTTCGTATAGGAGTGTACTGTTGGGGAAGTAGTATTTCGAAAGTGGACATCGACTCAGGTATTCTTAGCACTTGGGGCTTACATAGGACCTCTCACTGGACTCACTATGTACACAACAATGGGCTGTATGAAACATCCCTTAATAGCTATCGCACGTGTTGTTTCGGAGGCTAAGTGATAGGTAATAAGTGGAAATGAAATTTCACCCGTGTGATGCGTATTGTGGTTGGTCTACCAATACATAAGTATTCCCTACATCTCTACCAAGTTGTCAACCTGTTGCCTGCTGGATAGAATACTTTATAAGATTCTAGTATTTTACATGATATTAGAGCTATACATATATATATATAGCTTTTTTTGTAATCGATATGTTATATCTATAACAGAAATCCTGGATTTGCTAGTGAAACATGCGGGTTTTCCACAAAATGCGGCAAACGCACAAAATGCGGCTTCTATAGTCGAACCCATATGATAAGAAAGATCTGTGATTAATAAGAAAGATCTGTGATGTTTACTGAGATTGAAATAAATTGATTTCTCTTAATAACAGTGTCATATTGAAAGTTATTTGGTTTCATTGAGAAACCTATTCAAATATGTAAATGACAGTACAGTACAAGTTCAGTTTGAATATTAAAGTTTGCATGCATGATATATTATGATAAACCAATGACCACTCTATTACATGGTAAACGCAAGTAAGACAATCTTGTATCACGTTGATGATAGTAAATATCTCGATGATAACATTGAAACAATTTACGACATTGGTAAAATTAAGAGTTTAGTATTTCATTAAACCACTAAGGCATACAGATTGTTGGCTTGTGTGAAATTTTATTGAGTCCAATTTCATATATGATTTCATATGATGTTCTCACGGATCTCATTTCAAAATCTCATTTCAATTTCAAATCAGTATGAAGTTTAAATCGTTTTCATCATGCGACAATATGAATGAACAATTTTAACTATATAATTCAATAATATTCACTATAGCAGTTGTAAGGTCGGAAGACAATACACATTTTTTTCCCTCCACAAAATTACTGATAAAAGCGAGGTATTTTTCATGGGAGGCCCAGAGGTGGGGACCAATGACTGAACCATAATTATAAGCATCTTAGTCCTTACTATAAGCTGCTTAAATGTGTGCACATCTTGGTGTGGATTTATGTACTGCCGTGGTTGGTAGGCTGGGTTAGAAAGGGAAAAGGAGTAAAAATTGGTTACTGTTGTCTTATTACTTTTTCTTTATCAGTTATAACACTTTGACTGTTCTATTTTAATGCATGGCGTTTCCTGGAGGAAAACAAACAGAGACTATGTGTAATAAGTTATACAACAGCAATACGTTATAGGACTTAAAGATACATTCTCAACAGTGAACGTACCTTGAGATATTTATTATGTTGCTAACGCCTAGAGACGCAGCTACTTCATTTATTATAGGGGATCAGCAGCTAGCCAACCAAGTCTAACACTATTATTACCTAGCATTTGTATTTCGCAGAAAATTTAGTTTTATGGCTTTTACCATCTAATTTTCCAGATATATTGTTCTGAATATTACCATTCACTTAATTAAACTTGTAACCCTATACTACTAATATTGATAGTAAAACAATATACTCTTAGTGTTACTGAGACTTTAACATATCGATGTCCGATCATTTTATTAGGAGTGACAGGAATAATCCTCTCAGCGAGAGACAGTTTAATCCCTATCTGCCATAGAGCCCAATTTGTAGTTAGACTCTAAATTGGTTATAGCAAAACTCTTCTGACTAAGAAACCGGGTCCAGCATATCCTTTTTATACGTTCACTTTACGGCCTAATCGTGATTTTGCTGGGGAAAAAAAACTCCTGCAGAACCTACCAATTAACATTCATGCTGGTATGTCAATAAGAGTCCCCCTGAAAAGCACCTATTTTATCCATAACAAAATATTGTACGTGGCGACAGTACGTACACATATGCTGCCATTGTACACTTTTGCTCAGTATGCTTGTTGGGACTTTGGCGTTTGACAACATTTCCACAGTATATTGGCATTCCCCGGCATGTGGCATTGGTATGACAAGGCGTGAGAAACCGGCTTGAGAAAAGGGATGAGCTTGAGGGGAGGGAAAGGGTTGGCTTGGATTAGCCCTGGTTTACTTAGTGGAGTATTATAGATTAGAAATACGTTGTGTATACTCGCTATAAAAATAATGACTGATCAGCCAAGAAATTGATCAATAATTGTAAATAAGTATTTTACAGTTGCTTGTCCAGAAAAGAAATAAATATTAAATCGGGGAGAGGTAGGGAATGGCTTTCTCTCTCTCTCTCTCTCTCTCTCTCTCTCTCTCTCTCTCTCCCATGGTTCAGTGTGAAAATAAGTAAAGACAGGAATCGAGCATTCTGGAAAGCGAAAAACTCAAAAATAACAAACAATTGGGATAATACCAAAAGTAAATGCAAAACGCTGTAAAAAAAATAATTGAATAAAAAAAAATGAAAGCCTTCAAATTGAACACCTCAATCTGTCTGAAAATAGCAATAAGCCACACAAATTATGGGATTTCATGAAGTCTATTGTACCACCAGACAATATTTGTCTGGTGTCTTGTTTTTTAGCGAATAAAGATATTGCAAGGTGCAAAATTAAGACCCGCCCGCGGCCAAATGCAGGTAAAAATTAATTAGGTAAACCAAAAGGGTTGGGTAAACCAAAGTTGGTTAAATTGGGTAAACCAAAAGGTTACATGCCCCCTATGGCGGGTGAAGGAAAGAGAGAGAGAGAGAGTGTGTGTGTGTGTGGGGGGGGGGGGGGGGAGTAGGGGGGGGGGGTAAGAGAGCGGGAGAAGAGAGATGATAATTTCCTTCATGTTTTATAGATTCAGAAAATTGGGATCAACATTTGATATTAACGTCCATTTGGGATTATTTTGAGTGATTTAGTATTCAAGCGTTATGCATTATTGTAGTGTCGAATCTCTTGAGCATTGAAATAATCGATGGTTAAATAGTAAGATGGAGAGATAGATACATATATTACTAGCATTGTACCAGTCTTTTGCATGGATCAGAAAAGGTAGGCCAAATCATAAATAATTTGCGATAATAACCATAATAATTAAGAGAGTGGGAGGGGGAGAGGAAACGTGAGGAGGCAGGGCAAGAACAGTGGGAGAGGAGGATGGGGGAGGGGGGGTGGCGAGAGGCAGAGCATTCTTAAATAAGGAACTATGTATACTGCTCTGTAATTTGACTTCTAGGCCAGGGACGGGGTGAAAAAAAGGAACGCTCACCTGATTGTATCATTTGATAATGATGGCTTTCGCCATCATGTTCGACGGGGGTCACCCTGTCGATTATGATGGCAAAGGCCATCGTTATGTATTCCCTCCTGGTAAAATAAAATAATCCGAATTGTATAAACATAATGCTATAGTTTCGTAATGGTGTTCGGAAATGCAATGGAATTCAGAAATTCCACACACCATAGAAGTAATATACTTAGTTTCAACCTTTCATCTTTATGACATTTATGACATCTTTATTTCATTCTTATGCAGTTACATCTCTTTTTAAAATAGGGTGTATATATGCATCTGTGATTTAACACAGGTCTTCCTGGATTCCCTGTACTGTTATAGTTCACCGTTCGTTTTCTGTCGTTTTCTTCATGTTCACATTTGAACTCAAAGTTCATTATAGTTTTTTTTAAACAAATATAACTCTTATACACTAACATTATGCGTTAACACCAGTTTCATTCGCACAGTGAAAGTATAGTATATATATATAGTGAAGCAATAATTTTGTCACGCCTTAACGATAAGAAATAGTCTAAAAAAAGGTGACATAATCATATGACGAAAGACCTGAGTTCAGAGTCATACAGCACTGTTGTCCGACTTTAGACTATGGATAAAAACAGTATACTCTTCTATTTTATTTGCTGAGAATTAATGACCGCCCTTCCCTGGCAATACAGGCCAACACATTTTTCTAATCCTTTTGCTAATGGGCAATTGTTTCAACGTCAATCAACAACCGCATTTTCTGTATCAACCAGTTCATATAGTATTTATCATTGCATAAAAAGGTTTCCCATTTATATTCATCATGGCTAATATGAATGTTCTCCACGCCTGTCCATACATGTAAAGTCCCCTTCATCATGGTTTCAACATCGTGCAATGGTGGCGCTGCGAGAGTCATATGCGGTGCGCTCCAACTTGATGGCGCAGAGTGGTCTTCGAGGCTGAGCAACCAGCATCCCGGCGGTTCCAGGAAGACTTTTGCATGGTGGTGATTGACTCCGCTCAAACTTTTCAGGGTGCCCTCTTGGTGCTGATATAAACGCACCCGTGCATTATAGCTGGTTTGGACAGTTCTCCAAACTGAACGATTATATATAGCCGTTTTGCCACTGAAGGTTTGTGGAACTACGATTGCGCTTGTGGTTATATACTACATTGATTGTGAGGCATTCTCTGGAGGGCTAATCCAAGTTTCGAGTTCACAGCACACGTGGAAGGCCGTAGTAAGTTAGCAAGGTATGATATTCCAGTAATCCTACTAAGCTTATCAGTATTCTTGACAGCTAAAATGTTGTAGTTCTGGGGTCAATTTTGAAATAGATACTAAGATAACAGGTGATTTAGAAAGAAGTATTGTCCTCTAGGCCTAATTCGGAACATATATTGGCCTAGACATTCCCTCATTATTGAACAGAATAGCGAAAATCAACACTAGATATACATGTGGATGTGTGTTCTTTTGGGGAGGGACCAAAGGAACTTTTGATTTAAAGCGGAATATGAAAATAGGTTGGGGCTGTGATATGGCAATGTACTATCCTGCCATAATAGTAATAGAAGCAATTTAATGTTTCTGCGATGTCCTTGGAAGCATTTTAAGGGTTCCACTCGCCTACAATTCAGATAGCATACATATTACAACAATTTCCAATCATATATGCATGAGCAGTAATGTTTGCCTGGACCCTCGCGGTCTATGTATCCTTCAAACATTCCTCTCGTCCACCTGGCATGTTGAGGGTCCCTAGACATGTTCAATGTTCATTAGGCCATAGCTTCCTTATTATTGAATCGATTATGTTCAGATTTCAAACATATATGTATACCGTAGACAGTTTACCTTTGTGACTTATACAATCATGTTCAAAGGGGTTGAGTAATCATAATAGTGTGCATTATAAAAAGATTTATCAGAAACAAGTAAATATTAACTTAATATTATCTCAAGAAAGGAAAGAGATAGGAATGTGACAGAACACATGGGACGAGAAGCAACGAGAGGAAAGAAAGGGGAGAGGACATGTACATACGTGTAAATATGTATGCCCTCTCCCCTTTCTCTCCTCTCTCCATCGTCGCTTGTTATTTGGGGGTATGAGATGGTCATGTATACATGCATACGTATACAGGAGCATCTCCTACTCCAAAATAGCACAATTGAAAAATCTGACTCATATACTTTCTGACTTCAATCTGATCCATTATTAATATAGTGGTGAAAGGCGACCCCTGCATATGACAATGACAAATGGCTTAGATACAAGGTCTCTTCATGAATCCATGTGGATCTCTCTTGCTCCAACTTAGAGTAATATAGGCCATATTAGTCTAAGTTTCCATCGCAATACGCTTACCGTATCCCTGAAGGGATATCTATAGAGCCCTGTACAAATCAATTAATTAGTATTCAACACATTCAAATCAGATCAAGAGTTTCAGACGTAACATCACTAAGGCCCCTTATGCAGATTATAAAGATGTCAATTGTGTCACCCTACCATTTGGTATAGATCGATACTAATCCGACAGAAGTAGGCTGGCCTATTTGGGGTAGTTCTCAGGGGTCGGGCACTGGAGTGGACAGGAGTATTCAAACAGTTTGGGAAGTAACTCCGTGTCGAGATGAAAAGGATTCGGAGGATACTACTTATTCCGTACCATGAGGCTTTCATAACTTGAACACTATCCAAGAACTTATTTGAGGAAGATAGTGCAGTTTTCAGTCAGGGCCTCTTGCATGAGTCAGTACCCGGGGCACCGTGATTATTAAGCGGGCCTGCATTCAGCCTGATATCTGTCCCGTCGCATAATATAGAATATCCTGATACACAACTTATGTGAGCCTATCCTTGGGTATGTTAGCCAAGAGAATACTTTATTAGCTATTGATGTATTAGTATAATCATAGGCTCCTCTAGTTTCTGTAAGGGCAGTGTTCTCATATTAATGTTATGACCACCATTTCAGCTTTCTCTTACACGTCTTAATGGTATCTCTTATAGATTGATGTATTTTCCAGAACAGCTGGCCATTGGACTGACGAAGCTCTCTGAATATAATAATTATGTCCTTGGTAGTATAAAGAATTGTGGAATTGTTTAGAAGTTGGGGATTGGAAAATGTATCGGGAAAAGAGACATATTTTTGGTATTGATATTGATATTATATTATATATAATAATTATGCTATTAAAGACAGACAAGCTCGACTCAATTGGTGACGAAGGTTGGGTGCTATTGTGTTTATTGTGTTCTCGTTTCACATGAGTGGTCATCAAATGAGCAGCTCTATATAGCTCTGCGTCCCTTCTGAATGCATGGGTGGAATAGTAATGAGATCCACTGGTATACATGGTCTACACGATATTATGTTATCATTAGAGTAATTAGAATGTTTAAATATGACATTAATGTTAAGGTAAATAATGATAATTCATATATGAATTTAGTCTTGGATAGTGTTACATAGCATCCGGTTAGATCGTTCTCCCCTTGATTAAATCTTATTTATGACTTCTTTTATTATCAATACTTTATATTCAGTGTATTTCAAGGATTCCCATTGTCATTCAACGCAGTACAAATAATAAGGTTTCTCCTAAACTAACAAATATTTGTATTAGATTTTGAATGATTATATGAGGATATTACTTGATTTGGTTGTATTCAATGATTTATATCATCAGCATCATAAGTATGTGTATTTTTGTTCGGGGTTCCTATTATGTAGAAAGCAATTTATTTCACAATGTCACTCAAATTATTTCGTCGAATCATTATTTTAAAAGAGCGAATACCTGATGGTCCAATTATTTGTATATCTGAGTATTTGAAATAGCCCTGGGACCGTTATATTTCATTAGAGATGGAGGGTAGAAATTCTACTCCATGTATAAAAGCCATAAAAGTGAATTTGGGCGAAAAAGCTTGGTAAAAAGCGCCTTGGTTGCCATGACTACCACACGTAACTCACTAGTGACATATATGCACTGTGCATAACTCACTCCAGATACCTTGTAACACTACTATATTAAATCTTTGCTTTTGACCTGTGGTTTTGAGGTCAAGCTGCACTATGTAGGTCAAGCCAATGTGAATGAGAGGCTGCCAGTCCACTCACCACTGCCGGAGCAACGAAGGACGGGGACCAGTTTAAGAGAGGCTGAACGCCGACTGGTCTCGGGTTATCCTTCCCTGTTATAAACGCGAGAGAACTGAGGAGACAGGCCGGCCGGGTCCCGGGATTAAGCATGCATGTGTTACGTAACACTACCACACTGTCGGTGGTTGCATTCAGGAAGCAAATGATTGGTGGTCCAATATACAGACCTTAGTGGTTGCATTCGGGGTTGTATGAGTAGTGGGGCATGGGGTTGGAAGCGGGGGGGGGGGGGGTGACGGGGAATTGATCACATTATTTTTTTACATGAAATTTGCTTTTGCTTTTATTATTTCTTTTCTTTTGTAGCAGTAAGTCGGAGAGGGGGAAAGGGAGGGTGACGAAAGGGGAGGAAGGATACAAAAAATGTATTCATCTGTTTACTGTCAAACCTCTATCCCCCCAACGCTCCCCCCTCTCTCTCTGTCATTTCTTTATCTCCTTCTCCCCCCCCCTCTCCCTCTCTTTCTCTCAGAGAAAGAATGTACCCATCCACACATTAGCTTACAGTAATTCTCTGAAACGGGCAGCATTTGATTTCAGCAGGTCATTTTTCTTTAGAAAAAATAAAATTATATGATATAATATGTATTCATCTGTTTACTGTCTAACCTCTATCTCCAACGCTCCCCCCCCCCCTCTCTCTGTCATTTCTTTATCTCCCTCTCCCCCCCTCTCTCTCTCTCTCTCTCTCTTTCTCTCAGAGAAAGAATGTACCCATCCACACATTAGCTTACAGTAATTCTCTGAAACGGGCAGCATTTGATTTCAGCAGGTCATTTTTCTTTAGAAAAAATAAAATTATATGAGATAATATGTATTCATCTGTTTACTGTCTAACCTCTATCTCCAACGCTCCCCCCCCCCCTCTCTCTGTCATTTCTTTATCTCCCTCTCCCCCCCCCCCCTCTCTCTCTCTCTCTTTCTCTCAGAGAAAAAATGTACCCATCTACACATTAGCTTACAGTAATTCTCTGAAACGGGCAGCATTTGATTTCAGCAGGTCATTTTTCTTTAGAAAAAATAAAATTATATGATATAATATGTATTCATCTGTTTACTGTCTAACCTCTATCTCCAACGCTCCCCCCCCCCCCTCTCTCTGTCATTTCTTTATCTCCCTCTCCCCCCCTCTCTCTCTCTCTCTCTCTTTCTCTCAGAGAAAGAATGTACCCATCCACACATTAGCTTACAGTAATTCTCTGAAACGGGCAGCATTTGATTTCAGCAGGTCATTTTTCTTTAGAAAAAATAAAATTATATGAGATAATATGTATTCATCTGTTTACTGTCTAACCTCTATCTCCAACGCTCCCCCCCTCTCTCTGTCATTTCTTTATCTCCCTCTCCCCCCCCCCCCTCTCTCTCTCTCTCTTTCTCTCAGAGAAAAAATGTACCCATCTACACATTAGCTTACAGTAATTCTCTGAAACGGGCAGCATTTGATTTCAGCAGGTCATTTTTCTTTAGAAAAAATAAAATTATATGATATAATATGTGGGCTCAAGTGGCGAAGCCACTTGTTCTCAGATAAAATACATCATTCTGACTACAATGCGTTTTCTTCACAGCTTCTCTACTTAAGTGAGATCTCACCCCTAGATCAGTGGTCATGGGTGGCGCGCTCGTTTAGCCCAAACAAATAAATGAAAATAATCAAATACGCTCAAAAACGCCCAAACAAATAAATGAAAATAATCAAATACGCTCAAAAACGTCCCATTCCAAATAATCAACTATTAATTATATTAATAGCTTTAAAGTTGTATAACTACGCGCTTCCTATGTGATCAAATAATGATTCAATGTTAAAACATAAAAGATCTGCCATGCTTTCAAACTTGTCACAACTGATTAATTTATCTATGTAACCAAGCATTCACGAATTATTATTATTCAGCGGATATATCCTGTATGAAGAGGATGTATACTCTTGATGATATAACGTATGATACGATCTCTAGTAGAAATATGATATTCTAGTCGGGATACTGTACTAGAAACACACTTAAATTGTCTCCTACCCGCCACCAAATTGGTGTATAATAATACACGAATTCCGTATAATGGCCTATATTCAAAGAGCAAAACTACTTAAACTCTAATGTGTTGCGATAGTTTGAACTCAAACTCTGCCCCTGCCTAGTTGAGGAACAGTAGATAGAGAATAGAAGTAATTACTAAGGAGCGTGAACTTTGTATTTAAGCTGTTGTACAACTGAAGGCAACGTTGACAATGACACGCGTTTTTTCTGTATCACTTGTAAATGTTTGGCCTGAAATGTAATACAAAAAGATCAGGCAACTGGCAAACTGTGAAAACAACGAGTGGTTTTGCCCTATTCATACAAGGAGAAAGCAGTTACAAAGCAGCATCAAAACCCTTGATTGTTAAAATCCAGCATCAACACCCTAAATTAATCAATAAGAGAATAAAAGAAGGTACTGTACTGGAAACTGTCCTCCATCTCACTGTTGCCCTAGGATGGAAACACCAGTTAAAGTAAGGGGCGTATCTCTTTGGTACCATCAATAAGCAAACTTTTAGAAAGGATAGTAGAGGCTGTAAACACTCCTGGAAAAAAAGAAATTTCTAAATGAGTGTGCAATACAGTTTTAGAAAAAAGACTGGGTGCGGTGCATGAATATCTTGAGCATATTTATCATTTATTAGCGATGTGCCCATCTGCGACGTTTGACAGTCAAAAAGGGGCCAGTCAAGTGTTAGATAGTAATCTTTAAATATAGATTTGTTTTCCAAGGCGTAATCCCTTTCTCACCTTCCTTCCCCATCCCTCTCCCACAACTAATCTTTCAATTCCTCCGTCCATTCACCCTGCCCGTCCTTCGATCCATCTTCCTCTTGCTCCTACCCTCCTCCCTAGCCTCCCTCTCCCTTGATATATCTCTCTTAATCATCCCTCTCCCTCTCCTTCGATCCCGCTCTATTTTCATATTAATTAATAGCTAATTTCCTGAATAACAGAAAACAGTATATTGCCCAGCAAATGTAGTCCCGAATGGAGTACCCAAAGGTAGTATATTTGGCCCACTAATGTTTATTATTTTCTGTAATGACCTACACAATGAAATTGTCGCTAGTAAACTCATTCTCTATTCAGATGACAACAGGAACTACAAGAAAACGGTAAAAAGGAGTACTATCAATGGTATAAAAAAATGGGATAAAATTAAATCAAAAGAAAACTAATTAAATATCAAATATTTAGTAGTAAGAGGCAATATCCCAGAAGAACACGTAACTCGTGTGAAGGAAAGCAATAGCAAGAGTGAGAACATTCAAATACCTAGGTGTCATAGTAGAAGAGAATCTTTCAATAAATGCACAGGCTAGTAATATAAATAGAAATGCGTGATTGGCATTAGCGGACATCGCAAAATGAATGAGGTAGCCTTATTATGAATGATGATACTGGTTCCTAGGCAAAACGGTGTACTCTCAGTGTAAGAATGTGCAAGCCCCATCATCATGAGTTGTAATAAAAGTTTGAATAACTACAAAAACTAATAGGACATCAAAGCTGGCATTTGGGAAAGTTAAGACGAAAAAGAACTCTTCAGAATGGGAAAGATGCCTCTGAAATGGAGAAGAGAGTCAGCTGTATTTACAATTCTGTTTGACAATCTTTTTTTTTAACATGTTTTATTCAGGATTCAGTGACAATATTCGACACTCTCACCCCAGGGTTGGTTTTCGTTGTGCCCTAGCTGTAGCTGATCATGAAGTTATATTCCTGCCTTGTGAAACATAATGACTATTTCGAGAGGTGATATATTTTCAAACAATTCGAAATATTATATATGTACCGTACACTTCAAAGCGCAAGTAAACCGATAGCCAATCCGTATTGCAAATAAGAGTGGCCTTATTACAGCGATTCAGTATCAACCTCAGAAATGGTTCAATTGAAATTCCCAATTATTCATAATTGTAAATGAACTGGCTGATGAAAGAATAGTAAAAAAGAAAGAGTTGTATATCGATCGACCTATCTATTAAGAAGAGAAAGTTAAGGAATAGGAAGGGCGTTAAATTCAAATCGTTCACACCTAAGTTTAAGCGAATGAGATATCCTAAGAGCGAGTGCCTATTATAGAGGTAGACATCGTTGAGCCATCTGCTAAAAATAATCCGAAAATGGGAGTATAAAGTGGAACTGTACGTGTAATACAATGTATAACTTAAATATTGGAACACATGGAGTACTTGGTGGACAATACTCACCGAGTAAGCCCAGAAGCAACGAGGCCGTAGACCTCGTTGCTTCTGGGATTACTCGGTGAGTATTGTTCACCAAGTACTTCCGACTGGTTTTCTTGCTTTTATTCCACGATTTCATGTAAAAAAATCAGAATTTCCTTGCTTTCATTTCAAACATTCGGCGCAGTTGCTCCTTCTGACTCCACTTCCGGTAAAGAAAACCCACGTCTTTTTTCGCTTGAAATTTAATAAAAACTTATTTACATCCGAGAAGTGCTTAGGAGGTTGAATGTAGCCTAACTGTATTTATTTAAGAATTAGAAGACCTTATATAAATAATTCGACAGGAAATGCATGAAAACATTCACGCCGTAGATATATGTTTTTGTGCGAAGTAAAATGTTTGGCCTTTGATTGTGAAAAAAAACCCAATTAACTTATATATATATATAGGGAGGACTTCGTATGGCCATCCAGGAAATCAAGGTAAAATAGGGGGTAAACCAAAATGTGATCCGCGAGTAAACTTTAAGGTGGGAGAAAAACTAATAGACCCCTTTCTATCCATATCCTGCCATAGTTATGTTCATAAACTCTCCCCCTTCTTTGGCAGTACCCTAACACAAATATAAGTCGGAGCTTCATCATGAATTATGCAGTGGAATGGGGCAAAATGAAAATCCTCCCGCAAACGAACGTAGCTGCGTCGCCCGCATCACCATCAGGATTGTGGGGTTGATGGTATTTGATGCATTATTTATACCATTGTACCGTTGTATCAGTGGTGCTACTGGCCTCTTTTGCACTAGTAATATGTAGATTGTAACACAATGGTACTCCTGAATCGTTAACCCTGAAATCGGTAAGGTGTGAAACAGCATTCGCATACGATACAAATTAAGATTCATTTTATTGTTTTAAATCTACATTTCCAAATAAAGTTTCCTGAATGTCAATGCGTTTTTCCCCATCCCAATCTGTGATAACACTGTCGTCATGTACACATGGTACCCGCCTTCACAGTGACTTGCAGAGATCTATTTTATTACAACCGTATACCATGTATCTGACGAACGTGACTAGAAGTAACCTAATTAAGGTGGTGCCGATGTTGTTCACGGCCGCGTAAGGTCATACATCACAAATCTTGTTTGACAGATCTTAATATGCAGAGGGTTCGTCACATCAAGTTGTATTATATTTCAATCTGTTGTATCGTCGCCATCTCCCATCAAGAAACCCTCCAGCAAGAAACGAGCTATCATCTTGGTAATGAGGCAGACCACCGATAGCCCGACCTTTAGCAGGGGTCCATGAATCAGAGTCGGACCCCAAAGTGTCTAATCTAAAGTTTGACCCAAAAAGTGTATAGCCTTAGCTCTGATATTCCAAAGTGGCATCACTCTTGTCGAAACTGGAATGGCCCTCGGGCAATAGAACAGCTGATGACTGATGAAGCGTTAAGCATGCGATAGCTATTGCTGACGAATCTTGGTCCACATAGGCTAGCCTGTTGCCTCCGTCTTGGCAAGCCCATCGTTAAGCTGTCCTGAAGGCAATTGATGTTTTGAAGTCTTGTTCGCCCTTTCCACCTCTGTTTCCCATTCGATAGATCTTGGAAATCGTAACAAATATTAACTTTGTTGAAAACTGCCACACAGGTGACAAGTGAGATGTTCTGGGCTTTGTTGCACAACGCTACTCGTAGCCCAATCTTTCATGATCTTTGCTGTTCGTAAAGTGTTTCAATACCTTGCTCGTTCTTTAATATTACCCAATCACGTTCGTTCTTTGGCAAACTGACAAGAACTGGTTGCACAACCAATTTGTGGGTTTTCGTTCGTGCATACTCGTGAGAAAAAGGACATATCAGAGTAGCCAAGCAGAAAGGGGACTCCAGGGCCAAATTTTCGAATTTGGGATTATTATAGATTCTGAATCTGCATGTCCTCCTGAGTCAATAACCGAAAACAATAGTTGGAAATTCCCAGAATTTGCCGAGATATGGGCTTTTTTGTCAGTCAGTTTTCAGTAGATGATCTCAAATAGGTTGGGGGAGTGACTCATTTTCCTGTGACACATCACATGTACAAAAAATAAATATTGAAAAAAAAATATTTAAAAATGACAGGGATGTACAGAAGGGAAAATGAGCATTATAAAAGTGAAAGAATTTTGTTGATACTCCACAAATTAGTGAAGTTACAGTCTTTCAAAGTTACCTGCCTCTTAGAATTACTAATATAAACATTTGTGACAGTGACGTCATGAACACGATGTCACTCCTAGCGGGAATACCAGGAACTATAACTCCCGCGCGAAGGTACCTTTCTGCTTGGCGGGTCACGACTATGTTTGATTGCATTATTGGTTTGAATTACCATTTTAAGCACTATTAATAGGGTGATTAGTGGCAATCAATGAACAAGCAGAGACATTGAAGGGTTAAAAGGTTGAAATAAACCATATTTTGTCCATGAACTTGCAGCCAAAGAGTTAAATCATGGTTGATCTGTGTATAAGAACAATTAAGAGTAGAAAAGAACAGCTAGCTCTGTTGCACAAGGACTGATCCTATTCTTTCATACTCCTACACGTTCTCAAGTGTCATACTCTTCATTGTACCTTTATACGGTACCAATGGGTAACCAGTATACTCGTAATCCAGAGGAATTCCGCCTTATGACATCACAACCCATGTCTATTCCAGCCTTTTATTTAGCCAGGAAGTATTGATTCAATTCACATGTACACATGCACACATGTGCCCCACACAACCACTCATGCACCCACCCAGTCACTTACACTCGTGTTACAGGGGAGGGGAAGGTAAGAAAGCAAGCACATTAGTTTGAGGGAGCCACGAATAGCTAAATGTTTAAAAGAAATGCATAATCACTGTGAAAACATTTACAATATTGTTTTTATTCATTTATGTGTTGACATTAATGAATCAATTATATATATGTGTTCATTATGGCAAGGAACAGACTTAGGACACCCTTAGGGGTGCATCTAAGTTCAATTTGTGCAACACGATTGTCACCCAGATATTTGTCTATCTTCTCACGAATATGCACGAGCGTGAACCCACGAATTGGTTGTGCAACAGCTACTAGTTGGTAATCTTTATAAAGTCGTCAGAGGAAGGGAGGGCGGAAAAGCGGGAGGGCATAATTGATAGTTGACTGCTAATATTGTGCTGACTTTCCCAAAGACAGAAAGCTATAAACGTTCCCTGATGTACGAAGGTATATCCTTTTGGAATGAATTGCCTGGAAACCTTAAAGCAATTGTCGATCACAAGCAACTGAAATACTCCTTGTTAGATGTGTATAGAGAATCGATAGCAGTAGCATAAGCATGAACGGTGTTTAATTGGTCTCCTGTTTTTATCCCGCGACGAAATTGACAAATGCCTATGTTTATAGACTTGAATAGACCAGTGATAGAACAGCTGGGTAGTGATTATGAGAAATGTACTTATCGCAGCGAATAATGATATGATAGCTAGAGGTCAAAACAATGCATCGTTAGGTAACAGATCTTATATGAAGATTGGGCGAATGGAAACAATCGTGGCGTATATAACAGCCAAATGACTATTATTATGTAATGGCTCAATTATAGTTGGTAATGAACATCCTAAACACATTTTTAATGTCTGACAGGTATTATGGTATAATGATTAAGGCAACGCATGAAATATAACAGCTCGGATTGTTATGCGTATTTTTTAATTGAAGATGAAATAAAGAATTTGTAATGTAATGTGGCCAATAAAAATATTTAAACAAAAATAGTTGCATGGGATTGGGATTGGACCTAAGATAACTCAAACTCGACGAAATTTCAATGCTGACTCTTTGAATGCTATTATTAGGGTCTATTTGGGAGGAAATGTTATACAATTAGAGAATGGGGTTGGAAAACACCTGGCATTGTGATGTCATGAAAAGGAATTCCTCTGGTGTCTACAGGTTACCTGTTGATCATTACCATATTGCATGTATAGCTATGTATAGGTACGAGCAAGAGTGTGCAACTTGAGAACGTGCACGAGAGTGTATACTTAGGACGGGTGCTTGTGCAACAGAGCGTTTCTAATCCTGATCGTTCTTATGCAAAGATCAACCACGATTTAATTCCTTGGCCGCACGTTCGTGGAAATTCATTGTGCAACAAAGCTGATGCTATGCGTTTGTTCCCTGAACATTCTTTCAAAAAGCAATGAGTGAGAGTTGCATTCATGTTTTGTTCGTTAAGAAGAATAAAGCAGTTGGCGGAGAAACATCTCTTGTAATCACAGCCTGTACCATGACATTTTGGCAGGGGTGTTTTTCTTCCTGTAGCAAGTATTTGAAATATGTTTGCGCCTGAAGAGGCTTAGCACATTTTCCAAATTAATCTTCTCAAGAGTTTACACGCCGATGGAAACAATGGAAATCAAATGAAATGTGAAGAATGATCGTACAAGCAACTAAGCCAGCTACTACATCAAGAAGGCAATCTGGTTTCCATATTTTTATGACACCTTCCGATTTCTAGCTGGTAACATGAAACGCCATATAGGCTACAGCATTGGCGCTGATGCTACAAATGGCAGATACTAACACCTGTGCATTACCCTTTACACCCGCCATTAATTTCCATCAAATTTTCACTATTTTTTCACTGTAAGAATCTGGTGATCTCCAAGTTCCATATTACACTTGGGTTACGCAATTTCATTCGTTCGCTATGCTCACTTACTACAATCGCTACGCAAGTAATATGGAACGTCGGGATCGCTGTCTGGTGATTTCCCTTATAATTCTACAGTGCACATGTCTACAAAGATAGTGTGTATTAAGGTTCGACGTTGCACTGTTCTTAAGGTAATCTATGACGGGTTGTTGGGGAGAGATAAGTTTGTTTACAATGTCGCTCTTCTATAGGTTACCCATTCGTTAGATGCATTGAAGGGAATACCATTCATCACTGTTTCCTTCTTTCACCTTCTGCAATCCATTGGGAAATAAGGGGAATGACTAGCTGTCTGGTACATATTGTTCCGCAGAATATTTTAGTGAGAACTTTGTCTATATCAAACTGTCCATGAAATCATTATTGTGATGAATTTCTTGAGGAATCACAGGACCAGCATAAATTTCTAATTATGAATAATATGCAGAGGGATTAGTTATACTGAAAGGTAGGCCTACTTTAGTCTTCGACGCTCTTATGGTGTTTAGAAATTGGTGCATTTTAAGATGGTTCTCGTGTAATGAAACCTATAAACTTGACTCTATATCTCTAGAATGTAATTTTAGATAATACTAGGATAGAATTAACGAGAGTAGTGTCTAGGGAACCGGAAACCATGCCCACGCGTTTTTATCGATCTCAGTATCTATCGAGAGACCGCCAGGTCATGAGAGAGATTCCGAATTGATATAACAAAATTAATTAAATCTTGTGTATGGTGAAGCTTACCTTACCTCAACTAAAGCACACGTTTGTAAGGGCAAATTATACCTGGTAGGCCTACTTGCGTTTCATATGATGTGTCACCCAGCTGGAAGATGAACCCCTTGCTGGACTATATCAGCTACATTGCATATCTATGCATTGTTTCCTGTCAAAGTTTACCAAAGTATTTTGATCAACGGTATCAAGCTCTTTTCCAGGTGACATCATGTTTTAAGCATTTTAGGTCCTTGTTGTTAATCATAGTAAGCGCAAAGATTCTCCATACAAAGATTCTCCATACTTAAGTATGGAGAGTCTTTGAAGTATGGAGAGTCTTTGGTCAGCATACATAGAACTATGAAATCAACAACTTAAACAAGTGCCTTCGGGTCTCCGCGAAGCATGTCAACAAATCCATAGGCATAGACCTACCGTGCGGAGGTAATACTATAATGTTAGAGTTGTTTTTAGACAACTATATTTTTGTCGTAGGCGTACGATGAAAATATTTTATTGCACCCCAATTATTCCAACTCTCAAGAGGAATGCAGGTATAATAAAATTCCCTTAAATATTCCTGGCTCAGGTTCGTTCATTTTTTATAATTTTTCGTTTAAAGCCAATAATGGATATTCAAGTATACATAGTATATACTGGTTTAATGATCAGCAGTGCGTCATCACAGCTGGAGATCTGATCATCGAAATTCATTATTGATTATAATCATTAACCCATGTACATCCACATGCCTTCATTAACCTAGGTTCTGTATATGTATTCACCATGATATTTATATTTGATATATCCGCACTCATATATATCATGTTCTAATGGAAAGCCGGTGAACCATGTAGGGAAAAGCTTGCCACTCCTCCTAACCTCCAGAACCAGCCCAATAAATTATTCCCACACATGCAAATTCCCATGAACAATTTAGATTTTTTCTTGCCTGGAGATTCATCTGTTACATTTTGAAATAATTCAAACTGAGAACTTTGAATTGTATAAGTGGGTTCTGCTCAAGGTCCAGAAAGTTTTTTTCTTAAATGCAGGTAAAAACAAAAGTTAGCGCCAGTTTTTATAGAAATACCTTAAATTAGTGATTCGAACACAAAATACTATCCGTACGTGTTTCTGTTACACTATCCCTCCCCCACGATGTATATGCTACAATATCTTATGCTATATCAGTTATATATGAACATCAATATCTGGAGGTGATTTAATTCTTTGGCTCTGGTTTCAGCAGGTGGGCATATATATATATAGGATGATGATGAACATTGACACCATGATGAGTGCTCACACAGCACTGTTAGTTTCGTCAGGCTGAGGTATGGAGGTCTCCCACAGAGAATTCTACCCGCCGGCTCTGCTATTAGAGACGGAATTTCTAACGCAGGAACAATATCTAACACGGTAAGTATTATTGTGCATGTTAACAGTTCGATCATCGCCCTGTCATGTAGATATAGGTACAAGGGCAAGCTAGGGCAATATCGATCTTCAGAGAGGAGAAACTATTTCCTTGCTCGAATTCTTTCCATTCTCTCTGTTGTAGTGCTAAATAAAAAGAATGGTAGGAGGGGTAGATATCGCTGTATATCGGTTAGGGCCGGAGTTTTTAAATGATAAATTAATGTGGAGTTTCATTTAAGTTATTGTTGCTGAAGTTATTGCTGATGAATTAGGATATGCCAGACAACCTACTTGTAGAGGCCATTGCCCTTCTCTGTATCTATACCATTGACAGAATAAAAAATCAATATATTTCGTACACACACTTTTGGGCATTCGGTACACATTTGGTGTCAAGGCCCAGTATTGCTTCTATGCCCAATCAAGAATTCTCCTTGCATCAAATGCCCATCGCGAATTCAATTGAACTGTTCTTTCAGTTTCTATGATCAATATAACCTATGTATTTTTCTTCTTTCCTTGCAGATCGGGGGCAGCATATACCTTCTCAATAAAGACTGATTAAACTACCACGGACAAAATGAGTGTTAACTGCATTCATTCATCTTTTCTTGTCAATGGCAGCGAAACGGTGACATCGACATTTTATAGTTCGAATTACCCTCGAAACTTCAATGGATCCCTCTGTCACTTCGAGACAGAGGCAGAGGTTAACCGATCTCTTCCATCTCTACAGAGTAATAATTTACGATCGGAATTGGACTATATATTTTTAGCATCTTCAATTGCCACGTTCATATTTGGTATCCTTGGCAACACACTAGTTATATATATCATCGCCCGATTTTCCGACGTTAGAGAAAAATCTGTTGCAAATTACTACATTCTGAACCTGGCCCTCGCTGATGAGGTATATATTTTGACTTTGCCTCTTTTCATGTCATCAACGTTAGCACATAATTGGATCTTCGGATCGACCCTGTGTACGGTCATGAACACATTTCATGGAATGAACAAATTCGGGGGCGTTTTTACACTGGTAGCTCTAAGTGTTGACCGTTACATGGCGTCTTTTCACAACCTTGGACATCTGAGGACGATCCCAGTGGGAATGTTTGTCTGCCTCATCATTTGGATTTTGAGTTTAGTGATGTGTACACCTTATCTCATGTATTCCTTAGCGAAAGAAAGAGGTAACGGCGCCGTATCTTGTATGGTGAACTTTCCGCACGTTGATCAAAAAAAAGTATGGTCCTATTCTCAGCTGGTGATTGGATTAATTGTGCCTTTCTTCCTGATTGTACTTTCATACATTCTGCTCTTACGTCGCCTTAAGGCAATAATGAAGCCACGGAAGTCTGACCGAATCCGAAAGCCAAATCGTAAAATGACTCGGACAATAGCTGTGGTTGTAGTAACTTTCCTGGTGTGCAATTCTCCCTATTACATCATAGAAATACTTAATGTTCACAAGATGGAAACTTTCCTCAAACACAAGGCGATGAAGAAACCGTACCCGGGATCGGATTTGGAAAGAAAGGTTTTCGTCTACTTTAACGCATTAGCTACAATTCTAATTTTCATCTCGAGTTGTTGCAATCCGGTGCTCTACGGCATCTTGAACGAGAACTACAGTAAGTACACATCTTCACATTTATACATGTTTGCTGCAGTGTGGATAATATCAATGAGTTATTATTTTATAGGAGTTACATTTGAAAAATGATAACGCGTATTTCAATGTGTTCACCCTCATCAACGATAAGAATACGAGGAGGAAAATACTTCTTTGCAATTAAATAACCCCTTTTAAACAAGAAATACCACACTTCTTCTCGTAAGAGCCAGAACTGCTCGGCATGTGCCATTTATCAGCCCATACTAGTCCTACGTACACTTACCCAACATAACGTGTACATGTATGTGCACAAGAACATTCAATCAGTACTTTGCCTCCGAATCCTCCCACCAGGTTTCCTACCATTATGCAAATATACATTAGATATTAATGGAGATACTTAAAACAAGTTGTCCAAGTTCAGTAAATAAATTATATGCATCGATGCGCTTCGTAATACATTTTGCGTGTGTCCACATTAGAAATATACTTTTCGATGAGAGAATGTGAACAAAAATTCCAATTGACGTATGGATACTATTGAGTGGTTTCAGTCGAGGGTATACGATACTAAAGTAACTGGTTGAAATGATTTGGATCCTTATCTCAGCATCAGGCCTGCTAATGTATTAGGTTTTGTCCAAATGAAAGAGGTGGGTGGGCGTACCAGCCTGAGTTCCAACTGATTAGATGCCCCTCCCCAAAATATTTACGGAGCGGCAGGAGTTCTCGAATGATAACATGCTTTGGGCTTTAGTCCAAATTTGAAGTGTTTTGTAAGAACGAAATAAAGGAGACATGCAAGGTAAAGTGCCATGGGAATAATTTCGAATTGACAGCCTATGATGCACCTATGTCCTGTCCTGTATTCAGGATGCAATATTTGATTTATCCGTGTTCCAAATACCGGTAGTTAAAGGGCCTTGTCCAACAAGCCGATTCTCATGCGATTCTCACAGAATCTAGTGGAAAAGAGTCCTCTGCGGCGCAAAATCGCATGAGAATCGGTTTAGTGGATTAGGCCTTTAAGAATTAATATCTATAAAATCCAAGACTCGGTGTTACGGATTATATAAAAATAGCGAGGCAATATTGAAATGGCAGGTCGACTCAGGCTCATTACTTCCGGCAGATACTCAGCTATTTCAATGTAATTTGCCCTTGGCCTGGGAGATACAACCTATGACAGCAGCTATGTCGACCTGACAATGCCAATGTTATCTTACTTTTCTTCTGGATTGCCGTCCTACGACATTCCACCTGTTCCTATAGTTCCCCAATCACAAGTTTACCTTCATTACTTAGGTACTAATCCCGATTGCCCCCCCCCCCCGATTTTGGTCTCCCGTTAAATCCTATGATTTCATTTCAAGTCCTGGTTTATGTTTTTGAAATAACATAAACAAGGATTGGAAATGAAATCCTAGGATTCATTGGAAGACCAAAATCGGGGGACAATCGGGAGCCAAATCGGCTGTGTGTGTCCACGGCTAAATAATATTATTAAACAAACTTATAACGCATTAAGATTCTGGTAAATTGTATTTTTCTTACAACAAGTTTATTAGAATTACAACTTTACTTCGTATGCATACGTTAAAGGGCAACATTAATGACATGTTCAATAAATGGCCATGCTACCAACATTCAATTACGAGACAAAATACCAGAGGTAGAAAAAGAACCCAGACACCGTCAATATGGAATTTTATGAGAGCACATATTATTAACTTTGACATTCTGTCATAAGAGAAATGCAAACATATTGTTGATTAGAAACCGGACGTGTTTCCCAGGGGATGCGTGTTTTCCAATCCTGATGATATTAACTCATTTTACTGAATGTTCCGCGGGCGTTTAACAAAGTTTGCCGGATGCGGAGAACTGCTATCACTCTAGTGCTGTGTACTTAAAGGCAGAGTATTTATTCAACAAACACAGCTTTTCCATAGCAATGATTCAAGTGTGCCTGCATGTACACATTATCACATAGTACACGTATTCCTTTTATTTTGCTCCAGCGTGTAACTAGCATTATGCAATTATAGCGCAATCCATGGAAGGTGGAGTATATATAAGAAGAGATCTATTAATAATTGCTAATTCTAGATGTTGGTTGTTATATCTAACATTATGCCTCTAGTTGACGTATAAACTATTATTGAGTATCTTATAGATAAATACGGAATTTCACGAAATAAGAACTGTACACTAGAACTGCGGACACAGTTGTGGAGTGATGTTTTATTAGTTCTGCACTAGAGTCAGTAAGCCTCCCCCCTTACGATGTATGTCTATACATTTTGACATAACATAATTAATAGATATCATCATTCCCAATATCCCACGTTATAGGACTGTTGAAATTATGGGGTTTATAAAATCTTGGTTAGTCTTTTTGAGGAGCGCAATACCTATTTCAGTTCGGCATATGCACCGTTGCAGTAACAAATTGGTAGTTGGACCCTAACTCTTGAAAAAAAGCTTCATTAGTACAGGGACCAGCAACCATATAGCATACGGATACGCGCTATCCAAAAGTAAGAGTATAAACAAAAGGATAGGTGTTGGGGAGAGTGGCGCACCTTGAACCATGGGGCACCTAAAAAAAAAGATACAATGATTAATTAGCAACTTAAGAAATGGTCTAATGATACCTCTTTGAAGCACCAACAATACGTGTCCTTTGTGTCTGCGCATGCGCGTGGGGGCCTCAGAGATCAATTTGACCCCCCCCCCCTAAAGTAACATTTTGAGGTTTTAATAGAATTCTTTTTTTAGACTGAAACTTTATTATTATTAAAGTCTGTATATTTGGGATACAGAATGTATATGTATGGTTTGTGTATGAGTGGTTCCAGGTGCCCCACTCTCCTCTTCTTCCCAGGTAAACCTTTTTGGCCCTTTACCGGAAAATTACATATACTTTTACACTCTTTATTCTCTGGACACCTCGTGAGTGAGGGTGATTTACCTGCCAAATATATATAATTATCTACATAATGCCTCTATGGATATTGATCCAAGGCCAATTTATCCTAACCGTATTCCTAAAGGCCTCTACTACCTTAGGAACCCAGTCACTTGTTATTTTACAGATAAAGCAAATATGTTGCTGTCCCGAGTTGTCGTAACAACTAACTTTTAGACGCAAAACCAATGATTGCATCCACCTTAATCGATAAGACCCAGGCACATATATAGAGTATACACGATCGGCTTCAGATTTGTATCGATCGGATAATTGGAACGGTCTTACTTTGGACTTTTCCAAGGCAACGGGTGGAAAAAAACTGATTTGTTTCGTACCGGCAATGGTTTCGCCGGCCTATTCCAAGGTTTTATCGGTTCTCTTTAAGTTCTTCGTTCATCAGCTCTGCGGCCTAAGTGTGAAACACGTGCCCTTCATGTCACTTGAGAACGCTGTAAACATGCAGGTGAGGCTTTCTAAATTTGCTTCTGTCAGACCGTGCAAAAGCCATAGTAGCCTCCCATTATTATGGAGGGTTGTGATGGAAAGCTCTAAGGGCAATTGTTATGGTTATACCTTCTGTGTAGAGGTTCATCACAAGAGGAGACACCACCATACCATTTATGATCTACCTGATTCTCAGGCATTTCATTTATTAGATGATGACTGCATTTTTCGGTTTCGTTCGTGGTTGAATACAATTTGTGGGATTATGTTTTGTTTTCGAATCGTTTTGTCCATGACTGATCATGCGTTGGTACTGAATTTGGTCGTGGGGAAATCAAACATACCTTCTCGCTGTGACACCCATTCTGCATGCACGAACTTCATTGGGGAAGAGCACCACAGGGATTCGTGGGATAATAGAAGCAGTCACCACCTGTTATCTGTGCAATGTTTATGCAACATTCCATATTCATTCATGCCGTGGTAAATTCACTTGGTCACCAAAGTGGTTTAACTACCATGCAATTATACACTAAACACGAGTTATCCAATAGATTTACCATATTGACTGGGGTATATAGTCAGATTGAAGACTTTGAGTCGACCTCAATAGAACAATTGTATTAAGGTGTCTCTGGAGCATTGGATAAGCCGCTGGTACTGCGTCCAAATGTAGTTTACAATGTGAGTTTATCCAGGTGATACATCTTAATATATTATAATTTAATATGGATCTATGAAATATGCATATATATTATAGAAGGTAAGACCTATGACGAATAACGACTGGAGGGCTCCAAAGGCTATTGTAGAGTGACATAGGATCATATGCAACCTTTAATTGTACGTTAAACCTCTTTATGCAATGTCATTCAAGAGGTTTCTAAGAGCGGAATATGTATTGATCGTTTCAAGTATGGCCATGGATAGGCGACAGATTGTCACTGACCATCCACGTGGGCATATAGGGACGTTGTGATGGGTAATACAATTATTCTGGCTCGACAAATGTACACGGTGAAGGGGGAAAATGTCGTCAGCGATGCTGACAGGGCTAATCATATGAAGACAGGACAATATTTGACCCTGAAGGGAATGCCAGAAGTATCGAGATCTGGAAACATTCTTCCCTGTTCCCTAAAGCATGATTATTATTCACCAGAGGCTCATATCTTGGTCGTCTCTTGGAAAACATTTTGATTTCAAAGCTGAAATCTCTGCCCTCTGGTAGGCCTACAGTGCTAGCAGCCCAGACCTTTCTGTCAGCTCAGAGTTAGTCAGATCCTTGCCGTATGCAAGGCGGAGATTTTTATTCCAGATCTTTTGTAATTTCTTCTTTAAATTTGAACCGATATTCAATTGTAAAAAATTCCCAAACTCTAAAGGTGGTAAGATATTTAAGTCTTTATAATTCTAATTCTTAACAAAAGAATTTAAATTATATTCACTTCAATGAGGATAGGCTCACACTGATACCTGTACTCTTTTGAATGGTAAGAGTGAATTACCATATAAAATGTACCTCCACTTTCTTAACATCCCATAAGACCAACTATAACAATAATAGTGGATCAGTCAACATTCGATTTGATTTTGAAAATATTTTATTCAGGACACAGACATTTCCATACGACTGTATGAATATTCCCAGAATAGCCTGAGTTAGATTTACTTTATGTTACATCGAAATATTAATCAAGAAAAAATAGTAGAATACAAGTAATGAGTAAAAAATGAGATAAACAATAGAATATGATATCTACCGCTACTTTTTTGTTTACCTAAATGCATATCGATATTCGGCATGAAAATAACAATTTAAAATAAAACAAAATGTAGTCATACATAAGACTACTGGCCGCCCCTTACCTGTCCTAAAAAGACAAGACAAAAGGGGAGAGAACATACCTAACAAAGTACCTGATGAGACCAAACAGCCCAAACCGCTCCAAATAAAACTATTTCCATAAAAAGAAAATAAATGCACTAGACCTTTCCTTAGGCACTGGTAGAAATAGACGTGACCAGGGTCACATGAACAAGAGAACAAAGGGATTTGGGATCTGGCGGGAAAGTTTCAAACCCACAGCAGGGTATAAAAGAAACCCAGAACAGTCAGATTGCCATTCAGCGGTTGTGCAGGTTATATGTGTAACAAGCTTCGTCTACCTATTATAAGGTATAAGTCTTTACCAACAGTCCGCAGATATTATTTGTAATAAATTTCCGTCTCCTCCTGACTTCTGCTAACTTCCAGGTAGCTGTTCTGATCTGTTTTTCAACCTTCGTTTTAAAAGGCAAATCCTCACATATGGTAAATCTGAGTTCCTAGCATCTTGAGAGGGTCAAAATTATTCACAGTAACTCTTTTTCCAAAGAGTTGGAAGTCTGTCTTTTTAGCATTCATATGTAGGCAGTTTTTGGTACACCACTCTTCATATTTTCGTAGCGATGTCTGTGTTTCTCGGTGTAGGTTAGTGGAATCCACACCCTCCAGGCGAACAACAGAATCATCTGCATATAGAATCAATTTTCCTGGGAAATTTGAGTCTCTCATCTCATTAATAAAGATGGAGAAAAAGAGGGGCCTGAACAAGGAGCCCTGAGAGACTCCATTGCTTACATCCTCTTTCCCAGTCTCCTCCCCACCAATGCACAAGATCTGTCCACGATCTACCAGGAATTTTTTCAAAAGGTTCCATAAAGTCGACCCAATGCCCATTTTCTTCAATTTGTGCAATAGTAATGAGTGGCTCACAGAGTTAAATATGGAAAGCGGAATGCAACCACCGACAAATCGCTACAAATGTCGGTAAAAACTCCGACAAATCGGTAACAGAGAGTCTAAAGCCGACTATGTTGGTAATTTTCCGATAGTCAGTATTATGCCCCGACATTGTCAGCAATTTTATTTTTACATTTGCAAATATTTCTAAAGTTTCTCCAAGTTGGCCGATTTGTCGGCCGATTTATCGGTAAATAAATAATGTGTCGGCCGCTATGTCGGCCGATTGTTGGGTCCAAATTTTATTTTTAAAAAATTCAGCCAAATAGTTGGTTAAATGACACTAATTTATGTCTTAAATGAGGGTTATTTGAGTGGATTGGTGAAGGCGAATTGTACATTTTCAGAAAATCTGACCCATATATATGACTATCCATGGGTGCAGGGAGGGGGGGGGGGGGCGTCATCATGTAAGAATATCAATATAAATGCATATTTATAATCATACAATTCTATACAATTCTTCACAATTGGTGAATATTCATGTAGAGTAGTTGAGCAATTGTTCCTAGGATTGTTTTCATATATTTAAGCAATTGTGAACAATATATTGGTCTAAAACTTATCACTCATGTGTTGCCCCTAAAAAATCAAGATTTTAACTAACTTTTCTTCTAGTTGGAATATCTTCAAAACTAAACAGCATAGTGACCCTTATGTCGAGAGCTATGAAGTACAAAATAATTAAAAACATTATTTGCATATTTCTTTTTATTTATTTCTAATTTATGTAGAAATATGTACACTTCTTCTGTGCCCTTATCAGCTAGTTCCCATCACAGACTCCAAGAAGCTGCCACGACTACAATATTCATTATTAACTTTCCCAATTTTGTCTATATTATCAGCAATATGTGTAGTTTATGTACGACAAATAATAAATCGATCAAAGCAATCTTTAAAAATTAAGAATTTTCAGCCAAATGTCGACCAATTGGTGGAATTGCTCACTGTTTGTATATTTCTACATAAATTAGAAATAATAAAAAAAATATGCACATAATGTGTACTTCATGGGTCTCGACATAAGAGTCATAATGCTTTTTAGTTTGTAAAAATATTCCAACTAGAAGAAAAGTTACAGCCAAATTTATAACGAAATACTAATGATAATGGCAATGGCAATGGTAGCAGCAATGATTGACCCTCTGCTTATATACACATATAATCCATTATATTTGGTGGAATTACTCATATACTTTTATACCTCCCCTGTGCACAACGGACATTGTTAAAATTCTCTTAATAAAAAGCCAGTCAGAGAAAGCTTAAGATGCGATTCATTACATCATTACATAATTTAATAATTACATAATATATATAATTTAACACAGCACTTACATATATACATGTATGCAGAGGGATAGAGAGAGAGAGAGAGCAGATGGGAGGGAGAGAGAGGGAGATACATGTACAGATACATCCACATGTGTTGATTGTGATTATTGGAATATTATACTATAGTAGCTATAGGTTGCTCTTTTTTGTAATAACTTGTTATGATACGAGTCCACAGATTACCAACAATGGCATGTGCCTCAATGCAACGTAAAGATATATGTAACAGGTATGATTATTAATGGTTATTCTGTAAGAGCACGGCGTCGGTTTTTTTCTGTATAATACTAGTTTTTTAACCCACTCCGTCCTCTCAATACATATCAGATGGTATGTGACATCAGCTGGATAATTGGTTTTAATCACTGGATGCTTAGGCTATTTTATATTGATTAATTTAGTGTGTAATGAAAAATATTCGCGAAAAAACTTAAAACCTTTTGTACATGTTAACATGATATTGTCAATGTAATCATAATATTACGGTTAAAAACAGAGCGAATGTATAAGATCAAACTTTTTTCTATTGTTTAAATCCGGCTGTCCTGAGAAAATTCATGTTTGTACGTATGGAAATGTAGTAGACCTGAATAAAATATTTTCTAAATCTAAAACTTATGTCACTTGTGACTCATTTTGTGAAACACATCTTTGACGGCTGCCATGTCGGCCGCCATGTCGGCAAATTGAAGTTTAAGTCACCGACATATCGGCCGACTTATCAGCCGACAAAGTTCATTATGCGCTAATTGGAAGAGCAATTTAAACTGGAGAAAGCAAAGTCGGCATAAACTGGAGAAAGCAAAGTCGGCAATGACAGCCGACATTTACGGAAATTTACCGATGTTTTTTTAGAACTCATTATGTGCCGCCGAAAAATCGGTCGATAAATGTAAAAGTCGGCCGACGCGTCGGAAAGCTTGCCGACGTACTACCCGACATTTTTAAATGTCGCTATAGTAAGTCTATGGAGATCCTCCGACTTCTCTTGCGATTTGTCGGTAGTTGCATACCGCTTTCCATAGTAAAAACTTTGGCGACATCAAAATATACTGCCACCACTGCTTTCCCATCAACTTTTTCAAAAATATAATCTAGAGTGTTGAAAACAGCATCATCAGTCGAAAGATTTTTTTCTAAAGCCGAATTGTCCTTCATAGAAAATCCAGACGTCCCAAGTAATTGTATAGCTTATGACATAAAGCGGTAAAATGGGTAGGTATGAGATATGATTACTGCAACAAACCAATTTAGCTATACAATAGCTCTAGTCATGCATTATCAAGAATATAGTGCAAATGTCTGTCGTGGGCTGTTAATAGTATACCTACGATCTTATCAAGGCTACATGTAGGCTAAACAACCAGGTTGACCCCATGATGTACCACTTATATACACAACACACACTCACATGTGTACACTAATATATCATTATTATATAATAATTATATATAAATTATATTATAATATTGGCCCACCCATTGCAAATGTAAGATCTAAACACGTCACGTGGAATTATATATAATTTGTCATCGATTCCGACCCTTTTGAGACCATTAATCGATCTGATACAAAGCACACAATATTAATGCAAAATATGAATCCAAGAAGTAAACAAGATTGGTATTTGCCTGAGTACCTGAAGCTGTTATTAAATGCATTCAGCCCTTTTGTTAGAATAAGATCTAATTGCAAATAAAGGTTATTCAATTCGATTCAGGTTCATCCATCTATGCATCAATGGGCATGTGTTAGAAATATAGATCACATTTAAAAGGTTTGCACTTAAAACCCATCGATACTCCCTGTACATAACATCGCAGGGACGTTTTATATCAACTGTTTCAAAAAACCAATACGGTAGAGTCGATGATTTAAATCCAACTGCAATATTGGACGATTTTTCGTCTTCAACAAGTGACTGGATATGTGGGGTATCAGACGACATGATATCCAAATCGCTCTAGTTCTTATCAAGAACTATTGAGGCATATCTGATAATTCTGGCAAGGAAGATGTCCTACCGTCTAAAATCCTTATTAAAGAGATCTCTCTCTGAGGGCAAATATCTGGTATTGAAGTTCATATTGTGCGTTGTGCATCGTATATTAACTCTAAATCTACAGCATGTCTATTAACACAATTAATGACCTCCATACATTTCCCGATAGAATGAAGTGTCGAGACTTTGCGAGGTAATATTTGCAACGCAGTACTGAATGTTGCAATAAATATAGTAGGTTGCTGTCTTGAGCAATATATAATATCCTGGTCCGAGAAATGAATGACGCATGGTTTAGCTTCTGTTGCTATGCGTGCATACCTTGAACATCTTTTTGCTCCAGACATTCTTGAAACTGACATATATGAACCCATAAAAATGTCATCATCACTATATTCCGACCCCTTCATCCGAAAGTTCACATTATATGACAAGATAAGTACCGATTTATAAGTGTTATCGTCATAATGGACTGCAGAGAATAACTAGTTTAGCCAATGTCGGAGTTTATGGTTCTACTTAATTAAAGCATGCATGGGAAGGGGCACAGGGAGCTGAAGGTACTGTGCTTAGAGTCAATGAGTTCATGAGTCAATGAGTTCATGGTCACTTTTAGGACAACAAACTTCATGGAGCCATACATACAACACCCAAGTCTATTTTTTTTATCTCCATTTATGTCCAATTTATAGACACTTACAGGCACGAATTGAGAAAACTTAGTTAAAAAGTTCTGTTTAGCACAAGAGGGCACTGAGAGTACTGTGTGACGTCACAATGTATCGCCTGAAATATAGGATGACCTTATAAATGCATCGATTTATGTAGTACACTGTCTTGAAATTTGGTACATGTATTTATGCTACTAGCAGTTCAAACAACACACAAAATGAAAATATTCCAAGCAAGGGTTCTTGTGAATGAATTACTTTGGAAAATATCAGTTTTGCGACTTGTGACTCATTTTCCTGAAACACATCACATTTTCTCTCACGACCTTTTGTGTTCGTTCGTTTTGACTGGGACTTGTGGCAGGGTCCTGTCATCCAGCTGCTTGGAGGTCGAGAATGGTGGATGGCTTGAGGGTGGGTGTCCTGTCTGTTGGTGCTCTATGTAGATCTGGTGTCCACACCTGGTACTTGAGGAAGACCACCAGAGCGGTGAAATAGACCTTGTAAAAAATGTAAAAAATGTACATAATATCCCTACCTTCCCCCCAATTTCCCAGCTATTGAAACAGTTATTCAATACAGGTATTTCAAGACACCTGTAATGAGAGGTCAATAATTGGGTTTTTACGTGCAGGTGACCAAGTCTTATATAGCTTTATTACTTAGGTTCCCTAGGGCTATTTTTATTATTATTATTATCAACTTTTATTATGACACAACGTATACATAATCGGGCAAGACCCTCTAAGAATAGATCTTCCTGGGTACCCTTAAAACAAGTAAAATCAGGGTATAAATACATAAAGCGTGGTATCATTAAATACATGAAACATACAAAATTATTGTTCTGATAATTCAAAGTCCTGGAGGTATATTGTCCTGCGTAATGTCATGTTGTCGAAGGTTTCAGACTTTCTCGTTCTGTAGAGCGAGCTCGATTTAGCTTGGGTGATGGTATTTTTCTTGATGAGACTGTGATCCAATGCTTATTTCTAACAGAGTTTGTTATATTTTCAGTTCTTTTTAAGGTGTGGAAACCATTCTCGGACTACCTTTATTAGACTTGTCCTGCTATACTGTCAGGATGTGTTATTTATACTAGTAGAATCTTGATGGTGTAATGGAAAAGAGATAGACCTATACTGGTCATCAGAGAATAGTGGATAAAAGATAACGATTTGTCCCATCGCCTATACTGGACATCTGGGGTTAAAATAGCAAACCTCAAAGAAGACGGGAATAATCCCGGGTGTGTCCTTAGTATCTAGGGTTTTATCAAACAACAATAATACATCAGCCCAAACCCATCCCTCTCGAATACCGTTAAATCGGCCTTTAATACAATAGGTCTTACAATCCTATATTCTTCCCCCTTACCCCCCGTTCTTACATCATTCTACTATTTGGTTCATATAGTCATCTATAATACATTGATTTCAACTTAGAAACAATACAAATGCTACTGGCACAATTATGACGTCAGCGTTACTTTCTGAGTCTCTTTCACTTTGACATTGAGTACATCAGCCTTTTATGTTTAGGCTCAATTATATACATATATTCTGTTTTTGTGTACCCTAAATATGTTGCTAGATCCTTTACAATTATTGCAACAATATTCTTGTTGATATTAAGTTAATTCGGCGAGGTAGGGTTCCAGAAAACACACGGTGTCACCGATTTACTCATTTACCTTATACAACATTTTATTCAACTTTTAACAATAGCTATAATTACTTTTCATTTACAATTCCAAATTTCTGGTTTTGTGGTATCACAACATTTTACATTTTTACCTTTTCGGTTCGAACACAGGGACTTTTGTTAACCTTGGCTGCCAGTAGCCATCCCTTCATTGTCAATTCTTAAACTTGTACGGGTCGAATTCCTGAGGGTAGGTAGTTTTAAGGAATTTTCTAAATTCTTCCCTGGTTTTTATATTCCTATATTGGGTTATATACATAAATATATACATATTGTAACAGGAGACCTGTTTCTTCAGGCGGTTTAGGCCATTATAGGTGGTTTCTTTGTGGGCGAGACGCTTGGTCAACAATTATAACCATAAGACTCTCCAAAATAATCCTTTGTGTTTTAGTTTTCGGTCACTCAAATTTGAAATCACGTTACTTCTTAGCACCAAATAATTCCCGGCATGAATAGAAATTGTGTTCATGTCCAAAGGCCAAGATTGATATACCTTATGCAGATATTACTTTCCTATTCAAGAGTTTGTGTTCTATCCAAGCCTGTTAATAATATGTGATTATGAATCCCTCAAAGACAGAATTGCACACCTTTTTCATTGCAATATCTTTGTTTTATGACAAATATCACAATCATGCCCATAAGGCTATGAAAACCATAATTTTTTCCCAGTCAACAGCTTGTATAGAAGAGAGCTTAGTGTTAAAGGACGTGGCAATAACCTGCTGTTTTATTACAGATTTCGTGTGACTCTTTTCAGAGATACTACTACCCCTTGACAATCAGTCCCCTGTGAAAGGAAATTATATCTGATATGTTGAGACAATTCTTTGGGAAGAGATGCAGTCAGAGGAAGATGGTGCTATAAAAAGACAGTTAATGGAGGTGGTGCAAGGAAAACTGCATGCTCTAACTGTTCTGATAATGACCATATTTGAAAAGATGAGATCAAGCCGATTCCAATGATAGTTAACAGTAGGGCATCTAATAAGTACTACTGTATTTTAAGTTTGATATCTTTATTTTTGAAAAACAGGCTTGGAATATTTTTGAGTTGACAATTACTAGTAAAGTAGTACTATATATATATATAGGATGACCTTATAAATGCATGGATTTATGTAATACATTGTCTTGAAATTTGGTACATGTATTTATGCTACAAGCAGTTCAAACAACACACAAAATGAAAATATTCCAAGCAAGGGTTCTTGTGAATGAATTACTTTGGAAAATATCAGTTTTGCGACTTGTGACTCATTTTCCTGAAACACATCACATTTTCTCTCACCACCTTTTGTGTTCCTTCGTTTAAGGGGATGACTAGATTTATATAAGGCGCTATTTTGCCTTTTAAGTGGCAGACTAATGATATATAACATAGTGCAACATATCGTTGTACTTTTACTCACAAGGGCGACAAATAGGTATTTATTTTTCAAATTCAGTGGCAATGGGCCCCCGCTTTGACTCGAGGTGCAGTTAAAATTCGGGATTTAGGCTTGAATGACCCCCATTTGTCCATCAACGAAAGCAAATAACCACCGTTGGTAAAGGCACTACGTACTATGGTGAGTAATTAAGCCCGTCGAAAGTGCTTTAAATCTTCACAATGGGTCCTAAAGACGGGGCTCTATCGTAGAATGGAGGCGTCAACGTGATTACCACACCGTTTGGCAGTGAGGGTCAATAACTTTTCCTACAAAACAGTGCGTACTGGTGGTTGAATTGGCAATCGAAGGGTGATTGCAAGATTTCAGTCCTGTTTGGAGATACCAAAATTCCTCAGCATTTTTTGCGTTATATCAGCTCTGTCTAAAATTCCCTGAAATCATAATAGACAATAATAGGAGTATTATAGGGCCTTGACATGAGACATCACTGTGACGGATTTGAAATAATACAATTTCAAAGAGTCGTGTTTATCTCTCTATAAAGGGCGGCAGAGTTTGAGAAAGGTGTTCTTTTTAAAATTTGCCTAGGGTGTGTGCGAAGCATTCTAAAAGTGAACACACCTTTTTGATACTACAAAAAATAATGAAACTATGATCTCTCAAAATTTCCTTCAGTCAAATTTCGTGACAAACAGCTTAACACCAATACTTAGAGTTTGTAAAAGGAAACACAACATCTTAATTGAGGGTATGCCAATACATGTATCGGGCAAAATATCACGGAAATATACCTCATATTCCTTTTGCTGCCATTTCACTGTGAGACATGAAACTATTGGTGTCTCTTTTATTTCCAGACTGCATTATGAATATTGAGTTTTAATGATAAATTGAGTGAGTGAGTGAGATTGGTTGCTTTACGCCCTTATCAACACATTTAATATGGTTATATCAAGGGCGAGAGAGCTGAGAGGGAGGCAGTTTATGGTCATACCCAGGAAATATAGATAGAGAAGAAGGGAGAGACAGAGAAAAAGAGTGGTCGATTGTATAATTTAGAAGAAACAAAACATAATGTCCTAAACTCTACAAAGGATATTCCGTATCTCTTAGATTCGAAAGCTATTAACTTGTATTCAAAGTCCGTTACGAATGAAAATTATTCACAAGGTCTTCATTAAGACATTAGGTCTTCTCTTAGATACGAAAACTAACTATTCAAAGTCAGTTACGAATGAAAATTATTCACAAGGTCTTCATTAGGACAAAGGCAATGTTGGATTAGAGCGGTCACATATCAAGGCAGCATTAAGACTGATGTATGTTTAAGTACCATGGGCATGGGGAACGATAAACCTGATAACGAAATTCGATGCTTTACCAGCAGAACCTCCAACTGTCCGTGTGAATGATTAATCGAAAAGTTTATCAGGGCCCTTGGATGTTATGTATGATTGAACAAGCAGCTACTGCATGACCCTCATAGATAAGGAGGCTTCGGTCAATGGTACATGAAAGTTAGCGCTGGGATCGAGGAGAACTCCTTCAATCCAACATCATGCAAAGAGATGGGGGCAAAAACTAGCAAAGACATGAAAGAAAGATCATCCGCCAGCGAGGAGAATGCATAAACTGCTCTCAGCGCTTATGACAACTTAAATCACATTCACTGAAGCCAGATAAATGTATAATCCATAATATGATTTACTTACAAGTAGCGTCACGTCCCAACATGAGATATAGTGACACCCTTAAGTGTGAGGGAATTCCCCGGTTTATGTTAAATAAATAATGCTTAATTCCGAAAGGACTTAGGTGCACTGATATGACATACTGAAGGGCTATTCCGTATTTTTATTAATACAAACTGGCAAGGAGAGTGACGTGTTGTGGAGCTAACAGTGGACTTTGAGACAAAGAAACATATTATAATTAGAAGGAAGACAAATAATACGGAGTCTATGGGAAAATGTCTGATTTGTAGGCTCTCCTACTCCTTAATTTGGTTGTCTTTTTTTATTATCATGAATGGGCTTAGGTGGCATTAATGACTCGATTGCGTGAAGCGATATGGGATTAGAGCGGTCATGTATTCAGGCAACATTAAAATTGATGTACTTTTAAGTAAATCCAATTGCATCCTTGTAATAGGGGCCGTTTTCAGCCTCTATGACATCAGGTTTTGTCGGTACCATTGCCTGTTGTGTAATATAGCATGATGATAACGATTGCATTAACAGCTTCTGTCAGTCATGCATAATTCAACAATGTATCAGGTACAGCACTAAATATCCTCATGCACTAAAAACGTCAGTTTCCACTTAAACGGTTAGTGTGTTAAAGCGAAAATTGATGTGTTAGAGTATACATTCCATCAGCGTCCGTATAGTTTACCTAAGCATCGCGGATATGCACCGTCATCTTATTGTCAGGTGCTTTCACGTGCAAATGTCAACTGCCGCCATGTTCTGTTGACGCAAGCAACACGCAGGTTTGCCGGATAGCGGAAGCTGTCAATCTGGCAATGCCAATACAATAATATTCCAACCGACTTGCTAACGCCGTTCTGCCTTAGATTTAATTTCCCAACAAATAACTTTTTCATCTATTCTCAGTGCCTATAAGCTATCCAACTTTTGGAAACTTAGTATAAGTTTATTAGATTCAACGCATAACGAGAGTGCTGGGATATTATGCCCTCCAAGAATCTTTAGAAAACGTGATGTGATCTTGCCTATTTTTATGCAGGGTTTATGTTTCAGATTCCGAGATATTTCGCAGAAATATGAATACAGCTAGCTTTACAGGTAGAAATTGGACACTAGAGTTACGAATATAAGCTTTCATTTCACGCAGGCTACATAAGGTTAAGACTATTTGACCATTAGGTATCCGTTTTGAGCGTGTATCGTTGGATAATGGTTCTGCACATTATCTGTGTCACAGTAAGAATGAGATGCAAATAATTACTAAAGATCGAAATCGTGTACATATGACAAGGTCCAAAGAAGTAGGGGTCAATTTTCATGCAGTGGGTACCTGAACTGCAAGCCGGTTAACAAAAGAATTTCTAGCAACCCAGTCTGGTCATAAGAGAACTAAATGAGAATCAATTGATAGATCATCGGCCTTGTTTTTCAATATATGAGATCTTAAATTATTTCAAACAATGTATATCAGTCAAGAAATCATGAGAATATTCAGGGTTTTTGCTACAAACTTCATCAGTTACGAGAGGGACCATTTGGGATTAATTTTATGATTACAAGACAGATAACATCATTAATTGTGACACTTTAAGATGTATAATATAAGTGATACAAGTTTCATACATATGGACAAAACAAGAGTATATTATATGCGAATGTAAGAAATTGCTTGTTTATTGATCGTCCCGAAACAAGAGTAGGAAGAATTTATATATATATATATATATATATATATATATATATATAGATAGACACTGGTACAGATGTGGGACATTCGTCCTTATAAGACCCTTTCTCTGGGGCATATATAAAATTGTGGGGCATTTTCAGTGCCCCACAAGTAATTCCCATTAGAAAATCATCAGGACGCCCTCTAGACTATTCTCTGAAATTATGAAATTGTGGGGTATTTACAATGAAACTATATATACAACTTATTTTACTACCGTTCACTACTGCCACCTACCAGAAAAACGGAAGTACTAAATATATACACTTTCATGCATTCTTATTGGTCAACAGGGATTTGCCAAATATAGAAATATATATATGCACCACAACCGATTCCCATAAAGAAAATATCCCACATGCATTTTGATTGGTCAAAGGGGGTTTGCCAAATATAGATATATATGCACCACAACCGATTCCCATAAAGAAAATATCCCACATGCATTTTGATTGGTCAAAAAGGGTTTGCCAAATATAGATATGCACCACAACCGATTCCCATAAAGAAATATCCCACATACATTTTGATTTGTCAACAGGGGTTTGCCTAATATATTAGAAAAAGACTAGGTACATAAGATTTAGCCCTCAATTCCTTTATTAAATAATATTAAAGTATATTAAAAAAATATCCCAAAAATTCCCCAAAAGACATCAATTCTGCCACTTGTGACTCACTTTGCTGAAACACATCATAATAGAGACCTAATCAGATGAGTTCATTCATTAAAATGTTCATTTCTGATAAAGTTGATATTATATGTTGATAATTATGAGCAATCCCATGAGAAATGCATCATTTAGGTTGATCAATGACAGTTCATCCATATAAAACTTATTTGAAATCGTTTTTCTTTCTAGTCCCTTCTCCATCCACCCCTCCTTCCTCACACCCTTCTCTCCCACACCTTCTTCCTCATACCCATCGCCCTTATACCCTCCTCCCTCACACCCCTCTCCCTCATACCCTCCGCCCTTATACCCTCCTCCCTCACAACCCTCTCCCTCATACCCTCCCCCTTATACCCTCCTCACTCACACCCTTCTCCCTCATACCCTCCGCCCTTATACCCTCCTCCCTCACACCCCTCTCCCTCATACCCTCCCCCTTATACCCTCCTCACTCACACCCTTCTCCCTCACACCTTCCCCCTTATACCCTCCTCACTCACACCCTTCTCCCTCATACCCTCCGCCCTTATACCCTCCTCCCTCACACCCTTCTCTTTCATACCCTCCCCCTTATACCCTCCTCACTCACACCCTTCTCCCTCACACCCTCCCCCTTATACCCTCATCCCTCACACCCTTCTCCCTCATACCCTCCGCCCTTATACCCTCATCCCTCACACCCTTCTCTCCCACACCCTCTCCCTCATACCCTCCCCCTTAAACCCTCATCCCTCACACCCTTCTCTTTCATACCCTCCGCCCTTATACCCACATCCCTCAAGCCCTTCTCCCTCATACCCTCCCCCCTTATACCCTCCTCACTCACACCCTTCTCCCTCATACCTTCCGCCCTTATACCCTCCTCACTCACACCCTTCTCTTTCATACCCTCCGCCCTTATACCCTCCTCACTCACACCTTTCTCCCTCATACCCTCCGCCCTTATACCCTCATCCCTCACGCCCTTCTCCCTCACACCCTCCTCCCTCACGCCCTCCTCCCTTAGTCTCTCTCCCTCACACCCTCCTCCCTCAGACCGTCCACCCTGAGAACCTCCTTCCTCAGACTATCCTCCCTCACATCCTCCCTCAGACCCTCCTCCCTCATACTCTCCTCCCTCATACCCTCCTCACCCACACCCTTCTCCCTCATACCCTCCGCCCTTTTACCCTCATCCCTCACGCCCTTCACCCTCACTCCCTCCTCCCTCACACCCTCCGCCCTTTTACCCTCATCCCTCACGCCCTTCTCCCTCATACCCTGCACCCTTCTAGCCTCCTCCCTCACACCCTTCTCCCTCCTCCCTCATACCCTCCACCCTTATACCATCCTCCCTCACACCCTTCTCCCTAAGACCCTCCTCCCTTAGTCTCCCCTCCCTCACACCCTCCTCCCTTAGTCTCTCTCCCTCACACCTTCCTCCCTTAGACCCTCATCCATCACTCTTTTCCCTCACACCCTCCTCCCTTAGTTTCTCCTTCATCATTCTTCATCTCTCCTCCCACACACTCTCCTCCCTTAGACCCTCCTCCCTTAGACCCTCCTCCCTTAGTCTATCCTCCCTCACACCCTCCTCCCTCAGACCCTCCTCCCTTAGTCTCTCCTCCCTTAGACCCTCCTCCCTTAGTTTCTTTTCCCTCACACCCTCCTTTGGTAGACCCTCCTTCGCTAGACCCTCGTCGCTCACACCCTTGTCCCTCACACCCTCCTCCCTTAGTCTCTCCTCCCACACACTCTCCTCCCTTAGACCCTCCTCGCTTAGACCCTCCGCCCTCAGAGCCTCCTTCCTCGGACTATCCTCCCTCACATCCTCCCCCAGACCCTCCTTCCTCAAACTCTCCTCCCTCATACCCTTCTCCCTCAAACTCTCCTCCCACTGACCCTCCCCCCCACTAACCTCCCTCCTGCAGACCCTTCTCCCTTAAACCCCCTCCCACATACCCTCCTCCCTCATACCTCGTCCCTCAGTTCCCCTTGAGCATTACATTACATATTAGACAGTCAATCTTCATTTTGGGGCTGGGTGGGAGTTGGGGTGTGGGGCGGTGGATGGAGTTGACTTGATATGTGATAGTCTCAAAATTTATGTTAATAATTATTAGATTCCCAGCTGAATAAAATTTGGCCCATCCTTTACAATTGTTTCTTTCTTTGATTCTCAGTACTATTTAATGAAGATTTGATTGCTCTTCATGGAGAAAAGTTAATACATGTAAACATATCCTTTGTTTTTCTCATCAATTCATGGATTTTTTCAGAAACTTTCATTTTTGTATTTTACTTTGTGTGCCATAGTGGTAATTTGGGCTAGATAGGGTTAATACAATTTGATATTCTCTTGATATATGTACCAACGAGACTAGAGGGAAGAGAGGACCGGGTCCAAAGCCCTAAACTTCTAAGGCAGAATGTATACCTTATCGGATATAATTTATCTAACCACAAGGCCCACATCAGAGTCCTCCAGTGCCACACAGCATGAAACCACAGGCCAGGCGGCAATCCTTTAGTCCCGAGCTTGTTTTCAGCCCTAAAGTCTATTTTCTGAAACTCCCATAAAAGCCCCTGACTCACATAAACTTACAAGAAAAGAGGGTTACTTTGGGTCCAGGTTGTGGCCATGTTACTTATGATATCTATATGGTAAGCATTTGTTGTGAATCCCCTAGTCTTTAGCTTTCAGATGGTATGTTCCCCTTCTCAAAGGACTAATATGACTTGGATCTATTGAGCTGAGTATTAAGCTCTCAAATTCTCATAGATAATTTTGTAATTTATATAATGTTCCGATCTGGTGAAAGAATATTCATTAATTGGGCATGTGTATAATAGTTTGAATTAGCTGTTCAAGCTTGTCCCATCATTTTCACCAGATCGGAAGGTAGCAAAATAGCAAAATTATTGGGCCTACATGCAACAGCCATTGTAAAGCAGCTGAAGATGGAGACATGTGGAGTGACCACATCTGCCCACTTCCAAAAAAACCACACACCACTATCTGTCATTAGCCCTTAATGAGTGATAAGAATCGAAAACAAGCTCGTCCTTGGTTCCCCCCATATAGGCCCCTCAGTCGGCCCTCTCTCCCCTCTAGTCTCGTTGTATGTACCAAGGCAGTACTATTCTAACATTTGCAATTTCATCCATTTCATAATTTGCCATTTAAATATTCTCAGATTTTGGCAAGTAAAAATCATGGCGGGCAAGCAGTTTTGGCCATGAGCTTGCCCGCCTGGGCAACCCATATTGTCCTTTATGTAATCAATTGTGTCATTTCTCAGGGCAACCAGAAATTCTGGCGGGCAATCTGACTATGTCAGTAGGTTGCCCAGGCAGGCAACCTATTTTTCATCTTATTTCGACCACTGAATCATGTGACTATGAGTGCTAAACCCACCAAAAGTCAGAACATTTCAATAAAGTGATCTTGTGAAAAAAAAACACTTTGAAAAATATCAATTTTGCGACTTGTGACTCATTTTCCTGAAACACATCACATTTTGTAATATTAGTATTTGTTGGGCCAAGATGATCTGGGTATGACGATAAAGTTCTTTTCTGTCTCTTTTCTCTGTCTCTCGCCCTCCCTTCTTCTCTATCTCTATTTCCTGGGTATGATCATAAACTGCCTACCTCTTAGCTCTCCTGCCCTTGATATAACCATATTAAATGTGTTGATAAGGGTGTAAAGCAACCAATCTCACTCACTCACTCAGATGATGTCAATATATAATACAATAATTTTCCTTGGTGCATCTTGTAGACATATAGAGATGGTGGGGGTAATGGGGAGATGGTGGGAGTAATGGGGAGTGAATGAGATAATGTGGAGTGAGTGGGGTAATAGGGAGTGAGTGGCGGTAATGGGGAGATGGTGGGGGTAATGGGGGTGTGAGTGGGATAATGGGGAGTGAGTGGGAGAAATGGGGAGTTTGTGGGGAGTGAGTGGGGTTAATGGGGGTGTGAGTGGGGTTAATGGAGGAGTGAGTGGGGGGTAATGGGGAGTAAGTGGGGGTAATGGGGAGTGAGTGGAGGTAATGGGGATTGAGTTGGGGTAGAGGTGTGTGAGTGGGGATAATGGGCAGTGAGTGGGGGTAATGGGAGAGTAAGTGGGGTAATGGGGAGTGACCAATGGTAAAGGGGAGTGAATGGGGGTGTGACTGGGGTAATGGGCATTCAAGTGGGCATAATTGGGAGTGAATGGGGGTAAAGGGGAGTGAGTGTGGATGGGGAGTGCGTGGGAGTAATGTGGGAGTGTGAATAGGGATAATTGTATGTGGGTGTGGGTAATGGGCGTTTGAGTGGGTGTAATGGGGTAAAGGAGAGTGAGTGGGGTAATGGGGGTGTGAGTGGGGTAATGGGAATGAGTGGGGGAAACAGGGAGTGTGTAGGGGTAATGGGGTTGTGACTGGGGGTAATGGGGAGTGAGTGGGGGTAATGGGGGAGTGAGTAGCAGTAATGGGGGTGTGAGTGGGGGTAAAGGGGAGTGAGTGGGGGTAATGGAGCATGAGTTGGCATAATGGGGGAGTGAGTGGAGGTAAAGGGGAGTAAGTGGGGGTAATGGGGAGTGAATGGGAGTAATGGGGAGTGAGTGGGGGTAATAAGGAATGAATGGGGGTGTGAGCAGCGGTAATGGGGGTGTGAGTGTGGTAATGCGAAGTGAGTGGGGGTAATGGGGGTGTGAGTGGTGGTAATGGAGAGTGAGTGGGGGTGATGGGCAGTGAGTGGCGGTAATGGGGCGTGAGTGAGTGGGGATAATGGGGGGGTGAGTGGGGGTAATGGGGGGTGAGTGGGGGTAATCGGGGAGTGAATGATGGTAATGGGGAGTGAGTGGGGGTAATAGGGGTGTGAGTGGGGGTAATAGGCATGTGAATGGGCGTAATGGGGAAGTGAGTGGGGGTAAAGGGGAGTCATAGGTTATATGGGTCAGATTTTTTTAGAATGTACAATTGCCAAATTTCCGACTTTTGCACATTATACTGGATGGGTATTGCAAACAAATGGACCAATCCTAATGATCCTGGTATCATTGGAAAGGAGATATCCTAAGCTTTACGAAAATGTGCACATTAGTGTCATATTCGTATGTTTTGTATGCAATAAATCACCTTAAATGTTGATTTCCTTACAAAAACACCCCAGAATTCACTACTTTTTCACATTATACCTCCATTCTGAAAAAAAGTAACTGTTCTAGGTATTATATTTCACCTGGTTTCATTCCTTATACATATCTATGACAACTTGGTAAAGTTTTAGCCTTCTATTAGCCTTCATCCCCGTATGCCAGTCCTATACTACAATCTCCAATTTTCAGAAGTCACATGGGTATACCCGGTATCAAACACAGATTCTAGTATACTTGCTATGAATATATCCTTGGCATATGATTTAAAATATTTAGAATACACTTTAACATATCATCAATGCAATCTTGGTACAATTTAACCAGTAATGCAGACATTAACAGGGTCATGCTTCAATGTTTACCAAATAGGAGATTTTATACTATTTCATACCGGGTATGCCCTGTAACATATTTTATTGGAGATCCAATTCCACTGATACAATGTTTCTAAATCTCCGTTTATGTACTCCCAGTATGTATCTTCATATATACCCCAAATTACATTCTTCTAAAAAAATCTATTGTGGAGATATGAATACAAATGATATGGGGGGTATACCCGGTATATTGAGGGATACCCGGTATGGCAGGAAAGGAACAGCTAGGATACACATTCAAATTGTTTTTATATGATCAAGCCTCTGTTTTTTCTTCTGGAAACCAAGACAACCATCATATATAGTTATTGGGTAGGTATTACTGGGATTTCTTGGACATTGTCAACCAGAATGAGAGCGACCAAAGATTATACAAGCCCATTTATGGTGTGGTATTATTTTTAAGATGTTTAGGACTTAACTATTTGTGTGATATTCATCAGTCTAATCATTATTTATATGTTTAAAAGGTTGTTTTCAACAATTCTCAGTGAAGCATTTCCCTGTCCTATGTTAAAGGAAAGATTAATATAGTCTCACAGTTAACAAGAATCCAAGAGGGTATACCCGGTACCATCATTATTTAACATGATTTCTATGCACATTTAACAATTATTTCTCAATGGGGATCATGTTAAGTTAGTTTTTATTAATCAGAAATATCATATGTATAATTCAACATACTTTTAGGACTATGGGGGCTGGCATGTTGAGACAAATGTGATATGAGTTGATACCGGGCATCCCACACAAATCATTTTCTGTTGATAAATGTTAGCAAAATAGCATAATTATTGTAGGTAGGCTCCTCCTATTATATGTCAATGTCCCTTGCAATTCCTTTGTTAATGTACATGTGAAAATTTGTTCATAAACGCAATAGAGGCCTTTTTAAAGCATATTAAAAGAGTGGCTGATACCAGGCATCCCCTGATACCGGGCATCCCCCCTTCTATCCTAGTAACCTTGACTAAGTCCATTTTTAACCTACAAATCACCATAAAACTTACCATTTCAACATATCAGGCCTTACTGTACATATGTATGTAGCTTTATGTCTCATTTCCATGCAATTTAATTCAACTTTAACCGAAATCATGATACCGGGTATCCCTTGGCATCCCCTGTAAGGTAGAACTTTTGCCATAACTTCTACCCATGTAACTTTATCTTTTGTATTTTTGTGCAGAAACATGCCCTGTGCCCTCCCTGAAAATGTGAGAACATTAGAAATAAGATATGTCAACTTTTATTTTTTAGATGTTCTCAACCCCCATATGATTTTATTAAAAAATATTATGATCCATCATATCAAGTTTTTATCATCGATTTTAGAGCCTGTATCCATTACTACACATGTTTCTTAAGTACTTACTGTGTTTCATGCAATTGTGCCCATTTAAGTAGCCACAATGAGATGTTAGATAAGATTGTCTCTTCTGGGGGATGCCCGGTATATAGAGGGATGCCCGGTATATTAGAGAAGGTGTTGGTCTCAGGCCAAGGGGGGTGATATATAGTCAAGGAATGACTCAAAATTCGATCAATTGTGTACCAAATATATTTCTCCTTGGATGTAAATCATTTTCTATTAGTGATATGAAAACATTCTGACTTATTTATGATGGCAAAGTTGGTGGGGAATTATAAGGGTATGCCCGGTATATGTGAAAAGGGATGCCCGGTATCAAAGATGGCTTTCTATTACCAATTTCCCCTGGGATACTAAATGTAACAAATTGGTAATAGGTTGCTATATTAATGGAAAAGATGTATATATTACCAGAAAACAGGTTTTCACCCTGTTTATGGCAACAACTGCAGCATTATTGCATTTATATTTGAACCATATGTTACCGACCAAAACACTCCTGTTTTGGGCAAATGTGATCCATTTGCTTTCATGTCTTACATGATAACCTTGGATGATACATAGTTATGGATTGGTATACTTGTAAAGGAACATTTAATCCTAATAAGGAACTACTTTTTATTTGGGAATTGAATCATTATGTCCTGAGTTATTAAGGAAATAAGGAACTGCCACTTCATTTGATACCGGGTATACCCCAAAAAACATCACCTTCTTTCAACTACAATAAAAACTGACATATTGAAATCTGGCGAGTATAATTGGTGTTTTTAGGTAGTGGGGACATCTATTATGCCAGTCAAAAGGAATATGAGTTTATACTTACTATTTTTTTTTTCAATCTTCCTAAATCTCACAAAATCGCAATTGAACATTCTAAAAAAATTTGACCCATATAATTATATGGGCCATTTGGAGGTAATATACAAATGTTTACTTTTGGTGGGCCTATACCCTGTAACATACATTTTGTGGGCCATATAAACATTGGGTCAAGAGCCATATATGGTATGTTATTATGAGCTATATATATGGGCCATTTGGGGCAATACACAAATGTTTACTTTTGGTGGGCCTATATCCTATATGTAACATACAATTTGTGGGCCATATAAACATTGGTTTAAGAGCCATATATAGTATGCTTTTATGAGCTATATATATGGGCCATTTTGAGGCAATATAAGATTGTTTACTGTTGGTGGTCCTATATCTTATTCGTAATATACATTTTGTGGGCCATATAAACATTGGGTTAGGAGCCATATATAGTATGCTTTTATGAGCTATATATGGGCCATTTTGAGGCAATATAAGATTGTATACTGTTGGTGGGCCTATATCTTATTCGTAACATACATTATGTGGGCCATATAAACATTGGGATAAGAGCCATATATAGTATGCTTTTGCGAGCTATATATATGAGCTACTTGGGAGCAATATACAAATGTTTACTATTGGTGGGCCTATATCCTATATGTAACATACATTTTGTGGGCCATATAAACATTGGTTTAAGAGCCATATATAGTATGCTTTTATGAGCTATATATATATGGGCCATTTTGAGGCAATATAAGATTATTTACTTTAGGTGGGTCTATATACTATTCGTAACATACATTTTGTGGGCCATATAAACATTTGTTTAAGAGCCATATATAATATGCTTTTATGAGCTATATATGGGCCATTTTGAGGCAATATAAGATTGTATACTGTTGGTGGGCCTATATCTTATTCGTAACATACATTTTGTGGGCCATATAAACATTGGGATAAGAGCCATATATAGTATGCTTTTGCGAGCTATGTATATGAGCTACTTGGGAGCAATATACAAATGTTTACTATTGGTGGGCCTATATCCTATATGTAACATACAATTTGTGGGCCATATAAACATTGGTTTAAGAGCCATATATAGTATGCTTTTATGAGCTATATATATATGGGCCATTTTGAGGCAATATAAGATTATTTACTTTAGGTGGGTCTATATACTATTCGTAACATACATTTTGTGGGCCATATAAACATTTGTTTAAGAGCCATATATAATATGCTTTTATGAGCTATATATGGGCCATTTTGAGGTGATATAAGATTGTTTACTGTACTATTCATAACATACATTTTGTGGGCCATATAAACATTGGTTTAAGAGCCATATAAAGTATGCTTTTATGAGCTATATATGGGCCATTTTGAGGCAATATAAGATTGTTTACTGTTGGTGGGCCTATATCTTATTCATAACATACATTTTGTGGGCCATATAAACATTGGGATAAGAGGCATATATAGTATGCTTTTGCGAGCTATATATATGAGCTACTTGGGAGCAATATACAAATGTTTACTATTGGTGGGCCTATATCCTATATGTAACATACATTTTGTGGGCCTTATAATCATTGGATTAAGAGCCATATATAGTATGCTTTTATGAGCTATATATATGGGCCATTTTGAGGCAATATAAGATTGTTTACTGTACTATTGGTAACATACATTTTGTGGGCCATATAAACATTGGTTTAAGAGCCATATATAGTATGCTTTTGTGAGCTATATATATATGGGCCATTTTGAGGCAATATAAGATTGTTCACTGTACTATTCATAACATTCATTTTGTGGGCCATATAAACATTGGGTTAAGAGCCATATATAGTATGCTTTTATGAGCTTCATATATGGGCCATTTTTAGGCAATATAAGATTGTTTACTGTTGGTGGGCCTATATCTTATTTGTAACATACATTTTGTGGGCCATATAAACATTGGGTTAAGAGGCATATATAGTATGCTTTTGTGAGCTATATATATGGGTTAGTTGGGGGCAATATACAAATGTTTACTATTGGTGGGCCTATATCCTATATGTAACATACAATTTGTGGGCCATATAAACATTGGTTTAAGAGCCATATATAGTATGCTTTTGTGAGCTATATATATATGGGCCATTTTGAGGCAATATAAGATTGTTCACTGTACTATTCATAACATTCATTTTGTGGGCCATATAAACATTGGGTTAAGAGCCATATATAGTATGCTTTTATGAGCTTCATATATGGGCCATTTTTAGGCAATATAAGATTGTTTACTGTTGGTGGGCCTATATCTTATTTGTAACATACATTTTGTGGGCCATATAAACATTGGGTTAAGAGGCATATATAGTATGCTTTTGTGAGCTATATATATGGGTTAGTTGGGGGCAATATACAAATGTTTACTATTGGTGGGCCTATATCCTATATGTAACATACAATTTGTGGGCCATATAAACATTGGTTTAAGAGCCATATATAGTATGCTTTTATGAGCTATATATATATGGGCCATTTTGAGGCAATATAAGATTATTTACTTTTGGTAGGCATATATCTTATTCGTAACATACATTTTGTGGGCCATATAAACATTGGGTTAAGAGCCATATATAGTATGCTCTTATGAGCTATATATATGGGCCATTTTGAGGCAATATAAGATTATTTACTTTTGGTGGGCCTATATCTTATTCGTAACATACATTTTGTGGGCCATATAAACATTTGGTTAAGAGCCATATATAGTATGCTCTTATGAGCTATATATATGGGCCATTTTGAGGCAATATAAGATTGTTTACTGTTGGTGGGCCTATATCTTATTCGTAGCATACATTTTGTAGGCCATATAAACATTGGTTTAAGAGCCATATATAGTATGCTTTTATGAGCTATATATATGGGCCATTTTGAGGCAATATAAGATTATTTACTTTTGGTGGGCCTATATCTTATTCGTAACATACATTTTGTGGGCCATATAAACATTGGGTTAAGAGCCATATATAGTATGCTCTTATGAGCTATATATATGGGCCATTTTGAGGCAATATAAGATTATTTACTTTTGGTGGGCCTATATCTTATTCGTAACATACATTTTGTGGGCCATATAAACATTGGGTTAAGAGCCATATATGGTATGCTCTTATGAGCTATATATATGGGCCATTTTGAGGCAATATAAGATTGTTTACTGTTGGTGGGCCTATATCTTATTCGTAACATACATTTTGTGGGCCATATAAACATTGGGTTAAGAGCCATATATATAGTATGCTTTTGCGAGCTATATATATGGGTTAGTTGGGGGCAATATACAAATGTTTACTATTGGTGGGCCTATATCTTATATGTAACATACAATTTGTGGGTCATATAAACATTGGTTTAAGAGCCATATATAGTATGCTTTTCAGCGTTTGAAATAAGAGCTTGCCCGGGCCATTTGGCAAGTTAAAATCGTGGCGGGCAAGCTGTTTTGGCCACAAGCTTTCCCCGCCCGGGCAAGCTATAATTACAGCAACATTCTTATGGTTATTTCTTTAGCAGAAATCTTTAAATTACCCAGTTTGATTCCCATTGTTTTCCCATCATTAACGATTATGAAAACTCTTCAAATATAGAATCTACAACCTGATATATTTCATTGCTTTCACGTTATTCTTTCATATCAGCTTAATTTATATCCAGTTGTATGTATTTAATATTTTATCCTATGTCTTGATCTTACAGAAAAACATTTCTTCTTTATTAAATGGTTACCCTAACATCCTGGTGAAACCATGGATGATTCATGGATTCATGGATGATTTATGACAGATATTAAACTTGGAAATAATAATTTATTATCCTGTATTTTAAGGATATTTTGTAGAATCGATATACAGAATTGGCCAGTTCTAAGTTTAAACATGAAACATTAGATGCCTGGAAAAATCTACTGTACTAAATGTACTGAGATCCATATTTTTTAAAACTTCCGAAAAATTGTGAGATATCCCTCCATAGGACCAAATGTTGTCAAATTAAAAAGATTCTCTATTTCCGATTATTTTTCTTCATCAAAATTGACCTTCAATGCGTTTTAGAACATCATACAAACCCTAAAAATAAGACTTTCACTCTTCAATTTTTCGACTATTTTCTGATCTAATCTAACATATGGGAATTAAACTGGAAATTTTCTCAGGGCAACCATAAATTCTGGCGGGCAACCTGATTTTGTCAGTAGCTTGCCCGGTGGGGCAACCTATTTTTATTCCTTATTTCGACCACTGCTTTTATGAGCTATATATATGGGCCATTTTGAGGCAATATAAGATTGTTTACTGTTGGTGGTCCTATATCTTATTCGTAATATACATTTTGTGGGCCATATCAACATTTGGTTAGGAGCCATATATAGTATGCTTTTGCGAGCTATATATATATGGGTTAGTTGGGAGCAATATACAAATGTTTACTATTGGTGGGCCTATATCCTATATGTAACATACAATTTGTGGGCCATATAAACATTGGTTTAAGAGCCATATATAGTATGCTTTTATGAGCTATATATATATGGGCCATTTTGAGGCAATATAAGATTGTTTACTGTACTATTCGGAACATACATTTTGTGGGCCATATAATCATTGGTTTAAGAGGCATATATAGTATGCTTTTATGAGCTATATATATATATGGGCCATTTTGAGGCAATATAAGATTATTTACTTTTGGTGGGCCTATATACTATTCGTAACATACATTTTGTGGGCCATACATTTTGTGGGCCATATAAACATTGGGTTAAGAGCCATATATAGTATGCTTTTGTGAGCTATATATATGAGCTACTTTGGAGCAATATACAAATGTTTACTTTTGGTAGGCCTATATCCTATATGTAACATATGTACATTTTGTGGGACATATAAACATTGGTATATAGCTCATAAAAGCATAATTATATACCACTTAAACCAATGTTTATGTAGCTCTTAAGCCAATGTTTATATAGCTCACAAATGTTTCATATATAGCTCATAAAAGCATATATAGCTCTTAAACCAATGTTTATATAGCTCACAAAACCCACAAATGTCTCATATAGCTCACAAAAGCCTAATATATATAGCTCTTAAACCAATATTTATATAGCCCACAACACCCATAAATGGCTCATATATAGCTCATAAAACTATGATATATATAACTCAAACCAATGTTTATATAGCCCACAAAACCCATAAATGGCTCATATATAGCTCATAATAGCATGATATATATAGCCCTTAAACCAATGTTTATATAGCCCACAAAACCCATAAATGGCTCATATATAGCTCATAAAGCATAATATATATAGCCCTTAAACCAATGTTTATATAGCCCACAAAACCCACAAATGTCTCATATATAGCTCATAAAACTATAATATATATAGCCCTTAAACCAATGTTTATATAGCTCACAAAACCCACAAATGTCTCATATATAGCTCATAATAGCATGATATATATAGCCCTTAAACCAATGTTTATATAGCCCACAAAACCCATAAATGGCTCATATATAGCTCATAATAGCATGATATATATAGCCCATAAACCAATGTTTATATAGCCCACAAAACCCATAAATGGCTCATATATAGCTCATAATAGCATGATATATATAGCCCTTAAACCAATGTTTATATAGCCCACAAAACCCATAAATGGCTCATATATAGCTCATAAAGCATAATATATATAGCCCTTAAACCAATGTTTATATAGCCCACAAAACCCACAAATGTCTCATATAGCTCATAAAACTATAATATATATAGCCCTTAAACCAATGTTTATATAGCCCACAAAACCCATAAATGGCTCATATATAGCTCATAAAACTATAATATATATAGCCCTTAAACCAATGTTTATATAGCCCACAAAACCCACAAATGTCTCATATATAGCTCATAAAACTATAATATATATAGCCCTTAAACCAATGTTTATAGCTCACAAAACCCACAAATGTCTCATATATAGCTCATAATAGCATGATATATATAGCTCTTAAACCAATATTTATATAGCCCACAACACCCATAAATGGCTCATATATAGCTCATAAAACTATGATATATATAACTCAAACCAATGTTTATATAGCCCACAAAACCCATAAATGGCTCATATATAGCTCATAATAGCATGATATATATAGCCCTTAAACCAATGTTTATATAGCCCACAAAACCCATAAATGGCTCATATAAAGCTCATAAAGCATAATATATATAGCCCTTAAACCAATGTTTATATAGCCCACAAAACCCACAAATGTCTCATATATAGCTCATAAAACTATAATATATATAGCCCTTAAACCAATGTTTATATAGCTCACAAAACCCACAAATGTCTCATATATAGCTCATAATAGCATGATATATATAGCCCTTAAACCAATGTTTATATAGCCCACAAAACCCATAAATGGCTCATATATAGCTCATAATAGCATGATATATATAGCCCTTAAACCAATGTTTATATAGCCCACAAAACCCATAAATGGCTCATATATAGCTCATAATAGCATGATATATATAGCCCTTAAACCAATGTTTATATAGCCCACAAAACCCATAAATGGCTCATATATAGCTCATAAAGCATAATATATATAGCCCTTAAACCAATGTTTATATAGCCCACAAAACCCACAAATGTCTCATATATAGCTCATAAAACTATAATATATATAGCCCTTAAACCAATGTTTATATAGCCCACAAAACCCATAAATGGCTCATATATAGCTCATAAAGCATAATATATATAGCCCTTAAACCAATGTTTATATAGCCCACAAAACCCACAAATGTCTCATATATAGCTCATAAAACTATAATATATATAGCCCTTAAACCAATGTTTATAGCTCACAAAACCCACAAATGTCTCATATATAGCTCATAATAGCATGATATATATAGCCCATAAACCAATATTTATATAGCCCACAAAACCCATAAATGGCTCATATATAGCTCATAAAACTATGATATATATAACTCAAACCAATGTTTATATAGCCCACAAAACCCATAAATGGCTCATATATAGCTCATAATAGCATGATATATATAGCCCTTAAACCAATCTTTATATAGCCCACAAAACCCATAAATGGCTCATATATAGCTCATAAAAGCATAATATATATAGCCCTTAAACCAATGTTTATATAGCCCACAAAACCCACAAATGTCTCATATATAGCTCATAAAACTATAATATATATAACTCAAACCAATGTTTATATAGCTCACAAAACCCATAAATGGCTTTCATATAGCTCATAATCGCATTTCATATACACCTCTTAAACCAATGTTCATAAAGCCCACAAAACTCACAAATGGCTTATATATAGCTCATGAAAGGATACCATATATATATAGCTCTTAAACCAATATCAATATAGCTCACAAAAGCCACAAATTGATTATATATAGCTAATAACAGCATACTATATATTATAGCTCCTAAACCAATGTTTATATAGCCCACAAAATGTGGTTTATAGGCCTTACATGTGGCCTGCATATTTATTATTGTCCAAAAACTATACCAGGAATCTGTTGATGAGAGATATGGGCCTTTGAGAGTTATATATATTAAAATATGTGGGCTATACATATCAGGCTGTTTGTGGGCTATATATATTGGGCTGTCTGTGAGCTATATATGTTTACATATTAAACCCTTTTATGAGGTCTATAATAAATGCCCCACATTAAGGTCTCAGTTGTCGCCCCGTATCTATGTCTCACTTTGTTGCCCCATATATTGACGAATCTGTGTATATATATATATATATATATATATATATATATGTTGCGATTCTTGCCTATGTTCTTTCCAATGTCTTTGTGGCCATCGTTGCACATCTGTGTTTCAGCTCCGGCTTAATATTAATCGATATTAAATAATGATATTTCAGGAGATGGGGGGAAAAGGAACTATAGTGGCCGGATTATATTAAAGTTCCAAAGGACCAAGGGTTGAAATATTCTATGTTCCAAGCGCGGATCCGAGATAAAACATCAAGAGTGAAATACTTCTTTCATATGTTCCCTTTATTCCTCCTTGTGTGTTGGGTTGAAGACCTTGCTCCTCAACCCTATAAATGAACAGGTACATCGAGATATGAATGATTTTCAAACCAAGGAAACATTATGTTTGCAACATAATTCAGGAATAATGGAATAAATATAATAATCACATAAATGCAAAGTTGAACATAAATATAGAAATATGTAATAAGCAACATGGTCAACGTCCGGATGAAATCAAATGAATAGTTAATTAATGATAAATTAATCAAATAATATAAACTGCAAATATCATCAATGGTTGCAATGAATATCCTAGTGGGATCCGGAGGAACTACCCAATGGAATCCGGAGGGATCCGGAGGTACCCGGGGATACACGGGGGTACCCGGAGGTATCCGGAGGTCAAATGGAAATCTTCATAGTGGAATCGTTACATATATATGGAGAGAGCCCTGTACACACAGTATAAACTGTCAATGTCCACTGACATTCCTCTAAGTAAGTCACATTTTCAAGGAGGGATAATCAGAAACGGGCCGGTTCCCATAATTGATCCTTCGGATTAGAATGAAGCACCACATCAGTATTGCTGAAGGATCATTCTCATCCATAGATCCCTGTCCTGGGAAACCCCTTCAATCTTATTTAGAAAGGAACTTTCTAGACTGATATCATTACCATGTGACTCTCTCCTCTTAGCTCAGACTAACTCAAGAGGGGAAATCAGAGTGGTCCACTGACGGAGAATCTGACTAATCCCCTATACAAATACCATCCGTTGGGCTCATATTGATCAGCGGCTTGGACCAGGTGTGTGCAGGTCCATACACATAGAAAAAGACCTCAATTCACCTAAGATGCCATGGTACCCGTAGAAACAAAAAAAGGGAAATAAATCTTGGACATCAGAATTTGATTATCCTCTCTGCCAACTCAAAGTTATTCCCTTTGCATACGGAGAGTCAGGTCAAGTGACACACGTCTACCTATTTTATCCATCCCAATTTGATTTGATTTACCTCAGACCATTGCCAAGTGGCACTCAGATCAGCAACAAATGCATCTCAAGTGACTGCTTGGCGTTAGTCTAGAAACCTTGTTTGAACTTCATGTTCTATTTCCCCCCTGAGTAGCCAATAAAAATTTATTAAAGGCTTTTGCTGTAGTCGACGAAGTTCAGCAAAAACCCGGGTTCTCGTTCACTCTACTGACATGGAATCGAATCTCAATATGAAGCACCTTTGATATCTTTGATATAGCTGCTATATACAAATTAGATTCGTTCTGGTAGGATATACTATGTAGGCGAAAGCATAGTTCCTGCGATCTCATATATCTAATGTATCTAATCATCTTTCAATAGATTGTTATAAATGTCCTTAAAATTGATGCCTCAAATAATGTTTGCTATGACACTGTATCTTTTACAGATTTCAAGATAATTAAGTATTAGCTATGGGTCCCACATGGGTCCCCTGGTATTGAATATCGTTAGTTGACTTTGACTTATTGAAGTTATTTATACCAAAGAGAACGTATCGTGTTACGTTTTGGCCCCTAACCGAATATAAATGTGTAAATACCTAAATTACGAAAGCATAAAATGTTAACGAAATTAAAATGATAATCTAACTAAAACAATGTTGCAAAACCTTTACTTCTCTTATAATTATCCAAAGTATTTTCACATTACCACTATCGATCTTTACTAAAGGATCTTTTTAAACCACTTTTATTGACGATCAATATTTAAAATAGATTTGACAAAAATATGAATGTTATCTAGGCTCTTTGTGTGCGTTTTTATCAGACTTAATATTTATTTAATGAATTGACATAACAGAGTAGGGTTCATTTAGTCATCCTGTTACTTAATAGGGTGCGTAAGTGTCATGGCAGCAATGGGCAAATTAATGTAAATTCGTCGCCTACTTGTGCTGATGTGTGGACCGGAAGTAGACAATCCCAATAGAATTAGCATTGCAGGTGATAAATAATCACTCTATAGATCTATACTGTTAATGTTCTAAATATCCCACTGGAACACATAATAGGTTCTTTTAGCTCTATAGATGGATAGCTGGGGGTTAGAGATCTTAAAAACACTTGGAACTATGAAAGAACGGAGGATACCGTAAGTATTGTCTACAATGCTAAGCCTATGGACGTTTTGCGCGACGTGTCCACACAACGTCATGAAACTGCTACAGTAGCGTGACTCAAAAGATTGCTGTCCTGGAGTCCTGGACTACTTAAGATTACGAAACCTATATAATCCCTCCTACTCAGTACTGTTTAATATATCTTTTATCAATCGGAGATCTTTTTTTGTCCAACATCAGATCTTTATTTCTATGCCTGCTTATAATAGCTAAACATTCAATTAACTGACTGTTAACATCGAAATCAATGTTCACCTTCTTGTAATCGATTATCTTACATCACCTTAATTCTATTTTCCAATATTTCCAAGTACATGTATTATGATGTATTCTCTTCTATATCAACGCGTGGTATTACCTCCATCTACAAGTATTCTTTAAAAACACAATATTTGATGTACCAATGCTTAACAATGTGAAGGATTCAGAAGGATAATTAAAAGCCGGGCCCTTATGGCAATATTTAGAGCTTTTCTTTATCTATTATCTTCTGTTGTTACTAGGGCCTATAACTTATTAAAAAAAACTCCTTCATTAATATTCTAGATACATCTATCAGATAATTATCCAAATGTCCATCCAAGATCATATATCATTCTATAATCTTTCAAATAATCATATATTCGTATATATGCGTATTTGTTATCTTTGTAAATGTTTGGCCGTAATAGTAATAAAAAAAAATAAAAAAATATAATGATCATATAGTTTATAAGTAAGGGTTCTCGTCACCATGAAACCGCTTCCTATTATATAGCTTTTTGCTTGTTTTATCCCGCAAAAACCAGTTGTTACATCACCTAGGCAAGGCCTTTCCGTATGTAATTTAAGGCCCTTATTGATATGCTTTTAGGAAGTGGAATACTGGATGATGAACACAGTTGGCTCATGCATATTGGGTGGCTTTCCCAAGGACTCAGCTGGTTCAATGAATGCTTAAAATATGATGCGGAAAACGGCGAAAACACGGGTCTCGCAGGAAGGTCCAAATACATGGAGTTTGCCCGTCAGGAAAAGCCACTTATTATCTCCCTGTACAGAATGTTTTAACATACTGCCCTGTGGCTACTTAGATTGCACACATATCTTTCCTTTTTCTCAACACTAATTTGAGTACAGATATTTCACACCTCCTTCTAAGTGGTAATAACCTTCTTTTATATAATGCACTACACTCTATACGCGTCTTGTAGGCAGCGGCTTTCCATATAGGGTTAACCATAGCGGGCTCTGATGTTTACTGCCTACATGACGTGTATAGAGTGAATGTTCCGCTTTACATGAACTTGGTTTACATGAATTCTCGCTTAAACTGAACTTTTTGCAATATCCCTGATTTCCTACTTAATGTCCAAAATATACCCTTGTCGCCGATCGAACAAGTTTTGTTGTAACATCAATTTTGGAAGCTTTGTGATTCCTGCCCTTACTGTCTGCGAGAACGTTAGGGTTGCTTGTTGCGATCAAAATAAACCATTATTTTATCATTATTGTTGTAGGGATTTTCATTCGAGGAGGGAAAGTCTTTCGTTGATGCAGTGTCCTGCGCTATTTAATACTTAGCTCAACTTCCATTAGACATGACGTTGGGGGAAGTACTCAATCGACGCTTCTAATTCGTTGTCATATTATGTGATTGTTTTCAGCTTGCTTGGATTGATTTCAAAGAGAGCGAGAGAGGATAGAGGAGAGCGGATCGAAGTCGTATATGCGACTTATACAGGCCTCTACTTAAGCCTTGTAACTACAGACGGAAAGTTCTGCCTGTATAGATTCGTATGGTTGGCTCGGTTTTGTTCCTTCCACATGTAGCAACTAGATTGAAACATGTTGAATCTATCTCTTTTTCTCCCCTAAATAAGTGCGAACGAAGTTGTAATGCGGGATAATGTATGTGTTTATTTATGAGTTTGCTATATAACCTTCCAAAGGAGAAGCCTCTATTGTAGTAACCGCATAAAAGCCTTTGAAGTAGACCATTGAAAGCCATGAATGGTGGGCTAAATCACGGTTGGTTCATCAAAGTATCATGGGATTCTGCCATGTCCTGTCTGAGAAGACCTTGTTGCATGGCATGACTGCCTGGCATACATCAATTTGAAGCAGCAACCAAAAGCTTCCTGAAAAACATCGGCTGAAAAGAATTAGCTGATGAGGAAATATATTATTTCAAAATTGGAAAAGATCCACCAGGCACCAATCTCCGCATAAACATTTTTTAATGAATTTATTATTTTAGTATTTAGAAAGCAGGATTGAGGTGTGAAGTAATAGCCTTAGCTTTAAAATGTTCTCGGCAGGAATAATAATGTGATCAACGTATTTATAAAATAGCGACTGATTCAAACAAACAAAGCATGAACTTCAATTTAACACATATTTCCATTCCTTAAATCCTCTGCGAATATAGACAAATTCTGATGTTATAGTGCATTCACAAGTGTATTCTATAGTATTGCTTCATCTGCTTCATTCCAAGTTTAAGCGGTACCACCATGAGCTTGAATAAAGATCAGTTGCATGCTATTGACATGGCTTAACCAGTGCATTAGAAGAGCCCTTTCTATTTATCGACAGGGGAACACCTGGAAAGATTCTTTTCAGACGGATCATGGCAGAGAATAACGGTGCACCTTTGGGGTAGAATTTTGATTATGTTCACTTCAAGCCCTGTCAACCATTCTCCAAATGAAACGTAACTTGGCCCAATAGTATAGAATTCCATATTCGTTGCTTGGCCGAAGTAGGATATTTGCTTGTAAACTGTGGTTTTGTATTGTAAACTATGGGCGGAGCAGAACATTGTGATTCACAGTATGCCGTTGTATTTCGCCTGACGCATATGGGGGTCACCAATAACCTACTAGAAACTCTTTGGGATTATTAGCTATTTCCGCTGATAGACGGCCCCAAGAGGCATTTTACTGAAGGGTTTAAGGAATCGTGACTTCGCTTCGAATCCCTTGAACCTAACGCTATATCATCGTCTCTATGCCAACGACAGGAACTGATCCATTAACGAAATTTCGCTTAGCCACCCCACAGGCACAGTCTCGATCAATTCACCGGTGCCGTCTTTAACAACTCTGTGGCAATTACATTTTTAGAAAAACATCTATGACGTGAATATGAGAAATATGATGGGACAATAATCCCTAAATAAGTATACACTTATAGCATATTGATATATTCTGTTCATCCAGGGGGTTTCAGGATGGCTAAAACCAATACAAAGCGTAGTGTCGAATGCTATATATTGTGTAGATCAATCCATATGCTCAAATCGACCATTTGTCGTAGCTTTTTGATGCAATAAAACACCAGGAGAAAAGACGAGCACCACCTTTAACATTAACAACGAGCCATTATGGGAATGTAATCAATCGAAAATGGATCCGATAAAAGCTTGGAGGCCGGCTGCATACACAAAAAACTATTGTTTTAAAGGTGGGGATTTGGTGCATACATCATTTGCGCTTAGATCTCCCATTTGTCTATAATGATCACACGGAATATCAGATGAAACCCGTAATTTGGCAGTGATCATAGGGACATTTAGAGTGGCTAAGATAGTTAAAACCAGATAAGTTTGGGAGTAGTCAAGAATCGCCATAAAAATGCACCCAACAACTAAATCAAACATTCTTAGTCCTACCACGATCTTATTTTTCTTTTAGCTTTCCCATTTGCCGTGAAAATACAATCTTTTTGTACCTGTTGCCATGCTCGCCTCTGCACCGCCCTCATGGCGGTTTGAAATAATAGAACTGGGTGAAGAACAGAACAGCGAGAAGAGTCACTTTCAGGACACAAGGACGCTATAATGATAAAAAAGAAAACAAATAAATATCATAAGATACTGGGGTTACTGTATAGATATCGAAAACAGGGGTAGCTGGAAGAACTGCTACGGCAGAGGCTACCACCTATTTCCACTTGTAGACAACACTAATATTTATAACTGGTATTTATGTGGAAATAAATTTAATTGATAATACTAGTAATTATGGCACACTGAGTTATCTAAACTAGCCCGATAGGTGCTATCCAGATAATGGACTGGGAACAAAGGGATCTAGGTTCAGATTGTATTGGGGGAAAAACTGAAAGCTTTACCGTTGCATCACTTCCATCGACCATCAACGGTCATTATCATCGCTGATCAAATTAAACATGAATGGGATCTTCAAACATCTCGGTCCCAGTGGTACAAAGATGCTAATAAAGATAATATTTCATCATCTATGTTGCCCCATTATGCGTTGAGATGGGGCGCCGACATATATGGTCACAAGACAAATACTCACAATGATAGAGTATTCATTTCTGAATTATTATAATAAAAACGAAAACAATAAATTTATATGTATAAATTATAAATAATAAAATCTTTTTTTGGTTACTTTATATGGACGATTGTCAGATATTATAGTAAGAACACAGTGTAAAATACTCGGTAGACTGTCCACCTAGTATTTGACACTGTGGTAATCTGACCTTTTCCCCCATGATTGTATCTAAAAAATGCATTTTTTTCCGTAGAAATTTATATACTGCCACTTTGCATGCCCCTTCTATCTGAATTCATCCCCATTCCTGACATCTGGCCAAAAAACATTACGCTTATTTATGTTTAAAATTCAATTAAAGCATCACTTTACCACACACTCCTACTTAATAAAACCATTTTTTGGTGGACAAAATTAATTATTTTGACTAATTATTTCTAGTACATGGGCTTGAATTCATTCATGAACTGATATAGAAACTTTCTGATTCGCACCGATAGAAAGTAGAATGATCGAGTGTGACGTTATAGCTCAACCTATTTTCAACACTGTGGTGTACAATACAGGCAATTTAAATTTGCTGGGCTGTCACCAGACAATATATCGATTATATTGTCCGCTTACGGCCAGCTCATGAAATAAATACGGTTAAATTATCAGGTTATATCTAAATTCTGGTAATTAATAGTGTTCGAAATATTTTAATAAGTGCGATAACACCAAGAAACCAAATATTGGATATGTAAAGGTGCAAATGATTTGGACATCTTGGTAATTGTTTTACGTCAACATCTCTATTTTCCCTATAACTGACGGTGGAGGCATATTTTTGTTAAACCATATCTGTTCCTGCAGGATTGCTTTTTCCGATTTAATTTTCTGTCTTATCTCCAGATGAACGCTCTTATACAATCTTTAATTAATTCAATATTCATTTTGTCAATGACACGTAATATGATACCTGGGACAGCAGCATATCACATTTGAAATCAAGATGCATCCTTTTAAAGTTAAGAGTTTTGTGGAACAGCACTTAGCCACCGATTTCATCTTTTCTATGCATTTATGAAGGCTATGCATCTAAGCTGATGAACATGAGACACTTTGATGGAATGCAATAGAGAAAATTAGGTTGAAACTCAAGATAAAATAATTATCCTCTTAGTCAGATCTTCTTTCTGCTGCTTGGGTAAGTTTGCTTGAGCTTATCAGACGAAACCTTGAGTTGGTATTCGATAATTATATCACAACATTTTTACAATATTGAAACATCACCATCCAGGCACTCAATCATAACGGAATAAGGACCCACGTAACGAAACATAATAGTTATTCATCGATATTGCTTGAAACTAATAATGATTCTTCATACTCGGCGTGTCATTAGCTGTGACATCAATATATTCCCTTCATATACAAAATAATAATTTGGATACATGAGGGTCCACATACCATTATTTTTTTTATCATAATCACATCTTTCCTACTGGAGAAATCACAACAATAGATAGTCATAGACGTTTGAAAGCGTTTAACATTTATAGAATAGTCCCTTTAAATCCCCCTCACTGCGGACCAGGTGAATAAATTCATTAAAATCCTTTGTAATTTGATTATTTGATCTCTTTCTCTAGCGCTATCAAGATTAAAATCGTCCACAGTAAAATCTCCCAAGTCAGGCAACTCTCTTCTCTGCTCGTCTATTATTTCCGCAGTAAGCATTTTTACTATATTGATGGAGTAAACCCACAAATACCCCATTTTTATACCTTCAATATCAACACGAATAAGCTAAAACCTCTGGATCCCTAACTTTTTTTATAACTATAAGCGTATAATCAATATTGTCCACAAAGCCGATTCCCATGCGATTCTGACTGAATTGAGTGGGAGAGGGTCCTCTGCGGCGCAAAATCGCAGGAATGATTAAATCGCCGTTCCATTGATTCTTGACTTGAACATATATATATAATACAGATATACTATAGGATATAAATTAATGAGGTAAAAATTAATTCAGCTACATCATTCCACAACAGTTGTTTTTCAGAATCTGTTTTCATTTCGTAAAAGTAGTTGGTAGAAACTGAGGTACAAGTGAAAACGACCAGCAAACCTTTTCGACAAAATAAACCGGAACTAACGTAACATGAACTTCTTTCAGAGCGCATTTCCTCTTTTTTACCCGCTGAGGGGAGGCTGGGGTTGAAGGGCTTCAAGGGAAGATGTTAGAACGGTGTGAACACCTTTTTTGCTTCTAAAAGAAAGTACAAAATAGCTTGTGCACTTCTGATTTAGAATCCGGTCTTCTATATTCTACTGCGTGCCATCCGCTACAAGCCTGGCAGGAACTAAAGCTAATAATATATAGGGTAAAATAATATAACACAGTTTAGGCAGAAAATATTGTTGCTCATCCATACCCTTTATTTCATGGCAGATTCCATAATTCCTCAGCTGGAACAGAAACAGAAGGTTTGATTTGTTAATGTATCTCAGCAAGGGACGCTGAGGATGACTGACAATTATTGATTCGTTTATCCTTCCAAGCCTGTGCAATCCACGTAAATGGGGATGTTTGTCCACCTCTCCATGTCAGACTATGACATAATTGAATTATTCTATTGGTTAGGCGTGGACCTACTGACCACTATCAGACCCCTCTTACTCTTGAGGGCCTTCCGGATTACCTTTTTATTCTCTTAGGATAAGCAAATATTGTTGATCAAGGATCTAAGACTGCTTCTGGCTAGACATGACATGGATCCCAAAATCACACTCAATCCACGTAGGTTTGATGTGTCACAGGAAAATCAGTCATATATAAGTCGCAACATTTTTTTGAAAAGTGTTTTTCTCAGAAGATTTCTTTATATAGAATTATTCTGATGTTGGAGTGTCTAGCGCTCTAAGTCATTTGAGTATAATGTACCAAATTTCAAGACGGTCTATAAAATATATTTTGCGTTTACTAGGTCATCGTATGGACTACATTTAGCTAGTTTACTAGTACTTGTCCACCCAGAAACGATATATCAAAATCCATTTCTTTGCTGATTGTGACACATTTTCCTATGACACATTACATAGGTGAAGTAATGCAATATCAAAAGAAGTTATCCATTCTCTGATTACAAATTAGATGAGTGAATGTGCCAAGCCTTTTGAGTCCTTAAGATTTGTTCTTACAGTACACCCCTTTAAGGGTTTAAAACATGCTGACCCATAATTGCCCTTTAAGGGTCACTAAACGGGTTCATGGCCACTTTTAGGACAACGTTATGAATCCATAAGTAGAACAGTGTCCCAATTTCTTACCTCCATTTATGTTTAACTTATAGTTGCTCATAGGCGTCAATTGAGAAGGCTTAGGTGAAAAGGTCTTTTTAGCACAATTTAAGAGGGCACTGAGGGTGCTGTGTGACGTCACAAAATGGTGTCTGAAATGTACACAGTACCTCTCCTGACTTGTGTATTATGTACATTGCATGTTCATTTCAAGATTTAGCCATCTAATGACTAGTGGCTACCTGAATGGAGTGTTAAACTGTGGAACTACCTTTTCCCTCATCTAGAAATGGGTAAACATCACTAAATGTTAGGTTGCATTATATCATTGCAAATCTTGAATGCATGGAGCGATATCTTTCATTTTAGAATACCAAAATGGGATTCATCACAATTAGTATGGGTTTCATCCGTTCAATCTGATGACTTCAGTATGATATAACCACTCTCTAGACTGAATGAACCCGGGGATGAAAAAAAGGTTCTAACGATCAATACCCCCCAGTAGCACACTTTTATTCCTAGAATGTTTCCTCAATGTTTTGTTGTTTGTTAGGTTAATGTTTGAAAGTGAAAATTTGTTGGATGTTCCCGGAACATGTGTTAGAGGAACTTTCCTACCTAACATCAATAAAACGTTTATCATTTATGTTTTGCTTATGTTAATTACCTAACGTTCTTCCACTATTTTCTTTTATAAGACTACTAGAACATACTTTTGTAACACTATCCTAATAGTTGAAAAAGATGTTAGGAGAACATTCCCATCTAACATAGAATTAACGTTTTTAACTACAATTCCCCCAATGTTTGTCTCTTCCAACTAGCCTACTGTTCATTTTTAACGTTTGAAAAACCTTAGTCTCAAACAATTACCCCTAAAACCTACTCTTTTATTTACTCAAAAAAACATCATTTCATCATTTTGGTTCATCATTTTCTTCCTATCCTTCTCCGTGTGTATACAATATCTTATAAATTGATGGTTGGAGCTTTGCTGGGCCTAGCTGGCCTGTAATCACGTGAATGTTTATCTAAGGGCTTATTGAGTGTCACCAACGGCCACTGCTCTCAGTGGGCACTGCCATCAGATAGCTATGCCTTGTGCTTTACATGTAATCAATATCTTCCTGTAGTTTCAAGCCTGTAGCATCCTCATCCATAACCGTTTTCTGTACTAAGGAAATAAAACAAAGGGTTAGGTGTCAGTGGTACAGGTTGGACGTGGCAAAATCATGGGGTTCTTTAATTGTGGACTGAGGCTATAAGAACTCAGGAAATCGAATATTGAGTCAATTGTACAGTTACAGTTATAGTACTACACATAGAGCCATAGACACTGATAAAAAGAATAGATAAAATAAACTTGAACAGTAAAAGGAAAGAATACCTTCGCAATCCTGTATTCTGGAAGATAATCAGTATTATGAGTCTTTGACCTGACTTATACTACATCTAGCTTACTTGGGAGCTCTGTAAAAATACCCACTCCTAGAACCAAGGAAATTAAATATCATTGATATTTATGGATCCAGCTCTTTAGAACAACATCACCCCATGGCTATATTGATGTACATCCTGTAAATGAAAAGAAAATTATTGATTATATAGCATCTGGTACAAACATCTAGTAGAGAAAGTTATACTAAGATATAAATGCCCATTGGTTGTCTATAATTCAAATATTATCTATGCAACTGGTGCTATTTAGAGAGCTTAGTAAGAGAAATTCAGCATGATATAGACAAGGCATACTGTTGAATATCAATAAAGAGGCTTAAAGAAATGAATAAAAGGTAACTTACTGTAGCAGTCAATTTGAAGTGTTCCCTCCTTAACGGTAAGACTGTAACTAAGCGTTAGCAGAAAGTTTGCAAAATTGTGTTCCAGGAGCATACATACCTAACGTTATGTTAAAGTTACACCAGGAATCGTAGGATAACATATTTTTATGTAATGTTTGTGTAATGTTCATACATTAATGTTTGGAGAACATTGTTTATTGAAACGTTCCTATACAGTATGGGAATTATTGTTCCTTAAACATTTGTATCAGACCATTAGCTGAATGTTAGCTAAAAACGTTCCAGGACCATAAAATTCTAACACTCCTAGAATATTTTGCTAAAAACATTTGCTTGATGTTTTCTATATGTTTCCTACAAACTAACACAATAGGAACCCGTTTCCGATGTTCCCCAAATGTTGTGTGCTACTGGGGCCATTACCCTTAATAGGTGAAGAGAGATATATCTGAATAAACTATATGGGTGAAGGTTGTTCACATTATCATCTTTGATGGACGAAACCTACTCCCTTAATCAAATTTAGTACTGATCTTTTTTCTAAGTCACCAGATAGTAAATTGTTCCGGTTTAAATCCCAAAACAAAAGCGCTACTAATTACATGCGAATACAAATGATTCTCATCCAAAGCAACAGGTTAATTGTCTCCTAGCTAAACTCATTTATGCTTTTAATTATCCCAATAATCATTCATCGTGTACTCTAAGCAATAAATGTAAAACGGACTGTCTAATTTCAGACCATCATATTATTGCTAATCATGATTAAACATTAATTGGTATTTGTGAAAAATCAATTACAATTGTGTTGGGATATAGAGACTAGAGAGAAAAAGAATATAACGAATGTTATGGGATAAAATACAGAATCACGTGATGAGTCATTGATTCTTTTAGGTCTTGTGAATGAGGAATGCCCCGTCTAAGGTCTTCCAGCATATATATGGGCATAGCAGTCATTATGAAGCATCAGAGCCTTGCAGAGCCATGCCTTTGCCTTTGCAGCCACCACAAACTCACAACGAGCACGCCACTGTCCAGCGTGATATATCTTACACTCTGACCTGCAAAAATGCCATTTCTCCATGCTAGAGGCCATAGCAAGCCAGTTCAGATCCAAGCTTAAAATCTTTTGAGGTGCTGGATCTTTGAGAGAAGAGGAGGGAGTGACTGAGACAGGGTGCAGTCAGGTGGGTGTCCACTGCACCGGTTAGTGAGGCCCCACAAAAAAAACTATTGACGTGGTAATTATATTATATGTAGTGGATGTGGGGTTTAACTAAACATTTTAATTATTTTGTTGTTGTTTTACCATGACATAATATGGGTCAGCGTTCAAGGTCAGTTCTGAGCAACGCTTGCTCTGCTACCTTGAAAGGTTTTAGAATCTGTTCCTCTGATTGTGTCAGTTATTTTATAAGCTCTTCCTTATTTACAGAATATTCTTACAGTATAATGATAACAGCAGAATGTGTGTTACCCTATTGTTTTACTTTCTGTCAAGTGAGAGAGGAATCAAACCTGGGTTGAGTAATAACTCGTTATACCATCCACGACATATTACAGTGTTCAAAATTCCCTGTAACCTAATAGATGATGGGATGCCTCAAAAAGCTAATAAAAATGGGGGGAAATGCTATATAGAAACATTGAAATTAAATTTGATATCCAGGAAATAATGCTTTGTCCTCTATGATATCTCTAGTCAAAAGGTATCCTGAAATGTTTCATTTCATAGGATGATTGCATGATGTGAGATACATTGAACTCTTTATTGCTTACTCTGTATTTCATCTGTATACCCATCCCTATTATATCACTGAAAGCGGGCGGAAACACATTCACGTGAATTATTCATCTTCCATCACAGGGAACAACACATGTGTACCTGTCCCATAGGTTTATTCACATCAAGCAAAATATAATTTGCAGTCCATCCATTAACCACTGTATCAGTACCCGAAAGAAGATGGCCAACAATCCGTCGAGCGAATAAATTCCCTTGATAGCAAAATGTGGTTGTTAATAGGAGCCAAATAGTGCTTTTGTAGGGAATCGTTTTGTGAGTGCATTTATGAATGGTTGTCATTGGACATAACTGAACCGATGCAGCTACTGGATAAAAGATAAGAATGAAGAAAGAACTATATATATTTAGATCAATTCAACTTAGCATATTCACGAATGTGGACCATCCCTACTCTTAGAGAAATTGCACAATAGGTTCATGTAACATACATTTATTCCTTCTAAGTAAGAGCTATTCAGGAGAGACTGCATCGGTTGATTTGAAGTATCTGAGCATAGATAAAATTGCTATGGGATACCAGTAGGTTGCTCTCAAGAGACGTTGTGGGGTCAGGGCTTTTCAAAAAGCATCATCAAACAGTTCGAATTCCGACTCGCCGGCCATTCAGCTAGAAGTATGAGGCCGTGACTTAAATGCTAAGACATGCATCCCTTTGGTCCCAAGTTTCATGAACGAGTGCTGGCTAGAATGGAAATGGTTAAATGGTTGCTCACAACCTCTCAGTCAGAGTAATTATTCTGCATAATTCAAAAACCCGGGGCATCGTTCTTTATATATACCCTCCAGTAATCGGCAATTGAGTGGATTTGAAATGGAGGGCATGTTCATGACCTGTGTAAAAATGCAACATATATAATTTGTCTGGACATAATGATCTAGGTGCATTGTTTCAATCAACACCGACTAATTGTATGGAAAGCTTTGAAAAAAATTGCGTGATCCAATTATGGCGTCAAGTATATTCGTTGCGTGGTAGTTCTCCAGGCACCCACTTACACTACTATCTAGGTCCCTCTGGTTTCCCTCGGTATCGTTGCATCTGTGGGAGGCGAAGACCTCTTATCATCGGATTGATGAACCAGATCAAGGCAAATCAAGTAACAGAGACAGTTATCGGTAACAGTGCTTGAGATTACTGTTAGCACTTAGAGTGGTTTACTGTTCTCTGGTAACCCCATATCAGTCAATATTATAAAGTAATTCTGATTACAATTTTCCGATTTTTGAACTAATTTTACTCATTGGAGTCAGTACACCTACTCATGAATTTATTTGTATTGCGTTTGGGAATTACCAATAGTCGAAAATAACAGGAAACTTTAAAATGATGTCATATTAAATCTGAATGAATAATGTATATTTCCCAATGATTGTGTCTGGAGAAGACCAGATTATACTTTAGGCTAGACTCCAGACCAGCCCTTCCCTACAATAATAGAGCAAATCAATTATTGATTTGTCAAGTTGAACTTGAATACCCAAATGGGGCAGTGGATAAATATTTATATTCAGTGTTGGATGAAGTCATTTTATACAAACATATGCCATCGGATATTGTCTGTACAGAGCTCATGAACGGATCCTATTTAAATATGGGATCGTTTGAGGTCCATACAGTCTGCCAAATCATGCATGACATTTATTTGCTACTACAATGGGACCTCGGATCCCATAGTCCCTTATACAAAATGGCGTCAGCGCAAGTGGGCTAATGCATGCGCACAACCTTCTACAGGCGGCGCTCGGGGGACACCTTTCATCCGGACCATGGCATCTACATCTACACACCCCGCCTCCCCTCCACTGGCACCCCTCACACACTGCCTGATGCCGCGACTTTACCCGGTCTACCCCATGCAGTGCTAACTTGTTTTTGTTAATACCCTCTCACAAAAGTTGTGATGTTCTATAATTTAGGGGATATAAGCTATAATCCTGCTCAGTGTGTTGGACACCGAACCAGAATTTTTGGAGCAAAAGGTTGGGAAAGTTGGGCACCGTTGGTGAAGGTATATGACCAGTGAAATATATAGTGTCCGTCATATCTCTAAATGCAGCAGCACACCAGGAGTGGTGATAATGACCCGAAGGCAATTTGTCAAAAGGTCTATTCAGTCATGAATTCATTCATGTGTACATGAGGGGAAAATCTCAATATCCAAAGGTTTTATCCTTCGACATTAGGCCTTTCCTTTAGATCGTTTTAATTTCTTTTTTCATAGATAAATGGTTTTGCAAATGGTATTATCAAAATGATCTCATTGTGATTGTCCTGATATGTTCCCCATTGGCAACGCCGTGACTAAAAGTACAGAGAGAAATGATATCAAAATGTTATTTATTACCCCACAGTTCAACAAATTTAGAGGATGGTGCATGGTAACAGAGTTCAAGAGCCTGCCAATTTATTCAGATAAGGATAGGAAGTTGGAAATATTACCACGGATATTGGCACTTCCAATAGGCAGATTAACCTGGATAAGAGGAGTTATAGGCAGTTTTATCCTACTATTGAAATGTATTTTTCATTCATGGTTTGCCTTCGACATCAGACAACTTTACTTGAGACTGGCATCAAGTTCTGGGGAATAGTATTCTTGTTCCTGTGTGTAGATGTACTCAAAAGTGCCTTTTTGGTCACACAAATTTTAGGCAGATGCACGCAATCAGCAGTGGGAAATGGCACAGTGCATGTCTAAAGAATAGATCAAACCAGTCGATTACCACCTTATCGCCGCCTTTCTGCGGTAGATAATCAAAGTAGAAACGGGGATTAAACGAGTCCACCAAATAGTTGGTAGTACATGTAATGTCATGCATCTGCCGCTTGAAGGATTGAACCGTTTCTACTCGCTCTGTATATTATTTTTTTAAACATTTTTATTAGGAAGATTTCCACAATGTGGTAGGTCTCATCTCCTACAAAAGGTGTATACATGTTTTACATTTAACTACAGATTCCATATAATTATGAGAAAATACTACTAGTTACATAATTCATTTAGCGACAGCTACAAGGTTCATGACGAACTTACTTCAACACACATTTTTTTTTGTTTTAAGCCCAAAATTAAAACATAACAATCAGTATACAGGTTTGCTATTAAATAAAAGGTTTTCGTCAGCATATTTTCACCGATTTTTGAAATTCATAGCAATTTCCATATTCTCAATTCTGCTATTTCCTGTATAACAGGAGCAAGCCATACACAATCCTCTACTCATTTATAGCAACCAGATCTCATCAGCCTTCAAGTGGTTTTTTAGGGCTGGCCGCGACATGTTCTTTGCTAATAAATGCAACTGATTCCATATCCTAGGACCCTGGAAGAAGAGCGATTTTCTCATTTTCTCAGTTCTTGGTGTTTTAATAATCAAATTTACCCCTTCAGCCAGCCTAGTGGTGCGAGGCATATCTTGCACCATTTTTGGATCACTTTTAAGGTTAAAAATTAAATTTAGAATAGCAATATTTCCTTTTTTTTCGGAATTTAGTTATTCTTGTTATGCCATACATTTCTTCCAGTGTTCTGTCTTTATCATTAGCGAATATCAGCCTTACCGCTCTGTTTAAGACACTTTGTAACTTGTTTATGGTACTTGCGTTGGCCATATTATGAAATAGATTACCATATTCAGCCATAGAATAAATATGACTTTTCACTACTACCTCTGTCATCTTCTTATTTAGACATGATCTTAGTCTAGATAATTTATTTAATTTGGATTGTAGCACAAACCGCATCTTGACGAAATGTTCATTAAAGCTCAGGCATGGATCGATTTGATATCCCAGGTATCTCTCAATCTTAGACATTTTGATTTCCTGACCATTGATATAATTTTTGCCCAGGCGATTCATTCTGATATTTTTTTTAGCCTAGCTTTCGTGCCTAAAATTTGCAATTGACACTTGCTGGAATTTAATTTCAGCTTATTTGCTGTCATCCATTCATTAACAACATTTGTAGCAATTTGAGCAACCTGAATACAAGTATCAACCTCAGAGCTGGTTATAGTTATAGCGGTATCATATACATTTTAAATCTGATTATATACACTATCAACACAAGAAGACAGATCGTTGACATAAATTAGGAAGATCAAGGGTCCGATCAAGCTTCCTTGAGGTACCACCTGTATTAATCTCAATCGCAGAAGAAACATGATCACATAGCCTAGTCCTCTGTAATCTATCGGATAGGTAATTCCCCACAAGCTTTATCAAATCGGGGTTCATGCCATAAATATTCATTTTGTTCATCAAAATCACATGGTCAACACAGTTAAAAGCTTTAGCCACGTCGTAATATGAGGCTGCCAAAAATTTTCCATTATCCATCCCATTTAAAATTGGTTCGATAAATTCGTAAACCATTCTATTAGTAGAGTATTTTTTTCTAAATCCTCCCTGTTTAGCAGCATACAACTTGTTGAAGTCCATGTGATTCCTTAGAGCATTACAAATGAAATATTCTAGTATCTTGGAAGGTAGAGGTTCCAATGCAATTGGTCTCAAGTCATTAAATCTGCGTGGGTTGGCACATTTCGGTATAGTAATTACAATATATTCCTTCCAAGCCACAGGTACAGAATATACCTCCCTGATGCAAGTCAGTTCTAAATGTGTAAGACCACCCTGTTGGTTTTATTTTCAACGTTTTGTTGTGTTTAGACTGGCTCAAACCTCTAAACCCCACAAAAAGCTTCGAATGGAACCAACATAGATCCTGATCTAATCGATTAGTAGATCCCCTCCCTCCTCATCCCTAATGGGGTCTATCCACTGTGTGTATGGCTTTAATATTGCATATGGCGCTGCGTATGGCGAGCAGGAAGGCTGGCCGCCGAACCTTGCATATACATGTATCTATAGGCATCCCCTTGTGTATATTCTCTTGAGATAAAGATTATTTATTTGAATTGCCGCGCCCGATTTTTCTATATCCACTGCCGCGGCTGTATACTCTTAAGCTTGGTTCTGTGTATGAGTGTAGCAGGAAGCTGGCCTCTGATTGGCTAATCACCACTGACATCACCAGCCGCTCGAGGCAGCTGTGCGTATATACCCACCCAAATATAAAAAAATTGATAGTGCTGAGTATGGGGCCATGGCTGCTGAGTAATGGGCCGCCGGCTGCTGATTATGGGCCGCCGACCATATGCACGTTTGAATGGGTGGCGCAGTCAGACGCAAGGATATATCCACTGGTGAGAATGGGCTCAGCTATATGCACGGCTATACTCATGCCATACTCAAGCCATATTTAGTGGCTATACGCAGCAGTGGATAGACCCTATTAGTCAGTTAGTGAGGGAGGCAGATAAACACAACAGAGAGCGTGAACTTGTGTTGAGCAGAGGGAGAACAAGTCTGATAATTGATTTGCATAGCTGGAGTATACATCATCTGATATAATGACGCATGCTGTCTGCCAGTGACCATCCACCCAATTTATGGTCATACCCATTTCCTATTCCAGGGCATTGAATTGAATTGAATTGAAAAACTTTTATTGCATTCAGTTGCTGCCAATCAAAACGGGTCTCTCCGACCATTTGGGAGGTTTCCAGCCACTTCGCTCGTTTCTTACAGTTTCCTAATGTAGAGTAACAATATCATCTCAGTCATTGACTGCCGATGATTCTCTACAGGTGTGCAATTGGAATTTCAATATTAGCAGTTGGAAATTTGTAACATGACGCTTTAAAGTTTACAAGGCGGTTCACTCGAAGATATACAACAATACAGGTTGCATAGCAGCTGCCTCCCTCCCCCTCCCTCATGATTCCTAACCCAGAAACATACATATAACAGGACACTGGCAGATATAATATAAAATTTTAATGCTTAATCCTAAACAAGGCGAGTCCGACCCTACATTAATTAATTAATTTTCAAGTAATGTCATGATAAGAGTATGTAGACGCCCGAAAGTCTATTTCCGATGTAGTCTGATGATGCTCCTCATTCTGCACTTGATCTTAATTTGTCTATTTTAACTTTTAAAATTTGTGACTTAATGCTTAATCTTGAATTGTGATATCTTAGTAATACACCTTTGTCGATTGTTGCTCGATTGTAAATTTATACTAGTATTATTTTTTGTTTTTCTCATTAGCTCTGACTGAGAACATTGTGTATCACATAACGCTTGGCTAAATAAAATCGTTTTAAATACAGAAATTATTGTATTAATACATTAAAGATTTGTGGCGAACTGGTGACCTCTTCGCACGGCCATTTGGATGCAAATCCGTTAAGACGATGTTGCGGATGGACGAGGCTAATGTTTCAATTTTAACGGGGACTCAAAGCCATAATTATGAGGCATCATTATTAAACAGTATAACATTCTACTAAATAGTAATATTCCGACTATATTACCGTCATTTACTCTCATTTATTATGTGCGCCTCGCACATAATACATGAAGACAATGAATAAAGATAATGTCTCAGCGATAATGCCCAAGACAACTCCCGGCTTCAAGGACAATCTCGACAATTGTCTTATTTTGTATTTGTCACTGGTCTCCGAAAATCAATATTTGTCCTTATCTGTAGTTATTTTCTGGTGGCTGGTTGTAGTTTTTCGTCTGGTTTATTTTTTTGAGTGAATATGACCCATGTTGGATGTTTTGGATGTGTTAGGCCTAGAAGATCACATTAACCTAATTCCGTGAGGCCTAATTTCGTGACGTCACATTAAATATTCGTCACCGAGAGCAGAGAAAGGGCGAGGAGAAAATTAATAGAGAGAGAGAGGTAGAGGGAGTAATCATGTTCATGAGTAGGCCTATAACTTGTATACTCATGAACATGATGACTAAAGGTAGACATGAAGTACAACACCATAATGTAAAGATTTTAGCTCATAATAAGGTACTCAGGAGGGAAAGTGAAGCAGTATTCGGCCTATACTGGTCCAAGAGCTTCTTATGTTTCATCTATGTTAAAATGAAGCTATCCCTTATAGATATACATTCTCTCACCAACACATGTGATTACAGTTGGACACCTACAGTGAAGGGACAAGTGGACAAGTCCCACAAGTGCCAAGCGCAAGGCCACCACTGCTGGAGTGGCGCTCAGGTAATAAGGAACTTAGGAAATGTCTTGGGTTCCGTCTTGAATGGACGCTCATTAATATTGGTAATTATCTAGAACACTTTGCAACTATTCTTGGATATGTGTTAATTTTGCGTAGCCATGCTTGCCATGTGGGTCAGATCATAAAAATATGAATGATAGGCTACTCTATAAATTTAGTTAATTGTATCAAATAAAGGTGAACAATTGTAAATACTCGATATACCAGGATATAGGTGGTAATGGGATGATCTTAGATAGTTTTGATTAATTTAAACTGTAACTTGCTATAATTTGTTAAGAATGTTTTGGGTTATTTAAGAGAATTGATGGAAACCAATTGTGCCTTCAATTCACCCATGAGTTAGTGACCTACTTCTGTCAAACCATATCTCATTACAGCATGTAGATGTTAGTCACACTACTCAATATTGATCAAAGACTTTTTTAAATTGAAAAAGATTAGTAAAGTCTATCAATTTAACTATCAATTCAGAATCTCACATATGAGTCATAAAATGGAATAAATGCAAACATTACCAAGCAGCTGTTTTCCATCGGGATATCCTGTCACAGAGCATGTTACATTTCGCTATGGGAAAGGCCTAATGGTCAAATGTGATCCAAAATCGGGAGCTCTACATATTTACTCAATTATCCTAAATTTAGGTAAAATGTCATATATCATCAATCATAACGGTATGTTTGGTAAACGGGTTGATTCAAATTTTGTTTGGTTAGTCTAAACTGTATGTATGTATGTTGTTTATTTCCAGTTCAATTACAGTTACATCAATATAATTAATACAATATCTGGAAATGGGTACCACATTCTATGCTAATCATAGCTCTACCAGGAGGTCCCTTCTACGTCTAATTACATTATTATATACAATTCAAGTTATTCTATTTGGTAGATTCATTCATTATTCGGTACAGTACAAAAGGCAAATTATCTGATCGTTAGGGGGACCATTTGCATTCTTACGAACATTCCTGGCGGCCCGCCCGTTCAGGTATGGCTACATTGGGTGGCATGGTGCGATTTAGATCTTCATTTTTGTCCCAAAGTCTGGTAGTTTCATAGGATGTGTAAAGGCCACTTGTGCAATACTAAGTGACTTAGCCCATGTGAGAGAATGTGAACTTTACAAGTGGCTAGACTCCACCTCAACTCATTGGGGAACTGCTCAAAATAGAAGGTGAATATTTCCACAGCAAACCAACAATAATTTTCCCAATCAACTGACAATATTCATTGGACATAGACTTAAGTGGGAATCTTTGCAAATGTGCCCTAAAAGTATTAGAGAATTCACAATTTTCGGGTAAAAGTGTGTTGTGTGAAATTAGTTTCCCTCGATGCAAGCGTCTTGGGAGTGTGTTATACAACACATTTTTACCCTCAAACTGCATTCACTAATACTTCATTGTTGTTGGAATTTATAAATAAAACTGTAGCAGAAAAATATGATTAGACCCACCGGTACTACCTTCCGCCATACAGTTGAGCAGAAGGCCTCATATATATATAGTAGGGTTCCTGGCCAATGCAAAATTTGATTTTCACTTAAAATTTGAAAGCTTAGGGTCTAACTAACACTTTTGGTCCGAGTGTCCAGCCGTCATTTCACTAGGGGGGCCGTGAGGGGGCTTTTAAGGGGGGGGCTGAACCCCCCAATCACTGCACCCGACGGGCAAATGAACGCGATTCTACGCGATTTTTAATGCGCAATCATCTCGCCATAGTTCTGTGATGAGAGTGGACGCTTTTCACGCTATAATTATTGCGCAATGATCGCGTGATGGTCACGCAAAGGGTATAACGCAATAGCATTGCAAAAATGAGCAATTCTTATGACATTTTGAGCCTGATATATGTACTGACGATTCCTTAGATTAATAGCATCTCAAATAAGTGTGACTCTTCATTAATTAAAGTCTTATTTTCTCACCCTGGCAGTGGCATATATTCTTTCACACAGAAAGGTTTGAGGGGTATCATTATACCCTCAACATTTCTGAGAGAGTTCAGGGCAGTGTATGCATTGCCCTCTCTTTATAGGCATCATTTTAATTTCAACAATTCTACCATCCTCTATGTGAGCCTGAAGCATAGCAGCCTCCCATCTGATGTGTTCCAGTTGTTAGTTAGCTCTGCCGTGCCCAAGCCACTAGGGACAATCTATATGTACGATCATTAGGGTATTTTGATCACAGCATTTTTCAATATCAAACAAGTATATGACACACATAAACTATTGATGTATATCATTTATAACATTTCTATGTACATGGTGTGGAATATCTATAGTGGTATGAATGCTATACAAGTCTATTAGCGGCACATTTTTGTAAAAGAATTTGTAAATGCACCCCAGTTCCCTATTGCGCCACCTGGTGAAAACAGTAGGCCTACTGTTTTCACCTGGTGAGAACAAGTCGCATAATGGTAAAGGCTATTGGCTAAGGGTAATGGGCTATTCCCATTATTTCGAACATATATAATAGAATTGTTTTCTATATATATAGATCAGGCTCTGAGGCTCAAAGTTCTTATGCAAGAAATAAAGAGGTCGCCCTATTTTAACACTGTAATTGTATAGAAATAAAACGGATATTTTGACAAAAATGTATTGAAACGTTGGTGACAAATTAAACAGGTCCAATTTTGGCGGCTCACATTGCTAGCTGTGACTTAGTCAGTTGATATCACTGGCATAATTACTGGGTATTTCACATCAAAGTTACATTATATTATTCAATAAATCTGGTTTAATATGGCCAGTCTGGTCACGAGGTACTGGAAATCGTTACAATTCTTCACATAAAAAAAGGGAAAAATCTGTTACTATATTATTTTGGTACAAAGAAAGTAGGTATTTTATAATTTAATTAAAGTGTAATTTGTGGGCGGGTAAATATCTGCATTTACCCGCCAAGTTGGAGGGTGGAGAAAAATATTTTCTATGTATTTATTAGTCTGCAATTCGATAGATCATAAATATTTTTTTTAATATTATGGAGCTAGGTTTCGTTTAGATTTGTGCATAGGGGTTTCTTTTACTTGGTGTCAGAGAGTGAGTAAATGTGTCAGAGAATGTAGTGTCAGATGCGCCACAGTAAGTGTGAATGCTAGGTCAGTGAGTAGTGTCAGGGATGTCTTGTTGTGGCTGCTTTATAATGAGTATTTAGGCGCGATTTTGAATGCGCTTTATATGTGCAATTGAGATCACACCCATAGGCCTATTATTGACTTTTGAAGAAAACATGTATTTGAAGATAAAATTGGTTAAGTAACACATGTTTGATACGAAATTAAATGAATATGAATGAGAAATTGATCTAACAAAAGTGTGAGACCACCAACAACATGGGAGGAAATAGACGCAATGGATTTCACATAATGGTTGCTAATGGGATGTCCATTTCACTGTGATTCAAAGCTATAAGTATCACACTTCACTAGTTTGCGGCCCATCACAAAATGATTGCAGTGCTATCACATTCAATTGCACTCAGTGCCTGTCGGGGCATGGTTGAGTAAAATTATTATAACTTTTGAAATAATAGTCCGATCTGAACATAACTAGTGTCATTAAATGGGGAATTAAGAGACAAAAGCATTTTGGCAAATACTTTTTATCTAGGGGGGTCACAGCCCCCCTAAGTCTGGGGGAGGGGGCTGAACACTCCTTGAAAATGTTAACTTCTGCTGTAATAATCCAATTTGTGGGACCTAGGACAAATTGCAACAGAAGGTTTCTCAACAGTTTTGGATAGTATAAGTAGCCCTTATTAACATACTAAAAGTTTTGAAAAATCTAGGTGGGGGAACACCCCGAAATTGAAAAAAACAGAATGGCGGCTGCTGAAATTTCACATGACATAACTCAGGGTCAAATTATAATCAATGCCATATTTCAGCTCCTGCTAGTATGATATTCATGTGTGACACAAGTTTTCCCATGTTTTGAGGTCAGGGAAATCCATTTCTGAAATTATTTTTTTGTTTTAAGGTCATTCTCAAGGTCAAAATCCAATATGGCCGCCAGCCAGAAACTTTTATTTTATAAAAATATCATATCTCAGCTGCTGTTTGCTCTTCATTCATGTATGACACCTGTTTATATAGGTTTTCAGGTGTGAGGAATCCATTTCCGTAATTATTTTCCTTCTTCAAGGTCAATTTCAAGGTCAAAATCCAATATGGCCACCAGCCAGAAACTTTTATTTTATAAAAATATCATATCTCAGCTGCTGTTTGCTCTTCATTCATGTATGACGCCTGTTTATATAGGTTTTCAGGTGTGAGGAATCCATTTCCGTAATTATTTTCCTTCTTCAAGGTCAATTTCAAGGTCAAAAAGTAATATGGATGCCACTGGGAAACAGAGATTAGCTCCTTTTCGGCCTATATCAGATATGTAAACAACTCTTGTGTTTCTGTTTTGCAATTTTTTGGACATCTTCCACATTATGATGCATAATATGCAGATGTTTGACACTGAATTATTTGGAAACATTTAATACAACAAGTTTACATTGAAAAAAAAGTAGTCTTTGGAAAATAAAGGGGAAACTCGGCTGAAATAATCAGTGTGGTTGTATTATTTACTCTGCCTTTTCTATTGATAAATAACATCCCCTTACACAGCACATTCTCGGCTTCAAGCAGATACCAACATTATGGCTTTGGTCTAATATTTGAATGAATGACATTCCAAATAGTGTTAAGGAGAAAGCAGAGATTTGAAGGATACTCTACTGGATATTCTTCTGAAGCAGGCCTATGAGTTGTCAGGTACAGAGAAAGCATTGAAGGTCAGCATTTAATGATAGCAGGCCAAGAGCAACCAACAGTACAGTTCTGGCTACTTAAATAGACAAGTACCATGCAACAACTCATATTCATATTCATAAGGGCCCATCAAGAGCACAAGTTTGAAAAAACTTGTTTTCCTTTTCTTAGCTCTAGATCACCAACATTAGGCCTGGTGAGTTCCTGTCTTCCAAGATTTAGAGTCTCTCCTGTTATTCAAGAGAAATTCGATGCTGGACACTGGGATATCAATAGGAGTAATCATCACTTTTTATCCTTACCAATTGATCACACACATGAGTAGGGAAATTAAAGGGTGAAAGGAGTTGGAGGAGTGATTTGCACTACTGAGAACCCTACCAGGCTAGAACGTTAAATTCTGACAGGTCCTGAAATGAGTCATCTGGTTGAACAATTCACAATTGAACTTTCAGCTGCATGTTAAAGGACCTATTGTATGTTGTTCTCAGCAAAGGAAATGCATTTTAGGAGAAAAGTACAGATTTGTTGACACTTGACAACAAAGTATGTGTTGAAAAGACTGTTGTAACATCTGTGCATATTCTGGAATCCAGAGAACAGAATCAATATGATTATTTCAGAATAGAGGTGCTTGAAACAAATGAAGTACTATTGAGAGAGCCAATCAAGAGAAACATTCTGTTGCTTTTCCATGAAAAGAAACCTGTAAGGAGGACAGCAGCCAGTAAAACAGGAAAGTACTACAAGCAGTATGCAGACCCATTATATATGGATAGGCATTCATTGCACTAGATAGTTGGGGTGGCAATCTAAACAAATTCTTCTCCCACAAATCTACTTCTTCTACACTAGCTCTGTAAAATTCAGAAGGGGTTATTAACTGCTGCAATAAATCAGATTTAATGACAAGGATAGTTGGATTTTGGATAGTTGTGTTCCTGAAGAAGAAGAGTGGGTGGTACCAGCAATTTATGGGTTTCTTGTTATTGATGGGGGAGCTCTAATTCACACCCTCCCAAAAACAACTGTCCAAGCAAAGTCATACAATGAGTATTTTGAGAAGGTGTTCTGTCCAAGGGTACAGCATGATCTGAAAAGGTCCTCAACAGTATAATTATGTTGTCTGGGATCAATATTGGGAAATAACCATCAAAGGTAGCTCTTGGGAGAAATGAGGATCTGGTACACAACAATGTGTACATGTCTGGAAGTGCCAAGGTGCCAGGAATTTGGCATGGCTTCTTGTGCAATGCAAACAACTCCTTTGTTTGCATATTTTTCTGATAAACTGATGCAAGTGCAGTTCAAAGCTGACAAAGCAGTCTACATAACCTCAAATGAATAAGTACTCAATGTGGGGAATGGCCTTGCAATGGGTCAATGCAATCATGAAGAGGCAAACACTGGTTTGCAGCTACACATACGTCATGCTCTCCAATATTTGTCTGTGGGAATGGTTTACACTGGAGACACATAATGTTTTTATAATCCTTCTGACTAATCCCCCCTCCAATTATTGCTGCGGACCCAGCTGCCATAATCTGGATTTTGTTTTAAAGCTGGAAAATGATTTGTGATGTAAAATGTATAGGGATTTGTTCATATTAAATCAATGTCCAACTTGTTTTTACAATTATATTTTACCTGATTCTTTTTGATTAAAAGTGATCTCACTTTTTGCAGGAGATTTAAGTTTATTTTGACCTCTTAGACTAACTATGATGGCAACACAGGGCCCGGCATATATCAACATGAGAAGGGCTCAACCTCACTGGCTTATACACAGGGTGCATGGGCTTATGCTTTGGCCCCGGCTTATAAACAGGGATATACAGTATTTATTATTCAGTCACACATCACTGTAATATATAAATATTATTATTAAGAGGTGAATCACAGTGTTGTGATAGTAAAAGTCTGCTGAATAATTGCAGCATATCAGATATGAATATTTTATCTGTAAATGTGCTTGTAGTGTATCCAACATGTTACCTGTAAAGGTGGATTCAGCCCTCTTATTTCAGAGATTAGGGATGAATGACCCCCTAGCTTAAGAGTACATTCATATATATTTGATATTATTTCCTCAGTAGTAATGTTATTACACCTTATCTACTTATCTAAGACATAATGAATGTTAACAATGGATCATTTTAAAAAATTGAGCACTTACATGAAAATATTTACTCTATCACAGGTGAATGAGCCCCCCACCCCCTAAAATGGGGGAAGGGTCCCCCATCTCTAGATCATCAGTACGTAAGACATCTGCATGTGTCCTCTCTTAATTTCAGAGGTAATGACACCAATTATGTCCAAATCTGATCATCATTAACAAAGTTATAGCAATTTAAAAATTTCTCTTACCTAGTTTCCCTCCCAGGAAGGGGGGTGGGTGGGGGGTGCATGGGTCCCACTAGAGTTTTAATGCATTCACATGAATGATATTAGTTCTGCAGTACAAATCTAATCACACCAGACATGTTCAAATTAGAGTATTATTGCAGAAACCATAGCAGTTTTAAAATTTTCAAGGTGTTTTGGGGCCCCTCCCCCAGATTTAGGGGGTCCGTAACCCCCTAGATAAAAAATACTTGCCAAAATGCTTTCAACTCCCAATTACCTATTTAATAACACTAGTTATGTTCAGATCGGACTATTATTTCCCAAGTTATATTAATTTTACTTAACCAGTAAAAGGGGGTCCAGCCCCTATTTTCAATGGCCCCCCACGGGCCCCCCAGCGGGATGACAGCTGGACACTCGGACCAAAAATGCTAGTTAGACCCTAAGCTTTCATTTGGTACCAAGAACGAAACTTTTGCACGAATTTTAAGTGACTGCCCCTCCAGGCACCCTACTAATAGGGTAATGTTCTGGGATATTAATAAGAATAATCTAATCACGGTTACATTCGATATAAATCGATCCATATTAAAGTTCTTCCCTAATCTACGATCATATTATAATGATTATGATTTAATACTAGTGATACCTTCAGTGACGACTGAGACAAAGTGTACTGGATACATAATGTTTTCTACTGAATAAAAATCTTTAAATACAAAATATATGCCCTTTGCTCCCATATGACACCTACTATAAATTTGGGGTATGGTTCGTCGGTGCAACCATGGCCTTTTTTGAGGTACCGGTAGAAGAAATCCTCATTAGTTTTGTAGTGATCAGTGGGTTGTTTTAAGAATAACTGCGGCATAGTCCACCCGGATACAAGGTACTCCAGATGGGCAAATTATTGATGTTAGGCCATTGCAATGAAGGGGAAACTAATTAGCCAGATATGTCGCTTTGGCTAATTATAATGACGAGATCTAAAACCAGAGTACTTCCACTGATTGCTTCCCCTATTTATTGAGATGAGGTGTCTCCATTATTCGACGCCTACCTGTTACCTATTAGGAGGAGATAATAGTGTCTATGAAATTAATTTTCTCGGTGGAGAAATCAACATCATGGCATTATGGAGATAATATGGAGTATTATACACACCAATTATGAGTAACAGCTAGGTATGATTAAAATAGAAATAGATAAGAAACCAGGTTATGGGGAAAATAAACAGCTAATATTTTGATTGGGAGTCATACTTTCCAGATGCGGCTGTTTGGTTGATATACATAGTGGCAATCATCCTCGCGCAAACTTGGAATAATTGTCCTCACTTTGCCTCGTTAGTGCTCTATAGTATGCCAGTCGCATTAACAAAAGCGACAGAAAACGAGGAATAAGTTCTTTAGCTAGTCTAGTCTTTCCTTCAATTATCGATAGCTGTATTCAGGCAATTCCATGGCTTTTGTTTATCAATGTACATCATACGTCTCATTTTGCAGACAGCATTTGCGTATGGAAAATAAAATATGACGAATCAATAAATGTGACATAGTCAATAATAGTAATAATAACTCAGATCTCGTGTGGAATACGTTCAGCTTTCAAAGTATATGTGGTATAATATTTTGATATACAATCTTCTTTCTATTATGTCGTACTATTCGGATACATTCTGAAAGAAACTTAACGGTCCTTATGTTTCAATATATGCTCTAGTCTCTCAAATATTTGACGTCTGTTTCCATCATCTCGTCGCATTGATCTTATTCTCGTATACACAGTTGGCTGAAATCTTCTACCTTAGAGCCAGATTAGGATTTTACACATGGCTATAGTAGTGAATTATTGATTGTACTTGGTGCCAATTAAAAAGACCTTCGGTGAATAAGCCATCCATATTTTTAAGCATCACAAACATATCGACTAGGTGCATAAACCAGCGAAAAGAATAGCGCACGTCCGTTTATGTATATTATATTTTTGGTACTGAATGTATGAATACTCTGAACCAAATCAATATACGAGTCATGGTCGTGCATGTCTATAGGTTGATGTCAGATCCATCTATCCTTAGCATAATAATACATTTCGGATAGGGCAATATTTAGAGAGAATGGAACAAGCCGTCAGTAATAGAAGATTTATTGAACGAGATTCCTCTGCGGAAGTACGAAGCCGAGGACAGAGTCATTTTGTTTCCACGCGGGCCATGGAAAAATCCTATTTTCTAGTCTCACAGGTTCATTGATGTACATATAAATAGTCACTGTTTCAAGTGATATCGTTATGCCCCCTTATCTTTTCCCGTGAGGTGCACAATTTATCAAATAACTACACCATCCATATCCATATATATAATGCTGAGAATACTTATACTCTGATTGTCTTCGCGCAAATTATGGACTGTGCTTTCCAGATGAAAGGTGAAGCAACAACGAAGAGTTTATACTGTACATTTATTTACTTGCAAAGTTCCACAGTGGATGTTCTTTTGTCCTCCCTCCCCTCGCCCATTCATACATCCATCAAACAATCAGTGGTTCAGTTCAGTTGTGGGAGAAGTTTAATGATCCATCATGTCAGGAGGGCTGAAAGTGCTGGAGGGTGGCAACAGCGATGTGAAGAAAAATATCAGAACAAATGTTGTGCAGCTCATCAAAGAGTCACGGCAAACAAGATGAGGAAATAAGGATGAATATATTATAGAGGAAAGGACCACTCTAGCAGACGACAATTGACCAAAGCAAAAGGACAGACGAAGCTTGATGCTTGACGATGCTTGAACATACACAAAAGTATTATTTGATGTATAAATATATATATGTGAAATGCCAGTGGAGACCTGTAATAGGAATAACACTGTTATACACCAAAGGTAGAACTACTTCAAACATTTCTCAGAACACCGAGGAAGGCCATGCTTCATTATAACATATTTTGAAAATTCCACAAACTTCCAATTAGCAACCATTATATTAATGTGCGGGGATCCACTTAGCAGAATTCGAAAGCAGAGGGTATCACGTTAGTCTAAGAATAATATACCTTAAATACGGTAAAGAGCCTATACACATTGCGTTCAAATAGAATAGAATAGAATAGAAAAACATTTTATTTCAGTCAATGACTGCAGTCAACGGAATGTCTCCGGCAGATGGGAGGTATTCTTGCCCCTCGTGCTATTTTACAACAATACTGCAGCGTTCAATGAAGGCTGTCAGCTCTCTACTATATGGTCATTTTAAATTCATTTACAGTGTTTCAGAATATGGCGTGATATTTTACAATATTTGTTACTCGGTTTTACAATATAGTATATAGATAAATAGTGGTAAGAGCATTTTACATTATATTTCAAAGAAAGTATTCATCATTCCATATTAGTGTTGACCTGGGCCCGCGCACATAAAAAACTAGTCTTTAGACAATGTCTAGGTGAAAATCCTCAATAAAATCCCCGGCTTCAAGGACAATCTTGAAATCTGATTTTGTTTTTGTCTCCGGTCTCTGAAAATTAGACAAAGTAATTGTCTCTAAAATTTTTGTCCTTATTTGCGGTAGTTTTCTGGCGGCTGGCGGTAGTTTTTTGCATAGAGATACAAGCTATTTTGTAAGATTTGCAGCAGGTGCACAGATAATGGAGAGACAATCAAAACGAGACAATTTTAAGTAGTTCTAGACAATATATTGTGTTCATAAAGCAGTTTGTCTATTGTCTCTGGGACAATTTTGGAGTCTCTGTGACAATTAGGAGGCCGAAAGACCAAAAACTAAGGACAGCTCCAATAGCTGTCCTTAGGTGGTTTTGTCTTGAAATGTTGGAGTTTTGTCACTAAATTCACAATTTGGAGACAATTTTGAGACAATTTTGGCTGTTTTACATTGAATGCAGTTCATCTATTGTCTCTGGGACAATTCTACAATTGTCTCTGGGACAATTCTACAATTGTCTCTGGGACAATTCTACAATTGTCTCTGGGACAATTCTACAATTGTCTCTGGGACAATTCTACAATTGTCTCTGGGACAATTTTGAGGCTGAAAGAAAAAAGAATTAAGGACAACTCAGATAGCTGTCCTTAGGTGGTTTTGTCTCGAAATATTGAATTTGTCACTAAATTCACAAATTGGAGACAATTTTGGTTGCTTTACATTACAGGCTTACTCGACCGCCAAACCATGCCAAAAACTACCGCCAGCCACCAGAAAACTACCACAAATTAGGACAAAAACTGGAGAGGCTATATAGTCTCATTTTCAGAGACAAAGACAAAATCAGGCTTCAAGGACAAGGACAATCTGACTTTATGTGCACACCTTTCAAGATTGTCCTTGAAGCCAGGGATTTTATTGAAGATTTTTGCCTAGACATTGTCTAAAGTCTTGAAAGTTTCAAAAAACCTTTATTCATCACTGATTACTTACTTGATTGCCTAGGTTAAATTCAAATCTAAGGCAAAATTGTCTCCAAATTATAAATTTCGAGACAAAACTGCCTGAAAATAGCTATAAGGACAATTTTTTTATGAGCGCGGTTTTGTCTAGATTTGCTAAAGATTGTCTCGTTTTAATTGTCTCTTCTTTATGTGCGCGCCTGCTGGCTAGGTTTTTAAATCTTTGTTTGTCGATGATTAGATGGGCCATAGTTGGCAGCTTATTCCATGTGTGGGGAATCCTCCCGGGAATCTTATTTAGGATAGACTTTCTCACTTGTTCGTTTTTCGGTGGGATATGTTTTAAGACTTTCCTTCCCTCTACAAAATTTCTTGTTTTTATAAGGCGGAGGTAAATGTTGCAGGGAATTTGTGCCACTCTATGGCCCATCTGTAACAAATGTAATCGTCTACGGTATTTGAGGGGGAGGAGCCTTTTTTCTACATGTAAGTCTGACACTTTCACGCGCAGGTATTTGGTACATAATTGCAAATGCAAATGCAAAGTAGTTACTTAAAACAGTTAGTTGACAGCTTGTTAGGAAGTAGATAGATGTTTTCAATATTTCCTTTTCGTAATCGATATGTGTTTAGCAATTTTACACTCTAAGGTGAAACTTCGATGATATCTCACTAGAAACCATCAGATTTATTTTGGATTGCCACCACAAAGTCTATTTACTTTCTAATGGATTTAATGGATTCACATAAAGTTCCGATGGCACAAATGACACTTTGTCGTATCTATTGACGTATACGACACTAAAGGTTCTACGTCCATTTCATCATATCTTAAGTGGTAGGATTATGTGCAGTTGACCAAGGGATGACGGGAATCTTTTGTTCCATTCAACATTTCTAAGCTATATTTCACGTGTTACACTTTGTAAGCTGATTAAAGGATAAGATTATTGACCAGAGAAAATCCGAGGGATAAGTAAAGCACGCCATCGAACGATTTCTTCCGTTTGTTTAGAGTCTGATTTTGCTGATTATCAGTAAACAAATCCGGGCGCCGGTTCCTGTAAGAAACTAAGTGGTATAAAATATACTCATCATTTCCGCATATATTCATGCCGCCATAGTGGAAATGCCTGTACCAGGTCCCTACCAAACTCTAATATCAGCCAAAATGACAATTTATTATTTTAACACGCTGCAATTAAGTTAATTATAGACTGTCTTGGATCGTGAAGATATCAATTTGATGGGAGGCAAGATATAGGCTAAAGTAACTAAAAAGTGAAAAATCTCCAGCTAGACTCGAGGCACAATATATGAAGAATTATCGGTCGTGAGTTGGCAGCAGAAATTCTTCTAAGAAGTCTGATTTGATGAGACAGTGCCCTTCAATATTTGACGTACAAGAAGCTTTAGGGCAGTTGTAGTTGAGATTTTAATTCCCCAGGTCACTCACTATTGACTCATGTTATATAATTTAGCCTTTCGCTTAAAGCCGAAACACCATTTAGGAAACTATAATATCTTTTTTGCAAATAGCAAAAACATTATAGTCTTCAGAGTATTTGTGAAGCATTATAATGATCGACACCGTTATTTAACACCAGAAACATAAGAAAAGAAGTCTGCTTCTGTCTTATAAGGAGGCAGACATATTGGTAAGCAACAGCGCCACTGGTGGCAATTTCCGTTTATTGATGACGTCACTAGCCCTCACTATCTGCTGGTTACCCTACTTGGTACATATGTACACAAAGATCGAACTGACAACAGTTCAGTTTGAAGTATTGATATATACATAATTATATGATGTATATACAGTGAGAATGTTTGGATATTCACAAATTATAAATATGCCTTAATTTACCCCAGAGACCTCTAATTTGTGAGTGCAAATCTCTCCCTGCTACTCAGAAACTGGATGCCATAAGCGTAATAATGGCGGCGACGGCGGCAATGTTTTGACACTTTCACTCCTCTCCCCTGCCTCACCCTAACCCCCAGTAGCTTTAACACCTTCCCCAGCATTTGTTTATGGCATATTCAGGCTCAAATGCAACTTGTTGTGCAATGCTCATCATTTGGTTAATGGAACAATGGCTCAAAACAATTGAGAAAATATATGACAGTATGCCTGTGCCTCGTTGTGAGTTGAGGGTATCATACGTCATCAGAGGTCACATGACTTACAACAATGGCGGCACTCATACAAGTTGTCTGCTATAATTAATCCCATGTAAAATACCTCCCCACTTCTTTAATAGATGAGAATTACATAAAATACATACGTGAGGTCGTTAATTACGATTTTCCCGCCTAGAAAATGTATACATGATATCCTATGAAGTTTCGGCTTTAAGCATCCACATCTTCAATATTTGACGTACAAGAAGCTTTAGGGCAGTTGTAGTTGGGATTTTAATTCCCCAGGTCACTCACTATTGACTCATGTTATTTAATTTAGCCTGTCGCTTAAGCATCCACATCTTCAATATTTGACGTACAAGAAGCTTTACGGCAGTTGTAATTGTGATTTTAATTCCCCAAGACACTCACTATATTGACTCATGATATATAATTTAGCATGTTGCTTATAAGCATCCACAGAGATAGTCAACTGCGCCCCTACGACCCAACCCACCCTTGTGCACTCACATAACCTGCTTATTTGCTTTTTAAAAAATGGTATTCCTTACAATGGAAAATGTCCGATAGTCAGGATCAGAGTATTAGTTCCACACGTATAAAACTATAATAGTTTACGCAATTCATTGCATTAACATTAATATGCTGGTATAGTCTACGTACCGGAGAAGAAATGTGTTAAAATAAAATACTGCTTTCAGTACAATGGTGCCGCAATAGGTTCCTTTATTAAATAAAAACATACCTGTTGTATAGAAATGTCCCTAGTATCTATTACAACTATGATAGAAGCATTTAAAACGTCCGAAATAGCCCCAAATCTAGTTTCAACTGGGCCGCCATTTTAGCTTAAATTACCCAAAGTCCTGCTTGATTTTTGACATCATCAAGACTGAAGCATCTGTGTAAGCTACGGCCAGCTAATGCAGTGCGAGTGGGACGTGGGCGTGGTTTGGTTGAAGTTTAAATCATGTTATCCTCACTTGAGATCCCTATAAATAAGCTTTTTTTGCTATTAGTGTTTGTGGAACAGGTTATAACAGGACTGGTGTGAGTTTGTTTGACACTGAATGGTTTGATATGAAGCCTTTGCAACATCGGAAAGCATTTGTTTTGTGAGTGATAATAGCAGAAATAGAATATCCGATAACACTTCAAAATGTGGAATCTGGCCGCGAATAGAATGTAGAGATTCAGATCTAATGAGGACAAGCCTATTTCTGCTATACATACTTGCAAAAATGCCAGTAGAAGGAGGAGAAAGCCCTCGATCGGTGCTCCTGCCATGCTGCCATGGCTAGCAGGGCCTCAGCCTTATATAGCAGGCAGGGTTCTATCATGAGTGACGTCATGACTCGTCCAAAGATGTCTGCTTTCATTAAACATCATAATCCAAGATTGTAAGCCCTCTACCACTCTTATTATTCACCAACCATAATTATGTTCGAATATAGCTGACATTGATTTTACCTAAAGAACTAGATAGAGGGCGATCATTGTACTGAGGCCCGGTACTGAGAGCGGCCTTTTCTTTTAACTGCATGAAATAACCCGGCTACTGTTGACGTTTGTCATATATTTCTACCCAACTTAATCAGTGTTAGAAGATTGTTAACCTAAGCACTATACATAGTAAACTCCTCGCATTCTCCAGTCATAATCATTATATTACCATAGGATACACAGATTTCAAAATTATTCACTGTTATTTGGACAGGACCAATTCTAAGGATTCGGCTTAATTATGTTCGGGATTAGGGAATGAAGATGCCATAAGTGTAGTATCTAATAGGCCACCATGGGCTTACCAATGGTCAGGGAGGATTTAAACACCGATTAAGCCGGAGGGAATATATTAAAATTCTCAGAAGATTTAACGTAACACCAGCTTCCTACATATATATGTGGAACTCATCTTTCTCAATTCAGGTCCCACGAGAGTTATTATTTTCTGGATAAAAGTCATATGATGAGAAGTACATTCGATGCATCGTAATAAACCCCTGCTGTGACAGTTCTTCCGATGGGATATCGCTGGGGAAATATCTAGCGTGTGAAACCTGATTGCTCCCTCATGATCATTACATACCCAGAGCTCTTGCGCACTATCACTGCTGGCTTCTCGTTGGAATTTAACGTTAGCCAAGTTTTCGGGTGCATTGAATTATAATTGATGTGGTGCAGTTACCAGGTTCCATTATCCCGGTTAAACGTATGTAAATGTATCTTCACTTTCATTCTGGGTATGAAGTTGTGTCGTTCAGTTTAGCCACTGATTTAACAATACCGTAATTTGTTACCTCATTGTTTCCTCATTCATCAATGGGGGCGCACTGATCGAGGACCAGGAGGAGGAAGCCCATGTGACCTCTAGTGACCACTGGTCACCGCGTAATTAAGGCCAGTACCCGGTCTTACCCTACCATGCAGACACAAGCCAAGACAACGCTATAACTTTTTTTTTCTTATCGACACAAATTTTGTTTGATTGGCCCAAGGTTATGTATGATATGTATGATAGGATACATTGATGATCAATGATGATTCACTGTTTTTTGGACATGATAAATAATATAAATCAAATTAAGGTTGTTTCGTAATCCAATTAAAGTGACGACTGTTTTCTGCAGGAAGTTGTTCACTTCTCTGATATATCAACGACATCACCTTTTATTGGGTTATGCAAATCAGTCTGACAATCAGTCAAACAAAATTATCAGTAGCCAGAAAACCACAGGTATGTCAGGTGTGTCTATTTAGTTGGGTTCTGGCATATTATCAGGCCGTATGCAACTTTTCATGAACAATTTATAGAACGTACCCACCTGTTATTAAACTTTTCCCAAACAATAGCTATAGTATCTTAAATTTCCATGAAGGCCCTTTCAATGTCTCAGCATGTTAGCTATATATATGTAGGTCACTTAAATGTAGGCCTATAGATATAAACATGTGGATTTTTTTGAGTTTGTGAGATAATTGATTTTATAGTACATATCGAAAGGTATGTGAGATGTACGACCTTTAAATTGAATGTAAATTACATCATCTTGTGAACGACTGTCAGAAAGATAATTATCTTATCTATCACCAAGTTTTGACATGTGTAAAGGAGGAAGCCATATTCATAGAGGATTATAAAGCAAGGAAGCCCATTCATCATTCTATAGACAGGTTGTAGTGGCTAAGTCTCTCAGGTCGCCGACTATCCGATAGATGTGTGACGTTCAGATAAGATCTGGATCTTATCTACTTCCACGGCCTAAGTGTTAATCACATTTTTGTAAATCATAATTTTCGCGGTTGCATTATAGGTTAAATCCAGTAAAACCCTTCTGAATAAGTCGATTAAATAATAGTCCATCTACAGTCGAAAATACAATTGTTGGGCATATGGGTGATACTGAAAAGACATACCTGCAAAACTCTTCTAAGCCGCTGTATCCGTCATTCGTAGAAATAGTGCTTTATTTGGTTCCGACCAAAATGGAGCATACTTTGTTTAAGTAACTAAGGATACATTTACGTCCATATAAAAGATGACATAAGCTTCCAGAATCGTATTATTTCATTGTCATACTTCTTAGAAAGCTTAATCAGCAGTACAAAGCCCAAGGTGTGAATATCTATCCTCCCTCGAGCTGTTGGCCAACCACAGTACCACCCATCACGTATACACGTACATGTGTTGCACCTAGTATAGTGCCGACTTCTTTGACTAAAACACTAAGCCAAGAGGGGAAAGGGTTGGGTGGTGTTTAAGCTCCACTCAGCGCCATTTTCTGAACTATGAATCCTTATTTCATTTATTTGTATGCCTGTACTCGCCCTACAAACTACTAATTGTTAATTCATTCATTTATCATTATTCATTGAGTTGGCAGCAGGTGAAATTATTTAATCTTCCCACAAAAAGTTGACATTTAATTTTCAATTGTTTGGGTCCATCGGTCTATCAAACAGAACCAATTTTACAGATGGTGCTGTGATCGACCACGTAGTCCATCCATATTGTCACAAATAATATAATGTTTGCTTTATACCACAGAATGTAGCATGTTTCCAAGAATTAGTTACCATTTACAGTTGCTATAATGGGAATACATAGATCAATTGTCATATAACAAAAGAATATAGCATAAGAGTAACAATTCTAATAAGTGACTGTACTCAGAAAAGGCGCTGGATTTATAGCAAAATCGATGGACGGTTGCGAAATCAACTTACCATAAGCGTGAATTTTGTTCTTTGAAAAGAGTTGTTTGTTCATGGGAATCAAAGGGCAAGCGAAACTTTCAAGTCTATTCAAGCAGGCGAGGTGAACAACAAAATTATTTCTCTTCCTAGTTCTGTGGAGAACTGGTCACCTGGCTTGTATAATACCGTCACACGCACTGAGTGAAACTCTGCATAATGCACACTTATGATACTTCTATAAGAAATGCTGGTCGCATCGGGAGATGGTCGCCATACTGAGTGGTGGCTATGGCGGGTATCCTTTCACCATGGCGATATCTTGGCTTGTTACCGTTATACAGTATGTGTCTACTCTTTTACACAAATATTCCAATTAAAAAGGTAATCGTTTTGAAAGTGTATATATCTATCTTATACAAACCAAGTATATGTAAATAAATGTATTCCAAATTTATGGGAGCATTTTGTTTGTTTGTTGAGAGAAAGAGAGAAAATATTCAATTGAAGCAAGTTAAAAAGTGACCTAAATTTGTATTAAATCACGTTACCATTCATCATCTAGATGTGACGAGCACTCAGGCATAATATATTTAATATATACTACACAGAAACTCATGTTACAACATGTTTAGAAAGAAGAATAATGTCCGTTAAAGTATTCAGTGCTTATTGGATTTACTCCTTTGAAACCACAGCTTCCCAAATAGTGTTTACTCGAACTAGACCAATTTAAAGTTGCCGTTGAGTTGTTTTCCCGGGCAGGTAGTATTCATAGAATATATTCCGCAAATTTTATATGCTCGGGTCAAACATGTCTGACCATATATAGTAGTCTCCAGGGGAGGTTTCCTTTCAGCGCGAGAAGCTACCCTACGCAATCTCCGCAAAGCAAACGATTTTAGCATCCAAAGATAAATGGGTTCGTTGGAGGTTCACAAATACACGTGTACTTCCTACCACGCCAAATACCATATCCTATTGATCTCCACAACCGTTATTATATAGTTATTTATTATTACCATGACTCAAAATAGTTGTTGTAACGTTAGAATCGCATACAACACATAAGTGCGAGGTAGTAATGGTATTAATATCATGGGTAACTTCTGTAGTTCAGAAAAATAATTTTGTTCCCGATCATTTTGACTGCATTCTTACTGTGGAGTGCTAATCCATGTCAAACAAGTTAGTAGCCATTTAAGCGTGTTCCCCACCACTGTTCGGATGGTGTCTTTGCATGTTAGTGGGTCATGCAGCTTGAAATGGAAAAGCATTGGTTATAAAAGCATTGGCTATTGAAAGAAGACGCGGCAACTAGGGTCTGGGCGAGCGATGGAGGAATGGTTATTATCCGTGATGTTCAGAGTGAATAAAAACGAAAAACTTCATTTTCCACTTTCCTTGACACTCTTTAAAGTTGACAGAACTTCGACCTATGTCACTTGTGCAGTCTTGTCTTGTGCAGAAAGTCTTGTGCAGATGGATCACTGTGTTAAAGGTCATCATGTTCAGGCTCGATTGCCTCCACAGCGAACTTTCATGTCATATCACACTGGGAAGCAGTGAGAACACGGGGAAATACACAGAGCAAGAAAAAGGCCATATGAGTCTTGCCCGTATGCTTATTTCCTTCGTTAACAAACGAATCTATGCAATGAGCAATGAATGGTTGACGCGAAACACTTTTGCCAGTTTGCCATTTGCCAGTATAGTGTGTGCAGATTGTTACAGTTAAAATTTGTATGAATATATCAGGCTGTATTTTCGAAATATATTTAAATAACGTATTCAAAGGTAATCTACAGATGTATAAATTTTCAAGTTTCGAGTTTCAAGTGCATAAATGTTCCTAACTATGTTATTGTAAGTAATTATCTAGAATTCATTTCATTTTCGTTTGTGGTGTGCGTTGGTGGTTATCAGAGGAACTGGCATCATGAGAGCGCTCCCCTAATTTACTCTATTGAGATTATAGTATGTTCTGAATTACATAAAACTAGAAGTAACTGTAGAATCTAAATCATTTAAATTTATACCTTTTAATTTTATTACTCTGTAAAATAATACTTAAAATGTTTAAGGGAATATCATATGCATGTTAGAAGGTAATGTAATTGTGTATTCTTTCAAACATAGGAGTTATCTTTCTACTGACAATCCCTGTAATACTGAAACCTACTAAAAGTTGGAATATTTCTCTCCGAGGGCCCTATCAGTGAAAACAGGTCAAATATGGTGGAGGTGGATACTTGTTTCATATTTAGGGAACATGTCAAACATGTTATAATTTAATTATTATTTGTAATCCACTTAATCTTACATATATAATCTTTTCTTTTTTTAGTTTTAAGATATATAACCTATTATCCTATATCGTTTTCTTTTAACTCCTTAATCCATACACTTGATTAAATCAATGTATGTGGAGTCATATTTTAAGCATGTTCCTTTATTTTCCAAAGAGGGCCTGACCACTTTATTTGTGTAAGGTTATACATATTGGACTTATGAACGTACCCGGCATTTTGACACCCAACTAGATTAATCTAGCCCGTGCGGTTATGTTTCTTGGACCTCTCTCGTAACAATGGTTTTCTTTTCATCTTGGATCCGAGATGAAAAAGGTCGACGTTAGGATGAGGTATCATGAGGACAAATTACAAAATATGAATGCAGACAGGTGTCAGGATAACTGCCGCTCGGAAAGCCACCAGACGAAAAGCTGCCAGCCGGACAACCACATCCGGAAAACTGCTTCCCACGGTTAGGGTTAGGGGGTTCTGACCAATACCCCTTTCACATTGAAGCGTAAGACTTGAAGCGTAAGCGAATCTACAAAACAATGAGGAACCTGGGCCTATTTTCCCCTTTTAGGTTATGCACAGTGTGGGTGGTATAAAGAAGAATAGAGATTGTCACATCCTCACATTTACTCACTGTCTTACTATAAATCGATTAATTTTCACCTTCCAGTGGCCGCTTTCACTCCCATTATAATTATTTTCCTGTCCTCACCGTTATTAATCACATTTACGCTAAACTTTTAATTGGATCCACTTTTCAAATCTGTTTTCAAAGCTCTCATCACTAATCAAAAACGAGTTCCCATCTGTGGAATCCATCAACACAACGTATTATCAATCATTATCCCTTTAAAATCATTTAGTTTCAAGTCGAAAACCAATTCATATAAAGTAAAGTAGGCAGACAAAGACATGATCGATGAGACTCAATGCTGTGTATGTTCAAAACTGTAGTTATTGGTTAAATAATTATTACACTATTGTGATCCATAAGATACATTACCGGGACTGTCTTGTTCAAGATAACATTTCTTGATACATTGCACAAAATTGATATTCTCACATGACATCAATCATATCATTTCCTTCTAGCCCATGAGATGAGCTGGGATAACAAATACCCTGACAACAGGAAAATAAATCTTTGAAACCTTGCAAAGGGAAAGATATTAAAGATTCCTATGACAAAAACTGAGAGGGTTTAAGAATCAGTTATAATTCAGGCACCAACTCTATTTAATAAACTGCTACAAGCTGGTAGAAGCTGCCCCACCATTCCTGATCTCAAAATATACTTGGAAGAAAACTTTTTCTCATAGTCCGGGGAGGTGGAGGGCCCAGCACAGCCCAACAACATTCAGTGACAATGTGGTCGCCTTTTCTCTCTCCCCAACACAACTTGTTGTATTATTGTTATTACTGTTATTTAGGCCTACTTATGAAGACGGACCGGTGTCCGCCAGAATGCTACCTGCAACATGGAATATAAGTGATTGGTTGGAGTGCAGTCAGGCGGTGAGCTGGAGTACGACAGAATGTTACTCGCCAGCTGACTGCAACATCCATATACATGGAAAACAACATAGAGGTTTGTTGTGCTGTAGCGTGTGTCATTTTATTACTATATTAACCTATCTTAGCCTCGCTTTATTGTTGTTACATAGATATACACTTCCGGAAATAAACATGATTATACATACAATAGGAGGAACCCATACAGAACATTGTTTGCCACATACCCTTTAACGATTCCTCAATACTAGGGACTGTTCATTATTAACCACTAGGAGCATTTGATAAAGAATTCTTGCGCAAAATCTCCTGCCCCCCCCCTTCAAAGTTTGTGCAAAATTTGTAAATCCATGCATAGCATGGTACAAATCCATACATTGCAATGCAAAAGTGATCATTTGCAACAAACAGGTATCAATTAGATAGCTAGATTACTCCAGATTTGTTTGATCAAACTACGAGATTTGTTGAAATACTGCTTTCTTTGTTGGCATTTAAAGCCACTAGTACAACATTATGATATGTCAATGACACCATCACTGAAAGGAGGAATACAGGCATGGTATGGTAGCGGGAGCAGGAAATCGCTAAAACAATCCTGGCACTCTATTAAATCAGCTTCCCAGTGAAATGTCAAGAGTGGTTTGATTACACGGCATTATGGATTTACTGCCATGCTAAGTCATTGCCCAATCCCCTGAGAGACAGACAGAACTGTATACATATAGATTTCTGCATGTACATTCATTCTTACATAAAGTATAATTGGGGAAACTATGGAAACTATAATAGGGGCTTTGTATATAGGCCAGAGGATCACTCACCTTCCCATTTGTTTCTCCAATTAATGAAAAAAAAACCGGATATTGGTGAAGTAATGGTCAGGATAATGTCTGCGATGTTGCTCTTATATGTCTTTGCAATTATTTTCAAGCGGACAGTGGGCAAGGTATTAGTCACGGTACTAATATCGAATAGGTCAAAGGAACACTCCAAGGCTTATCAAATGCTAGATAAGTACCGTACTATGCGTTTCTATCGTCTAGAGATGAGTTTGCCTTGATCTGTTTGCCATGCATCGCAGCTTAACCAAGGTGTGGCATACTATTCCCATTTCGATTGGTAGAAGTGTTTTATTGCAAGGCCGTGACTCTTGTAATGTTAAATATTCAATAGCAAAGATAGGATAGGGGGGTGGTAATTCTATTCTAGGGTTCAGTAAACGAGGGAATTAAAGCTGCATCTGATATTGGGACAATTTAGATGATTCAATGGGTCGAGAACAGCCAACCTTCACATAATCGAATCTTATGACTCTCAATTTTATATTATGCAGAATACTCTTTTAGTTTTTCAAATAACCAATGTCAGGAATCATGTAATAATTAAACACAATTCAGGGGCATTTCGTGATAGCAATTTTTTATGCTAGCCGTTTTTCCCTATACCTGAAACCGTTTTTTATATGAAGGCGTTCAGTCGGAATCAGTAAAAAATCTCTATCCTCTCGATTGATTAAATTACCTCCACCAGAATCACCGCTCATGGTTACCCTACTATAGTAAGAAATACATCAGCTACGACAACAGATCTCACATTATAATGATCCAAACAAAACGTATTCATTTGACTGATTCTCATTGACACCAATATAGAAAATCTCATCAAGACCAATAATATGAAAACGATTCTTCGTAACCCGAGTCAAATAATACAGAGGGCTACTAAACGGCGGTGAGATGTCAGGCCCATCCTCTCGGGGATCATAGTAAATCTAGGACCCAAAGGAGGCAATGGCACGAACATCGGCATATAGGTTAACACGCACCAGAATGCTTAGTTAGAGAAATTTCTCCAGGTTCCCTTTTCGTTCATTCCCTGAAGGCTGCGTGTTACTTAAGCTCTGTACTTTCAGTTCTATATAAGCTTTTAAGTGGTGATATTCACTGTGGTGAATAATGGGATAATCCATAACAGATCAAAGTAATTGTATCTGCCCATTTAGATACTTGATGGGTGAAATCTCGAAATAACTTTATTTTATAACTAAATTTTTTACATTCACCGCGGCCAGAAACCACCCACGATATTCTGTGCGGACAGAACCATGTAAATAACCATACCTGTCACTACATCTTTTTACACTTAAGCATACCTATATATATACCTAATCACCTGAAGAAGGGCAAACCAGCCCGAAAGCTTTTGGAATAAAATCATTAAAACCATAACAAGGGTTTTATTTCCAACCTCACATCAAGTTCAACTACCAATAACCACCGGACCCCTTGGTATAAATACGATATTTACCCACCTCGATACAACTTTATATTCGAATTAATTTTATTCTATATAGCCATATTAACATCAGACTGACGAGATTAAGGGTTGTCAAAGCGAGATTTTCAGGATGAAGAGTGTCCATCTGCAGTGTAGAAAAGTCCCAGCTGTTTATAATATCATACCCGTGATATGGTTGCATCCTGCTTGGATCCGTTCTATTGAGGGCTCATTAATATTGTCACTAGGCATGATCCATAAAATCTAGGAAGGGTGATTTACCTGATGAAATAAAGGTTTAAGCAATCAAGTATGACTATAAAAACTGTTTCATGTTAGCATAGTTTGGAATCGTCTTGGAGGACTGCTTTGTGTAGTATCATTAACAGGGTAAAAAAAAGATGCCACCATCAAAAGAGACGAGCTCCACCAATATGTTCTAGCGACATAAAACAATTCTGAACCTCTGAGTCCTGACAAGCCTAAACCATAGAAGTGTATTTATTGCTATCATTTCACTCTCCCCAACCCGTAAGTCAGGATTCAATGACAGACACCAGTGACTGTTACAGGTAACGGTGTTTAAGATTATGGTTACAGTGGTTTACAGTTAATAGTTGTTTCTGTCTTTTGGTAGTGTTCACCATTCTCTCATTGGGTTTCTCGAGAAGAAACGTAGCAGAAGCATGGTCAATCTTGTAGGGTAAATAGTTTGTTTCCTATTTTGAATATTATTTTGCTTGATTTGGCCTTTTCACACAAGGGCTTTAGTGATCATATCTTCAATGGGAACAACCTGAGCAGTTCCAAGCAGGTCGAGCAGCTCATCATCCAATCAGATCCAACCTCACCATGGCAACGAATCTAGCTATGAATACCAGCCTCCACTCAACAAGGTTCCATTCCTTTCCGGCCGATGGTTTCGGCAACATCTCCCGCCAGCAGCTGTATATTTTTTATTTAATTGATTTCCTCATATTCCCTTATACATTATGAAAAACGGAATTATAAAGTTGGACGGAACATGCCTTCCGTATCTCTCAGCTACTATGGCGACGCATATGGCATTAAGATTAAATAAAGATCTAAACGTATAGTGAGGGGTGTTTCTCTATGGAAGCCCATCATGTTCACTTAATTCTTAAAAGGAAATATATTAAGGAGAAGTTGAAATATGACAAAAAACGTTCCGACCACTTCTCACCGAGTCCCGTCAGTTGTAGAGCTGTCAGAATGTTTTTGTTCTTTGTTGTTGTAACGTTTTTATTGCTCTGACAGTTACATATCGATGTTGCCATTGTTTTTTCGTTTGTATATTAAAGACATTTCTGAATCACTCATATTCGCATATTAATATGCTTTCGCTTCTGATAAGAATGAAATTATTAGTGCATAAAAGTATCTCCTTCCTGGATCTTAGAACCGGGCCTGTCATCTGTGATGCCAACCTCACATACGGGGGACATGTATGTTGGAGTAGTTGTTCATCTTGCAACAGAGACCTTACTTAGCCCATCCATTGTAGACCCTCCTCCGCCATTACATAGTTTCCAATAAAGTGCGCATGGGACATATGTAAGATTGAGGAACTGATGATGGTTTGAATATGGTTTGAATGGAAGAATAGTTTTTTCATGACAATACAGCGCATGTTGAAATGGAAATTGCAATTCCAAAAAACTGGGGAGACGTATAGTTCTTTCCTTGTTTTAAACCGGTGACAGCATCAACTTAAAAAAGCGTTAAAATCAATATTTTATATCTTCGATATCTGCACAGGGGGTGAAATCACCTCATAAAAGATGATAGATGCAAAACTGATTTAATTTGATATCCCCTTGAAGGTTTACTTTTAGTCATATTGACGCCTAAAGAGGGTGTTGACATTATATTTACACATTGTTCAGCGCCTGTTCTTGTGCCTAATGGATCCTAGTGTTCACAAATCAATAAGCTGAACGTTTTGCAAAAGGCAGCTAAGTAGTCTCTATGCATGGATAACATGATTTTTTTTAATTGAATGATTCATTTATTCTCGCTTGCATATGGATATATATTGCTGTGGCTAAAGGGTGGTCTCCACCATGGCTGCGGTAAGCCTTGCGATGGTGCTGTGATGGTGAGAAGTGGCGAGGTCCTGCCTACATGGTCAGTGATCCATGTAGGCAGGACCTCGTCACCTACAGAACCAACACACACCATAGCTAGGCTTACCGCAGAGCTTACCGCAGCCAGTGGAGACCACCCTTAACACTGCTACTGTGTAGGTTCGTATGTATTTATTCATGTTCAAAGGACCATTGAGTTTGCTATAAATGCTATTCATTTTTAGATGACCCACAGTTTTCCAAGGTCATACAGGCTGAATTAACGTCGCCTCTTATATTTTACCCTCAGTATCAGCTACACTTATCCAATTTATGATGGATGTTACTAGCAACATTCTTCATTCTAGCATGAGCAGGAGTATTTCAACGCGTTGACTGATACACTGTGGCAAAAGCAGTTCCACCGGTTGTCCTACATCAAACCATTTAACTAGAACTATCGTCTTTGAATGAATGACACCATGATTCCTCGTGTTCTTACATGGCAGGCAGGTGATATCGCACCATTTAATGTTGTTGTATTGATTTTTGGTATGTCATGTACTCACTTGTACTCATCTTATTCATCTAACTACAAGACGTTGATGCAGAGTGCTGCACTTACAAACCTGTAATTTTGTAATTTTATGATATGGTAAAGTCAGCGTTACAACCGTAAGATGGTTCTAACTTTGTATAGTGTCTACTGTAGAGTAGTTATACTTTAGTAGTCATGTAACAAAGAAAATGAAATAGAGTAGGCATGGCCTAGTAGACCTCTATTTGAGAAGGCCACGACCATTTTGTTGATGTACCATCAAAAAAACAAATACAGAATTCTCTAATCTAAGAACATAAATATACCGTATTAACCTAGCTAATGTGGCTTCAGGTTGTATTAAGTTTTAGTTCTGAACTTACAATGGGTTTCCCCGGTGCTTATTTTGGCGATGATTATTCTCACGGATTTATGTCCCGTCGATCCTATAGCTTTAGAAGGCCCACAAAACGATTGATGTAAAGTTGTGACGGATGCCCTTTGGTCTCTATGTGGGAAGGCAATGACCGCTGAGCACACATCTAACTCTAAGCAAAGGCATGTGTGACATACAGGGACATTCGGAAAGGATTCAAAGACAGAATGTATGGCTCTTGGCTATGAGGAAAATGAATCAAGCCCTTTCAGACAGAGAAACGTATGAATTGGCCTTTACATTCTCATTTAACAAGTCCAATACATGGGCCTGGGCATACCGGCGAGCCTCTCCAAAACGGTCTCACATATAGGCAGCATGGTGAGTAATAAGGAAGAGGTGGCCTGCCACCAGCACACTCGTAAACCGGCGCCGACTTTCCATTCTTTTGGCCATACAGGACTGAGCGCATTTAAAGGCATCTTGTGGCTTATATATATTCTATTGCATTAGACCGAATATATGGATGTGTGCAAGTAGCAGGCGTGTGCAGGAAAACTGCATGCTTGCTGGCCTTACATCCGGGTGGACTGTGACTCCATCCTTTGGGGTGTTGGTAAATGTTTATTTATAGGCGGTCTCATAATATCATTTCAGGTAGCGTGTTCATATGTGACGACATTAACCTTATCTATCGGGGTCATACTTATTTCTGCAAATGCGGAGGGAAGGAACAATATTTCTATTTGGCAGGTTGCATTTACATTTTCATGGCAAGCGCGTCCGATCTAACTTCTAAGTGTTAAGCAACCACCTTGGCTGTTGGGCATACTTGTAAGTGTGTCATTGCTTTCAGCTCTGTCGTGGCTAGATAGGGAAATAACCTTTAATATCACGCCTGAACTAAGTGATGATTCAGACTAAGAGAAGCACAGTTCGGAAATAATTGCTCTCTAACGTAGCCTTAAAAGTACATGTAAACAGGTTACCACCTAATATAAGCCTATAAAATTAGCTAGTAATAAAAGGTGATCTCACCTTTACAACCAGTGAGGCATCTCTGGAGAGAGACATTCTTAAATATTTTATGATTGTGTAATTGTTAGCCTTTACCATAAGTATCGAACCAAACGTATCGGACACGGTGTTATTTTCCAGCCATACATTTATTATAGCTGTCGTGCAGGTGCTCAGATTGATCAAGACAACGACCAGCCCAACTGTTTTAGGGCCTTTCACTAGATCCTCCATCTTTACAATGCGTAATCAAGAGTAAGCACATGGGATGAACTGACCTACCCCACGCAGTGTCTTTAACCCCTTTCCTTCTTCCATCCCAAGGTGATCCTTCCATTAGAAGTATACCTTATAGCTTTATTTGCACTGAGATTTCTACACAAAAAAAAGAAAACTAATTACATGCGGTTATGATCAACCGGTGTTAGGGAATTTGATGATCACATATTTTGAACGCGATTTAATACAGAGGCTGTATTTCCTCAACTTAGAAAGGATTCGTAAGCAGATATTTATCAGAAACAGCAACATTTACGAGAATACAATTCTTCAGGTAGCTCACAATGTATACATGTGCATTAAGAAATTGTCCAACATTCTGCATTATAGAATGACTGCATTGGAAACCTCGTTAATTAACTTGTCCTTTATGACTTAAGCTATTAAACGTTTTATCATTTCCATCTACTTATATAAGTGCTTACATGATGGATGAGCCCTTCATGGCATAGCAAATTGCTTAGAATTATCTTCTGCCATAGTCTGTCCAGCTATATTAACCGCACCCCCACAATGAGCTTATGTGCTTGAAATCCAAGAATTACTGTGTTAAAAGGAAAGCAAAAACATTAAATAGATTGATTGATACAATTATTCTTTTATTTCGTCTTGAAACAGAAGAAATATGACGAATTAGTAGCATCTGCATACTGCAGTTATTCCTTTTACTACCGTGAAATATTGTAATTGCTTAGAAATTGTCGAGTAACAAGTAGACAGCAACAAATAAATTGTGAGTGCATTGCCGCTTGGCGATGCGCAGTCATTGAAGCTAGGGGTACTAAACCCTCCCACTAACAACCCACGTGACCTGGTCACGCATCAACCCACACCACCCAGCAAACCATTCACTTCACTTCCAACTTCCAACCACACCACTGGTTCATTTTTAACCTTGGCAGTGAAGCCCAAATGCATGGTGCTCGCAGTACCAGCGGCGGGAGCAGAGGACGGGCCCCCAGAGGTAGAACTGATAGGGCCGGAGGACGAGAGTTCAGACTCAGAATCGCTCCCCCCGCCTCCAAAGGGTAAGGCGAAGAAGAAAGTGAAACGAGTGACCACCCAAGAGCTGGACGTTGAAATGAAATCGATGAAAGCCACGGTCAAGGGCATTCAAGATTCAAGGGTGCGTCGAAAAGATGGCCACACAGATGGCTCAAGTGGCGATGTGTGTTGCGCAAAAGAAGAAATCCAAAACCAGGGCAACTGAGACAGAGTCTGAGGATGAGACTGAGGAGTCAGAATCAGAGTCCGAAGACGAAGACGAGGGCCCCCCTTCGCCTCCACCTACCTGTAGGTCAGGCCGACGGCGCCGTGTCTCCCCACCACCAGTCTTCAAAAGACAAATGGACGCTGACAGATATCTTGAGAAGGAGATGGAAAGGGAGAAACGGTCGGCTGGCCTACAGGGTAAGAAGCAATATATTTCTGACATCCATGCTCTAAATATACAGTCGAAATCATACATGTATGTGTCGAGGGAGGGTGTTACAACTATTAAGCAAAAGCTAGACGTGAGAAGCACTATGTCCGGAATGGAATACGTGGATGCTTTTCTGTCACTATTGGAGGACCCCAGGGCATTTAAGCATAGAGACTATCATCTCTTAACACACCTAAGAAAGGTTACCAGAGACGCCCTCGAGCGTCCCTGGCCCACCGTCCGACGTTGGACGCAGTTTATATGGGATGAAATTGAAAATGGGACTCTTACATGGAGGGATCGTGTGGGAATACAGGAGGAGCGTGTGAGGCTATGCTTGGCCGCACCAGTCAGTATGAGCTCTCACCCGGGCTCCCAATATAACTCGTCTAGCGGGGGAAGTAGAGTCACTTTCAATAACAGGGGAAATAACGCCCAACAAGAAATAGTGTGCCGAGCTTACAATGCAAAGAGCGGGTGTAGACATTCGTATAATCATAATGAAGGTACAGTGCTAGCTCTACATATATGTGCATACTGTGATTCGGTGGGGAGGTCATGCAAGCACTCTATGAGCGAGTGTAACAGACGGGTAGCGCATGCCAACTCAAGCGGGTCAGGTCGACAGGGCCAGGGCTTTGGTATCTCAACACAGTCAAAAAAACGATTAGAAGGGGCCCCGGCACAATTAAACCCACGGGCGCCCCCGTTTGTTACTAAATCTGATCACCAATCTCATGCAAATGTTTTAAGTTCTCGTTCAATACAGGACACAGAGCCACTGCCCACAAGCAGACGCCATCACCAGCTCTCGCACGAAGTCTCACCTCGCGAGATAAACAAGAAAGATGGCGGCCGTGACACCCAAGTGTCAGTACATGCACCAAGCATACACCTGTCGACATCCAGCACACAGGCTAGTGACAGCTTCTCCGCTCAAAGTCAGGTGGATGCAAACATAGTAGGTCGACCTATCATATTCTCTCATGTTAAACAAATATGTGAAGGCAAGGCAGATAAACTGGACACTGATCTCGGACCGCACACGTTCGCGGCTGACAGGCGCACACGATGGCCTCAGTGCACCATAGACTGATCTCACCCCACTCACATTCTCATATACAGCGCGGTACGCAAATCCGGCCTGCCTAACTCTCTAGACGCTAAGATAACTCTCCCCACCGAGTTAAATCTTAAAGCATGGGACAAGTATTTATCTGATACCAATGACCATAAACAATTGAGGGATTTTGTAAGGTACGGGTTCCCGATGGGGTATCTTGGGCCCACGTCTCACAATGACACGGGGAAGAATCACAGCAGCGCCGATCAGTTCCAGCCTAAGATCGACAAGTTCATAGAAAAAGAAATCAGGCTTGGGGGGTTGGTGGGGCCATTCGACACTGCTCCTTTCCGCGAATGGTACCACTGCTCCCCCATCATGTCGCGTGAAAAGAGAGATAGCGAAGATAGGCGAGTGATTGTTGACTTGAGTTATCCCCAGGACGCCTCTGTCAATGCATACCTCAGAAAGAACAGTGTGTGGGGAGAGGAGAGGAACCACTCCCTCCCCACCGTGGAGGGCTTAGTACAAGAACTGGTAAAGATGGGAAATTCTGCATTTATGTCCACAATAGATATATCAAGGGCATATAAAAATGTCAAAACTGACCCCCTGGATTGGCCCCTTCTCTCTTTAAATTGGGACAATAAATTTTACCTAGACGTCACCATGCCCTTCGGCGCCCGCACCTCGTCCTGCCACATGCAGAGAATAGCTGATGCTATCGTAGGTATACTCGCTCGTGATGGTATAGTGGAAAAAATGTACTTAGACGACTTAATCATACTCTCCCCTGATAAGGAAACAGCTACTCGACAATACGATAAAGCTATCGCACTATTCGAGGAACTCGGACTCCCCGAGGCGGTCGATAAGAGGCAACCACCAGCGCAGCTCGTTAGGTGGCTGGGTATAAATATTGACGCGAAGAAAATGTGTCTAAGCATCCCTCACGACAAAGTGGCCGAGACCAGAGAACACGTGGAACGCTACACTAAACGCAGATCCATGTCTAAGCGCGAATTACAGTCGCTCATCGGGAGGTTGATACATGTGTCAAAGTGTGTAGGCCCCGGACGCCTGTTTATAGGTCGGCTACTAGATGCACTGAGAGACATTAAAGGCAAATTCATAAATATAAACAGCGAGATGCGAAAAGATCTAACATGGTTCAAAGACTTCTGCGCCCAATGGAACGGCCGGTCGCATATTCCTAACTCTGCCCCAAATAAAATTATTGAAGTTGATGCATGCCTCTCCGGCATCGGAGGTGCAGACGAAACACGAGCCTATGCATTCCAGGTCACACCTGTTGACCATGGGGTCGAAAATATCTCGGAGCTCAAAGCAATCAATATCCCGGTCGCCCTACACACACTGGTGGGGGAGGCAGACCGAGGATCACACATAGAAGTGTGGTGCGATAATATGGCAAGCGTGCTAGTGCTACAGACAGGCCGGAGGCGAAACCCCGTAATACTGGAGGCCGCACACATTGCTTGGATGACTCAAGCACTTCTCGACATCAAAATAACCTACAAACACATCGCAGGCGAATGTAACACCCTCGCTGATCGACTAAGTAGAGCTCATATGTCAGAAAAATATGCAGAAGTGGCGAATGAAATTGTAAAATCACGATCGTTAACAACTGTATACCCATGTACCTTTGCACTGAAAGCACTTTCTCTCCATAAATCTTCCAGGAAGACGCATACAGATACTTCTGAGTCGAGCAGTGGCCAGGCAGAAAACAGCATGGGCAGAGGGTACCCAATCGAACCAAGAGAGTGCAGTGAGGAGGTTCGTCCAATTCACAACAGAAATAGGAGTCCACCCCCTCGAAGCATCACATCTAGTAATATGTGCGTACATAGAGAACCTTCTAATCACCATATCGTCACCATGAACTGTAAGAAATCACATTTCTCACATCAGAACGGCATATAGGCAGTTAGACAGGTCCACAAAAGCTCTCGACCACCAGAGAGTTAGATGGGCGCTCCAAGCAGTGGATCGTGACAAATCATTTAAACCAAAAGCAAAACAAGCTGTCCCCGCATTACTGCTACGTAGAGTTATTCTAAACATCCCAGCCGACCCGCTCTCTGAGACTGTAAAGGCAGCAATCTTAATGATATATTACGCAGCCTTAAGGCAGTCTGAGGTATTGTCCCCATCAGTAGCAAAGTTCGACCCATTGAGACACCTCACTAGGAAGGACGTCATTGTGTCAAGATCCAGTGTGCAAATTACCATTAAAAGTGCAAAAAAAATGCAGTCGGCATATCACAGCAAGAAAGTACAGTTAAAGTCCTCCACCGATGATGATATGTGTATTGCGAAAGCTATGTCGAGGGTATTAGGCCATACCCCCACGACAAACCGACAAGACCCGGCATTTATGTTCCCTAACACCAGGAAACCCATGCCTGCATCATTTGTGGCACGAAGGTGGAAAGAGCTCCTCATACAGCAGAGAGCCGACCATACTAAGTACTCACTCCATAGCCTGCGTAAAGCGGCTGCGACCAATGCATTCAAAAATCGTTGCTCCGAATTACAAATCCAAGCGTACGGCGGGTGGCGCTCTGACGCTTTCCGCGCCTACATAAACTCAGGCACCACAGGAGTGAACAGGGCCATAAGAAGGGCCATTGCAAATCCCCCTGCATCCTAGTATACCAAAAAGACTACTCGCTCACGAGCTCATAAAACAGCAACAAATAAATAGACAGCAACAAATAAATTAGCAGTTATCTAAAGGCCTTAGTCTATTAAAATATTATATATAACCGATTCTCATGCGATTTTGCGCCGTAGAGGACCTTTTGCCACTAACTTCTGTGAGAATCGGCTTAATGCTACCTAATTGTTGAAATATCTTATATCATAGTGGCTCAAATAACTTTATATACATTTAGTTAGTATGAAGTGACCTTTTCACTAAAGCTATATAGGCTAATAAGAGCAGATTTTTACATGAGAAACTGGTTTTACATAATAATTCCTGTGTCAGTTTCTGTAAATTAATTCATTATAACCCACTCTTGCAGGTGATATTGCATTATTTCAGTTTATAGTTGGGGAGACTTTGATATACCCCATTGACATAGACATCTTCATTGTTTCAATTGGAATTTAAATTTGTATCGCGGAATTTAAATTCTCGAATTTTAAGTATTGATCTTTCGATAAGTCATAACAACATTTTCTTTCATTCATTTAGTTTTTTTCAGGCATGGTAGCCTTAACAAAAGATACAATACCTACCTAGCATATATCTTTATATAGACTATATGCCTATTCCTATATTGCAAATATTTCAATACTGTATTATCATTAACTTCTAGACGAAGCGTCACAATCCCGTGGCTCAGGCCGTGGCCTACTTCTTAGCCTTTCATGAGTGACATCAGACCCTTCCGGTTCAGCAAGGACCATGTATGGGAGTCAGGCAATATCGACCTGTTTGCATAGAAAACAAGTTGCAGGCCCCAAACTAGTGACTGATTCTCGTAGATATGGATCCCCTAGACACGATTATGAAGAAAAATCTTAGCTAACTTACGAATTCTATTACCTGTAGTACATTTTCTATTAAAGACTCACTCGGCATGAGTCACCCTAGGCATATGACTCCTGGAATGAAGGACTGCACTCCCGACTACCGCTGATATCAACGAGGCAAGGCGCTGGACTCCAGACCTGAGGGTTGGGAGTTCAAGGCTTGTTGTGTGCCCTAATTTTTATTTTTTCATCCTCTACTTGTTGGGCCGTGTAGAGCTGTACAGTCAGCCTACACAGCTGGGACGGGACGGACGGGACGGGTGGGGGGACGGGACGGTGGGTGGCTTTTGCAATGGGTCAGATCAGGGAATACTGGTCATTTGAAAAACAAAATATCCATGATAATGTTGAACAACAATCATAATCGTCACCCCAAGACGCAACTCGCAGCCGCTACTCACTGGACGTTATATCAACGCATATTTCTGGAGAGAGAAAAAAGAACAATTAGATTTATGGTTTAACAGAATGTCCTTCATCTGGAAAGGCCAACGAGCATCTTCAACTATCATGTGACCCTTATATTTTGTGATTAGTTTCGTCTCGGGAAAGATGGCTAAGGCGCTATCAGATTTGTAATATTTTGAGTCGCGGGAGATACTTTAGAAGACCAAAGAGAGTCTGTTTATGGATTCACTACTAGCTTATGCTCAAAGGAATGAGAGATTAGATAGTATCTAGGCTTGCTTGGTGACTTACGTCCGAGTTCATATAGATCAAGCGATTCATCATTTCCTGGAGGTGTTAGTCCAGTTTTTTGTCAGGTCCCCCTTTGCCCTTGATTCTCTTGCGATCTTCCCACTTTTCAAAGCTTGAAGGAGTTTGCTGAAACACAACTGCTTGTACATGTATGTATATGAGGGATGATGATGCGAGGAAGTACTCGCCCAATGATAATAGATGCAAAGTGAAAAACAGCCTTGTGTCCCCGAGTAAGTAAGCCAATATGTGCTGCAAGGAATGTATAGTGTCAGAGAAAAGTTGTGGCCTCATATATAAGATAAGTGATGTTTAGGCAAAAATTCAAAAGAAGTCACAAAGACATGGTATCCAGTTTGCTTTTGCTTCAACATTTAATTTCGCTACAGGCTTCTAACAAATGCATTATAATTGGGACTGGGCTATAAAATATGATATTGTTTGCTTAGCGATTTTCATTAAGAAACCTCAAACATCATGGTTGTCAAAACCCCTAACCTAAACACGTTTTATTTCCTCCTGCATTGTAAGCTTGGAGATGCACTACGAGCAATGGCTTCGGCATACTTCTCTAGGCTGGCATACAATTCCTTCCTAATCATAAATCCGTGCTCTCCGGACTGCGGGTGTAATGAGTCGCTGTGACAATCATCAACAAATGATCTTAGACGTTGATTATCACTCCGACATCAAAGAGATGCGCCGGGCCCTTTTATAAGTAACGATGATAGTTCTCCACGTCTTGTACCAGTGACTTTTCTTAAGGCCGTATCAGCAGATATCCCTCAGATGATTGATATAGATTATATATGTGATACATGACACCATCAACGTGCGAGTATAGGATGATTAAACATCCTAAATCATGTAAATGCTTAACGTTAAAATCTGTTTCTGAACCTTTATTCCGATGTATGACTTAAATATGTATCACCACCTCTCTTCTCAGATTGAAACCTGTCACACTTGTGAAATTCTCGGGAAATAAAAAAACCCAACTGAGTTGCAGATCAATGAACAGCGTCATCTTCATTTGGGCTATTTAAATAAGGATCTCGAGAATGTGGAGGCATACGAATTAGTTCATCCAGTCCTCATTCCATTCATTATCTCAATAGTTTACTTAGTATGTGTTGTTTCCGGTGGTGAATAACCTAAACAAACAATAATCTTAGGTGTGATGGTTCTAGTGAAATGTGAGCATTCTAAACATCTGTTTAGGGTTTGGGTGTTTATTAATTACGTAATATGACGTAATATTATGCAGTGATTATTAATTATTATTTTGTAAATATGTTTATTAATTATTATGCAGCAATATACTGAAATCTTTAGGTAATATTCAGGGATGCAAGTTCTCAGATTATCAACTGAATTCAGATATATGCAAAAGTCGGCAAATGTCCCATACAATACACTAAACTGACTTATAAATTCCAAAATTTTCTCAAAATCTCATTTGACAATATTGTTGTTGGATCATCTTGTGTCACACCAACAAATGTAGGCAGTTTGAGTAGAGGTTGTACACACGCCATAGGGGAGGGATGGGATGAGACCTCTATCTAAGTGTTCTCACGGAGCCTGGAGCTAACGGAGCCGCCTATCCCTGCCGGGGGAGAGGCGGCCTCAGATCCTAACTGAAGTGAGATTCCAGATATTTCCGTTAGTCTTTAGCATTGGGTCTATGGAGCGCACGGAAATCCCCGAGGTCCTTCGCTCAAGACCTCCGGGAATGGGAATCTTATACACCCCTTGGACCGACCTGGATACCCACCCCAGTTAGGGCGCACTGCCCTACCAACACACATGGTCCTTTATGTGACATGTGCGCTACCTCCCCTAGGACCTTGGAAAATGTTCAGATTATTTTACCTTACCCGACTTGCATCCCTGAATATTATACACATGAAGGTAATAGCACATATTTACCAACGACCTATGGTAAGTTACTAGTTTAACAGACCTGTGTTGACTCGGTGAAGGTGTGGAGAAGATTGAAGCTTGTACAGGGAAGTAAGCCAGTGAAGAAAACCGAGACGCCACCTGGCAGTTACCAGGGTCTTGTTTCATAATCAGGGACATAGGAATTGAGTAGAACTTCGCTGCGAAGATGGGCATATGAATGTGCGAATGTCTCACATTATGGAACGCCAGGCTGGGACATTCTTTGTAACATTTGACCACCATTCGCAAATTTTCCAAATAAATCTCCCCATGTCTCATTCATTAGGACACAACACCCAGGTCCTGGCGGTAAAGCTTTGGACGTAGACCAATACACGTCATGCTGTTTTAGCTCACAGTTGGCCTTGCTTTCTCATAAGAAATACTGATAGTGTGTAAGCATAAATCACACCAACGACGTCAACTAAGGCTACGTTAGTATTAACTTAGCTGCGTAAAGTGCTTTTTCCGATTGATCTACATCGTCAACGAAAGATGAACAACTTGGAAATACCAGCGCCAACAATATAGTCACCGACTGTCACTAGCAAGGTCATCCTAATTTAAATGATCTATTTTTACCTTTAATTTGAAGTGAATCAAATACATTGATGGTAACTACATAGATGAGTGATTATAGAATATTATGGAAGCTCTGTCCCAATTTATGAGTCTATATGAAGGGACTAATATCCCTACATCAACAACAAGAATACAAGTTTGAGCCCCTACATAGATAGTTCTAAGGGAGAATGTAACAAGCATTTGATCTAGCTATATATACATGTATCCTTGTCCCGCTATAGCCACGCGTTCTTACTGAAAAAAACCCAGCTGTATTAATTGACGCTGAACTCAGAGACAACTGAACAAGGAAGTGGCCAACAGTACAGCAGCGAAATGGCCGCCTTTATTAAATTATATATAAAATTTAAAAAAAGAAGAAAGTACAGGTGTGCAAAGGTATGTAATGGCGTACAATGCAGCAATGGTACCTGGTAGAGAAGTCAGACAATAGATGCTAGCGGGCATGGTATAGGTGGTGGTTGCAGGTATATGAATAAGCGGGATATCCGCCTGGGGGAGGTATATCCATGCAGATATTTGATACATTTCCTAGATCAACTGCAAGTTATATTCTCTTTTTATATCACGATACTATATTTTGTGGTAAATATAAACAAAAAATCTCCTTATTTACCGGTTTATTTCGGACGTGCTTTGCCTTTGAGTCATGCTGCAGCACGAAGTAAGTGACCTTTCTATTGGCTCATACTTTAAAGCATGACGTCACGAATGACGTGACGTCATCTAGAATTTCCGGATTGTATGCGTGAATGTGGATAACTTTATATCATAGAAGGATTTCACTCTATAGTATTGTGTAAAACCACCCATCGTGATATGATAGACATCTCTTGATGAAAATGCTTTATCCAGTGAATTGAGATATTAAGGAAATTCCAAATTCTTGAGAGAGTAAACGAGTACTAGGCATAATCATCCACTATACTCATCCTACAACTCACCCTTGCACATATAGCAGAACCTATTCAGAATGGTAATCAACTCACTTTCTTTCACGTAATTGGGATTCCTACTGCATGAAACAATGCTTAACTGCAGGCTGATTGTCCCAGTATAATATTAGTTGAATTTGATTTTGTCGGGAACCCATAGAACCAGTTGCCAGTGCAAACCTATACTAAACCACCCATACATACCTACACCCAGATGTATACATGTGTAGTACTTCGCTCACTTAACACTAGTAAACAAAGGGACAACAAGTAACAACTACCTGATTCTCTTATAGTTTATTATGTCCGTTCAACGGCCAAGGGGCTTGCCTACCTAGAAGGGGTAAGGCTGAAATAGCATATGTAAAGCAAGGTGTCATAAACACAAGGGATCCAACGGGCCACAGAACAAGTTATCCAAATGGGTATCGGCTGCACAGTGGAGGATTGTAGAACTGCTACACATGTACATACATACAGTATACATGTACATTTACATACATGATATTATATAATACATACATACACGAATGCATGCATGCGTATACATACTTACATACATACATATCCATCCATGCATATGTATCATACACATATTTACACATACATGTATTATTATAAATTCATTGTACATACATACATTTATATATATTTATTAACACATTGCTCTGAGATCAACGTAATCACAAAAGAAATGTTGGTGGGAAACCATTGCAGGTAAACCGCAACTCTTCAATGATTGTAGTTTTTTGTTAGTAATATTGACAAGTTTCCGCCAACAGTCGATTGCCAATTGAAAGCCTCGTTTATACTACTTTTACTTACAGTATCTAAGTGCGTGTAATCATTAGCATTATTTCCACGTTGTTGCACCGAAAAGAACCTGTGCCCTTCCGAAATGAATCTACCCAATAGCATATAATTAATCGATTGTTCTGAATTTATTTCACCTCCTCTGAAGAGGATTATTGCAATAAGAAGTAGATTCTGAGTTGATTCTACGATGCCCAATTTTATAGTGTAAATGAAATGAGGAGCGAGTGAAATAATAATAATACTTAGGCCTTTCTTGATATTTGAATCTTCTAGTATTGAAAGAGGAAGAAATGAGTGGGAACAGTGGAGTACTAGCTAACGTTTTCCTACCAACATATTATGATAAAGCATTCATTTTTATCGCGTAGGCCTATTGATGGAATCCATGTGCCAGGTCTATGAGAATACATGATGAATGAATTCCATAAGAAGTCAGGTAAATATTTGATGGATGGGCCAGTCACAAAGTATCAAATTGCCATAAAATCAGAATGGTTGTCAAAGTGGCAAGAAGGGGAGGAACGTTCAAGATTACTTCACGGGTTATTGAAACTTAACCTAACAATTGAATAATTGAAAGGTGGCCTTTCTTTTGAAGACAGAATTTCAGTTATCCAAGCAGGGGGGATTTCGTATAAACCCCATCTCACCTTTGGCATGCGCTTTGAGAGGCTTTGGCTCGGCTTATAAGGAGGCCGAAATGCTTAACTATGAATAATAGGTTGTTTGTGAACACATTTTATTTTCATTGTGATAATGTTTGGATTATAATAAATTATTTGGATAGAATTAAAAACATTAGATGGTTAATTAAGCAATGAGTAATCAGTCGAAAAACGCGACTTCGATGCCCTGTACAGATCTAATATGTCTTATTAACAGTTAGTTTGTATCACCAAGTGCGGCTCACGTGAGGGTAAAGCTGCTACCCGATTACAAACCTAATTTTTTTAATTAATATTTGAAAATTGATAAAAAAATCAGATACTAAGAGTAGAAGAATGATTTTGATACCAAAAGAAAGTTTTTCTATGCTCTGCAAAAGCCTAATAACACTAGGATTTGGGGACCGAATGATTGGGATCTGCCTCTGATATTAATTCATACATAATTGACTACAGGTGGTCTATAGACACTATCTCATGCTTCTATCATGAAATGAACAATCAGCAAAAATGGGCTGGACCATCGGCAAATGGCACATTTAACAATTACTTCATTCAATGGCTTGCCGTTTATTATTAGTGTGGTCTGTATATTCTATCCGTGAAGTCGCTAATGAGTAGTTTGGATACCATAGATACCATTGTTTACCAGGGAAACAGTATATAATTTTTATTTAGATGTAACATCATTTGGTAGTGAATGGCGTTTCTAAAATTAGAGGTTGACGATACACTTTTTTCTGGAAAGCCCTCTTTCAGACACAGAAAGGGAATATATAATGAATAAAATACATTAATTGCATCGTTTCTTTACATAAATCCCAGTATATGATAGCTCTTTATATATACTACTGCCTACTGCTAGGCATAGAGATCGTTACTTGAGCCAGATGCAATCATTGAAAATGGAGTGGGGATTTCAAGGGAAACGATCAAAATAAAAAGAGCTTTCATCTTGGTTCTAGTCAAGGATATCGCCACTGAATTTCTCAACCTGGGGAATTCGGAAGTCTGGAAGGCGCCTTTATGAAGGGATTGAAACATTTTTATACGGTAATCCAACATTCAAGGTTAAGCTTAGTTTAAGGAGGTTATTGCGGAAGGGATTTACCAGTGATATTTTCTACAGATTAAGGGCAAACCATTCTAGCTCCGGTTGTGAATGAAAATCGGAATTTATAAAAGTTTGAAAGAATTTGGGTCGTTAATGATTTAGTGTTCACGAATGCATATAATAGCATGCACATGAAAGAATATCTCTCCTCAAGACAACTGGTGGTCGCTAAAACATGGCCCCCGTGGTTGCATAATTTACACACAAGAACCAACCACATATACCTCTCCTTTCTATAGAAAAGTCTTCTTATTCTTTTACATAGACTTGAGGAACATTTTTATCCAACATTCATGAATATCACTCCATGGAGGTCAACTTCAATTCATGGGCATGTTTATCATCTCACAGGTCTGATCTATTCCGCAATCCCCAGCTTGACCCTTAAACCCTATCCCTCTGTACACGTGCGTGCTTAACGATCAACGAAGATCTCCTTCGACATGGGTAATGGCCATAGGTTAGGCTACAGCACGCTATCCAGAATCCAATCCAAAACTGGTTCCTGTGAGTTTCTGCTTATCAACCACCGCATCACCCGGGAAAGGGGATCATTATGATATACTACTACCACTCTACATTGAGCACTGTTCCCCTCCCATCTCCAATCTGCCAGACCTATAGAATCTGATGTTTGCAAGAGGTGATTTTATTTGCTTATCCTAAGGAATAAATAGGCCAAAATAAACGATGATATACAGAGGGTTCTTTATAGCTGAAAGCCTGTTACAACATGGTCGAGATGAGATATATTACATAATACTACGATCTTCTATAGAATCATATTACGGAGGAATTCCGATTCCTTACTATAGACACTAAAGTTCCTCTCCTGCAACTTTTTCTAAAACAATATGCAACTCCTACGCATTCCTACTTATGAAGGGAAGCCCATATATTTAGGAAATAATATCTAGCATTCTATCAGGCTGACGTGACGAACAGTGTCATGGTGATGTGGCATTGGAAAAGCATTAGAAAAGCATTACCTGTCATTTACATTAAGGTAGAATGGCGACTATTATTCTGTGTATTAAATACATGCCCTTTAATTCAACACAATTTATGTTATGCAGTTGAAACCTGTTGCTTGATGGGGGGGGGGGGGGGGGAGGGTAAACTCCACTGAACCAACAATAATACTTTCATGTATCGATTTAGATGCCTTCACAATCACCTCTATCCCTCACCATCCATAACAAGTTGGACAGACAAGAATACTTCTCTGTCATACGCAGAGAAAGAGCTCATACACACGACTGAGTGGCGCGACATTTACCACGGGGTTTTTGCCTCACAAACGTTCATGTCGATATAATACGAGAAAGCATTACCCTTTCTCTCACAACGTCATGGCTAGGACGGCGACAGGCTAAAATGAGTAATGATTTAGTGCGAGTTTGATAAGGATCCTATTTCAGATAGAGGCATCATTTATTTGTCGGTTCCCTGCCCTCTGCCAACATCTAAGTTGACCATTAATAAACATCTGCAAATCTCCTGTCTCATTATTTGATTCAGATGGCACTTTCCGGTCATCAAAATCAATTTAATCCAACTGAGCAGTTGGTTTTAGTACCTGTCCCTTGTCTGTTGGCTCTGGACGTTCAAACCTTTCAGATCTGGGCATATTCTGATGCTTATTCTGTTTCCCATTTAGGGATTCTGTTGCCTCAATTCAGTGTCTCAGAGTATGAAGGTGTGTTGTGTTACATCATGTTAGGCAAAGCCTTAGGACTTCTTCTATATACCTCTTATTTCTATACAATATTTCTAAAACTATTCAATAGACAAGATAGACAAACCTTCATATAACATTTGCACAGACCTATTCCCAACCCATTAAATGACATCATAAGACACTTAAAAGACTATTTCGAGCTAACTGTATGAACATTTTAGTTGGGGTTTAGTTGCTGAAATTTGTATTCACCTTTGAATTATAGAAACAAGAATTGCTAGATCCCTTAATTGTATGTTATCGCAATACCACTATTTTGTGTTCATACCTCTCCATATTTGTCAGATTTATGACGAGAGGAAAGCAATATCTCTTGCCATGGATAGGATTTATGCTACATTACTGGTCGGGAAATGAAATATTCAACTAGTTGGTCAATAGTCCCGACTCATGAGTAAGAACACATGTGGACACGGGGTGCAGAGCTTTTTTCCATTTAGATCACAATTGGACTTTATGTTCTCCAAGGCTCTAAGATTCATACCGTATAGTAGTTGCAGTATCCCAAAGGAAATAAAGAACGCATCTTGGTGTCTGAGTCAGGTATTGGCAACGCATGACCTATAGGCGTCCAGTGGCCACAACTTTATGGGTGATCATAAAGAGTTATAGCCTGAAACAGATTTTGTAGGCGTTCCTGAATGGATTACCGGCATAATCAAATCTCGTCGGTTGATAAAGCTTTGTGCACTTGCAGAAACTGCTACTGCCCATGTCTCTTTCCATGTCGGCTATAGTACAGTTTCTTTGACGTTGTCAGGACATGAATATATGTACAGTGGCAGTAACAATTATATACAATATATACTATATAATATATGTAATGATATAATGGTGTAAATATATTAAAATATACAGGATCTTTTATCTGAACGTTAAATACAAACGTGGAACTGCTAGAGATTATTTTTGTATTCTGCATTAAACTTTATTCTTATCAGTTTCACCTCAAAAGTCGACTTTACTATATGACCACCTATTTGACAAATGATGTCTGACAACTAATACACATGAGCTGGGCAATCGGGGATCTTTAAAATCTGATCCATGAGATGCCTCCAGCAGCTAAAATTTCATGATCAGAGCCGAAGAAATATTGAAATGAGATACTGAAATAATCTGATACCATTTTTTCTCGTGAGGGCATTTGTGTCATCATTAGGGATAAGCTACACTACAGCCAAAAAATTGCTAAGAACAAAAATTAACTATTTTTCATAGAAATAAAGTCTCGAAAATTATGTTACTAACATTGGCTATTATATATAATAGCCCCCCCCCCTCACCCCATTAAACAGGTTTAATATATGTATAGCAGTAGTAATCAATACTATACATACTACATGTGGGTAATTACCTCCAATAAGCACTTAAAAAGAAGTACAGAGTTACAGGTTTACCCTGGAGTCCTTACCCAACTTTGGGAGTCCCGCGAACACCCTACCCATATTTTTTGGGATATGAAAGCCAGCTCGGTAGAACCTATTTGATCCTAAGCAGTGTGGAAGATGAGGGACACCCTACCCATATTTGTGTCTGGGTGTGTGTGAGGGGGGGGGTTGTTTTTTTGTTTTATATTTCATTACAGGTTAATACAACATTTAAATTATTATCATAATAGAGAGAGACAGAACAAAACGCTTATAATCCGTGATGGAATTTTCCAACAGCTGCCTCTGCTAAAATTGAACGTGCCTGACTTAAAATATTCGTAACTGCTACAAAATTAGATAAAGTGATCATACATTCTCTGCCCATCGTTTTCCCGGTAATATACATAAAATATACCAAACTACTAGAACTTACCACTTGATCAAAATAACCCTACGATCGAAAATTCTTTTCGTCTCTGACTCAGACACAACTCATACAAATTTAGACAAGGTGTTAAATACTCCCTGCCTCTCGTTCTCCAAAAATATACTAAAAATACTGTTATTCACTACTTGATACATGCAGATCTAAAGATTCCTTTTGAAATATTAAGAAAAATTCAGTTTAGGCATGTTACACAAAATTTAATGTTTAAAAAACTACGGTTCAGGTAATTATGTTACCATCTGTTTCCTCACTCTTCCACAGAGAAAGACATCTCCTCAAAGAAAGACATCTGCAAATTCTAACAAGCTTACACATCGAAATATATAGATCCAGTCATATCTTCTATAAGTAAACATTCATATCTGTCTCCGTAAATATATACGAATCTGGCCACCCTAAATACAAGGCAAATATGGTACACTCTATACTTCAAAGTGAGTTCTCTGGGGGCCTTAATCTATTTTCTTCATACGTTTCCCATACCTTAGCTTTTAAACCTTTAACAACACAATTGCTATCCTTCTCTTCGCTTAGCTGGGCGGGCAGCCTATTCCAGTTTCCAGATCAGCTTTCCGCTGTGGAGCACGTTTCCTCGAGTTTTCTCTCGTCCTAAGCATTCCATTTTGTCCATTACTTAAATTCACTCCATCCTTAAATCTACTTCATTCCCTTCCCCGAATTAACAAGAAAATTTGAAAATTCCAGAATGGGTATTATATATGTTTAAACTAATAAGGAACATAGATCTGGGCACACACTTTCTGCGCCAACACATTTCATTAATCTGTCATACAGCTGATCGTAATTGTTCCTTGCAGGAAAGATCCTCTGTAATGATGGTATCACGATATTTGAAAGCTTTAACTGTCTATCGTCAACCCCATACAATTCAAATCCTCAAAATTGTTAGCAATATTTCTGCTGCCAAAAAATGTTTTTTAGCATTGCGCTTTAGGCCATTTTCATCACATCACAACACACCATAATACCCTGCCCACACACAGCCGATTTGTCCCCCGATTGCCCCCCGATTTATGTCTCCCGATGAATCCTATGATTTCATTTCAAATCCTGATTTATGTTTTTGAAATAACACAAACCAGGATTAGAAATAAAATCCTAGGATTCATCGGAAGACCCAAATCGCGGGGCAATCGGGAGGCAAATCGGTTGTGTGTGGGCAGGGTTTAACCCTATAGAGCCCCTACGTAACTTTAATAGGGAGCTCTGCGGACACCATACCGATATTTGTCGGGAGACGACACCCAGCACGCTAGCAGTGTGGAGGATGAGAGACAGGAAGACCCGAATGTATTTAAATTAATCATCACTTGACCAAAAGTGGATAGAGTTACAGATAATGGGCTCTGGAAGCTAAACTGCACATATGCGGGGTTTGGGTTTTGGGGGATTTTTTTGCGAATCAATTTGATTTCCTTTTACTGCTATCTTGGCTCCTACGATGCTAAAAGTTACCTTTAGACTTGAAATCAATTGAACCTGAGCTGACCACATGGGCTCACAATAAGACTCAGCGCTTGATCTCGGAAACATTCTTAGAAATTCTTGGAAATAGAGATTTCCATACACTTCTTATCTCCTTACAAAATACAATGGCAATGAAATGCATATATGTTATACCCTAAAGGTTCTAGGTCCCTGTCACATTTGGATCGAATCTACCGCGCTGGCTCCCCGCATATATGGGTAGGGTCTTGTTTTAGATTCAAATTATAGAGAATTGTGCGAATAAGTATATATAATAGATCATTTTTAAAAAGGAGTTAATCCCAGCCGAGAGGAGTAGCGAAAAGAAAATGATAACCTGGAAATCAAAACTCAAGCTTTTGAGTCAGGCGTCTGAGTACCGCACCACACACAGAATATCGTTTCGTGTCAAACCAATATATCAAACATGAGTGTATTTTCCCTCTCTATCTGTCCGCTACTCTAATTTGCTTGCATTGGTCACATTGCTAATGGATGGCCCCACATAATGGCCTTTCAATTTGCAAAACAAGGCTGGGTAAATCATTACGATTGTCGCGCAGGTTTTAAGCATCGCGAGAGAGGCGGCCCCTTATCAGGTAGGATACACCTGCATGACTAATGCAAATGTACCGAGGACGAATCTGTTTCTGGTTTATTTTTCCTGTCCGGAATGGAAAAGACAACTAGGTGACTCAGATGGCAGTAACACGCCCACATGAAAGTACCTTGTGATGGATTCATTAATGATTAATGCCTCTCCCAACCATCAGACTGAAGCAGCAAATCTCGAAAATTGTTTGACTAACTTTGGCTATACAGGTCAACATGCCTGACTGGGAAGTTCATTTCAGATCCTTTCCTATTTTATATCGCATGAATTGCTTTTGTTACTAGTAGTACCTAAATCCTCTGGCAGGTTTCCCGGCGTGACTATTTATAACATCATAAGGTCGGTTCTGGATACTTAATACGCCAACTTCTGGCGAGAAACCTGGCAATGTATCTGTGGTAATGAGATTTACGATGACCAAGAATAGAGATGCCATGGCTGGAAATCTACTGTAGGGTAGAATTCGGGCCCAAAGTGGGCAGTGACAAGCGTGTTTCAATAAAAGTATGGAATATTGACACTAACGTAAAACGTGATGTTCACAGTAAACATTGATAATCGTATCTTATTCCCAGGGCCTTACTATTGTGATAAATGAATACCCATCAGGATGAATTACATGTATAGCAACATTTCTAAAACAAGGAATATGAACTAGGGTTTGCAAAATAGTCCCGGGAAAACATGCTAGTGTTATATATAGGCATAGCCCTTGGCTGCAGCATTATATTGAAACGCTAGTTACATATGACCCTTTAATAGTTCCATAATATATTGATTGGTAGTGAGTGGCATCTTTTAACCCCGGCACCCTCCTAAAGGTACGAGTCACTCACGCAATAATATCCCCAATGCATTGTCCTGACCCATAAATTATATTGAACCCGTCGCTGTGTAGACAGGAAGATAAATTTGCAAATGAATTATCGCATGTATCCTGCAGAAATATTCCCCTGGTGGACTTCCTATCAAGGAATCAAAACATTTATATATGTGTAGTGTTCTCACAGGAATTTTATCTCTAATCATAATGGGTTCCTTTCCCATGGAGTACATTTTCTATGTTTTGCTAGATTCATTTTAACCACAATGTTCCGAACTGTAAATCTAGATTAAGATAAAAATTATCATTCAGAATCTTTTCGATGATAGGGAATGTAGCCCACATAAGGACATTTGAATTAAAATGAAACCTTATTTCAATCTAAAACTTCGACTTTTTCATCATTGCATTTTGGCCGAAGAGTTTATGACAGACCTTGTTTTCTATAATTGTTTTTTTACACTGAGAAATTTACTTATATAATGCATACATCCAATGATTGCTACAGCTGCGCATTTAAACCTTCACAGTGGCACTGATTCACAATCAGTCCTCTTCTCTCCGTTTTATCTGTTTTAATTCGTTCTTGCATCTGCCTTTCTCTCAAGACCTTCTGTGGACGTGTGTTCTTCCTTTCTACTCCCAAGCCCAAATAGCAATAAATAGCAATTTGATGCTACAACTGTTGCCACTACAGCCGCTAAATGTTAGGTCTAATTTCTCTTATTAGGATTAAATAGAATAGTTTCACACAACATTTGAAATATTGAATTTTATCTGCTCAGGAACACTTTTGAAGGGATCGATAGAACAATTATTGTTATAGCCCTTTGTTTCTGAATTTTACTAGATACCAGTGTTAGGGCTATCATTATACACATGTATACTAATTGCTCAATCAATAGTAGTAGTAAGGAGTCCAGGAAACCACTGTAATATGTTCAAATAATAAAAAGCAGCTTCGTCTTCTTCATTCATGTAGAACCTGTGTTACCTTTTTCTTCAGTTTTTGACAATGCCCCAATGGTCTATGCTTATCAATGGCACAGATTTACCCCAAGATGTGCTTGGGTATTTCTATTTTTGCCATTGTTTTTTTTATCAAAATTACTGGTTGATCTACATTAAAATTACTTGTTTTCCGAGTATTTTTTTCTGAAAATCCTTCTTTAAAATATAAGAAGAACGTATTGGTGTGCAATCTAAAAAGAAGGAAAAAGGGGATCACAGAATGATGGACTGAAATCTAGGGATCGAAATCAAGGGTTTCTACACGGACAATGGCGATCTATGTATTAAGGAACTGATAATCTGCATCGCCATCGAAAGACCCAAGTGTTTCATTGTGGATAGTATAATCCATCTCTGTCTGTCTCGATTATTTCCTCATTCACACACGCAAATAATACATTTATAGTCTCTTCCTTGAATGGTCCATGGGCTAGAACCAATTGAGGCAGAGACTAAAAGGATTAATAACCTGAATTGTTGGTCTGCTGGTGCACTAGGTATATAGAATATATTATATATGAGTATCAGGAACCGGCTGGACCTCCAAGTAACGATTCTGGACACGCTGTGATTCTTCCTCTCTAAACACCACACTGAATATATATGCCCATAGGTCAGGTTCCACTCTGTTATCACACTTATGGGAACTGCCTAGCCAGCTGCCTAGTTAGACTCCAACAACTCTTTGTGAGCTATCTGAGCCGCTACCTTATTAAAATTACAATTGATTTTGTGAGTCATCTGAACCATTACCACACACGACCTATACACTTGCATTATACAAATATTAAGATAAGACTAGACGGTCGGCACCCTCCGCTTCTTCCTTGGAAGAAGTCAGAATGACTCTATTTACAATTTCGAACGGTGCACAGACTACTAGTGTCCAACGAATTTCCTCTTACTCCATGTGGTTACTTCTCTGCCTGCATTCAATAATTTCCCCGCTGAGAATGTCTATTGATGCATGGAATACTTAGTTTAGGTTGTTGCCTACAGCCTAGCGTACTTAGATTGTCGATTCAGGTACTCACAATTCCACAATTGGTTTTCGTTTCAACCTCCACACTCAACCAACACAGCTACATCCACGCCATTATCGCGTTGACCATTCCGATCCCTTGTTCCGTTCCATACGAGCTGGAAGTCACGTTCACTCTAATCAACGTAACCGGCAAATGGGATTCGAAATGGATAGCGCTGTTTATTGACTGAATAAACAGCGCCGAGGCCCGGGTGGGACATGGGGTGATGCGACGGGTGGGTGGAGGGTAATTCGTCAGAAATTTAAAATAAAAACAATCTAAAAGCGTTGAAATATAACCCATTTACTTCCTACAAATAAATACCTTGTGCGGATACTTTCTGGACTCCTGAGCAACCCGACACGCCCTCTAGAGGGCGAATCAGCCCTTCTCAACACCTCCTCCCGTTGCCCGAACAATCCGCGTCTTTTCTCTACTTACTGAGACCTGTACGCATGGCCTTGTTTTCTATGTCTTCCCATGTAAATGCCCACCATTACATTGTCTTAATGGCAAGTCGTGTTTCTCATGAGGCCTTTTTAGGGGACGACTTATGTATAATATGGTAAAGGTAATTAGCAATTTTAAATCTAAGAAGTGTCGTTTTCACTCAAATTGGACCCTTTCTTTGCACATGGCACTCACCCCTTTCGCCCCTCTCACCTCTCTGTTTGCACACGACACCACGCCACACTCCCGCAGGCACAGGCATACAGGCACAGGCTCCCGTACACACATAACGCCAGTGGCTGTGTGTACGGGGACACCCCATAGGGGGGGGGGGAGAGGAGAGAGGGGGGGGGGTCGATAACAAACATAATTTAACTAAACTAACCCTACAAAACGCTCCCTATACTTTCCTATCCTTGTGCGGGTCATTTTCTGGACGAGAGTTGCATATGGGACAACGTAGCCTATTCAGAAAACGCAAGTGGCTTTTGGTGCTGTCTTTCACATGTGCCGAAGGCACACATGAAAGACAGCACCAAAAGACACAAGCGTTTTGTGAATGCGTTTTCCCATATGCAGCTCAAGTTAAGTTCTATTTTTATGCCATGTTATATATTTAAGCGTTGTATGATCATTATTTACCTTTTAGTTAATGTCTCGCAAACCTCTGACTCAGCAAAAGCCAGCGCCTACAACGTTGCGTCATGAAATGAGCGTCATTGATTGGCGCAACTTGATTTACGCGACCAATCACAATAGCATTGTAAATTGGTTGCATTTGAAAAGCGGATTCCACTATAAGTGGTGCACCCCAAGTTAGGGACTAAAACTTAAAGTTGTCTTGACTTATTTCATTTGATCCATGATAACTTTATGAGTTTTTATGATACAATAATATATGATATGTCAAATAAAAGAAAAGATTCAGGGCTATCTGTATTTGAAACTGTCACATGCACAATTGCAAGAATTCTTTTTCATATTAAAAGCTGTTTCCATGGTAACCGCATCTGAAATGTCATGAAAATCTTGACTTTCAACTGTTTCCATGGCAATTTCTCTTTGGTAAATGGTTCTACAGTATTGGGGGCCATATTGCACATACAAAATTAAATTTGCCAATTTTTGGCACATATGTCAACTTTGTACTATCAAAATGGTGGAAAAGGCAGGGCGAAGAATTGAAAGCCGAAATGTCCCAAATTTGACCAATTTTCACTGAAAAATGGCCGTTTAGGCGAAATCTGGGATTGTAAGGATTAACATGAGACTTTTTAGAATCACACAAAGGCCCATATTTTTCACTCAAATACCATTTTTCACTGGTTCACTTAAGGGCACAAGCCTTTGCTGTCTTATGTCACCAACTATAATTTCTGTATCACAAAATAGTTTACATTTCTGTAAACTGGAGTACACATTTTAGGGTAAAGTTAGGCCCAATTTAACCATACATTACAATGCGATAAAACTCTTGAATGATTTCAATATGTATGGTCAAAAGCTATGAATGACAAGAACTATATTTTCTATCTAATTGTGGAAATAAATTTTGTTTTCTTTGAATTTACTTAGAAATACAATATGTGGAGTCAATCTATTTCAAAATTTTAATTAATTCTCTTATTTTAATTAAAGTTTGATATATATGCAGGCATGATTGTCCCTCATTCTTGAAAAAATACCAGGAAAATGCCTTAGAATATGAACATTTGAAGGAAAATATTCCATTTTAAAGTTCTAAATTCGAATTTAATGATACAAAAATCATAATCACTTGGAACATAGACAAGATTCTGACTTCTAGTATCTATTTTAAGTCTTATGAACAAAGAAAACATTTTAATTATCAAGGATCCTTTTTAAAAAAGTGGGTAATAAGCAAAGTCCCTAACTTGGGGTGCAGCACTTTTTTTATAGTGAAATCTACACATGCATATGCATGCACTGTTCTAATCTGGCCATGTTTTTGTGGATACACACACCTATCATGGCATAAATAATATAACATGTATGTGTAATGGCCCTGGCTATTATTGAAGAGCGGAAAGGACAACCAGAACAAAGTTCTAAGGTTGGTAAACCCAATATTTGAATAGCTGATATATCAAAGTGACATATCAAATGATCATAAGAATACATAATGGTGGTGTTGGTATAAAATGGTAAACAGAATTAGAGCAAGTAATAGAAAAGTAGGTTGATGAACAGACACTATTATGGTAAAATACAGGACGGTAAATGAGAACAGTCTGCGTGATCTGCGTAAGAATGCCCCATGTGCGCTGAGTAAGATCATAGTGGTTAAAATACGTAAGTAGTATAAGCAAAGTTGCCTTTGGTCACGGCAATACAAATACATAACACTACACTCTACTGGGTTTTAGAGTAATTCATGAAATGACTTCAAGGCTGTGAAATACATTTAAAAGAGTGAAATGAAAACAATTTGCGTGATCTTTGTAAGAACGTGCCGCGTACGCTGAGTAAGATCATAGGGGTTAAAATACGTAAGTAGTATAAGCAAAGTCACCTTTGGTCATGGCAATACAAATACATTACACTACCCACTACGGGGTTTAAAAATAATTCATGAAATGACTTTAGGGTTGTGAAATACATTTAAAAGAGTGAAATGATAACAATCTGCATATTCTGCGTAAGAATGTCCCACTTACGCATCGTGCCTGCGCTTAGTAAGCTCGATCATAGTGGTTAAAACATGTAAGCAGTATAAGCAAAGTTGCCTTTGGTCATGGCAATAGAAATACACTAAAATTTAATATGTATTGCCGATTTGCCGACTAGGCTACACACACACACAGATATATATAAGATATAAAATATTATATGTTATATGTATATAATATAGATATAATGGCCATATATATGTGTGTTAAGTTGCACGACGCTATGAATTGTGAATGGGTAGTCACTGCAATCTCTAAGCCTGGTATAGTAGCATTTTTATCTAGCCTAAACTTGTTCTAGAAAAGCCTAAGCTTTTCGCAATCATCTCGTCCTGAGAGCAGTACTGCACTGATGATTAGGTACCCAGGGAATAGTCAGTTAGAAAAAGCTCATTGGTTCAAAGCACTGATTTGGGTGATTAAATAGGCGCCTGTTTCTCCTAACTTGGTTTCAGTATTGCAGTACTTAACTTTCAGTAGTATTCTTTCCAATATGCATGTTTGGTATCACTGGCAGATATGTGGAGGATTGTGGAGGAATTGAATATAGTGAATGTGCTTGCAAGAATGTGCTTTGTGTAAAGGTTTCCTCATAGATAAGCGCCGCCCTGCTCTATTCGATTCAACACTCATGAGTTATGTTTGTATTAGAAGATGGGATAACCGCAATATCTCTCATCTATTCTTCACTGGTCATACTTCAGGGAAACACAATAACGCTCTGGCGTATAGATTCACACCTTGCACATTCCCAGCGACACCTCCTTCGCCTATTCTGTGTAAGTTATTTCCCTGGTCACATAGACATTTGTGTTTGCATTTGTGATTGGAATACGCGGGTAAACGTGACGTGAAACGGGTCATTCTACTTTTCTATACGCATTGTCTACCTGCAAGATTTAGACAATAGGAAGGAAATATTTGCTTCTTTGGTCTCATCACAAGGGCCGTGATATTCAAGACGAACTGTTCTCCCTAAGACAAATACATATCACAGAACAGTGTATACAATCAGTCCACCATCTCCTTACCTAATTATACTCTATTTTCCCATGCATTGTACATTCACGTGAACTTAAAGCTACTTAATACTATTTTGAAAATGTTTATTTAATGTTTTTGAAATGATATCCATCAAACTCACCCTAATCGCTCCTATCTTAGCATCAGCTTTTAATGACCCAGCATAAATTGTTTGACCTTCTGAATCGCTAACCAAGCACCATGAGAAAGACCACTTTATGGTGAACTGGGGTTATATTTATTATTTATTAAACTTTACACACGCACTATTTAAATGTAACCTGCCTGGATAAATAAACACATTTAAAAAAAGAATTGCTGGGTCATCAACATTGTATGCATTATCGTCGTTGCTCGTTACTTCTTGACCTTGATCTTACAAAGACATACTTTTTTATTTTTTACCAGGAAATCTCTATAGGAAAGCATTGTGCTGGACGGGTAGACGATGGAGAAACTGCTTCTCGAACCGCGGTAGCTACGAGTCAGTTAATGTAACAAGCAACAAGAACGCAACGAACACAACTCAGATTGAAGACGTGTCTCCGAGTCCCCCTACCGGAAAACTTGAGGTTAGGGTTGCCAGGGGCAACAAATGCGAGTCTCGCATATCGCGAGAAAACTCGAGTTTTGTCTAGCAGAATGCCTGAATATATGGAAGCACACTGGACAGTAAATGCAGAATAATCAGGCAGGTATAAGTATACCTCCCTGGAAACATGAACTGTCCATAATCTCTCTTGGTGCCGATTGTCATCAATCACGAACAACTCCTGTAGGTAATATGTTATTTATCGTATTCTCTGTCATTTCAACATTCAACATTTGAACATTTCAACATTTCAACAGCTCAACATTCAACTATAAAGGATACAGCAAAGACAAATATAAGAAAAAGGATGGGCATCGGATCTCTATACGTTTTAAAAGGGGAACCATGTTGGGTACTTTTAATCTATGGAAACGTTCACTTCGAAACTCACGCTGGCCGATTGTACTTTCACATACAAGTTTGATCTATATCAACTACACATGGTATTGCTTTTGGGGGAAAACCCTGATGAGTATACCTCCTCTAAAATCGATGTGAGTAAATATATCTAAAGTTGATGTCAAGTATACGTTATTCTAGCCAAAGCGGTTACTTTATAGCCCCAAATGAAGTAATAATTAGTCAATGAGGAATTTCGAGGGTTGAGAGGCATTACGTGGAATTAGTTCTAGTAATGATGAGTATTAATTCCAATAATGCCTGATGTGCTGATTCCAGTAATGTCCGAAACCCGAAAATACCGGATTGTCTAATACTTTTGGTCCGTGCTTGGAATGGTACATATCGACTTTTAAATGTGTTTCCAAGTCTGTCAATCAATTGAAATTTCATTTGTTGTTGTCCTAATTCCCTTTTGCCATTCAGTAGGGCATGCAGGTCTTTAACTATTATTGTTTTTTGTTGTTTTTTTTAAAAATAAAACAGTCTTAGAATATTAAAATCGATACCGTAATCATTGGAGTCACTTTCCCCCCACTAGAGGAACCCACATCGTTGAAGTCTGATGTGCCAATTGAGAATGAGAATGAGACTCCATTGGTGCTTTAGGCCGGATAATTTCCACCCTGATCAGTGTGACTTGCATACATAGTCCCATAGGCTTGGTGCTAGTCTATGCCAGTATGATGTATCATGTAGGAAGTATCGCTGGGTCCAAAGTCTACGTCCTGTAGCATGGGTTAATTAATTAAGTCACCTAAGATTGCACAAGCGGCCTTCATCAATCCTCACAAAATACCAAACTTTAAGACAAAATGAAGATATGTAGATCTTCATTTTTAACCATAAATAATCATAAACAATTAAAAATAACCGAACAGATTCTGAATCAATCCATTACCCAAATATACTCAGATATGCATTGTATTTATGATTTTTAGCTTAATTTAGTAGATTTTACGAAACATTTTGTAGACCTGCCCAGTGTACATAATCTGAAAACCTGACCCTTATCTCAACCATGGATTACATGATTTAACCTACCCCCGAACCATTCCAAAAGTGTATTAACCTATATTAATCCACGGATTTGCTTGTTAGGAATCCAGTTCTCTAAATTGTTGTATCCTTTTCTGATTAAAGCTGCACTCTCAGTTAACGTCAGTAAAAAGCAAAATGTTTTCTACATTTCCTTCCATTCTTTTCCAACCCATCTAAAGATCATGTAAGCACAATTTTGTAGAATTCTGTCCAGTTGCTTTTGCTACAGGGCTTCTAAAACTTCCTTATTTTTTATTTGGAGGATCCGCCCGAATCTTCCTATGATGACTTCACTTAATATCGTCAGGGGCTGTTTTCACTCGTCCGTTTCAACTTCACATTCTCGTATATGATAAGTCATAATATGAGTTAATCTGATAAGATTGTCTTTGTAATATAAATATAATAGCTGAGAAAGCAGCTTTAAAGGTATATGCGGGTGTTCAATGGAAAAAAAATTGGTCGGTGACTTTTTTATGAAACGTTCAGGGATCATTCCTGACTATATAAGAAAGCAAGAAATGAAAAAAAAAGTACATCTCATCGACTTATTTTTTGTTCTACAGCCACTTAAAAATAACAGTGCTTTAGCATTGAAGTCTATGGAAAAATGTTTTTTTTTCACATTTCATTATATAAAAAAAAAATGATCGGTGACTTTTCATTAAGACTTTCTACACATATATTTGGTATATCATGCTACAGATTTACCAAAGAAAAACAGTATGTTGACGTGGTTAAAAAAAAGTTGTGGTCATTTGAAATTGACCACATCACCCAAATTTAGTAATCAAGCAGCATAATCAATGAAAATGAATCCTAAAAAACATGACTCAAAACTGTTGTAATAAAAATAAACCCTATAGATATTGAAAATGGTGCACAAATACATCTCAAGTTATGAGGATAATGAAATATTTCAAAGAAAAATAGGAGCCGCTAGGTGGCGTGGGCGTTGACACCCGCATATATCTTTAAGTAGCCTATAGAAAGTTTTATTTTCCCATCGTCAGAGATCACATACTAAGTGTTTCATATCAGTTTTAATTCATATATGTGCACAACATGTAGAATTTGAAAAGCATGGCATGATGGATTAGGAAATTGAATTTATTATAGAGGGCCTCTCAAGTAGTATATTTTTCGTGGTGTGTGATGTGAAAATAACAAAACGATTTCGATAGATTCTCTTGTGACTATGATTATAATTATATACACACAAAGATCAGTTGGATGAGCTCTTGCACCCCATAGCATAGTGTGCATATGGGTGGGGGTGGTGGTGGGCCGGGAGGGGGATTGGCGAGACAGTTTGTCGTCTTTGTTAACGCAGAAACAGGGTGCAGTTTTAATATCTCGCTACCAAATGTCTATCAAATTATAAATAATACTGATGTCGTTCTGTATAGGTAACTGTGCTTATTATTTATTCTGAATTATGGGATTTATATTTAAAATACTTGCTTGTAAGTATGAATATGATTGAAGGCATGTTTAAAGTTTAATCTGATACGAGTCAGGCCGCTGAAAATGCCACCACCCATGGTCAACATTTATAAATATAAATATCCATGTATTTAATGTCCCCTGAAACTGAAAAAAAATCCTCAGTGGTTTCACTTCTAGAGGTAATTTCGGGGGCAAATTCTTGTCATTCTCGTCAGCTTCACCAGCTAAAATCTGGTCAGTGTCCAATGGGTCAGGCGGCGCCGGTAAATGAAGCATAAACTCCCTTTCAATTATCCTTAACTCCACACATTTGGCCTTTGCAGCAGCATACGTACAACTAGTCCCCCAGCAGGAGAAAACATGACGTTGTTTACAACCCAGTTCCTAAGTTCCTACCCTTCCTAATAACCGCCATGGCAAGACAATTTCTGCAGAAAGTTTCTGGTTAGCTAGGTGTGTGTTGATTTGGCGAGGGTCGAGGCAGAAGTGAGGGTCACTCACCTGCCCTCGAGTGAGGGGAGGGAGTCAAGTAGTCTGCATGACCAGACCCACCCCACCCAATGGTAATCAACCAATAACCACATTCACGGGGTGTTAATGTCAGTCATTTTCATGATGTTTACAGTTCTAAAGGTTGTTTTTGCTATCAGTTACAAACAATTCCTGATCAAATGTTGAAAACAGTACTCTCCAAAGATGCTTAAAACTGAGCACATTTGAGTATAACAGTGACCTTGTTTTTTTAAAAAAAATGTTATCTGTTCTTTACATTATCCACTGATTATCCAAAGAAGCAAAGGGCAATAATGAAACAGTGTGTTGTTTTATGCAATGAAAACATTTTTGAGGGCGAAATAGGAATAGAAAATATTTTAATTTTCGAAAGTCAATATCAATATTTGGATAACGTAAAAAGCACACATCAGACACATGCTCACCAAACAATCAACACTGAAAATCTACAAAGCAATGATTCTACCCCTACTCGAATATAACTCAACAATATATAACTTCGCAACACAAGCAAACACAAACAAACTGGAACGGATCCAAACCACAGCAGTCAGAATCATTACACTGACAAGAAGACATGATTCAGTAGCAGGCATGTTACCATCTCTAGGTCTTGAGCCACTGGATCGAAGAAGGGCAAAACATCTACTTTGCCTCATGTACAAATGATCCCGAGACGCACCCACAAACTCACACACACACACTAAAAACATCCACTCGCAAAATAAATACAACCTACCACTACCCATGCCAAAAACTGAAGCTCTCAAAAGTGCACCCTGCTACAAGCATGGAACGACCTCACTTCAACAGAAAAAATTACTCCATCATACAAACAATTCAAGAATCTCCTCAAACACAACCAAATACAACTCACAACCCACACAGACTGACCAATGAACCCAACCCAAATGGTATGCAGTATCTTCATGCTGCCATAACAAACCCACACTGATCCAAGGGCATGCTCTATCTTCAAGCTGTCCAAACCAACCAAAACAAATCCACCTAACTAATCATACTTTTTATTCTTATCCTTAATTATACCTTAGTTTCTTACCTACTTGATTCAATATGTGTTTAACCTAACTTGATCTCAAGTAGTATTGTTACATAAAGCATAGTCTAGCGAGACACAGCAGTGGGAGGTAGACCATGGTTTTTCTGAGTAGAATTATCACCTGTGAGTCCATTATCCTCATGTGTTCATGACATCCATTGTTCATATTATGACAAATGAACATAAACGGGCATGCACATTGTACAAATAATTATTTGTACAATGTGCATGCCCGTTTATGTTCATTTGTCATCTCATGGAAGATTGGCTGTATATAAATTCTAAATAAAAAAAACAAAAAGAAACAAAAAAAACAAACAAACTGACAAAACATTTATTCTGGAATTGGAGAGAATTTTGCACTCATAGACAATTAACTAGAGTGTTATTTTTACTGATCTATGTCATTCACTATACCATACTGAAGTGAGCTCCTTAGCCATGAAGACTTTGGAGATAATTTGTGGACAACGTAAAAATACTGTTAAATTAGAGCGTCTCTATGAAATAGTTGCCTTCATTAAAAACTTATTTATTCATATCTGATTGGTATTTCAGTCGTTTATACTAATGTATACGTTAGTATAAACGACTGATATGCCAATTACAAGTATACGTATTTACTGAAATAAATGTATTACACTAAGCTGAAATAATTATGCAACCAATATTTAACAAAATTGTTGCCATGGGAAACCTTTGGAAATAGAATGGTGATTATTACAAGAATGGTAATCTACAAATCATACCCTTTGATTTGATACACAAATTTGCTAGTAACAGTTGACATCAAATGTTGAAGAAGCTTGTTATATCTGGTTGTATAAAGAAATCTCCATGGACTCAAGTGCTGAAAATGATGTATACATGTATGCACGTGTACATGTATTATGGAGTTTGAAACAATCAGGTCATGAAAACAGAGATGCTTTTATTTATTTTTACGTTATAACATTATGAAAAAGAGGCATTTTCACGTGTTCATATCTTAATCTATTGGGCTCAATTATAGTTGTAAAGATGTTGTTTCTTCCCAGAGATTTATGAAAATCAAGTTAGTATGTTCCTCGACTATAGTCTTAATATTGATCTGTCCCTACATGTAGGTCCGTAAGTATCAAAGTTCAATTACGGGTAGTATTATAAATTGACGTGGGTGAAGTTCTAACATTATTACAACTTGTGGTTCGTTCATAAGTATTGCATACCTCTCACCACTTCCTTGGTTTTCTTGTTCACGGTGGCTACAAGTAGAATGATTCAATGAAGTAAACCGAATCAATCTCACATCGCAGCTTCAGAACCAAATCTTCTAATGTGCCAGTCAAGCCATTATAGTACTTTATAGTAAATAGTACTTTCCAAAATTAATCAGTTTTGGACATGACCGGCATTGCCTCAACGATTGAAACCGATTGAAACACTTCCGAATTATAGTTTGATAAACATTTACATTCACTCCAGGCTAAGATCTTTATTAAATAAATTCTTAAAAGCATCGTTCGTAGTTTGGAATTATCATACTACCCAAACGCCTTAAATTTGTCGTTGTCTGGAAAACAACGCCCCGACATTGTGTGTTGTCTTTCAGAATTGGCTTGCTCGTTTGTACAATGCCGGAGCAATCGAAACGGCTAATTCTCAACTGATTCAATTCACCCAGATTACACCAAGATTCTTGGAAAGAGATGAATCAGCTAAGCAGAATGTGCTCCATCTTGTCTAAGCCCAACGATAAATGGTATCTTCCAGGGCCAAGAAAACATCTTGATATCAATAAAACAGAGTGAAAACTTGCCAATTTGAGTGCCATCATCTATCTAGCAGTTCTATGGTTATTATAAGGGAATGAAATTAGTGGTGTGCTAAAAGGATTGGGAAAATGTCCTTTTAGTTGAACAGGTCATACATATCATTATTCGCGAGGATACTTCTATGTCTCATACTATTCTGAAATTTATGATTAATGCGTGTCTTAAGTTTGTATTATTTATAAAGTATATTTAGCTATTTAGCTGATGCACTCTATTGACAGATTCAAAGGCAACCCTCACTTAATGACAAGAGGACTTGCGTTGCTTTCCCAATTCCACGCGGTCACATACAGTTTCATTATTTTAACTTTACAAGGTTAAACATTCACTTCTCTTCTGATGAAAACATTACTGTGACCTGTATGCCAATCTGAAAGGACCGTTGACGATTTTAGCCCTGATTGGGGCATGTATACTCTCATAATTGTCATTCAGTCCCACGCATATTTTCCCAAAAATATGAACAGCCGTTCATCTATCTATCATATATAATTATGTTTTTGTTCAATGACAGAAATAGTCTCCGAAATGATCATACTTGTGGGCAGTTAGCTGTCAACTGACATTCTGATTAGCTGGATTGTATTATATATTATGTTTTATCGGTAGCTCGATCTGCATTTGACCTTGATAGCCGGGAAGGAATTGGAACTGTCACGTTAATATTTGTTTAGCCTGAATGGATTGGTCTTCAATGTTATTGATGAAAACCTGTGTATGGACTGTCTGTTAATTTTATCTCATGATTGTATTTTGATAAAAAAAAAAGTCTCAACTACTGTAAAAGATATAAAAGATTTGTTTCTTTCAAGAAGTAAGGCGGTTCAGTGCTCATCACCTTCCATTACACTAGTACCAGTAATATCACCACGCAGCTGTCAGGCCTATGGAAGCCCTCAAATACTGATTCTCGTGTAACCAATGAAAATACTTGGAACTATTTGAGCGAACATTCCGTGTGGTGAATGTGGCTAGCGATAATGAAGTACTCTGTTCCTATATTGGTTTAATGTTCTCAAGGGTGATATGTAAGTATATGTATTTTTCTGAAGAAAGTAGAAGAAAGCTAGAGTTTTATAGTTACTCTTTGTGCATTGGCCGAATTTAGAGAAAAAATTAATTCCATCGAGTAGGTCTGTATCACAATGCACCACACAATGAAAAGTCGATTACAAATGGAGACGAATTCCTTCCTTGACATCCCTGTTTGATCAATGTTTTCGAAATAACAACCATGGGCTCTATTTGCATCACTTTCCCCCCAAAATGTAATCCTCTATAATTCAGAATATGACAGTTGCATCCATTAAAATAACTTCCAACATCAATCAAACGTGTACAGAGGTTACTGAAGTATGATTAGATTCTTCCTCGGTAATATATTTCTCCATGATGAATGTGAAAACGGAGCTCCTTAAGACAATGTACTTAATTGTTTTTAATCATAATAAAAGTAGTATAAACAACATCTCCTGAGTTTCTGGGTGATGTCAGTCTCATACGTGCTGTGAACATAAATATACAAAATCAATATTTTGACTTGACTAATAACGTTATGATTCCAAGGTTTGTAAGTTATATTCCTCCGATGTTGTACGTCGAATTTTATATCAGCAAATGAGATAGTGTCATTGGTACAATTGGTGTTTCCTTTATAAGAGTTATGATTTTCATCAAGACTTATATATACATGTGAATCAAAGTAAATGATTATTCAGAAATAGATTATTTGTGACTCATTTTAAAAGCCACATCATGTAGATTGTATAAAATTGCCGATGTTTGAAACTGTGAAATAAAAATATGGTATAAAATTACGAACGTTTCCTGTTTCTGTGATATGATATTAAGGTGTAACTTCACCAAGAGATTTTTAATTTACGGCCCATCTGGTTTTCACCTTGCGGCTAATGGTAAACCAATGGTACAAGGACGAAAACCTTGGTGTAGCCCTAGCATTAAGATATGATGGCCCGGTTGAAGGGACTTCTCTTTGAAATGATGTGATCTACAACATTGTTATTCCGAATTCAAAGTTTAAAGGATTTATCATTTCATGACGATAATTGTTGACTCTGTCTGCCAGCATTCCCTAGTGGTCCTTACGTCCCATTCACAATTGAAATTGTGGCGTTGACAGCTTTCAAAATTGATTAAAACACGCAGTGACTTTTTTGTGAATCATATTTTTTTCTTCGTCATACGCCGCCTGTTATGAGCTTCATGTATGGATAGGTGATAGGTAAACAAACTCGGTCCTGGCAAGAAATGTTTATAATCAATCGACACATCGATGCCCATAATTATTTGGACCCGGGGCGGTTACCATATCATATGACCACGCCCCCTTTTCCTATCAGCCGATGGGATCTCGCTTCCCTCTTCAGTGAAGACTCGGGGGCTTCAAATATATTCGATTCCATTGTCTGTTGCAATGGAATCCAAATATATATTGATATAATGTAATGTTAAATAATTGAAATATTTATTAAATGTTGAGAATATGACATCTCGACTACATAAAGCCAATACTATTTTGTTTCGTAACTCAGCTGTACGCGTTTCCACACAATTAAAGATAACAACACATTAACCACTCAATACAATCAGCCTTAATACAAGTCCTACACCGATCGATAGGGGAAGCATGTTTGGATCGACTGGAGGGAATTTTCATATGCCACTACCAATATGTATCATTATGTACAATGTAGTTCTTATCATATGTTTATCTCGATAAATATACTAATGTAGAATTAAGTTTTCCCAAGTATTTGATTTCTCAAATACTGAGCAACCCATCAAGCTCCGATCCACGGTATTGCGAATGAAATAAATGATGCATTCTTTAATTGTCTTAATTGCAAACGTGGGAAACGAAATTAGGACGGCTCGCCCATTCTCCTAAAATAAATAGTACTTTGGATGCCAGGAAAGTTCGGTCAAACTGCAGCCTATACGGTTTGTATATTTTCCATCTCCGTTTGCTTCTTTTCTTTCTCCCTGTTTTAAATGTTATCTCATAATAACCTAGTTGGGATCCAGTCTATCATTAAATTGTACGTTTCCAACAATCCATATATATATATTGTAGTCAATCGGATATCCCAGAATGGAGACTGTTTTTGGTGTTCCCGTGGTTGTTCGCTTTATGTTCAAGGTAATGTTAGTTGTCTTAATCAGCGCAGCATCAGAACCAAACGTCATAAATGAGAGTAAGTTATGGTCAGATATACAAATCCACACAGTTTATTATATTCTTTTCTCTTGTATTCTGTCTTTCGATCATAATAAGTATGTGTAGGCCTATGTGTACCTAAAATCCGCCCTTCCTATTGTTTGCTCCCATCACCGAGAAATTCTCTCCTACACAACAAATATTGTAGCCATGCTCCGGGATGACAACGTTTCTACTGACCAGAATAGCATTTGGTACAACAAATGGAGCTCGCTCGCAATTGATGGTCTCTTAGATACCTGTTATATTAGTGGTCTGGAACTATCTCCATGGTGGTTGGTGGACCTAGGCACGGAATATGACATTCGAACTGTAACCCTTCAAGGTATTTAATTTACACTGTTAACCATGAATAGACCGATGTCAGAAAGGTACAAGAACTGTATTCTGTATAATGGGAGAAAACTTTGGAATAATATGGACAACAATTTGAAAACGATAGAGGAGAGTTGCCAACTGGAACTAGCTCTTAACAACTTATATAGAAATGAATTGCTGACTTGAAAATTGCTCTCTTGTTTTTAAATGTCTGACTGTTTTTATGATTGTATTGCGGCGATGATAGAACGCAATCTTGAAAAACTGTAGGTGATTCCTATGACCTAATCTAAATTCTTTTATAGTGAATGTGAACGATATAGCACATGTAAAAATGATAATTTTCTGTAGAATCTTATTTACTTGGTCATGGCAACGCACGAAATATAACTGCATCTTGTCAGTCATGCGTCTTTCTTTATACCAACAACAATTGTTAAACTGTTTCAGCCAATACAATATTTTTAAAGAAATGTCTCATGAATGCGTTGGGATGAGGTGGAATACTTTTACTCTGTGTCCACAGTCGCTACCAATTGGGCCCCTGAGGGACTGCGCATCGTTATATCAAACCTGACTGTTCCATTTCTCCTCCTATATCACCCATGTATCATATGCAATGAAATGGAATAATAGTAATTTTACATAAGGGAGTGTTTTACCCAAACTGCTCTAAAATGAACAAACACAATTATGCCGTGCGCACTATATATAATAATATAATCATTATATAACATAATATTATGTCTTTTGAGTACAAATATACTTATGCTATTGCAGGATATCGACCTCATCCTGGTATGTTGAGAATTCATGTGGGAAATACATCTGCTGGATTGGGCGACAAGAGGAATCACCTCCGCAATCCAATTTGTGATACCTGGATGGCCGCTCCTATTCCTCTCAACAGACCTGGAGGTGTCTTCTTCACATGCCCAAATAATCTAGCGGGGAGATACATTTCTGTTCATTCCCCCAGGGACTTTGCTTTGGTTCCACACCATCTTACCCTGTGTGAAATCTCTGTGAGGTAATTGAAGAGTGTATATTAATTTCCACTCGTAACCAAGTCAGCAATGTTCTGCAACTTCCCTCTTCGGCTTGTATTCTAGCGGGAAGTTTCATTAATAATAACAAGAGATAACCCGACCTGTCCACACTAATAAGCCAAATAGTTAATCAAATATAGAGATCCGATATTAACTCATAGGACTTATAAGGTGTAACTTCACCAGGGGATTTTTCATTACGGCCCATCTGGTTTTCACCTTGCGGCTAATGGTAAACCAATGGTGCCGGATTAGAGAACCGTATCTGCCGCAAGGACGAACACCTTGGTGTAGCCCTAGCATTAGGACTGAATTTATATGCACAAGAATTTGAAGCCATATATCGTATGAGGGGAAACGGCCACCGGTGTACTGGTGCCGCATTAGAGAACCGTATCTGTTGCTAGGGCTGAAAAATCCCTTGGTGAAGTTACACCTTATGCCACCGCAAGAAATGATTTCAGCAGTGCCCGGAAATATAAATGTTGAGTGTAGCAAAAACAACCAAGCAAAATCCTTAAAATTATGGTCAACTCACTTTCAGATATACATATTGGTCACAAAAGAACGGAACAAAAAGTAGAAAATCCTTAGTTCAGAAACTGATGTTAACTGTAGGGGATAGATTCAATGGCCCTTATACATTTTATTTGGAAGGGTTTCCATTTGTATAACTGCCTCACAATACCTATTCATGCTGCTGCTATATCTTCACTAGAATATCGACAAAAGCACGCCTACACAGATATCAGGTTCATGTTAAACAACTAATGCTGCTTTATAAATGTATGACACACTAGCTAGAATATCTATGATTTACTCTTTTGATGCTTCATGACGGTGCATGCTGGAAGACCAGGAAAATCCTTGTCAGAACCATGTATCCATTTTAAGTAGACTCAAATAAAGAATTCATGCATTCATTCATATATCTAGTTTAACCATAAACAATCTAACCATACAACATCTATGATTGTTGAATGTTAATTAAGGGGAATTAATGAACAATGCAGTCATGTTATTGATGATTATAGGACACCTCCAGTTGGTCACAAATACCAAACGATTCAAGGGTATACCACGATCTCAGGTTGTTCGCATGACTTACAAGGAAGTGCAATTGGTCGCAGGTTGTCGCAAGTGTCTGCGATCTAGTGGGCAAGCACTATTATGAACTTGAGTGTGATACACATTTTCTAACGGTTGTTGGCCGTGCCTGCCATCTATAATGCGATAAACATTTAGTTTCGTTGAAATGTAAACGGACGCATTTCAATATAGTTTAGCTTTGTGACTTTCACGAATCATAATACATTTATATATTGTAATGCCTGTTATTTTACATCTACAAGTAGCTTAGTTATCTATCCCTAATGCTTTTATATAAGCATTTCCTTCTACCAACAACCCCACAAGCCCAGCCGAAAGGTTTTGTATAAAACCGACGGCCTAACCAAAATATATTTTGCTTACAAATAAATATAAGCAATGTAATATAATATATCAGGTGTTAAGAGTGCGGTTTTGTATGAAACCACACCCATATACACCGATATACAACTGGCATATATTGAATTTGAATAATCAACTGCATTATAAGGAAACCACAGTAGATTAGGGAACCAATAATATAGGGATGCCCCATCTACTAACACATGTATATTTTAAGATTATGAACTGGTATATATGAAAGCACGTCAATAGTCAACAGACTATATAATAATAATGCTTGCTATAAAAGATGTAAAATGTAAAATGAAAATATGTTATACTCCTAGTAGAACACGATTCTAAGGTCTATGATTTAACTCAACTGCCTAGTGTACCAGCACATTAATACTTATATTATACTGTACAGAAATGTTGATTATCTTTAAGTAACAGAACTATAATTTATACATATTTCATCGATAATATAATATATCTTATTTTTAATTATTGTTGGGTAGAAAAGTATAATATGGAAAGTCATGTATAGGATACAAACGAAAATATATGGAAACACCTATCTGAATGAAAGAATAAAAACGTTACAATAACAACAACAAAATCCACAACTCGACCTTCATGCAGGAGGTAATGAAGATAATCAAAAATTTAAGTTATAACGTTCTAATACAGCCAAGAGAGTAAGAACGAGCAATGATGTAATTTCAGAAGGTTTAAAGATTGTTGGTCCTCCATGTAAGATCTGTTATATATGCTATAAGAAGAATCGCCTATTCCCATTATCGAATTGTACCATATAAATGTGAAAATGATATTACAATATGTTATATAACTATAATATTATTTGAATTGATGTGGCAGGAAATAGAGATCGGATTTGAAATTGCTTAGACAGTTAATGACTATTATACACGTGATTCGGACACGTTCTCCCCACCCCTAACTCAAATAATATGCCAGTATCAGATATCTCAGTAATATTATCAATATTCGATCCAATTATTTTCTCTGGGTGCGCTTGACGAACCCTAATAAGCCTAAATCAAAAGGCTCAACCAGAATTAAACCAGACAATTAGAAAATGTCAAGAACCAAAGTTTCTATGGTACCTCGCGGCTGTACACAGTTCCATATCTTCCGTAATTTGCTAAAGGCTAAAGATTTAAGAAAACTCCCACCTGCAAAAGTTAAGAAAGTGCAGTAATAGATGATGTTGCTAAAGGTTCTTGGAGCACGTACCACATTTCGGATAAGAGAGGTAGTATCAAATTGAAAATAGGACAAAGAAACCAGAAATACTAATATCTAAAAAGATCAACAGAAGTCCAACATGAAATTTGCTAGATTTCCATTTGCAGATACAAAAACAACACAATTTGCGCAACGGACCCATGTCGACGGAGAGCTCAGCAAATAAAGACAGCAACCCATTTTAGCGATGGATGCTGTAAATGTAAATTTGATCGGCGAATGGCATATATATCATTCTGATATTCATTCCCATAAGCACTAGCGCAGAAAAGCCTAAATTTCCATTTATGCCCCTGTCCCACCAATCGATCTCATGAATTGATTTGTCCGTTGGTGGACTGTCTCGTAAAAAATAGCCTCGATTTAATCCTTTGAACATTGGAATCCAGGATGACAGGATGATATTAGGTTGGGTGCAAAGAAAAGGGGTAAGAATGAAGGTATGCATTATATAATAAATATATTACTTACTTCCTATTACAGTCATTTCTCTTATAGATTTCTCAAATTGTACTTATATCTAACTAGAATTATCAGGGATTGTTGAATGTTGGATTCAACACCAGACAATCATTAAACAAATTGACTTTTTTGTAGGGTACCATCTCTGGGATGACAGTAAGATTTACAGAAAGCAGGAAGACAACAGACCCAATGCCAACCATAGACCAACATCTTCTAGACTTTATACTATTAACAACTGCTCATACAAATACGACTGAAACAACCACAAGAAAAGAAAGCATAGGTATACATCGAATTATGACACGAGATACCCGAAGTTCTCAAGACATTATACCTAGTGAGAAGTCTTTATGTTAAGGTAAGCACTAATGCAATGTGATAAGAGAACACAAAAAGAACAACGTAGACAAATTCGTTAGCTCAGATTGATTGCCAAGTGATGCATCAAAATACAAAGTCGGTATTACAAAAGATATAAAAGATAAATATTTTCGTCGAAATGACAGCAATTAGGCTAATTAAATAAAACATTATCAACAGACGCCTCACTTTTCTTTAACTCCAACTCCTCTGCCAATTTCCCGACACAACTCCCGATACAAGAGTCGTTGGCCGGAACTTTCCATCCGGCAATATAAAAAGTCTTTTATATTCTTGCGGCGGGCTGGAAGGCATAGAAAGTGTTGGGGTGGGCTCTAGCTACGACTGTCCGACTTGATAACTGTCGCAAAACTCTGACGACTATTTAGCCGTTAGCCGTAAGCAAAAAACCAGATGGGTCACAATGAAAACTGTCTTGGTGAACCTACCATCTATATAAAGACAATCCTTGTGTTTAGTTCCGCTGAACGACACCAGATCTAGGGCAGTACGAGTTCACTATTCTACTCTAGTCAGTTCCCTTATTTGTGTGCAATTGAGTTAATCAATGTTATCAATATTTCTTATCGCTTAATTATGGGGATTTTTCTAACATAGGTTCATGGCATTTTGCCTCATATATCTCCCAATATCATAGAAAGAGAGAGAGAGCACAATAATTATTGTCAATTCAGCAGCTAAAGGCAAAGAACAAAACTAAACTGAAACTAAAACTATAATGTATAGACAATCATACATATTTCACATCATGAGATGAACTAGCATGGAGGGGAGTACCAATTGCTTTGTTACACAATAACAATTGTTTTGTTGTACAATTGAAAATCATATTAAACCTTCGTGTTGAACCTAAGCAAACTTCCGGTTCATATCTATCTGTTTTTATCATCTCTCTACTCCAACCAAATGTCCTTTACTCAACAGGCAGTATGACAGTCTTTCATTTCCAGGCAAATTTGACGAAGCACAATCCAATTACATGCGTTGGTTTTATTTGTTAAGGCAAGGGGCTATTGAAAACCTGTTTGCCCGTTATTACCTTTGGAACATGATCAGATGACAACATTAAATTAGTACACAATCCACACTGTCTGCGTCAATGATTGTTACTAGACTTGTATAATCGTAAGCGGTGTGGCCACTGTGTTGGCGATGAATAGGCGATGAGCTTGCCGATAGGAATTTTAAAATATTCTTATCGTCAACACCTTTATCGATTTGCCATCGTGTTTGTCATCGTCACAGCAAGTGGCGACAAGTGGGCGAAGGGACAATTACGTCTTACAGTGCTCTCGACCTATTTGTCAATCAACACCTATTGCAAATAAAGAACATTTCAATTGAATTGAATTAAAATTATAATCATGATTCTCCCGATCCCTTCTAATTCCATAGGCTTGTATTTTAAAGGCATATGCTACTTGTGCCTGCTTGCAATTTTCTATCAGACATTTTAATAATTTCCCCCTCAACCCACACACAATAGTGGTGATATGGCCATTTTGGGGCCATTTAAATTAAAGCCCTAATATGTTCTTATATCACTGTAGAAATTAAGGTTTGTCTTAGCCAAAATGATAATTTCCACCAGCTTTTCTTCATTTTATATCTAAAATAGTTTTAACACAGTATAATTATAAGTTTCTTCGAGTGTCAGTTAATTTTTTTGTAAATCGATATTTCATGATGTACCGAAGAATTATTGGGGCGTCAATGCCTCCCCCAGCATGCTCTCTTAAGGTGAAAATAATATTTGTATATTAAACAATATATAACACCAAGGAATACTGTAATAACTTTAACTTCAAGTTGTGTGGAAGTAAAGGGTGTGGCAATGCTTTTATCATTTTTAGGAAAGATGTCCGTAACGTGTTTGTGTAGTAGAAAAATCATTCAGTCCCTTTACACTCATCTTCACCTTGGCTTTACCTCACCACTATCATATTTGGAAACTTGTTTTATCCAAAAGCCACTGTCATTATGATAATAATGATGAAATCTGTATGATTTAATATTGATGATGATCTCTAGTGATTATTTTCATACTTGACAGATGTATATAAATACTGAAACACACATGTAAACAATTCCCCCTTTAATAACATTCGCCATATGTAATGAGATAAAGCTGTTTTCTTGATTGGTGTAGCGATAGTGAATAGGCCAGGGCACCATGTAGGGAGGACCTCGCCAACCACCACCGCAACAACAATTAGGGGCATAATTGAAAACAATTTCACTACGCAAGTCTATGCTGTAATATTCAAGATTCGTTGCATATTATTCTTAGCCAAAGTAAACGTTATATAATATGTTTGGAGAAAATATTCTACGTTGATGGTATCATGGATTTGAGCTACAAAATAACTTAGACCAGCAGAGTGCAAAGACTAATATAAGGTGCGGCCTTTTCTGAGGTTCATTGTATGGATGCATGAATCCGATGAAAGTGGCACCACCTTGCGGAACGCTGGTATCATAGTTTTCAATTTGATTTTATACGTTTTGGCCAGGAAATCGTTGAGAAGCAATCCCACTATGCGTTACAATTTAAAACATGCACTTGATATGGATAGAGTGGTATGGTATACTTTTTTAACATGTTTTATTCAGGAATTTAGCTACAATAAATTACACTCTCACGGTGCCCTGTAGAAATCTATATTTTTACATCGAGATAATATATTACTTTCATACTATATTACTTTTATACTGAAGAAATTTAGATATAAATTACAAATTTAACTATAGGTCATACAACATCACACAGTGGACGCTGGATGATTATAATGAATGAAGTAATGAGATGAGATGAGTTTGAACTATTGAGTTATGATGAGGTAGGTACCTTTCTAATGAACATCGTGTCTATTCAGAGAGGTGAGATGGTAGAATATCAAAGTCACATTCAATCTTATATACAGTCAAAGAATTATGTTCGCAATATAGAACACGCCATAGAAAGGTTACTATTATTTAATTGAGTATCGAGGGCGCCATAAGATTCCTCAAGCATTTCATTTCATTTCTATTATGGTACATACAAAATTGAAAAAATTGAAAATTGAATTGTCTCCGGTCGGGAGAGAACAACTTGTCAGAATTGGAGACCATGTTTCGGATACACTGCCCTTGAAAGCAGGCATTTTTGTTTATATTGTATATAAATGATTTGTGTGATGTGAATTTTTCTGGAAAACTAATACTTCACGCTGCTGAATTTTATTGGTAGAAGAGGTAGAAGACTTTATTTTATTATACACGCATTGTTCTGAAAACAACGTATAGATCTAGAGTAATTTACACATAGTGCGTACTAGTGATTTACGTGGGCGTGTCGATCATGGCAACCAATCTGGTATTTTGACTAAGATTACTGGTAAAATTCAAATTTAGGACGACTCGATTTTTTCCCTATTTTCATGATTGAAAGCATGTACAATAAATCTGTTAACTAACTCGTTGGTTTCAGTTGCTTGGAATATTGCACTCGTGCAATATTCACGCTCCTTAAACCAACTCGTTAGTTAACCTGTATATATATTATGTACAACCATGGGGTTTAATTAGAATGTGTCGATGAATTTAAATACTTGGGTTATCTGTTGGACTATCACCTGAATACAAAACAACACATTAATTCGATATGTATAAAGGTTGGAATGTTGAAGAATAGATTAAGGAAGGTACAGCATTACATTTCTAAAGATCTTTCCTGCTTAACTAAAACTTATATATTGCCAGTTGTACAGTTTGGAGGTATAGCTATTGATCTGGCAAGTAATCAACACTCTCGTAGGTTACAGGTAGCCCACAATAATTGTCTAATAGGGTCATTTGTGGCGTTAGATTGAAAGAAAACCAGAGAGTCACAAACGTGGATTTACATAAATCGTATGAGTTATTACCGCTATGTTATAGGAGATTAATTAGATGTATATTTGCTTGTTTTGGACTGAAAGGGGAATTGAAGTTGTACAATAACATGGTTATGGCAAGAGAGGCCCAAACCGACTGATAGTCAAGCAATGGAAAAAGGAATCTATACGAAAAAATATGTTGGGAAGAATACGATCTATATGGAATATAGATAGGAAAAAAAGAATTAGTGAACAGGTATTTCAATGGCGGTGGTATGAGAGAGAATGAGCAAGGAATGTCAGTTCTGGAGAGATACACTAGGGGGCGCGGCGGTTGGTGGTGACTCCTGGTGCTAAGATGAATAAGCCTGATATTTGTAGAAATATAAAGGCAGACCACAGTATATGTCATAGTTTGTGCGCTTCGTTTGATTTGATTTTGCTGCCACCTAGAGTGAGGTGGGGCAATATGCTTCTGCCCAAGGACAGAGTTGACTTTGACAAAAGGGTAATGGTCATTTCCAATACAGACTTCATTTAGGCCATGCCTACGTTTCCTACCTTTGCTTTGTTACATAGACTTTGCGTTCTACTCTAAGTAGGGTAAAAGTTGTGTATACGTGTATATATACGCTACTCTATACTACAGAAAACATCGAATAAATCTACCACAATAGAACTAGATGTTTTTGATGGAAGACGAGATAACCGTTAACATAAAATCTAAGTTATAATTATATACTGATAATAGTATTTTCATTTTCTAGAACTTGGAAACAGATTCTTGGGATTTTGCTGACGATAGGATGATTATTATCACTTGATTACGGTGAAGAAGTTTGGTGATTCAGAACCGTGTACTTAGTAATGAATGGACGGGATCAGGAAGCATTGATTAACCACGATAACTTCCCGAGGAATGAGTCAAGCTATATCTCTTACAGTTATTTCATCTAATTCGATTTAAGTGATCCATTATTGATTTTTATCCGAATCGATTTATTCTAGTTTTGCCTATTGCCATTGGAATAAATTCCCAACATGATAATTTGTCATAATTCTCCCCAAAGGATTTCTCCACCACATACCAATTTCTCGGCCCATTAAGTTATCACTATTAAACACTCATTATATACCGAATCTAGCCGGCCTCTGGTCTGTAATTGATTGGGAAAAATATATGTTGCTTCAAATCGTTATAAATAATCATAATATTGACTGTGTCCTATTGTTCCAATTGGCATAAATGAATTCTGTAATACCTTTGGTAACTTTAGATCACCCACGCACAGACCGCTCACGAAATTGCGATGTCACGAAATTGCGAACCAATATTCAAGGAAATCAAATATTATCAAAATCATATTCAAACAATAATACTGATTCAATATTGGTCCTTTACAAGGTACTCCGTTTAGCCGGGTTTTTTTTTATCAAAAGCAACAAAGAATAGTCCGCCAAATTCCCTTTTCGCTGATTCTTGAGTTAGGGCTGTCCAGGATCATTGACCCTATCATTTGACATGAAATTGCCATTGAAATGTTCATTCGTGAAAAGGTTGAGCCATAATTCCCCGACTGCATTTAAAGTATGCCGCTGTGATTATTAATGTGTTATATGTGCTGCAATGATTTGCATTGTTCTATGACGGATTAACTAGATCATGAAAGATGGTACTCTGCATGGATAGGCAATTCGATCTTTGAACATCGCTAGAAGATTCGAATGTCCGTTTTTCAATTCCTCCATCCTAATCCATTGGGTATTGTTTGTTTAACGAGAATCCAGGGATCAACTTATTTCACGTGACGTTTAATTACATGAAAGCCATTATTTTTTCAATAAAACACTAGAATAATCGGCCTTGTTAGCCAGATTCAATCACTGTACATATTCTATTACAGATGGGAGATGTCTCTAGATTTTTCGAATGAAGATTGAGGGATTGGCAAGGAATATTCCTAGAAAAATTAAACAAATGAAAATACGATTTGGTTGCGTCTGATAGTTCTTTCTAGCCCTCGTCGTCATGTCATTAGATTTCATTTTTAGAACTAAATTAATGAATGTCCTCGAAAAGAATTAGCGTTCTAATTCTTCTACACGACCCATACCCCTTGTGTCTGGATTTCTACTACAGTGATTTTATAATCACTATCTACCATGCATCATCAAGCGTATACCTTGCTACTACTTGAATGGACGGTACGTATTGCTAGGGAAAGACACGACAGTTGAATAAATTGCGAGTTCAACTACTGACACTTCCTATGAGAGGTAAAAAAAATAAATTATTTGTATTTGGAAATTGTGCGTTAAACTCCCAAGGCTTCTTAAACGTCATTCATGGGTTGAAAAATCTAAATTTTACGCAGAGTTGAAAAGGAGATGAAATTTAGGTCATGTTTCCCATGCTGATAGCACCTTTTTTTCCTTCTACAATAAACAACAAAACCAAAACTCAATAAACCATCTTTCTTTGCTTGAACATCTCAGGGCCAGTATTAATCCATACCCTAGGGATTCTTTGCTGTCTGCTGTTTCCTTATCGCTCCATGCCAAACTCGGGGACTGAAGAATTATTGCATGAGCCTACCAGCTATCTGATAAATTTATTGTATTTATCGCACCAATATTGTATAAGTATCGCATAATGGTCCACAACAGGACAAACATAAGACCAAATTGATTATTGTGTCTCCTATGTAGATAGTCGACATTTGTGCACTGAAATGTCATCAACTTGGAAAAGGAATTATGGCTTTGATATATTAACGGTTTGCTTTATTTTCCAAAATGTGTTTATTTGAATTGATTCATGAAAATCAACTATTGTTTGGACACTAGGCAGATTTCAGCTCGCTTGGTGTCCCTATTATGTTCATGTCAACTGCCATGCTCAGCAAAGCATTATTAATTAATTGCCATGGATGACCATCGAGAAGTGATGCTAACCATGCGTTCCTATTCCAATTATGATATGAGAGCAATTGCATATAATATAGTCTGCAAAACAAATGGCCGTCGTACTTTGAGAAGGATGGCAATACGCATACAGGTCAGTGATTTTTTCATGCAGTGTTTAAGATAGTCGCTTGGCTTTCTGTCATACTTGTTGTGAAGGGAAACTACATGTTGATCGTTGGTATATAAAGGAAACGTGTAATTTATATTTTTTGCAGTGTTGTTATTGTCATCTTTTGTGGCCCAAAAAATGTATTGGTGGTATACCACGCATATACCTGTCTCAAATTAAGCATGGGCAAAGTGATCATTTTCTTCCGGCAATGTGTTTCCTTAATGTTAGGTGATTTCCTGAGAAGAAATGATATGGAATAATTCGGTTTATTAAAAAAAGATTTTGACAAAGACATTTTACAACCAAGTATTATTCTCAAATTATATCTATGTTTTTACTGTTTAGGGTCAGTTACGTATGAATATTATAAAATGGTAACTTTTGTTCCAGGGGTTTCCGGTTCACGTTTTCGGAAAAAAGCCATGCGGGGTGTCAAAACGTCAAATGGAGGAAATGGGAAAGAAAATGATTACATTGTGGTCAAGGGTTAAGGCGAGAGAGGGCAAAACGATGTTTTGATAAGGACATTGTCTTTTCAAAACGAATTATGGCAATTTTGAAACTCCAACACTTAAACAAGAGTAGAGAAAATAATCCCGGTGCCACCTAGTGTTCTCATTAGTGACTGCATTGTGGAGATGGAGAAATTGAACTTACAAGTAAAATAGGTTTAATATTATATAGACCTCTAAGATATACATAGGGGGTAAGTTACTGGCAGGGGAAGATTGTCCAGGGGATATTGGCGGGAGATATTATCCTGGTATTATTTTTTGTTTATAGTATATCTACCATTTCGTTATCCCATTCTTATAAATCTATTAAATTGTTAGTAGTATTTTCCAAACCCAGTAATGGCTGAGAATGGCAATGGTAACTGTTGTAATGCTGTCGCATTTGTGTATCGTTGTGAAATCAGGTTTTCAAAGACCGACGGCAATTTCGACATATAAACCCCGTATAACATGATTAACAAGTTATAAGTTTATTAAGTTAATCAATCATTTAATGAACTATTTTTCTGTTTAACTTCATAATCAGTTTAAGTTAATGTATATATTGTGCGATTCCAAAGGAAACAAATTCTACGGTCAACTATTTGTGCGCAATGGCTAGATTATGAATATCAGACGTACTGTAATCTGAAATGCCTCAAATGTCTGTATTAGAAGAACACAGGAGTGGAAGTAAAATTCAGTTTATTAACAACTAGGAAAGTTGCACGCTCCCTGTTTACAAAGGCAGTTGGATAAACATGAAAGTACAATGCAAGGGAATTAGACATAAGACATCAAACAACATATTGTAATCTAATAATACACAATTGTCTTTTAGTCTTTGCAATTCCGAGCTTGTCTGTCTCCAAGACTTGAAACCCAGAAATCCCAAAGGGTGTAGTAGGTGTAGATCACTCAGATTCAGTCATGGGTGGTCCTCTCTAAATGGGTTCCTCTCAAAACCTATACAGTGGCCTTAAGTGGCAACTTGTCAATCAAACCAAGATAGCCAATAGAATACAACAAATGTCAACCAATAGGATGTCACACTGGCCTTCAGGGATTTACTGCAGAGATGGTAGAAGGTTGTCAATCAAGCAGTCCTTGCATAAGTGCAAAGTTAGTAGTGTTGGCGTGAATTACATCACACAGAGATGGGCATCCAGATATCCTCCCAGATAAGTGTCCACACTCCTCACACCAATCCTCAACCAACACCTCAAAATGTATCACATGAACTTGCTACTCCGGATGATTGACAGAATGGTACCCAATTCACTAACATTCACGATTTTTTTTTTAAAAAAATACCGTAGAATGTAAAAATTGTATACATACTGCAAAGATAAATGCCTTACCGTGATATGCAAAGTAAGACGTAAGTAAGACGTAAGTCTTGTCCCAAGCTTTGAGCCTCCAAGCACTCGGAACTCCAGGAATTACTCGAAAATCTACTGACTATTCTGTAGAATATCAGTGTAATCTATAATCCTTGGTAATACTGCTTCATAAAAAGACATAAATGACCACAAACACTACGAAATAATGATTCCTTCGGTGACGCCTTCCAACTATAAAAAATAACAATAGCTATCACTTCGAAACCATGGATCCTATATCGCATGTACTTTATCAGACGTCATTTCCATCCTATCATCATCACCATCGCTAACACTTGAGAAATAGACTTCGCGCTTGGCAGTGACACTTTATAGGCCAGTAAACGAGGCCAGGAAATTATGAAATCAACACCCAAATATATTCACGTGTAATGCCAGTCACCAATACAATAATACTATTCTATGCATAACTATGATAACCAAGTATATGATAACTGTGGAATTCATTGATAAATTCTTAGATACATGAAGTAAATCAATCTGATCAATATCACCGTACATAATTTATGGGATTCCATGTGTCCATGTTGAAGTAAATAGGATGTCAGACAAACCTTCATGGGGGCAGTGATGGGAGCCATCATGAGCTGGGATATTATTCTCAAAGATTACTTCGTTCTCTACCATTAACAATGCACCTTCAAAACCTTTCCCATTGCTTCTTTATTTTTCTGTGAGGATTTTATATACGCTAGAGGCGAGCTATATAATAGCGGTTATTAAATAGCATTTTAGAAGTTGTTAATTATTCTAATAATTTCTCTTCTTATTTTTATTATTATAGAATTTGTTATTTGATTGATGGATTTGAATTTTATTTCCATGGCTTTATTTCCATGACTTTATAAATGTTTCACAGGAAATAGGATAATCGGTCTAGGTTTTGGTACATATCTTCCTCGCGAACCATCTATTATTACTATAGTTTTACGTTAGCCATTAGATATATAAAATACAATACTGTCTTTCGTGAGCTAATACAAAAATACAGACATACATAAAAGGTTATTACTTAGGTTGTTGTATCAACCGTTCAATATACTATTGGTACGGCATCTCTAACATTATCAGGTCTCTAAACACTGTAATTCGAAATTTGGGATTATCTGTATCTCCTCTGAAACCGCTGGCCAGGATTTTCGACGTGGCCATTCTTTGGCATAGGGGGACGCCATTCCACTACCTTTGGCTAACCCCGGCTTAAAGTAAAACACTTGGTTGGAACAATTGCTGGTCATACAGCTCAAGTATGGGTAATAACTGGTATTTTTCATTATATTACTCGTTTCTGTGCAATGATATCACGTAAATTGTGAAATGGTAAGGAAATAAAAATCTGTTTTTTAAAAAAATATTGCCAGAATCAATCAAGTAAATTCTTCCCCGCTCTCTCCAAAGTCAGCTCTTGGTGCTTCCATATTGCTAGATGTATGACACTAAAATGGGCAGGCTAACTACCGATCTGCTGGTCAGTGGGTGGTCACGGTCTAATCAGTGTCCACTCTATACAGTGTCCACTCTATTGTATGTATGGAAAGCCATTTATAAACACATGACTGATCCTCCCGAATAAACAAACATACTCCCAGATCTACCTGTGAGGTAATATTACATATAATAATGATAGGACCCTATGATATAATATAGGGGTAGCTCAGCTCTAAAGATAGTAAAGATCTTTCAATATAGGATATGTTAATGAACCCAACTTATATATTATGTATATAAATGGCTTTCCATAGTAATGCATGCAACACTGTCAACCTGACTAGTCAACAACAGAGACATGTCAGGTTATTCACCATTCTCGCCTCGAGGACGAGATTTGGTGGACTCCCCGCTGCCTATGGACTCCGCAAGCACGGGGTGACGTGTACCAAGCATCGCACCCACGTTACTGTTTACACCTAAAAGCCAGCATTTTGATGCGTGCTCCCCGACTCAACTCCCGATGCTCCCAGTACACATTTTATATATCGACAAGTGCCTTCGGCACTTGGATTGTAGAGGCAGTTGTGTTTCTACTTCTTATAGGAATCCAACAATTTACGGGACGTTTATTTTAATTTGGAGATATTAATTTAATTGCCAAAAATGGCTAAAATCACAGGGGGCCTACATCAGGGTAGTAGGCCTAAGGTGTAGGAGGGAGAGAGAGAGAGAGGGAGGGACAGAGAGAGGGGGGGAGGAGAAGAGAGGGAGAGGAGAGATGAGAATGACTGATATAAGAGGGTTTCATGGAAAAAAAATTGCACCCCCCCCCCCCACACACACACACCTATACATCTATCAATTTTCCTCCCCCTCCCCGACTACCTCCCTTGCTCTCCCTCCCCTTTTATTCCCCCCTCCTTAATAATAATGAGTAATGTGTGGAAAGGTACATCTTTTCTCTGAGAGACAGAAAAAGTGTCAAAAATAAAGTTTGTCAAAAAAAATAGTTGGCTGTAAAATATGCTGGTTGAAAAAAAATGGTTGGTCGGAAAAAAAAGTTGGTCGTAAAAAAAGTTGGTCGAAAAGGAAGTTGATTGTAAAAAAAGTTGGTCGTAAAATGTTTGCGAAAAAAAGTTGGTCGTAAAAAAATAAGTTGCTCGTAAAAAAGTTTGTCGAAAAAATAGTTGGACGTAAATAAAGTTGGTCGATCGTAAAAAAAAAAGTTTGTCGTAAAAAACGTTATTCGTAAAAAAAGGTGGTCGTAAATAAAGTTTGTCGAGAAAAAAAAGTTTGTCGTAAAAACAAAGTTAGTCGGAAAAAAAGTTTGTCGTGGGTCCAATATTTGAGGCTATGTACTGCCATTCATTATTTCATTCTATAGAATTATGTTAAAAAAACATTTGATGTATGAACCAGGGTGGGGTGGGGGGGGGGGGCACTATTGGATCCAACATTTGAGGCTATGTACTGCCATTCATTATTATGAAACACCATGATTACCACCCGGAACTTGAAAGAAAGAGAGAGAGAGAGAGAGAGAGAGAGAGAGCCATGATTACCACCCTGAACTTGAAAGAGAGAGAGAGAGAGAGAGACCACACACACAGTAGTTGCAATGTTTCCACCAATTAGCTGGTGAGGTTCAATAAGTCTCTCCCCCAAACTAAGGGGCCCCCTGGTCCCCCTAGCTACACAATGTGAACTTTTCTGTTCAAATTGGACTATTATTTCAAAAGTTATAGCATTGAGCTTGGCTAAATATTGGCTATTATATGTTTACAAAGCATATATATGCTCCCCGAATGCAACCACTAAGGTCTGTATATTGGACCAGCAAGCATTTGCTTCCCGAATGCAACCACTGACAGCTTGGTAGTGTTACATAACACATGCATGCTTTACCCAGGTACCCGGCCAGCCCCTCTTAATTTCGACGGGTACCCTGTTACAAAGCCTGCTACCAAAACGAGGCCCACATCAGGGAGGTTGACCTCAATTTCCAGTGCCGTTTTCTATGTAGAGGTTACAAGCGCCTTCGGCGCTTGGATTGTAGAGGCAGTTGTGTTTCTACTTCTCATAGGAATCAGACAATTTACTGGAGTTTTTTTTAAAATTTGGAGATATCAATTTAATTGCCAAAAATGGCTAAAATCACAGGGTGCCTACGTTGGGGTAGTAGGCCTAATGTCTTTAAAAAATGATCATTATTACTCATAACACTTTCACAACTTGGACCTCCTGGTAGAGATATGATTAGCATAAAATGGGGTTCCCATTTCTAGGTATTGTATTTAACTTATCGATGTAACTGTAGTGTATTGAACTGGAAATAAACAATATACATACATACAATTTAATACCTGAGCATTCCAAGCATATGAACAATATATGTGGAAAATATTTGACAAAATGGTCAGAAAACTTTACCCTGGCGCTATATTCTATCCTTTTAAATTTTAAATACATTTTAAATGGCATGTACCATAACATCTATGCATAAATTCATTGAGGAGTAATGTGTGGACGGGTACATTCTTTCTCTGAGACAGACAGAGAGAGAGAGAGAGACGGAGGGAGAGAGAGAGGGGGAGGGACAGAAAGGGGGAGGGAGGGACAGAAAGGGGGAGGGAGGGAGGGACAGAGAGAGAGAGGGAGGGAGAGAGATCGAGGGGGATGGGGGACAGAGAGAGAGAGGGAGGGAGGGACCGAGAGAGAGGGGGAGAGGGAGGGAGGGACAGAGAGAGAGAGAGAGAGAGAGAGAGAGAGTCTGGGGGACTTTTCCCACCATATGGGCGAAAATTAAGCATATAGTCTGAAGCATAGGTGTAGGAACCAAAACAATGCGAGCTGTGGTGGAGATGACTGAGGGGTGAGGGGAACCACTGCCATATGGGGGAGATAGTGAGAGGACAGCACTCATGACCAGCGAGGCATGACATGACGTAATGGGTCTGACTGGGTTTTGGGGTCTCTAACAGGGAAGAAAACCCCGGTACCAGGCCGGCCTCTCTAGTGTATACTGGTCCCCCGGTCTCTGCCTTTTCCATGCGGAGATCTGAGTAAGCCTCCAACCACGTCTTAATATAGAGGCTATAAAAACCCAAACTAACCCTAAACCTAACCCTAAATTGGTTGTCCTAAGTCAGGAAAGGTAGTAGTGGAGTGTCCCCAGTAAAAACTGACTAATAAAACTTTTATTAAAAGCAATAACTTGACTACAAAAAATCTGTACATATTATGAATTAGCTTAAATTGTGGGTATTGTCTGCTCCTCTGCCCTCCGGGACCTTGAGGAGCGCAGAGGAACCGAGTCCTGGTATCCTGGAGCAGATAGGGGATCAGAGGAGCAGAGGAGTGCAGTCATGCAGTCACACATGGCAAATAACCTGACATACATGCAACAACAAGTTGGTAGTGATCGGGAATGAGGAGGAGGAAGTTTATTCTATGCACCTTCCTTTATCCTTCTATTGAAAATGTAAAAGAAGAGATCCATAGGGTCTTTTCATTCCTCATTAGTTCTAGTGTAAGATCCATAGGCCTCACAGTCAGGCATTGTTGAAAAGAAGTGATTTGAGCGCACCAAAATAGTAGCCTACAGTAGGACAGCAGCCTACAACAACAGGACGCTTGCTGAGCGATTAGAACCTGAAGTTGTTGTGGTTCTGGGTGTATTCGTGCTTAGGGACACCCAAGGCCGATAGGCCGAGGGTGTCCCTAAACGCGCATACTGAAGGATCTAATTGCTTTAGTCTCAAATTGTTGGGATCCTAAGGACAGTTTTCCAAGTTTGAATTGTTGGCATCCTAATGACAGTTTTCAAAGCAACACATTGCAAATGATTTGTCAATTAAGGGGACAACAGCCACCCCTCTATCACCACCAAAATGGACTGGACTAAAGCCATAGCTTACACACCCATCACGCCTGGCAAGCGCACCTCTCCATGCTGGTCATCATGTATAGGGAGGGGAGGGCTAATTTTATGTTTGGACTGGATTTATGTATAGTATATGACAGGATACTTAAAGAACGGTGATTTCTCTCTGATGTCGATGTGTCCAAGAAGGAATACCATTAGTTCCTGTTAATCAGTTAACACCCTCCAGTTTTAGCTTCAATCCTCGGTATTTCCTTTACAACATACAATTAACAGATCGGATGTCACATGAATTTTACATGGTGTACTAAATCAGTTGAAGGAAAAAAATTGATATAGTGATAAATCATAACTTCATGCAAAACACCTCATTCAGCATTTTCTTATCACTGTAAATCCCTGTTTATATACAGCATACTTGCCTCTTAGAAATGGCTTTAACTAATTACAACAAATTACCCTTCCATTATGACTAAAATAAATAGTACAAAATCATAACTTATAACCCCATCCCACCCGCACCCCATATCCAACGATTACAACTGGGCATCTCCCCTACCCACACATAATTAATGGTCCAGAGGCCTGTCATTACACGCTCAGGGGACCCGTGTTCACCCGTGTGGAATGAACATATTACTACACACGCACCATGGTCAGCAGGGCAGATCGAACACGTAGTCCGCACCCACCCAACAAACCCCAAGATCCCAACAATTCTAGACTAACCTGCGCTAGTCTGACATCGTTCTCGCATAGAATCCTGGGAATATGGTAGTTACCTGCATTCTGGATAATAGCAAGTTTAAGTACAAGAAATACCCCCCTCCCAATGATTTATAAATAAATGAATTACATATTACAACCCACTGAGCATCATATAGTATTTTATCAACGTCTGAAACCGCATTGTACACACTCCAGTGTTCCCCTTTAACCACATCCACCACATCGTCCTCCTCCTCTGCCACCACCTCCTCCCCTTTCACCATCTTCTCCTTCTCCTCCGCCACATCCACCACCTCCTCATCTGTCTCCTTCCAACTCACATTTGCGCTCTCTGTCATTCTTTTTATCTCTTTGTCTCTACTTGTCTATGTCTAATTTCTTTTACATTCTTTCGCTCTGTCATTCGTTTGGCCTCTTTGGCTCTCCCTGTCTGTGGAATTGTATAGGCCCAGATGTAAAAAGATATACCTTCCTGTCTGACACTTTCTGTCTCTCTCCCTGTCTATTTCTCACAGTCTGACTACTCTGTCCGATTCTATGGCAAAAATAGTGTTTTCATGGTTAAAATGGCCGCCATCTTGAAAAATGGCCGCCATCTTGAAATATTTGGTTTCTATTCTGTTTGGCATAGTAAAAAGCATAATTTGACACCAAGATTGTTCAAATCGGACTATTCTGTCAGATGTTATGGCAAAAATAGCGTTCCAAATGGCTGCCATCTTGGAAAAATTGAAAGAGAAAGATGACGTGAGGAAAGGAGGAGAGGTGAAGGTTTAGGCCCACTGACCAACTAGTAAATCCTGTGCATAGCACAGGGATTTGCTAGTACAATCTTATTATGTATGTGCTTTCATATTATAATGCGTTTTGCATTGAGGTTTTACTTCAGGCAATGGCATTGGTGGTAGAGCGACCCTATAAATATCTTATCCAATATATATCCCATAAAACCACTGCCCCGTCACATCTAGCCCATAGTCCGCCTCGCTCTCCTCTCACCTCATATAAATAGCCCCGCTCCCTCTCACTTACCACACTTCTTTCAATTCACCTACACCACACGCTTATACGCGCTTATACGCGAGAGAATCTATCCGCGGCACCCTCCCAGGCAGCTACCTTGCCCCTTCAGCCAATGTCGAAGGTATGGATGTTTTATTTGATAGCATAAAGAATATATGCCGAAAAGACTTACCTGATTCTAACATTGATTTGTCTCCACATGTTTTCCGCGATCATAGGAAACGCTTTTGGCCAAATGACACACTGCTAAACCCGGAAGGCCTGGGCTACACCTATTCGAGGGTAAAAGAATCTGGTATTCCAAATTGCATCGGGCTAAAATAACTCTAGATACTCAACTAAATATCCCAGCCTGGGAAACACACCTCAGTGATATTCCGGGGGGAGAAGAGCTAATAAGTTTTATTAAGTTTGGCTTCCCCCTTGGCTACCTAGGCCCGGTAAGTGACGTTGATACTGACGGAAATAATCACCCAAGTGCAATGAACTACCCTAGACAAGTAAATGAATTTATTGAAAAGGAACTCAGCTTGGGGGGTCTTGTTGGCCCTTTTAAGGACCCACCCTTCTCACCATGGTTACACTGTAGTCCCATAATGAGTAGACCCAAGAAAGATTCTGAATCGAGGCGTATTATTACTGACATGACATTTCCAATTGAAAAATCGGTAAACAGCTATATCAAGAAAAACTCTGTATGGGGAATGACCAGGCCACATACTTTGCCCGGAGTCGATGACCTCGCTAATACACTACGGTCAATCGGCGACGGAGCTTTCATGTCAACAATCGACATAAGCCGAGCTTACAAGAACTTTAAAGGTCAAATGCAAAGGTTTCAATATGGTGTTTAAAACATTTGGGATAATATTTAGAAGCGATCCCTAAAGTTATAGCCTCCTACCTAATAAATTGAGGCAGTGGGAGGTGTCTAAGTGTTACTATTTCATGGTGCTGATTCGACCGGCGCGGCAAAGGTGTGTAGCCATCTTTGCACGGGTCACGTGACCTGTGACGTCATCCATGCCCAAGCGAGTTTGTTTATTGTGGCAACGTGTTTATTGTGGCAACCGGCTGGTCTTTATACTGCGGCGATCATGGTTCATTGCGTGGTTTATGGCTGCAACAATACATCAAAAATAGAATATACGTTTAGTGGATCCTTCCATGCCTTCCCCTGTGACCTTCAGCTAAGGAAATTATGGATTTTGCGACTAAGCAGGCTAGATTATACCTGGCGAAAAACGCACCGGATTTGCTCCGACCATTTCACTGAGGATGATTTTGTAATCTCCCATGAAGCGGCTAAAAGGATAGGATTCCAACCAGGAAAATTCCAGCTGAAACCAGGTGCTATTCCTTCTCTGAATTTGAGGGGTGATCTACATCTTCAAGAGTCAAAAGTGAGAAGAAGTGCCGCTCTTACGAAAAGAAGGAATTTGGAAATGTTCGCTTCAAATCTTGATGATTGCACATCATCCCAGGTCGACCCTTCTTTGCTAGATGTGTCCAGCGCCGACTGCCAAGAAAGTGAAGCTCCTGAAAATTCTAATGATGATGATATCCACGCAAATTCGATGGGGACTCAATGCTATGTTCAGGTAGGTACTTTTCTTGATTGGGCAAAGTTTAATTTAATCAGACTCTTATCCCGGTCCCATAGAGGCCTAGTCAGAACCTTGTCCAGAGCCGGGTTCCCCAGAGCTTCTCTTTTCATAATGATTGATAAATGATGGCAGTTTCAATTTGTGTATGTTTTTAGTCACCAAACTCTGGCCTCAATGAAAATAGAAAGAAGAAATTCGAAAGACAGATATGGCAGACATAAAGACATTTAAAGGAATATCACACCCTCTGAACGGAAATTAAATGTCCAATCACAATAAATCTAATAACTAATTGTTATAAATATAATACCACCCTTTCGAATTGCCTTCAATTACATTGCAGACTTCATATTGGAAATATATTTTGTTAAATACCTTCCCTGCTATTTTATCTTAAACCATGACTCAGAATCCTTTCAATGAATGAAGTTAATACATTCTCTCTGTGTTCATCCATATAAAAAAATTATCACCAAATCTCCCACCACAATGGATCTAACATTGATATATATACACTAGCCTAATACACACTCTTTGTATCGCATCCAATTACATAAATTTAAAGCCTGAGCTTGAAACGATTGTACAAAGCAGAGTTTAATCTTTTGAATTTCTAAATGGCTTGTTAATTCATGGCTTTGGTCGTGTAATTACTTTTAATTAATATAGGCCCCTACCCCCTTTCGGATTGCCTTTAATTTCATCTCATAGACCTGGGGTGGATCCATAGAAAGGTTACGCATTGCGTAAACCCTATCCTACTCTATAGTAGGATAGGGTTTACGCAATGCGTAACCTTTCTATGGATCCACCCCTGGTATTGCGGATATATTTAGTTTATTGTCTTCCCTGTCAATATTCAAAAGTTCATCACTAAATACCTTAAATTAAAGTAGTTATGTGGGTTTTTGTCAGGCTTGTTTATAAATAAATTTGCACCGAGCACAATAAATTTTTTATTATTATTTTGAATTATTTCAATTTATTATTGAGCCCTTTCGGATTGCCTTTAATCTCATTCCACAGACTTCATATTGCAAATATATTCAGTTCAATACCTTTTCTGTCAATATACAAAAGTTCATCACGAAATATCTTAAATTGACGGAGCTATGTGGATTTCCGTAAAAAGTGTAATTTGGATCATTTATTCATCGATCTTAATTGTAGTGGACACATGTATTTAGCCAAGAACTGGGGTTTGTTATTGTGCATTTCCAGTTCTCCTGTCTTGGAGCTACCTTGTGAGTAATCGTATATATTCTTTACTTATATTTTCAGATGTATGAAAAGACCACAATGGCGAAGCCCAATTCAAAGGTGAAAGCCACACAATATAGTGCTCCAAGCAAATCATTTTCCACACAAACTGCCTCAGTCATGACAGCTGATAAGGGAACAATGTGCTGTATGCTCTCTGACCCTGACCCCGTCCCTAAAGAAGACTCAGATGATTCCTCTGACTCAGATGGTGAGGGATCTGACTGTGAGATGACAAATGACCCCACGTATGACCCTGTTGCAGATATGGAAATGAGTTGGTCTGATGATGATGATGACGATGACAGTGACAATGCAAATGAAACAATGTATGTGTGGTTGTATATTATTAACCCCATTCAAATATAAACGAAAGATGAACATAATTAAATAAATAATTATTTATTATTTATCAGACCTGGAATCTTACTAAGTTATTAACATTGTAATATGTTAAACAAAACCCAGATAAATGGTTAACAATTTAGAGAGATGGTGATTATTTGTGTAATATAAATGTCTCTTATAGGCCTATCCTTTGATTCAAATATTTTAGAAAGCCTGAAGTGACTGAGGATGATGACCGCCAGTTCATAGTTTATGCCTCTTCCCTGCGCCTCCTACTCTCAGCATGTTTCGTTTGTTTTGCACCATGCAAAGTATTCATCAAATTCATCAAGGGGACGGCAGTCACGTTGGAGTCAGTCTGCCCCAACCAGCATACCCATACATGGACTTCTCAACCAACCAACAAAGGAATGCCAGAAGGGAATCTAACACTAGCAGCCAGTTTGCTATTTTCTGGATGCAGTGCAGTTAAAGTGATCAATATGTTTAAATTTTCAAAAATCGCCACAATTTCTGTCAGAACTTTTCAATTAATTCAAAGAAGCTACCTCGTACCTGCAATATCAAATGTTTGGGAACGACAACAATTTATTCTATTCAGCATGATTCAAGAACTAAACAAAAAAATATCAGTTGGAGGTGATGGGCGTTGTGATTCGCCTGGTCACTGTGCTAAATATGGACTCTATAGTTTGCTTGATGTTGTGAGTGGCCTGGTCATCTCGACCCAACTGATACAGGTAGGGACATGAAAATATATGAATTGTTTTAATGCTATTTGGTCATGATTCTTCATTGTACCTAGTAATCATAAAAAAAATGATATTTTGCAAAGCTTACTTCCCCCCTGAATGTGTCCGTACATTGTACTTCTTTCATTTAAGAGTGATAACTAATTTTATATTGTGATATCATATATACTGAAATGAAACTCGAAATAAAACACTCAAATATTGATGATTTTTATGTTTTCAGTGTAATGAGGTTGGGTCTTCTGCTGCCATGGAAAAGGAGGGGTTGATTCGATGCTTCAAAGAACTGGTTGAGAATAAAGTTCAAGTTGGAACTATGATTACAGACAGACATCCCAGCATAAGGAAATACATGCGTGAAAACTGGCCAGAGATATTGCATTACTTTGATGGTTGGCATATTGCAAAGGGTAAGTATATGAAATTTGTGATATTGCTAAATTGTAACTAAGCCCCTTTCCTCACTTAGTTCTAGCTACTGCTATTACCAATTTAGAAACATTAACCAATAGTCCGAAACATTGGAAATAAAATTCAACAATTACAAACCTATGAATCAAGACATCATTAGGCTTTTACAGGTTCATTTATGTAAGTATTAAAGAATTAACATCTCAACCCAGACAAATGTATATCAGACATTCTCATGATATATGGAATAAATGTGGGTGGGGTTATAACATAGTTTTACTTGAGCTTCCTATACTAATGTGACCTATCCATCTATTAATACAGGATTGAAAAAGAAACTTCTAAAGCAGGGTCAGAAAAAGGGTTATGAAATAATTCGTCGCTGGACCACATCACTTATCAACCATCTGTACTGGTCAGCAAGCTCAAGTGGGGGAAATGGGAAATCAGTCCAGGCAAAGTGGTCGTCAGTCTTGAGGCATGTTTGTGACGTACATGTGAGCCATGGAGATGAATTTCCATCCTGTGAGCACAAGCCCCTTGGAGAGAGGGAATGGTTCAAATCAGGTAAGGAAAGAGATGTATTAAATGATTTTTCTACTTTATTACATATGCAATGACACAGTTCAGTGATAAGCCAATATTTCAAAATGTTCACAAAATAATTTACTAATAGAATACCAGTCTCAGTTGTACTACCTGCATTCGGGGCCCTCAGTATGTTACATGATCATTACTATATTTTTGTAGGCTCAAGAGAGCACAAGGCCTTAGCAACGATTGTGAACAACACTTACATAATGAAAGATGTCGCACACATGTCCCCTGTTGACCAAACCTCAGCTTTGGAGGGATTCCACAAGCTTGTGTGCTTCTTTGCACCCAAACAAGTCCACTTTCCGTACGGCACTATGAAAGCCAGGTAAAAATGCTGATGGAATTATGATCATATTATTGTATTTGATATGTCATGATAATGTAGTTATTTATATAGATAAAACGGTATAAAGGCTAGGTATTCACAACAACTTCTTCACCTCCAAGCTGTTTATTACCTCTGCTATTACTATCGAGATGCATTATACATTTTGTGATACTCATAATACCCATTATTTCCCTCCATTAGGTGTTTACTTGCAGCGATGCATTTTAATGAAAATGCTGGACGGAATCAACAGGAAGACAAAAACGGAACCCTTATGTGGCGAGCCACATATCCCAAGTACCGAGGAGGTGATGGGATCTTGAAACCAGTTCGGGGACCATGCACTTATGGTAATTTGTCTTTGATATAATATACTACAGCATACAGGAAAAGAATATAACAGTACATGAAACCATCCATTTCAGCAAGCACATACAAATGTTTGCTGATGAAGGGACTGAGGAAGAATTGTTAACTATTTGGTATTTTGTGTTGCATTATAATATGTCCTTCCTGTATGACAGAAAACATATGATACACATACCCATTATACTTTGATTACATTATACTATCTAAAACTGATTATCAATGTTTTCAGATTACGTAGAACCACTGATAGACGAGGTGAGGAACCTCAGAGCGCTCTACCCTACCTACAAAGAGGCGGGAAAACTAACTGTAATGGCTCCTCCACCTATCACAGAAACCCTGGAGACAGTGCCAAAGGACGAATTAGTGGCACGTCATTATAAGCGTTTTATTGTTCCCAACAGCAATGGTGATTGAATTTACGATATCTGTCATTGTAGAACAACAATAATAATGGGTGGAACTTTAGTCAAACTGCTGATGATAATGTATTAGCCTTTACCATGGTGATAGATATAAGACATGAGTTTAAAAACCAGTTTGTATCTGGATGTAAAAAGCATCAACGCAGGTCGTTTATGTTTACACATTATTTATTCCTTAACACCAACATGTTTATACAGAATTATTCAGTGTGTACCTCTCTCATGTTAACTTATAGTGTTGGGGACAACCAAAAACAGTATTTGATATTTCTCGATTACATTCAATTCAGTTCAAAATGTTAATATATAGGGAATCTAAACCCATGATAGTAATCTGATGGGAACTCCTTTCGTATGCGCAGCACAGCACAAGCTGGTATGACTCTCCTGTTTTTCCTGCCTAGTCGTCCATGTACCCAACGAGTAAACCTTCTATATGCGATGTACCTCATGATTCTGGGGAAAAAAATGATATCAAACTATTAAAATATTACCCAATGTATATACTGGTATCCACAGAAGCTATTTTACGAGAACGAAATTGTATTTAAAGCGTTTCTAAATGATATCAAATTCCTTAAGGTATAACACTGCATTCGACCAGAGAAGCTGTAAATGGTTGAAGAGAGTGGATAGATATGTTGAACAAATATATAAATTGTAGTAACGGAAAATGTAAGGAGGTGAAGATATATAAGAATTACCAAAAGGTTAAGCAATGGTCGATAGGTTGTCATATTGTCAATAGAAGGCCAGAGTAATTTATGTTAAAACGATCGGTTGGTGTTTTCATTTTGTGGGAAGTGAATCAAGTTTTTAGTTTAAGAAAGAGTGGTGATAGATCAATTGAAAATCAAAAAGAAAAGTGTGTTAACGCAGGATGTGTCTTAGCTATGTAAAAGCCCAGGTGGCAGGTATGTTCGAATAAAACTCTTTAAAAACAAAAAAATATACTGGTATCCGCTGTTCCTTCATGGTGATATTTTGTATGAATGCTAACACTTGATCGTCAAAAACGCTTTAAGATTTTAATGAAATGTCAACTACATTGGGTACCAACATATGTCTATTAAACTGTCTCAAATTTTCATCAACAAATATTTATTTTTTCATTGTTTTTTGTAAGTCGTTGCAAATGCAACATTGTGTTTTAAAAGAAAAAAAAATTACTATTCCTTTTCGGAAAAGTATCTGACTGTCTATGCCCTTATTTTGAAGAACTATACATGATTTTTACTTAATTTAAATTGTATTCGATACCCACATATGTCTATTAAACTGTCTCAAATTTTCATCAACAAATATTTATGTTTTCATTGTTTTTTGTAAGTCGTTGCAAATGCAAGATTGTTTTAAAAGAAAAAAAATGACTGTTCCTTTTCGGAATAAATATCGGACTGTCTATGCTCTTATTTTAAAGAACTATACATGATCTTTACTTAATTTAAATTGTATTCGATACCCACATATGTCTATTAAACTGTCTCAAATTTTCATCAACAAATATTTATTTTTTCATTGTTTTTTGTAAGTCGTTGCAAATGCAAGATTGTGTTTTGATAATAATACATACTCATTTAGTGGTTCATCATCTCCAAATAACCCTTCATCTAGAACGAAATCATACACTGATGCCTCTAACACAAAGGGATTCAGGCAATTTCCTTCGAAACCTATGTGCTCTGTGATGCAGGTATGGGTTGTTACTGACAAGATGTCTTGTAGTCTTGGTACTGATTGGCAGCAAAGATTTTCCCCGTCAGATGGCATATCAGAACATCCCCCGCAAGAGCACCTGAAATATATATTTTTGATCAATACTTTTTCCGAACCTTAACTTTATTACATCAGCACAGAAAAACGGACGAGAAAGGTTAGCGATATGATGTGTTTGCATGGCAAGGTAATTATGTGGCTATTGTAGACCTATAGTATAGTTGCCAAGGTCGGCAATATAAAGATGGGAAAGTACTGGAGAAAGTAGGCAGTATATATACTTGAAATAATCATAGATTATTAGAATAGGATAGATTAATGAGACAGACAATCAACAATTAAAAAGGTAAATACATCCGACTGACTTACCATTCATTCACTGTCCTCATGTCTGCTATTGCTGCAGGAGTTTCAGGCTCTGAATCTGATTCTGAGTCACTGGAACTTTGGATTTCTGTGGTTCTTGTATTAGGCAATGCAAGTGGTTCAAATTGATATGGTCGGACTGGTGTATGCATATCAAAATTTAAAATTTCCTCATGGTTTTCCATTGACGATTCCATCCTCATTGATGTATTGGAATTACACCTCCTAATGCTGCTGAGGGTAGCGTTAGACTGGTCACGCCTAGGGCATGGATGACGTCATAGCGCGAATACACACCCTAAACCAAGGCATAGCAAGCCCCATTTGCTCGCTCATAAAAAAGCTGTGAAAAACGGGCGTTAGTTTATTCTTTTCGGATTTTTTAACATTGGAGGTCATTATTAGACCCACCACCCATGTAAAACCGCTTTCATCTCGATTTTTATAATTTTCTTTACACTTCACCTTTAAGGCCGATCCATTGGATTGGCCCCTGTTATGTATTAAATGGTCCGATTCATACTACTGTGACATAACAATGCCTTTCGGCAGCAGGGCGAGCTCATATCACATGCAAACCGTAGCAAATTCAATTGTTCTCACACTAGCAAAGCATGGAATTCAATCGTACATGTATCTAGATGACTTGGTGATAATTTCTGAAAACGCTGACAAGGCCAAACGTGATTATGAATTTGCCTCAAATCTGTTTCAGGAGCTGGGTCTGCCCCAGGCACTTGAAAAAGCACAACCCCCCAGCAAGGACATAAAATGGCTAGGAATCGATATATCTGCTAAAGAAATGTCCCTGAGTATTCCAAGTGAAAAGATACAGCAAGCCATGGAAATGGTAAATATGTGTTTCAATCTTGAAAGGATAAATAAACGACAAATCCAATCACTGATTGGCACCCTATTACATAAGTAAATGTGTCCAACCGGCCAGACTTTTTGTATCCAGAATACTTGAAACCCTGCGTAACATGAGTGGCAATACATGTAAGGTATCAGACGATATGAAACTCGATCTCAAGTGGTTCCAATCATTTTGTAAGACATGGAATGGTGTATCTCTCATAACTGCAATACCAGTCACTAAAACTATTGTGGTTGACGCGTGTTTGTCAGGCGTCGGAGGTTCAGATGGAAACACAGCGTACGGGGTAGAAATATGTGACAAAAGTAATGAAGTAATAAACATTTCGGAACTCGAGGCACTAAATGTCGCCATTGCCCTAGAAAACTTTGTGTCAGAATCAGATATGGGAGGCCATATTCTGGTTCTCTGTGATAATGCTGCTAGTGTCGCCACATTGAGTTCTGGTAGAGGCAGAAACAGAAATATCCTTGCCTCAGCTAGAATTGCATGGCTAGTACAAGCCAATCTTAATGTAAAGATATCATATGCACATATCAAAGGCTCACATAACATTTTAGCCGATGCTCTCAGTAGGAGGCATTTGGATAAGAAGTACATTCGCATATCAGACAATATATGCAATGATTTCAATGTCTCTATCGTGCCCCCTGACCTAACTAGTTGGTTCGCTCATCGTGATGAATTCAATTTCAGACCCCGCGCTGCAACAACTGGCGACTAGGGCAGCAATCACTCAGGAAAAGGCCTGGGCAAAAGGAACCAGGGCCAACTATATATCAGCTACACGCACCTACCTGGCTTTCGCTCGAAGAATCAACATACCACCCGAGAGTCAGTCGCATGTACACATTTGTGCTTACCTTCAATACCTCAGTGAGCATATACCGCCGCCTAAGACCATTGCCAATCATCTCGGGCACATCAGAAACTTATTCAAGAAAAGAGACATCGCTCCGGAGCCACTCCAGCACCCAAGGATAAAATGGTTGCTGGATGGGCTAATGAAAAACAAGTCATACACTCCCAACGTCAAGCAAGCCATACCCGTCCCACTCTTCCGCCAGTGTATACAACTGCTACCAGAGTCGCCAATCGGGTGCACAATAAAGTGTGCACTCCTCATCATATACTATGGGGCCCTGAGACAGAGCGAAGTGATCGCTCCGTCCATTCGGGCTTTTGATAGCACAAGACATCTCACTCGTGAAGATGTACAAGTGAAAGACAACGAGCTCCATGTCGTGATCAAGTCTGCAAAAAACATGCAAACCGCATATGAAAGTAAATCGCTGGTCCTTCAACCATCCCAGAACAAGGACTTGTGTGTTATACAAAGTGTTTTAGCTATGTTGGAGAAAAGCCCAACTATTAATTCAAAACAACCTTTTATCGTGTTCCCACATACCACATCTCCGATGCCCGTCTCATATGTGAAACAAGTATGGGCTAGCAACTTAAAGACTTTGAATGCTGACCCACACATATACTCCATTCACAGTATACGTAAAGCAGCCGCCACTGCAGCACATTCAGCAGGCTGTACAGAGACTGAAATACAAAAGTACGGAGGGTGGAAAAGTCAAGCTTATAAACTTTACATTAAACCTTCACAAAAGAAGGTCAATCACTCTCTCATAAAATCCATCTCCTAAATCCCCCAATCTATTCCATTTACTCCAAATCCACCAACTCTCTCATCCCACCCACCACTTCCCTAATTCCAATTTGGCAGTTCTTGGTATTTATTATATTTATTAACCAAATTTACAAATCTCTCTTATACAATCTACATCAATTTTACTCTAATAAAATTTTATTATACCAAACTTCTTATTTTACCAAAAATAAAACAAAATAATATTTTATATTTGCCCAAAACTGCCTCTGGAGTTCTTTACTTACTAATGCAAACATAATTACAATGTTAATATGCTTTATATAATCTTCTGCGCTCTGGTGTCAAAATATTCTATACGTCGAGGCTATCATTTTTGGTACCAATTTTAATGATTTTTTCTTTTCGAAAGTTTTCCCAATTATCGAGGTAATACTGATTGGCTTAATTGCTATTTGAAGAGGAATGTGCTTAAATTGTACGTCAAATATGCATTCGCAGACACATATACCTGCTGCTATGATAGGCCTACCTTTAGGTGATGTCGGTATAAGAGAAATCCATTGCTTCACTTATTTCGCATTTGACTCTCCTAAATAGGTTATTGTCCAATGATATGGTCAAGAGATATAATCTATATTAGAATATCATAGGTCTACTGATATTTCATTAAATAAAATATAGATAATGAATTAAAAGCAATAGCTTTGTCTACAGCGCAGCGAGACAAATTTGTATGTTGAGACCTGAATATCTACTGGATTATCTGAAGGGGTTCTTTTGGTGCAATGCAGCGAAAACCCCGGGCTTAGCTTTGTAGTGTATTGGCTGTTCTCTGTTCAATTTAAAGGCTTTTAGAAAGCAAGATTGCAAACGGTATTTTTTCATGTTTTATTCAGTGTCATTTTTGTTCTTCTAGTGCATTATCTTTTGTAATTCGCTGGATGATCATGAGAACATTTCTGTCAACGCCACTCTTCTTGCATATTACATGCTGCATGGAACGTGCGTTGGAATACTGTAAGTGGAGATATACATCTATCATTTTTACCTTTAAAGATTTATAGATCTGGGAGTTGTATGGCCCTCGCAAATTGTATGGATACTACACATACACGTACAATAAGTATTATATACCGATGTGTGTTATTGAGCAAAGTATGCTGTTCCTTCATATTGTAGCGTATACTCACATGAATACAAAGATGATACAGCTGAGGAATAATGGAGGTGTTCATTGAACACCCGCATACGTTTAATCAATAGAAAAACTAGCCATCCCACCCATCAACTCTTAGATTTTCTAAATGGAATATATAATGATGTACTGGTCATACAGAAGATGCTGTTTTATGAAAGAGATGATTGAATTTTCCAATACAATAGGCTACACGACAGGTGCATTAAGCTATAGTGATGTAGTAACATCATAAGTTCTTAAGTATTAAGAAGGGCAGGGTATTATCAGTAATGTACTTATATGTTGCCAAAAATACAACATGTTTTATCCTGTATAACCCTAACCCGATGTGCATTGGAAAATCCACCAGTGCATGCTAAACTGCATCTGACCAGTCACAAAACTGCAACCCTCTCAAAAAAGCAGTATTGCACCTGGTTTCAGACCTGGTGAAACGTGCCTCATCTGATGCACTTCACAATGCATATCAAAGCTATCTATCAAAATCGGGTTTAAATGCACCTGCTGCATGCAGTTGAATTATTTCAACAAGATATGAACATGTAAATATTGACTGAGAAAAAGATACAATTTAGATAAATAATAAAATAAAACAATAAACATAAAATAATGAATGATGAACTAAGAAGGAAACGGAGATAAAAAGCCAGACGATAAAAAGACTAGACAATCCATGAAAACGACCTGTTAAAGCTTTTGCATTTTTGTTAGTTTTTTGTTACTGTTTGGCCTTCATCTTGTTCTATAATTTTGGGAGATTTTACAATAATATGTATAATTAATATCGTCAGACAGAGAGAGGAAGGGGGGGGGGAGATTTCATATTTTGATTGTGTGATTGGAGTCACTTGAACTTCTTTCTATGTGTGGGCGGGTAAATCTTTGATTTTACCCGCAAAGTCGGCGGGTGAAGAAAAAAAGTTAATTTCACACACTGAAATGTTAGGTCTTAGGAACCATAGAATTAAGAGTTGAGGGGGAGAAGTGGTGGTGGTGTCAGTCTAATGCGAATCCCCTCCCAGGGTAACCTCACCCACTCATAAGTCTTAGCTAAGCTTTAACACCTTAGAGAAGCCCGTCACAATGGAAAGACAGGTACAGACGACAGTCTAGTAGTGTATTCTTATTTAATGATACATGTAGGATAAATAGATCCATGAACAAAATAAATTATATCAATATAACACACCTAATTCCTGCCGCATTCTTCAAACTAAAAACTAGATACCTTAAGGGTTTCTACCCTCACTAACGTTACCTTTTCACAAGATCCTTTGCTTTTATATTGTGACTTGACTTGGTGCATTGTAGCAGGTCAGGATGCACTATTCTGTAGCGCGTCAAAACCCACAACTAATATGCAAGTCAGGATGCCCCATTAAAATGTATGTCAATTCACGGTTTTGTACTGTGCATGAACATGTTCTTCTGAGATAGAATTTGTTTTTAAACGTTTTTATTTTCTGGCACAAAACCAGGAAAATGTTTGCAGAAATAACCGCCACTGACAATAAGCGTTTTTATAGGTTATCTGCATAATTATGTCTCTTTTTAATATTTCAATATAATTTACAAAAAATTATTTAAATTACATGCGGATTAATGTACAATAGACTAAGGTACATACTCTATCATTCAATAAACAGACAGATGATTAAAGAAATGATGGGAGATGAATATTCGTATCTATCTTAAAAACAATTCTAGAGATGGGAGTGAGAGAGAGAGGGAGCTGAGCAAGAGGCCTATTTTAGACTTTGTCTAAAATAATGTTTATGTATATGGATTTTAAACATATTAATATCATGTATATTAGGTAATCTAACGGGCAATTTGATCCAGGTCGATGCTACTTGATAGTGAAGTGAGTGTTTATCAGAATAGGGACAAGGGTAGGAAGAAAAGGTTGAGAAATATATGAATAAATGTCACAGTCATTTCGGATATATGTGAAACAATAATGCATTATATCAAATGAAAATATATATTTTTACACTCGAAATTTGTGAACGAAATCAGTACATGCATAGACCACTTGTCAGAATTTATATATGGTATTTATGCTATCGGAAATTAAAATATCTTGATAATTCTTCTGGAGACCTCATTATTGCTGGCCCCAGCTTGGACCCTGGTAGACTAGAATATAATACAACCATGCAGTCATTCTCAATACATGGTAATCTAAACGAAAAACAGCTCTATGTCCACCGAAAACAGACCAGTAAAGGTACTTTATCTGTAGACCAGGAAAAAGGTTCACCCTCGAGCTGAGATATTATGCCTTTTGTGAGTAGTAAATAAAATCCTCCTCCAAGCAACGAGGGATCTAGTTCACCTGTCAATTACATGTATACTCATAATAAACCTTTCATGAAAAAAATCTAGTCATAGACTCCATATTGTGCGACTTGTTCTCACCAGGCAGGTGGCGGTACTTGTTTGTCACTAGGCGGCGTGACAGGTCACTGCATTGCATTTATAATTTCTTTAACAATAAAAGTACTGCGAATACACACATGTGGCATTTATATACTATTGATCTTGTGCAACAAATACTTATGAATATTATAAGTGATATTCTTCTAGAGTATAAGGTATATGTATGATGCTGGGAATCGACCTGATCGAAACACCCATATAACTGTACATATCATTGTGGCTAGTCAGCTGGGAGAGCCTAACCTCACCAACCATCAAAATGATTCATACACAGAGGCCATGCATACTATCAGGTGTGCGACTAGGCTCTGTTCTGATTCAAACCTGTAGCCATGAAGCAATGTGAATGGAAAGAAGGATGACCACACTTATGTACTGCGGTATACGAGTAAGGTAACATGCTTCAGTTTGGAATATGTATACCATTTTGACTTCAATATGCACGATTTACCTGCTAAAATGCATAGGGTTTACAGAGCATTGGAAGTGGCTAGCTGAGTGCATTAGAAGTGCATTCAATAACCTGCTAAATAGTGTATCACTGGGAGCATCAGAATTGCATTTATGAACCTGGTCCATAGAGCATTGTTGAGAGCTTCATAAGTGCATTTTAAAACCTTCTCCAAAGAGCATTGAAAAATCAGTTATGAGCCTCACAACTGTTTACGATTTCCACTGGTAAAGCACCAGGTCAAAATCAGGTCAATATTTCCAGGTAAAAACTAGGTCAGGAATGGAAACATGCACATCGGGAAGGGATATCACGAAAGCAACTAGAACATTTGTATGGAACGGCAACTGTAATTTGATAGGCCTCGATCACCTGAAGCAACCTATAGCCGAAGAGGGTCTCGAGCTTAAAACTATCAAGAAAATTGTATGGACAAATAGAGTAATGTCGGTTAAGCGGTTACTTGAAAGCCAAGGTGAAGGTTAACAAATTCTTGAAACCTGGCATGATAAAAGTGTTACCAATATATTATATACTATCAAGAATGACCCTCAGAAATCCCTTTTATAAGGATCTTTTCAGGGTTTGGTCTAGAGTAGGCCTATCCGCTTAATTAATAAGATAGTTACGACATCAACGTTCGAAAGGCTCCGTACATAAGGCATATAAAATTCCCAAACTTTCCACGCAGCTTACTTTGGCTTCAAGTGAGGTTACTACGGCCTTCGTTTTTCCCGATTAATTTTTTCAAGGATGGTAGAAGCGAATCTGTTTAAATTACCGTAATCCGCCCACTCCCTCTGCTTCGACCCACTAACTTTGTATTATTATGCGGCGACGCAACTTTGATATTCGGCGCCGCAGCATTGTCGGCGTAGAAACGCTCCCTAGCAACATGCCTTGCACAGTTTGCCCACTGTTTTCCTACACACTGGAGGCGTGGGGAGGGTGAGGAAGGGAGAGGGGGGGGGCTTTATTTTTTGGGGTGAAACGTTTGGTGTGAACAGGAGAGAGCGGGGAAGGGAGAGGGAGGGAACAGGGGATGTCTACCCGGTGATAAACGGGGGCAGCTAGTAGTAGGCCTATAATAAAGTTCCAACTACTGGTGAAAAAATATAAACTAAACGAATCTGGAATAATAGAAATGTACTGATTAATAGAAAGAGAATTCACTTTCCCTTGTGGGAAAAAGCTGGTGTCGTAGTGATAGGAGATTTATTGTCTGAGCAAAATACTTTCATGTTATCCACGGAAATTCAAAGGTTTTTCCGGAGTGTTTTGTAACTTCCCTACAAGGCTAGAGATAAAGAGTGCAATCCCTCCTGAGTAGCTGAATATAGTTGGAAACGAACAAGAATTTCACCAGCCAAATCACATGAAAGTTTATTGCTATATTGGTGAGAAAAAAATAAACATCATTGGATGTAGTGCTTCTCCTGTGACCAGCCAAGCAGAAAGGGGCCTCCAGGGCCAAATTTTCGAATTTGGGATTATTATAGATTCTGAATCTGCATATCCTCAATAAGTCAATAACCGAAGAAAATAACCGAAGAAAATAGTTGAAAATTCCCAGAATTTGACGAGATATGGGCTTTTTTGTAAAGTTATGTCAATTTTCAGTAGATGATCTCAAGGTCAGGGGAGTGACTCATTTTCCTGTGATTTTCATGTAGAAAAAATAAATATTGAAAATTCTTTTTTAAAAAATGACAGGGATGTACAGAAGGGGAAATGAGCATTATAAAAGTGAAAGAATTTTGTTGATACTCCAAAAATTAGTGAAGTTACAGTCTTTCAAAGTTACCTGCCTCTCAGAATTACTAATATGTTGTGACAGTGACGTCATGAACATGATGTGACTCCTAGCGGGAATACCAGGAACTATAACTCCCGCGGGAAGGTCCCTTTCTGCTTGGCGGGTCACATATGTATGAGGCTTTTATTTGTGCTCAAGCACCAAGCAGGGTAACATTCAGAAGTTGTCAACCTTGCTGGAAGACGAGGCTATATTGTATTTCTCTGTCGCCTGGGAAGATAGATTCATATTACCATACAAATGCCCCTTCGACGTGAGGTTACAGTCACTGCAGTACAAGATATTCCATAGAGCCATCAATTGTAATGCGTATTTAAAACAGATCAGTATTAACAATTCAGACATATAGCTCTTACTGCAATGACGTCGATACAGTAGTCCACTTTTTTATTCCTGCTCAAGGGTATTTGATCTATGGTCGAGAATCAATAAGAAGTTAACCTTACATGTTGTCAACGCTGAATGTCTGCAAAATTTTCCTAGTAAAACGGTAGCCATGTTAGTTTTGGAAAATCCAGACATTGTTTCTAACTTGGTCAATTTTATATTATTATGCACTAGAGCTTGTATCCATAGAAGACGTTTATTTCATGAAAACGAGTGAGTGAGTGAGTGAGTGAGATTGGTTGCTTTGCGCCCTTATCAACACATTGAAGGTTCTATCAAGGACGGGAGAGCTGAGAGGGAGGCAGTTTAGGATCTTGCCCAGGAAATAGAGACAGAGAAGAAGGGAGAGAGGGACAGAGAAAAAGAGACAGAAAGGCACTTTATGGCCATACTGTCTTACCATAATTTGTGTAATGAAATCAGAAGGAAATTTATTATTATGAAAAGGGATGGGAGTTATATCTTCCAGACCCAGCGACGGTACAGAGAGTGGAAAAGTGGTGAGAAAGTGGTTTGCTGCAAACGTCCAAATCCGTCGTCTTTTTAGATTTCGTAATATGACCCCACGCCTCGCCCTTGTTCGCCAACCATAGGAAGGCCCTATGTTAATTAATAGGTTATGGCGTAGACCCCGCTTTTGTCCCTCTCGAGTATTTTATCTTTTCGGAGATTTCTTGAAGCAGAAGCGAAGGGCCTTTGTACCAATATAGTGTTTATCGCCCTGAGGTATGGTGGATTTGTTGATAAAAATATTATATTGAATAAAGTCTAGATAAAAAATATATAACACTATATAAACCCTGATGTAGGTATGTTGCAATTTGAAAAATAACCAGATTCACTCACTCACCACGCTGAAGTCTATGTATACGATAATAGTCTGTATAACAATCACCTATCTCATCATTACGCGTCTATGACACAACCAACATCCCAATTAGGTATTAAACAAATTTTGTATATAAAAAAGTAGATGCTAAATAAATAATAGGTATTTCTTATTGTCAAACAATAGAAGCATACTCAGGGCAGGATGAACAACGATTGAAAGATCAGAACTGCTTTGTAAAAATCTACCTGAATAAAGAATTTTTTTTTTTTTTAAATATCTGGAAACTTAAATGGCCCCCTTCTATGACATGGACTTATTGGGCCTGTTGTATAAGAAACTCATCGTATCGCAGGTGTAAGTGCTTCGCAAGCGCTCACATCTATGGGAGAAACGATGGGCATACGAACTGCGAGAGACATACGATACACCACTTGTATAAGCTTCGTCGCAGGAGATACGTATCTTCATCGCATTATTTCACAAGTTTCTTGCATCTAGCTAAAGAGACCACCGGCGACACCTGTTTTTGTATTTCAACATCACATTATCGTATGATTATAAGCTATTTTTAGCACCCATTCGGGTTCAGCCGCCGTTAATGGGTCAGATTTTCAGAAAATGTACAATTGCCAGCTCCATACAAATAGGAAATTCTGCTAAATGTGGCTGAAAAATGAAGAATACTGGGTATATCTGAGTATATTTGGTATCTCATTGATTTAAAGTATCAGTTCTGTTATGTTAAACTGCGTTTTGAAGATCATTTTTGACTTAAATGTGGGTTATTTGAGAGGATTGGTGAAAACGAATTGTACATCTTCTGAAAATCTGACCCTTCCCTCTCTCTGCATCTCCCTACCACGCTCTCATTCTCTCTCCGCCTCTGTCTATCTCCGTCCCTCTCCCCCTTCCTCCACTGTCCCCCTCCCCCATCTCTCTCCTGCCGTCCTAAGACTCTTTTACCAGCCTCTGTCTCTCCCTCTTACTCACTCCCCCTCTCCTCCTCCCTCCCCCTCTCTTGATTAGTTTTTAATGATATAATGTAAATGTATTACAAATACAAAGTTCTGGATTTTGTAATAGGATTGCTGCATTATGTGTAAAGAATAATTCCTGTAGAGGTGATAGGGTAATGTGCTGATGAGAATACAGCAGGAGATAGAGGAGTTAGAGGAGGAAGTACAGAAGGGGGTACAGGAGGAGTTACAGGAAGCGGTGCAGGAGCTAGGAGATACAGATGAATGTACCAGGGGAGATAGATTTATAAACAGGAGGAGGTACAGGAAATGGTACATGAGGGGAGTACATCAGTTACTGGAGAGGAATTATAGGTGGGGGTACATCAGTAACTGGTAAGGGGTATAGAAGCTTACTGAAGGAGGTACTGAAGGAGGTACTGGATGAGGTACTGTAGAGGGGTACATAGTGGTTACTGGAGGAGTTACTGGAGGAGGTTACTGGAAGGGATACTGGAGAGGGGTATATGTGGTTACTGGAGGAGGGTACTGAAGGAGGTACTAGAGGAACTAGTTACTGGAGGAGGTTACTGGAGGAGGAGTTATTGGAAAGAGGTATAGGTGGCTACTGGAGAAAGGTACTGGAGGAGGTACTGGAAAGGGGTATGGGGGAGTTACTGGAAGAGGTACTGAAAGAGTTCCTGAAGAAGGCTATAGGGGGTTACTGGAGGAGTTACTGGGGGAATCTACTGGAGGAGGTTACTGGAGGAAGTTGTTATGTATACACACCTTTTTGCTGTACCTCCTGCTGTAGCACTGTGTTGCGCAGCACTGTGCTGCACAACACTTTCCAGTGCAACACTTTCCAGTGCAACACTTTCCAGCGCAGCACTGTGCTGATCAGCACTTTTCAGTGCATCACAGTGCTGCGCAGCACTTTCCAGCGCAGCACTGTGCTGTGCAGCACTTTCCAGCGCAGCACTGTGCTGCTCAGCACTTTCCAGCGCAGCACAGTGCTGCGCAGCACTTTCCAGCGCAGCACTGTGCTGCTCAGCACTTTCCAGCGCAGCACAGTGCTGCGCAGCACTTTCCAGTGCAGCACTGTGCTGCTCAGTACTTTCCAGCGCAGCACTGTGCTGCTCAGCACTTTCCAGCGCAGCACTGTGCTGCTCAGCACTTTCCAGCGCAGCACAGTGCTGCTCAGCACTTTCCAGCGCAGCACAGTGCTGCGCAGCACTTTCCAGCGCAGCACTGTGCTGCTCAGCACTTTCCAGCGCAGCACTGTGCTGTGCAGCACTTTCCAGCACAGCACTGTGCTGCTCAGCACTTTCCTGCCCAGCACTTTCCAGCACAGCACTGTGCTGCGCAGCACTGTGCTGCTCAGAAGAGGGAGGACGGGGAGAAAGAGTAGGAGGGAGAGAGAGATGGGTCATAGAGACAGGGAAGGGGATGGGACGGGGGTGGGGCAGAGAGAGGAAGGCAGAGTGAGGGGTAGAGAGAGAGAGAGGGGGAAAGTGAGTGGCAGAGCTCAAGATGGAGAAAGAAGGAGGAAGAGAAAGAGGCACAGGCAAAATATACTTTTGACCCATAAATTACACTTAAATTCTACTTTGTATCTCCTGCGAAGTAGAAACGAAGCCCTTCAGGGTGATCGCAGGTTTTAACTGATATTTGCGAAAAAGATACAAAGTCGATTTTCTTATACAAGCAAAAACCGACTTACGATGAAGATAGTACGATTTGGCTGCGAATGACATACGATTTCTTGAGCTTATACAAGCAGATTGGACTTACTACGCACTACGAAGCATTTGCGAACGGCCGTCACAATTTATACAATGGGCCCATTGACAAGTCCAATGATGACATCTAAGGCTGGTAGCACGGAGAGGAGAATTATTGTTGACTTCTCGTTTCCAGACTGCGGGACAAATCAAAGAATCACTGCAATGGGAAGCCAGCATACTATACACTTTCTCCCATAAGTGACTTTGGGTGCATTGCACTATATACGATAAGATTGGGCCCGTTGTATAATGAACTCATCGTATCACAGTTGTAAGTGCTTCGCAGGCGCTCACATCTATGGGAGAAACGATGGCCTTACGAAGTGCGAGAGACATACTACACACCACTTGCATAAGCATCGTCGCAGGAGATTCGTATCTTCATCGTACTTTTTCACAAGTTTCTCGCATCTAGCTAAAGAGACCACCGGCGACACCTGTTTTTGTATTTCAACATCACATAATTGTATGATTATATGCTATTTTTAGCACCCAGCCGGGTCCAGCCGTCGTGAATAAGCAAGGCATTTACCAATGCTCTAGGTGCGGGTGACTTTACCTTGCACTCTCTCTCCCGTCCCCCATCTCTCTCCTGCCGTCCTAAAACCCCCCACACACCTGAGCCATTTTGCGCCGAATTAACTCTCCCCCTCTCTCTCTCCCTCTCTCTCTCCCTCTCTCTCCATCTCTATATTATATAATATATTAGATGTTTGTTATATAATTATTTAGGCGGAAGATGTTTGGGCCCGTGGACATCTTGGACCTTTATGCCCTGGAACATTAGGGACGTTTGGACCGGGGAACGTTAGGGCCCAGGAACGTTAGGGCCCAGTGCATTAAGGCCAAAGGAACGTTAGGGATGTTTGGGCCCTGGGACCTTACCTTAGGGACGTTTTTGCCTGGGGACGTTTTGGTCCAGGGACGTTTTGGCCCAGGGATGTAGGGGCCCAGGGATGTTGGGGCCCAGGGACATGAGGTACGGGACCTTTGTGTGATGTTAGGGCCCAGGTACTTTTTTGCCTGGGGACATTAGGGCCTAGGACCTAGGGACGTTTGGGCCTAGGGACGCTTGGGCCTGGGGACGGGGACATTAGGACCTCCTTCCCTCTCTTTCTCTCTCCTTCTCCCTCTAAAGTGCAGCACAGTGCTGCCCTCTAGAGTGCTGCGCAGCACAGTGCTGCCCTCTAGAGTGCTGCGCAGCACAGTGCTGCCCTCTAGAGTGTTGCTCAGCACAGTGCTGCCCTCTAGAGTGCTGCGCAGCACAGTGCTGCCCTCTAGAGTGTTGCTCAGCACAGTGCAGCACTCTAGAGTGCTGCTCAGCACAATACTGCACTCTAGAGTGCTGCACAGCACAGTACAGCACTCTAGAGTGCTATGCAGCACAATACTGCACTCTAGAGTGCTGCTCAGCACAGTTTCTGCACTCTAGAGTGCTGCTCAGCACAGTACAGCACTCTAGAGTGCTATGCAGCACAATACTGCACACTAGAGTGCTGCGCAGCACAGTGCTGCACTCTAGAGTGCTGCGCAGCACAGTGCTGCACTCTAGAGTGCTGCTCAACACAGTACAGCACTCTAGAGTGCTGCGCAGCACAGTGCTGCTCTCTAGAAAGCTACGCAGCACAGTGCTGCACTCTAGAGTGCTGCGCAGCACAATACTGCACTCTAGAGTGCTGCACAGCACAGTTTCTGCACTTTAGAGTGCTGTGCAGCACAGTGCTGCACTCTAGAGTGCTGCGCAGCACAGTGATGCACTCTAGAGTGCCCCTCCAGCAACCTTCTCCAGTAACCACCTCCAGTAACCTCCTCCAGTAACCCCCTCCAGTAACCCCCTCTAGTAACCACCTCCAGTAACCCACTCCAGTAACCCCCTCCAGTAACCCCCTCCATTAACTTCCTCCAGTAACCCCTCCATAATCTCCTCCAGTAACTCCCTTCAGTAACATCCTCCAGTAACCTCCTCCAGTAACCTCCTCACGCAACCCCATCTCTTGATTAGTTTTTAATGATATAATGTAAATGTATTATAAATACAAAGAGGGAGAGAAATAGTGAGGGAGAGAGGGATGGGTCATAGAGACAGGGGAGGGGATGGGACGGGGGCGGGGCAGAGAGAGGAAGGCAGAGTGAGGGGCAGAGAGAGGGTAGAGAGTGAGTGGCAGAGCTCAAGATGGAGAAAGAAGGAGGAAGAGAAAAAGGCACATACTTTTGACCCATAAATTACACTTAAGTTCTACTTCGCATCTCCTGCGAAGTAGAAACAAAGCCCTTCAGGGTGATCGCAGGTTTTAACTGATATTTGCGAAAAAGATACAAAGCCGATTTTCTTGTGCAAGCCAAAACACACTTACGATGAAGATAGTACGATATGGCTGTGAAGGACATACGATTTCCTTAGCTTATACAAGCAGATTTGACTTACAACGCACTACGAAGCATTTACGAACGGCCATCGCAATTTATACAACAGGCCCAAGCTTGTGTCTTAAAAGCCTCGTAACTCCCTCTTAAAGTTACGACTAAGAGAGCTTTATGATACGAGGATTGTGCATTGCAGAATAGAATCTTAGAGGCCTCTTAGTCATGTCTTACCAAGACCTTAAGAGGGACTTACAACGGACTTACGAGGGTCTAGAGGGGAGAACATTTCATGATACACCTTCCAAAGCAAACAGCGTCTCCTTGATTAACATGTTTCACTTTTGTGTTTGAGAAGATGAGAAGAGATCATGAGACTTGACCATTGGTGAAATTCTTACATGAGAAGTAAATGAACTGGAATATGAGCCTGTACGGTATACAAATAAAGTCTAATCGTCTTGGATGTATGTTAAACAAATATACACACTGTTGAATATGTAATGGGCAGTCAACTAACAATCTAAATTCGATTACCCAACTATTTTGATGCAATCAAAACAATCAATTCTACTTTCTGCTCTTCTCTATTGTTGTGGTTTCGGGTGTGTGTGGCATAGAGGGTGACTTTGCACCACCCTCCAATAGTATAATAGAATCGAAATATTTCACCCACATCCAATACCTTATCACAAAATCGGGCACACTTAATATGCATATACTACCTTAAATAAATCTTTAAATTTTAATGTGATATACTTTATCTTAAAGGTTTGTAAGGCAAGGATATAATTATTTAATTATTTAATACACTGTCTTGAGATTTGGCAAATGCATTGATATGAATTAATGTGCTAAACTCCCCCAAAATGAGAATATTGCAACAAAGATATCCTAAAATACTTTGAAAAATATCCATTTTGCTCTTGTGACTCATCTTTTCGAAACACATCACATTCATAAGGAGAGAGAAAGAGAGAGAGAGAGAGAGAGAGAGAGAGAGAGGGGAGAGAGGAGGGAGAGAGATAAGGGGGAGATCGGGGGGAAAGATGAGAAAGAGTGGAGAGAGGGGGAGAGTGGGAGAGAGTGGGGGAATGAGAGCGACAGAGAGAGCAGAGAGAGAGAGGGAGGGAGAGGATTTGGGTTGGACGGCTGATAAATGACACTCTTACATTTATGAAGAGTGGGTTGGATCATAATTATTAATTGCATAGTTAGCATTGTTAAAAATGATACAATTTTAGTTGATCTGGGGTAGATGGGTTCGAATCCCAGTCCCGCCAGATTTTTCAACAGTCAGGTCTGACTAGTATGTGCTACGATATGCTAAGAGTGCTTTATCCACACCTGTTTTGGTGCTCATAAATTCTTAACTTTACGAGGGCTCTGAGAGTACTCTGAGAGTAAAATCGTATATAGTGCAATGCAACTTTTGCTAAGAGGGAGTTACGAGGCCTCTAAGAGTGGTTTAACACAGAATCGTATATAGTACAATGCACCTTTTGTCCACATTATGAAGGATATTGGAGGCGCCCCAGCAATGGCAGTCATCAACAAAATATCATCAGTTTTCAATTTGTCTTCTTGACTCATGATAGTAAAACTGTGAGACCACTATTATTTAAATGCAATAACCTGACAAATCCAAATGGTATCATATCCAGTGGCGAAAAACCATGCAGACATCTAGAATACCTCAAAGAATCCTTATACTTGCTATTCTAAACTTGATTCTACGCCTACACAAACATATTATTCACCGTGACAAGCTTCATCTGAACAAAAATCAGCCCTTCTATTAAGGTCTCAGGATCAGACACCCATCATGATCAGCCATATTAGAACATAATGGCAAAAGTTCTCAAAATGCCTAGACGCCTACCACTAGCTATTCATTACATACCCTGAGGTGTGATAGCATCCATCCAGGATTTTATGGTCCACGTGACCAGGGTCTCAGATGCAGTTCATCTGTCCATTGCTCTTATATTTAAGATTGGGTCAAATGATTTGTTTATGAAACATCCCCTGCATGATATGATGTCCAAATCCTAAAGTGTGCTCCCGATGGTGCCATGGATCCCATCTCTGGCTGTCCTGAGTTGTCCTCTCTGGAAGTGGGCTTTCCCTGTACATTGTGATGTCAAGGGATGGCAGAAGCTTAAACATTCTGGAAACAAAAGAGGTAGTTAATTCAAACTGACTTGATTGTGACGCCATTTTGATTTTGTTTTATTTCAGGCACAAAAAATAGCAGACTGTATATCTTAATAGGAGAAAACAGATGATGGGAACCTAAATTTACTTTTAAACTCTCCCTCAACACCACCTTTAAATGAACCAAAATAAGTGACTTTCACGGGATCGTGCGAACATTTTTATCACGCGGAAATCTGTCTCAATCACCTAAGTAATAAAAGGACGCCATTCTATCCTCATGTTCATCTACCCTTATATTAGTGGGACCTACGAATGAATTCTTCCAGAATTGTTAGGCTATTTGATCTCATGTTACAGGCAGAATTTCGGCAATGCTCATTAGGTTTCATTACCCAACCTGTGTGTATTTAAGGAAACGCATGGAAGGGTTGTTCACGATACAGTCAAGAAAACCAAGAGCTCTCATTCTTTTCTGTCAGTTATTACTGGGATTCAAATTTTGACATGAAAAAGCCATTATAGTTCATCTGACACGTGTATTCATAAGATAGAATGTAATACATAAGATAACCGTATTGATCTTAATAATTCCCTCTTTCAAAAATGTTTTCCCTTGGCATATATTCTGTTGTACCCCAAGACGTAGCGTGACGTTGATGGAGCTCATTTCAAAGCTCCATGTTGCAATATACTCCCCATGGCTCTCCTTCTTATCACTTAACACAGGTCAGGAATGTCCCCTGATTCAAGGGCACTCGCACCATGCGAACAGGTACAGTGGCTATAGCGGAGATGTGTGGGTGTGTAATGAAAGCTAGGGTTACTTTGGTTCGATCCTTCCATATATACATATAATACCTGAATACTCAGTTAATCCGTCAATACTTTATGGAAGAACTTTCTTTTCAGTCGATGAGTGCAAGAAACACAGGATTGTTTTTACATTCTCAGGAACTGAGAATGTTAGTGGATTGAGTACCATTCTGTCAATCATCTTTTTATTTTTATCTCTTTCTCTCTCACTCTGAGTGCTGTTTTAGTGCATTCTACTAATTTTAGAGAGATGCACCTGAAAAACCCAAAATCATAATTACTTTAACAGACCTTTTACTGACCTCAGGAACCCTGTATATGACAGTATATACCCTGTATATTACGGAAGACGAGAGTGCTCACGCATGGAAAGTTTAATTTTTTAAATAGAAAGTCATTTTCATTTCCAAAATCATTTTGAATTTCAAAATCATTTTCCATCTCATTTAAAAACTAAAATTCCTTTTGTTTTAAAGTATGTTTCAAAAGACACAGGTGTTTTCATTTCCGTTTTGAATTTGATTTCCGTTTTCATTTCCATCTTGAAATGGAAATGGAAATCTATGAACGAGACTTAAAATGAGATGAGATCTCACGAGATTTCGAGGACAAAATGGCGGCCCCCATAGGTGCCGCCATCTTTGATTCCTTCCTCAGTCCCTGACCACGAGGGGTACCTGCTGATTGCTTAAACTAGATTAAACCCTCCGGGGTTAATCTCACCTTAAACAAGGTGGGGGGCGGGAGATCGGCGGGGGGGGGGGGCGGGAGATCGGCGGGGGGGGCGGGAGATCGGCGGGGGGCGGGAGATCGGGGAGGGGGGAGATCGGCGGGGGGGGGGGGGGGGGGCGGGAGATCGGCGGGGGGGCGGGAGATCGGTTGGTCGTAAAAAGTTGGCCGAAAAAAAGTTGGTCGTAAAAAGTTGGTCGTAAAAAAGTTGGGTCGTAAAAAGTTGGGTCGTAAAAAGTTGGGTCGTAAAAAGTTGGTTCGAAAAAAAAGTTTGTCGGAAAAAAGTTTGTCTCCCTCCCCTTTTATCCCCCCCCCCCCCGCCTTCACCTAACCTTATCTTCCTCCATTGCTTCGATCCCTTCCTTCTTCCTCCTCCCATTCCTACCTTCCTGTCCTCATCCTCTCCCCCCCCCCCCCCCCCCACACACACACTCCTCATCCTCCTCCCCTTGATATAACTATATTAAATGTGTTGATAAGGGTGTTAAGCAACCAATCTTACTGACTCCTTCCTTCTTTTTTTTAATTTTTTTATTGAGAGTATTTGTCAATTGATACAGGAACAAAGTATATAAGTAGAGACATAACAAACAAGGTCAATATACACAAAATTTTGTTTTGCCTGTATACAAAAGGTAGGAAAACGGCCTCAGTCCTAGTGAAACTAGGTCTGGTATGATTGGCCATTACCTGATGGTATAATCATAACTGTGACACATACAAAAGAAAACTACACTTATATCAGTCATTCTCATCTCTCCTCTCCCTCTCTTCTCCTCCCCCTCTCTCTCTGTCCCTCTCTCTCTCTCTCTCTCTCTCTGTCCCTCCCTCTCTCTCTCTCTCTCCCTTCACTTCACCTGAGGAAGGAATCAAAGATGGCGGCACCTATGGGGGCCGCCATTTTGTCCTCGAAATCTCGTGAGATCTCATCTCGTTTTAAGTCTCGTTCATAGATTTTCATTTCCATTTCAAGATGGAAATGAAAACGGAAATCAAATTCAAAACGGAAATGAAAACACCTGTGTCTTTTGAAACATACTTTAAAACAAAAGGAATTTTAGTTTTTAAATGAGATGGAAAATGATTTTGAAATTCAAAATGATTTTGGAAATGAAAATGATTTTCTATTTAAAAAATGAAACTTTCCATGCGTGAGCACTCTCTTCTTCCGTAGTATATGACAGTAAATATTGTGCATTTTCAGTTTAAGAAAGACTAAATTTCACTAACTATGACTTGACATCGCACACAAATAATTAATCCTGAGAAGTTGTTTCCTTTGGAAACATAGGGCATAAACATTAAATTAAACTGATTATAAAGTTAAAAAGAAAAATATGTTACATCTTGTGTTACATCTATGATGTATTCATTATCAACGCATAAACCTGCGGGCGATCAACAAAACCAAACAACCATCGTGGGCGCCATTACCGGAAGTCTTCTTTTATTCATTCCGTTCCCAACATGCAATGCTCCGTTCGTGAGCGGACATGACAAAATAGTTGATCAAATCATTGATTAACTTAATAATTAGTAAACTTATAACTTGTTAAAATTGATTTGAGGCCTGAAGTGTGCTTTTAAGGCAGCCCAAATTATAACCCCATGACCATGTTCCTGGTGCGCCAAAGCGCTGTAATTTTCATGAATATATATAATGTCAACTAAATTTAACAAATTTCCCTTCCATGTTATACTGGTACTATATTGTAGTATTGTATTTATTCAATCAATAGATTTAATCAAAATATTTAAGGTTTAAAGATTAAACACTCTAAATTAAAATGAATTGAAATATTCTTTAGTTGTCAAAGTTGTTGGTACTAATGTGTTACGAAACATCTGACCTGGTCTTTCAGTTTGTGCCAGATGTGACATCGAAACAATTGCCATAGAAATAATAAAGATATTTAGGACTTGCGCATTTATTCTAGGGCCGGGTGGAGGATCTATTAGTAGAATTGCATGTCCTTTGCTTGTATCCTGACAACAAACTTGAATAAGAATTCTATAATGATAATTATGGAGGCTTCATCAGGGCCCTTTGCCATATTGACACACGTATAGAGCTCTGTATATACTTGCATATTTAAATGAGAATATGTACATAAAATAATCAACTTTTTTGTAAATAATCGGGATCGAAACAAACTCAGTAGGTAGTAAAATAATTGTATTTTATCCGTGCCATGAAACCGTAGGCAATTTCAAAGGAAATGAATCGATGAATGTTGTTGGACACATCTAGATACATGCTTCTTAAAAAGTCATTACTTAAATATGTATGGTTCGAGCTGAGATATATTAGCAGAAACGTTTCGTCGTCTGGTGGCATACATGAAGAAGTTCGAGACTATGTATGGTGTTGTTTGGTGGCGTATAGAATTCGGTGAGATGGAAATCATCCGACTGAGGAGAATATTATACTTATTGGGGAACCATTCGACAGATTGTGTCAAAAACGTCGCTGGGGAGAGTTTGTGTCTCTGAACTAGTATTAGGTTGGGATGATACAGTTTGTGACAGATATGAATAGTGTTTGAGAGTCAAGTGGTCAAACCATAACATCTTTATTGAGCCCATACCATACACCAGTCACAACTGATGTATGAGAGTCAGAGAGTGTTCCTCCTCGCCATATAGTGACACTAAGGTCCTTATGTTATTGTTGTGCTCCATGTCTAGTCGGAATCTTGGCCACCCGAATAGACTCTATAATAGCTATAGGGTCATTAACGAGTTGCAAAGTATTGTTACCTCAGATTAACTGCTTTCCTCTGATAATTATGGTTTTTTTTTGTTAAAAAGAAATTCATTATAGGCCAATATCAATATTAATCAATTACATTGAAAATACGCAATATTATGGCCGGATGTTGTCATGCGTCGCCTCATGGTACCTGCATCGTCCGATTGGATTGATTGTTATCCGCACCATGCCACGCCCCTCATCGCCAAATAGTGCTCTTATCAGTTATTGTTGCTGTATCCGGCATATATATTCAAGTCTGAATAAAGAACTTTAAACGAACAAAAAATATTTCGACGGGTTAAGCTCGCCTATCTTTCTCATATTCAACTTACATTATTTTGTTTTGTTGGTGGTGAATCTTATCGATGAGTGTGTTTATGGTTGATATACGCAGATAATTATGATAAGCAAAAGGCAGGATATTTCAAGTACATCTGACGGCAGTGGGTATACCATCAAATAGTATCCTTCTTCAGCGTTTGTGGTAGGGGTATCCATTGGCACTAGACCGATCTGAGTGTTACTTAATTTATGTATTTGTACATCTGTGGATAATCAGTGCATAACTGGTAGCATATAGTGCCAGGTATCTCAGAGATGACGAGCCATAACAATTCAAACAAAAAACAAGTTTTTTCCACTTTTTTCATTTGCAATTATGTCTCTCGCTGTTAAATTATTAACCTGCTAATGTGTATTTTAATGTTTCAGTTTCCCACTGAATTACTACTTCACAAATTGAGGAAAGCGGATGCAAGACCCACCATGAATATGCCTTAGAAGGTGTGGAGACAAAGATCTATAAGACAGTTGTATTTCTCCGGGTTCTGGGTCATTCCCCCGCCAACAATCTCCCAGCCGACAATCTCCCCGCCGCAATTTCTCCGCCAAAATCTCCCCGCCATACATTCTCCCAGTCCGACATTCTCCCCGCCAAACGACCTCCCCGCCGACATTTCCCCCGCCAATAAATCATTAAAATTTGAATATCTAGATGCCAAAGAATGATGACACTTTGCTGAAATTCTCATATACATACATGAATAACGTCACCATTGAAGTAATTTATACATATATGATGATCTTGCTTAAAATGGTACAACGAATCAAAGTCAAAGTCCATGAATGTAATGAAACCAGTTTCTAAGTTTCAAATGCGGGATAACTATACTGAATTGCTATGCTTGTTTGTACTCATTTATATATGTACAGCTAAATACTTTATCATGGGGCACTGTACTTCGCACAGAATTGATTGAATTTGCACCATTTTGCAAGTCTTGGACGATAATTAAACAGGAATTGTTTTCATGCTGTAATCTTGTTACAATAATGCATCATGTAGAAAACATAATATAGGCGGGGAAAATGTCGGCGGGGGGGTCATTCGGCGGGAAGAATATCTGACTGGGAGAATGTCGGCGGAGAGATTGCGGTGGGGAGATTGTCGGCGGGGAGATTGTCGGCGGGGAGAATGTTGGCGGGGAAAACACCGGACACCATTTCTCTGCTCACATATAAATACAATGTCCCATATCATAAAAGGCCATAGTGACTATTGTGATCTTACCATCCACCAAGTTTCAGTGAGAAGCCTATAGATCTTGTCTTCCATATAATATAACTTGCATATTTTATATAAACAACAATAATACCAACCATATTTTCTTTATCAGGGACCCTCTGGAAGAGCCACCCTTTTCCGGCAAAATTGTATTTATATCGCGATATTATACTATTGTACTTAATCGGAAAATAACCACTATGCAATACAATACAATGGTGGATCTTTTGCCATAGCTTCGAATGCTTCTAACGTCAACCTGTATGGACACATTTATTGTTTACAATCTAGAATGTACCGAAAATCATTCAGCAAAATTATTGATGTACATTTGAATGAAATTGACTTACTGTAGACCACCCTATATACTGTGGCATTTCGCTATAATATGTGTTATTATGACTGCTTTGTGCTGCATGCTTGGACCGACCATTATTGTTGTTTTTACTGTTGTATTTTATCTTATTCTTTTTTTTCCTTTTTTTCTTTGTTTCGACTACCGATGTAAGAATTACACAATAATGTATTAGATAGATCATATTAACTTTTAGCTTGATAGATGAGAAGCTGATGTTTATCGTTCTTGTAACTATAAACTACTTTTCCCTTTAACCAAACACTCCCAGTTTAGACATCTAGAAAATAGCCCTCAAATGTATTTTTGGCACAATAATGTAAAATCAAAATTTATTCTATCAGTACCAACCGGCCAGGAACCCACAGGAAGGCCTGGAACTCACCTTCAGATGCGGGTCTCCCTTTTTGTGCACCTTTCTTGTATGAATACAAAATGCATTGAATTGAATTGAATCTTCAACGCACCACCATGCATATTTAAATACTGATTGATTGTCTTCCCTCTTCATCTCCATTCTTCCTCTTCCCTCTCTGAGCTCTGTCCCCTCCCCTTGCGAGTTAATCCACTTCCACCCACATAATGTGATCTGTTATAGCAAAATGAGTCACAAGTCGCAATATAGCCATGCATTTTAGCTACTTCACTAGTAAATGTCGACCCAGAAATATTGCAAACTTTTTTTTAGAAAAAAATGAAACTATGAAACTTAAAATATTGAAATACTTATTAGCTGTCCTATCGTTTACTATCATTGGAATCGGTTTGATCTCATTATTTCAAATACGATGATGTCTCAAAATCCAAGTGACTCACACATCACATATATTAATAATCAAAAGCAAGGGCTGTTCTACAAGTGTTGCATCAGTATTTTACACCCTGTACCCCAACTCTGTCTCCCTCTCCCTTTCTCCCTCTCTCTTCTATCCCCCTCAGACCATTGCCCACATCCACCCATCCCCTCTCTCCTACTCCCCTTCTTTGCCCCTCGCCTCCCCTCTTCCGTTATCCTCTCTCCCATCTCCACTCATCCTCACCCCCCTCCGTTTCCACACTCTCCCCTCACTACCACCTCCCTCACTCTCCCCTCTGTCCTTTCCTGCCTCTCTCCCTCGGACCTCTCCCCGTTTCCCCCTGTCCTGTTCTCCTCTGTCCTTCTCCGCCCGCGTTTTTATTTACTTCCAACCAAATAACGTATTAACATATTAATCATATAAATCAAGGACTGTTCTACAACTGTTGCACCAGTGTTCTACCCATATACGACAGAGAGGGACTTCTGGCAGATTTGTCAAATTTGCCTCCTGAGCAAGGAAATAGGCCTCTAGAGATTGTTATTTCTTTGGAGCAACACTTTTGCAGCAAACATTGCGATAGCTAAGGTCAGATTGGCTAACGAGAATTGGAGCAACGCAGTCCTGGTTATTTCCATGGCGAACCAAGAGTAAACAATTCCCAACAACCCACCTAGCCCGGTATTGAAGGCAATAATTGTTCTTTCAAGTCTGTCTCGTGTTTAACGTATGTTGCGAGACATGCCGTCGGGAGCGCGTAGGTGGGGACGTTGAGAATTAAGGAGGAGGAGGAGTAATAGGCGGGGGTGGCTCCATTGTGACATCATCGCAGGCGAAACCAATGAGGTGGCTGCCTTAAGAGAGGGTATGGGGGGAGACAGAACCTGTAGGATTGGTTTCTAACGCACTGTCTGTAACGTTACAACATACCATTCTGGCGGTTCCAAACTGGAAAAGACATTCTCCAACTTGCAGAGGAATAGCGTTTTTCTCTTGACATCGGAAAAAAGGAGCGCCGATTCATCACTTGTAGCCTTGCATTAACACGCATTGATAATTGGCATATCTTCCCAACTCTGACAAACACACACCTCAGAAGTATAAGATTACTGTAGCATAATCACGGATATGATAGGTTTATTGCCGGTTGAGAGTAAGCTGGTCCAACTATCATCGCCTTTAGGAACGATAAAAATGGTGAGTAGAGTTGTATTTAGTTTAACCCAAAGCTTTCACGGATTAGGATAATTGTTTTTGCTAATGTTGATTTTGACAACGCATAATCTCAGGTAGTGTCACGCATTTTAGACCGAGTACGCCTGCCATAGATCTACGTGTTTACACCTTAAAACAGAGCTCAGTTTCTTTTTCTAAAGCCCGGTACATATATTTAAATGAACTTGCATACTCCTCAGCTATACAAAGCTGCGGAGAACTAATTTGATAGTCGCTCGCGCCGGTATATAGACTTAATGTATAGACGTAATTAACTATATTAAGTAGTTTAACGGGATTTCATAATAAATTACCTCAGAAGAGTTCGATTCAAATCGGCTCATATAATTATGAATGGATCTACTTTTCTATGACTTGCGTATTCTGATAATTAGGCCCCATCATAATGACAAAACTAGTTAATTGTAATGACCCTGGTTATTATTGAGGAGGAGAAATGACAACGAGAACACTGTTCTAGTGTTGGCAAATCTAATATTTCAATATCTTAGAAAGTGACATAGCAAATGGTAATAATAATACATGATGGTGTTGACATGAAAAGGTAGGCAGAAGTAGAGCAATAGAAAAGTAGGTTAATGAACAGACAATCCATCTGTGATAAAATACAAGAAAATAAAAGGTGAACAATCTGCGTAATCTGCGTAAGAACGCCGTAAGATCGTAGTGGTTAAAACATGTAAGTAGTACAATCAAAGTTGCCTTTGGCTATGGCAATACACATACAAGTTACAACACAAATTTATTTGTATTTTTTCTGTCATTGATTAGAACATAGGGACTAGAGAGAGGGGTGGTGTTATAAACACGACTACAGTTGAGGACTGCTATTAGCACTTAGCTGTTTATCTGCAGAATTCATAGAAGGTTGTATATAAATGCAATCCCAATTTACCTCATTTATCATTTGCCAAATGGGTGGGGCAAATTTGAAGTGAGGACTATATGTGCGTGCAGGACCTCATTCCATAGAGATGCTATCTCTGTTGAGTTAATTTGTACACCACTATTTGCTGATAATGGCAGTAGTAGATATTTGGCACAAAATACTACTGCGAACGATGAAATAGCAATGTGTGTGTCAATACACCAGGAAAATCCCACACCATTCGTAGTTTCTTCCATTAAATGGAATTTATGATAGACTTTTTATCGCAAATGATTAAAGAATATTGCGATCTCGCCATGATACGTTAGACAGCTCGAGCCGAACATTTGAATATGAAATTACTTCTGGTGGACCATGGGTGACTATGGCTGACTCTTTATCGAATGGTTCGTTCTGTATACATCATGCAGAAGTCAACTTAAAGCTCAGGGGATGTTATAAATGGAAATGCCATATATATAATACATACATTATGGTTTCATATCCAGATGTACTGTTTGATGAAAGGAAATGATTCTACAGATCAAGCATTCGGATGAGTAATAGATACATTTGACTTTCCTCTGTGGGGAATGTTCATATATATGGCAATATGAATCAAAATCCAATAGCTTCCATAGGGACTGTAAGGTTATGTTACTCTAGATATGCTTTAAAATGATATTCCTCATTTGGCATAAACAAATCGATGAGGCAAAAAATAATTATAGAACAATTGAGCTCAATATAAGTAAGCTAATCAATGAGATCAAAAATATAATAAAATTGGTTCTAGCCGAAGTTATCGTGGATGAAGTGAATCAAAACTACGTGCACTCGACATTCATCATATATATAGATGAATAGAACTTTGACCAATATATATATATATATCCGTATCGACGAATGAATTATTTAAGCGATATAGAAAACTGTAATTCAAATGATCATGTAAACATTATTGTTTAGAAGAGTAATTATTTTGTATGAATATATAAGTATGCTATTACTATGAACTATTTTTCGAATTCTCCATATAATTGATAATGTTTCGATCATTATGATCATTATGATCAGGCACACATACAAATATCTGGTTGCCCAGAAATGTGTATTTTGTAACTTTTAGTATCGTTAAAAATTAAAAACACAAGCCTGAATAAAAATATTTCAACAACAATATGTAGGACTAACAGGACGCTCAGCATCCCATCCTTCACTCCACCAGGGTGGTCAATGATCATAAAATCATAGAATTAGTGCAGATGCCTATGATATCGGCGATATGAACCAAAGATATAAGACTAGGTGGAGCAATGTTTATTGGATCTCAGGGAAATACATCAAGTTAGCGCATAGAAACCTCGTAAAATGTTTGATTGAAAATTGCTATTGCAGGTGGCATTCCGAAAAAGCGATTTCTCATCGTTTTCTCATATACATCTTGAACATACGCGATCTATGAAAGGCCGTTTACTTAATTGCCACCTGGCATTTTATCATATAACAGCGGATCGGTGAAGTCATTTACGATTCAAAATGTACACTCCTAAGTTGGTTGTACAATTATGGTCTAGCTTGTGCAGTTCAAGTGGCACGAGTCGTAACTACAAGTATTATTTTAAAATTAACTATTAAAAGAAAAATATATAATATGTGATTGTTTATGGCTTCTTATACATTTCATTTTTATTTTGTACATATATCTATTATTACGTGTATGTTGGATATTTTGCAAAGGGCTATTATTTCTGTTATCTAGGTAACCAACTTAGATAACACAAATTTAAACCTGAGAAGATTATCAAAGGGGAAGAAACTATACTTGAATTGTCCATTCACCAAAATATATCAATTAATCAATTAATATTATGTCATTGGAGGTTCCCGAGAAGGGCTAGCTGGTAGACAGAATTATTCATACCGTTGCAGGGGATCTAATCCGTACGTGATGAGATTTATAGACTAGATTGATAGATTGTAATATATATCATTTGTTTCGTTCCATATTGAATATATATCATTTGTTTCGTTCCATATTGAACGATACGTCGGGAAGGGATATAGCTTCAGTTATGTATATCTGCTTCATATTATGAGGTTCTGATCATTCCCCTTCATTGATACTTTCCATTCATCCATCGATGAATAATAAATAGTTGCTCTGCCAGCACTTCATATGATAAAGAATGACTTCCCATTAGTAGGAATAGCTCATAGTCTTCCTCGCTTTAACATGCATTTGGTCATTTCTACGTTGAAATGTCATTTTGAGGCTGCAACCATGTGGAATTTGCAGCGATCTTTGAAGTCGTATACCTCTTATAATTCGTAACACGATGTGTCCTTAAAGCCCAGAATCCACGTAGCTTGAGAAAACCTGAGAACATATGTGCTGATGAAAGAGATTCTCTGACTTTGGAATCGAAACGAGAACTACATATCGCACCTTTGCAAGACTACTGCCTTGCTCTATTATAGTTGCCACATCCAATATGTGATAAAAAAGAAAAGAAGACATCTAAATATATTTGTAATTGTACAATATGTGGAAAGGTTCAGGGTGTTGGAACGAGTGCACATGTATCATGGTTTAGTCACTGCCTTGAACAGTCCTGGGGCCTGTTGCACCACTTATCCTTATTTTGCAGGTGTTGCATGAGATAGCGTTAACATTATGTATATGGGGTGCTCCAGAGTGTGTTGTATCCTTGTCCATACTTTACTTACTACTAAATCCAATGGGGCAGTTAGTTATAATAATACGTTCATGGTTAAGGATACAATTAGGATATGTTAACAATATTATGTAATTAGGTTAAAGATACCGATGCCTGATGCAACGTGCACCTAGGGCTATCACAATCTAAGGCAGAAACTGACAAGATCAATACCCTCCATTTCAGGCCAGCTAGTGCACTGTTTGTGTATCCCTCGGCTTCGCCTCGGGATTACACACCAAACAATGCACCAGAAGGTCTTCAATATCAATCATTAATCATTTAATAATATGCCCAGCCTGTAACCCTTACACATTAGTTTACGCACCTCTCCTAAAGACTTATGCTGATGTTCCCATAGTTGCATAAATTTATATGCATTCCTCCTGAGAGGTGCAATAAGTGTGGTACAATCAAAATATTTTGATCGTATGCATATGATAAAAGCAAACGTAAAATTAGACGGCCCTGGGCACTTTCTTTAGCCTACACTTTTTTTTACCGAGTTGGCTACTTATCCAAGCGTTATCTGACGATGATTACACAATATCTAGTCAAATTTAAGGACATATAATCAATATAGAATGGAACTCGCCGCTCGTAATCGAAAATTGATTGGACTTGATTCCTCAGGAGAAGCACTCTGCCTACGGCATCGTGCTTCCACGGGTTCCACAGAGGAATATCGTTCAATAAATGTTCGATTACTGGCGGCCCGTTCCAGTCTCTCTATATATATAATGCATCAAACGCTTCGGATAGACTAGATTTGGGTTTACTGGCTGCAACAAGTTGGAACTTCCGTTAGGTACGTGTGCCCAACATCTCTGTTTCAGGCTTTAAAGTGATAATACTCTGGTACAGAAATCGGCGAGTTGCAGATCACCCATAACATCTGAAATAGGTATCATAAACCGACCTTTTTATACAAACAATGTAAATACCTGTCATACCTTTAACAAATTTACTTCGCGATACTCACAACATAGCTACTTTTAGACCAGAAGGTGCTTGTTAAATTGCTTTAGAGTCACTGCCATGAACGTTCCTAGGGCTATCATCTTATAAGCAGAGACTAAAAAGATTATTAACCTCTCTTTTGGACCTGCTGGCGCACTGTTTGTCCACAATCCCCAGGCTTCTCCTATGCTCGGAATCATATACCAAATAGTGCAGCCCCTCAATGTCGAGCACTGATCCTTTAATCATTTCCCACAGACACCAGAGGAAAGCCATTTACAATATGCGCTAAAGTAGCAATTTTCTGGTGAAATTAAGTAAAAACAAAATAAGGGGTTGTGTTTCAAATATTACCCATGTAATCCTTACCTTAGCAAGTTTTTGAGGTTATTATGTACTAGCAAAGTACCCGCCCTCTAGATGGTCACCCTCTTCCTCCCACTGTCTCTCCCCTCCTCTCTCACTGCCTCTCCTTCTTTCTCCCCCTGCCTCTCCTCTCTCTCTCTCCCTGTCCTTACCCACCTTCTCCTCTCTCCTGCCCTATTCTCTCTCCCCCTCTTCTTGCTCTATCCTCTTGTCCCTTACCCTGTCCCTCTGCTTCTTTTATTCTCTCCTTCCCTCTCCTTCCCGTCTTTCTCTCCCCCTCCTCCTCTTCTCTTTATCCTATTCTCCCTTTCTCTATCTGATTTCTCCCACCCTCTCCCTCTGCTTCTTCGCTCTCCCCCCCCCCCCACCTTTGATCTCTCTCGATCCTCACCTCCCCCTCTCTTTTTCCTCGCTTTCCCCCTCCCCCTCCCCCTCTGATCTCTCTCCCTCTCTTTCCTGTTGCTAGGGACCCTTGCAGGACGCGTTGCTAGGGAATCCCATGTTGCCGAGGACAGTGGGACATAATTAAGGCATGACCTCAATCTCTTCTAGTTCCCAACAGGGGCTTTTCCAGGCTATAAATAGAGTGTAAAAATCCTGAATAAAAGGGCCTCAAAATCATATTTTCACCCCAGATAACTTCACAAACCACATAGTGTCCTCCGGAAAGGGACAATGGAACTGTACAGACCAGAAAAACGGTTGTTAACATAATAGATTCCAAGAACATGCCTGACAAAAAACCCTTCTTGAGCTTTATATTAGATGACACAGAAATCTGCCATAGTAGCCTGAGCCGAAGATGTCCGAATATGTAGAGAAGTAAGATGGATTATTTTGTGTATCTGGATACATTAGCTGGCTTCTATTCTGTGTACTCGTCAGTTGGTTAAATAATTAACATTATAGATACAATTTATTCAAGAGGAGAAGAATGGCGAACAAATCTATTCCTATATATCATGAATTCTTCTAGAAGCACTGTATGTCAACAGAATTGTGATCTGCACAGCGCTTAACAAAAATACCTATCTGATGAACAGGAAAAGATAATATTTTAGCATTACATCTTCCTTAGAATTTGAATTTTAGTATCACAAAAGAATCGGTGATTGGTCGGAAATTGAAGTGTTAGCCTTATAAGATAAGAGGTTTTTTATTTGTCTTTAAAGGAGTACAAATACAAGAGCTCATTTCTTACGGCTGTTACCATGAATTTAGAATATATATACAGTCCTACAAGAGGCTGCTAAAGTTTACTGAAATTACTAGATAAAATAAAATAAAGTGACTTAGGTATCTTTTCAATTTGGCAAATGAGATTTATCACTATTGTGAATATTTGACCAAATACAATTTTTCTTTTAAAAAAATAGTTAATAATAAATCATTCTTACTGTCATACAGAACAGTATGATCTTTACATCGATTTTACCTCGATACACACGAGGACATATTAAATGTGAAAAATAAAGTGACTTCAGTACAAGGTGGTTTAAATAGAATAAGATAAACGACTCATGATCATACAATACAATACGATTTTCCTCCAAATTTCATCGTAGGACAATGACATATTAAGTGACTTAGACATCATGTGATCATACAATACAGTATGATTTTCCTCCAAATATCATTGTAGGACAATGACATATCAAGTGACTTAGACATATAGTGAATACTCATGCAGAACAGCATGGTTTAACATCGAGACATCAAGATATGTGCGTTCATACCAGGGTTGTAATAAAGTACATTATTAACAAGACTCGATATATATGTTTAAATGTGGTGTTTAAAAATTATCTCATCAGGATGCCAGGCAGTGCAAGAAGGTGTTAAGGTAGTGGCACTTGTCATGGACCTGGGCCCTATCTGGTTTTATTCCCACATGATTTGCGCACGTAGACTGCCGTTTTGGACATGCGGTGACAAACGAAGCCACCCAGACTTACGATCTCTTCCATCAAATAGCCCTCATGCTTTGCGAGACGGCAGCACTTATGAAAGTGTCAGCCACGACACGAGGTACTCAGAGTTAATGAAGGGAAACATTGGACAGGGCGTCGCTGGGCGTCCCTGGACGTTCTGTATACAAATCTTCCTTAAAATCTAAAAGTGATGGCTGTTATTTATTTATAATAACTAATCTTGATATTTCTTGCTTCAAATAATGGTTGTTCAATGTGTATATATTCAATTGGTCAGGGTTACAGAAATCTCAAGGGCTAGGTACATGCTACTTCTAAACGCATGACACATGCTGGTTTTAGTTTTCACATGTAACAAACTTAAAGATATTTATGTATTTAGCATAAATGTACATGAGATTCAATAAATGATCGGATCAATTTTCTTTTTTTAATCATCAGTCTTGTAACGTACGGCATGTGAGAAAACACTTTCCAAATCTCCCCCAAGTCACATATAAGTGACCTATTTGTTCGATATTTAATTCTAATTGGATGGAGTATCATGTAATTATAAAACTAGAAGTAATACTCCAGTCACTACTGAAATACCGATATTTTAGATGAAACTATACCTATGCACCCAAAATCGCAGGATGATCATTATCAAAAGTAGTTTGCTTTCGCCTGGTGGTTCCATTCAGGACGAGGTATTTTTTATCAGTTCATCTGATTTTCGATGAAAGCCCGGTTAAGTATAGTTTAGGTTATACTAGCACGTGAACACCAATTGTATCCTAAACATGGAGCAAGTGAATTTTCAATGACAGAGTATGACCAGCCGTAAGTGCGTCTCAATAAGACGTCTTAATGGCCGTTAAAAGGGACCGTTGATTGATCCCTAACTACTACATTACCTTCCCTTACACAATGAGTGGCCTTCTAGGTATCTGCAGCACTGAAATCGGAGATTCCATACCCACAAAAGCCGACCTCATGCACTGGACCTTTCATTTGCTAGCACCACGAAAAGGATACTGATCCATCGGGCTATTTCCTCCAAATATTGGCTCAAAACCATGGAAAGTATGGGGGTTGCCAAGACTCGTTCTCCCACTTAAAAACACATTCCTAATGTATAGTTGAAGCACAAGTGTGAATTCATTTTGGACAAAGCATCCCATTAACGACCTCCATCAGTAGTTGACGTTTCCATTATAATCTCCTCACCGTCGGTTTTATCCCTAATGATCCCATATCGAATGCACTGACTGAGCATTGCTGTAAAACATCTACACCAGAACAGGGTATGATATCTTGTTGGACTTGCAGTTTCAGTAATTAGAAGCGAGCCTGAAATATTCAATGACGCATCATGCATAGCTACAGCAGATCCATTGTCAATGTCATGTATCGTTTTCCTTGTCTCAAGCTTCTTATTCTTGAACGCTTGTTAAAGCAGCTAATTAAGACTTATATATATGGCACAATTGTCTCAATTGAATCTGACATACTTCGTCCCATGCGTGTGCGGGAGATATAATATAATATAATATAATTTGCAACGTGTGCCTGTCATCTATGTGATAATGTTAATTCCGATATACAATAAGCATATATGTCTATACTACTCCTATACGTTCCCTATGGACAATACTGAAAAATACCTTTCTATGCAAAAATTAAAGTACAATATTTATACTCTTCCACGTGGCCACCAAATCTATACTCAGTTTTTATTACACGATCGTGACCTTAGTTGTTATGTTCTGGTTCATAGAGAATGCTGTCAAAGCATCTTGTAACTCATAAGATCGGATAAACATTTTTTTCTCACCATTCATCTAATTTTTCATCTGATCTGGGGGTCAAGTAAGTGACTTGTGCTATACTGACTGAGTCAGGGATCCAAATGTGGTAACTGTTATGTAACATATGCACACTGTACAAGAGTCATATAAGATAGAGGTGCACTGTATGGAGGGATAAAGGAGGAGAGTAGGGTGGATAGATAGAAAGAGATAGAGAGTGTGTCGTTGTGAGCGAGCGAGGTTGTACAGTTTATTTCACATTAAAGAGGAGAAAGAGAGAGAGAGAGTGAGAGTGAAAGGGAGAGGGAGAGTGAGACAGAGAGACAGAGAGACAGATAGAGATAGAGTGCAACAATCCTAGATGATCGCCACATCGGTATAACACGTATATCAAGAAAGTCTAACGTTTTCCCAAAGTAAACTTGTTACAACAACAGTAAACACCAAATGGGGGATTTGTTCTCTTTATTCCAAATGAATAGACCGAACAACTCTCTCCGACTTTTACTTTGTTTCTTTTGGGAAACGGAAATAACCGGAAAACCATGAATTGTACAACTTGTAAACAAACTATAACTGTAAACCGTTAACTGTTGATTCCTGTTATATTTTAACAGTGTCCTTGAACGGGAATCTTGACCCTTTTTATGCAACCAAGCTCGTCATGTGATTGTTGAAAATACATTAATTGATCCCATTTATTGCCAATACCATAAGACACCTAGATACGACATCTATGTTAACCTCAAAATGTTGAGCAAAGTTCATAATACCCGTTTCCTTTGTGGGAGCAGTTTTTATGGGTTACAGAAAGGATGACTGGGGACATGCAAGCAAGATATTAATTTGGGAATGGAGAGGGGAATCTCATCTTTACAAAAGTGAGTGACAAAGGCGAACGTGCCTTGCACAGAATTAACCTGTCACATTGTGTGGTTCCGTTACCATCTACCATAATTTATTTAACAATATGAAGGAGGTCTTTCTGTAAAACTCTGAAAGAATATGATTAATTATGATCAAAGGCTTAATAATGAGAAGACCGGTGGTGGCTTTAACGGGCAAATGGAGTATTCAAAGAGTTTGTGCTAACAAAGAGACGCTCTTTGAAATGTCCCAAGTTCCTACCGTGTTGCGCAAAACCTTTTCGGAAGTAAGTACGGCAATGTAGCCTTAAAAGGCTCACTCAATAATTTTGCTAGTAACGATACGGGGGGGGGGGGAGGGGGTCCTAAAATTAAATCGCAAAACCTAATCTTAAATATAAGAGGGACGTATGGGTTTAAGATTAAATTAAGGAGAAATCTTAGATTTAGGGCTGGCCCCAAGAAATATCGCACTATTACCTATGGCCCTTATAAAACGGTTAATTACAGTCCGATCAAGTTATTGACTTATGAGATAGTGAAGATATATCCATTTCATCATTTCCTCGGTGATTTCAATTAACAAAATAATACTGGTTATTGTGGCTCTTTGATCACAGTATTTAGGAACTTATTCTTTATATGTGCGAGCATTTCGGGACATTGTACTAGGCGCACTAGAGTGACAACAGAGTGACGTCGATGATCTCCAGATGGACATCAATAAATTTAAAAATTGGTGCATGCATAATGGTTTAAAACTAAATGACAACATAAACTAGGAAGAAGAGAATTTTGGAAATAGACGAAATAAAATTCCTATTCCAAATTGTTCCTTAAGAGATTCTTCTATTGTTGATACTATTTCTTTTGAATAACTGGGTGTGATCATAGACTCAGACCTGAGATTTGAGAAAATGACTTCCGACATAACCAAGGGGTTTATTTCGAGGTTGGAAAAATCTTACTGTATGTAGGGAGTGATATTGCGATACAACTCTACAGAACCTTTGCATTACCTGTCCTGGAATCTGCTACGTATTATCTGCACGGACCTGCGCCCACAGATTATCCATGATTTTAGAAAACACAGAACAAAGCTCTTAGAATATTATTCAAAAGTGACAGGAATACTAGCAACCTTGCGTTACATTGGGCCCATTGTATAAGGTTGCGAGAACCTCGTATGTCGTCGTATGTCAGTCACAAGTCTCTCGTAAGTTGAAAGCATGTGTATAAGCACCAGAAATTCGTATCCCCTCATAAATACACCCTCGCATCTCCCTCTAGTTGTGCATAAGGACTTTTTTCTCGTAAATATTTCGCAAATATCTACGAGCATTTTGAAGGCTGCGCATCTTTTCTCATCCCCTCTGATCTCCTCGTAACCTGATTTGTATTGAATTGAAGAGAGAGAGGGTGACAGAGGGAAGGGAGGAAAGAGGAAAGAGGCATTAATGGGCTATATATGTACACATATGTATACATGTACATGTATATATATACATGTATATACATGTATACATGTATGTATATATGGGTCAGATTTTCAGAAAATGTACAATTCCCCTTCCCCAGTCCTTTCGAATAACCCAAATTTCAGGCAAAGATAAAGTCAAAATACGGTTCAACCTAACCAAACAGATTGCTAGAATCAATACAATGCTGAATATAATGGAATTTACCTAGTATTGACCAAATTGCAGCTTAATTTAGCAGAATTTACTAGATGTGTACAGCTGTCAATTGTACATTTTCTGAAAATCTGACCCATATGTGTACGTATGTATTGTATGTGTGTATGCATGCATGCATGTATGTATGTATGTATATATATACATTATACAGCTCATATATATTATATGTGTGTGATGTATGCATGTATGTATGTATGTGTGTACATGTATATAGTATGTATTGGCATCAGTCATTGGTATTGGTTTTAGTGTGTGTGTGTGTGTGGGGGGGAGTGATTGCCAATGATTTTCCTGGCCCTGAAGTAGTCACATATTTCTGAACTCAAGTTCCATGCTGCTGATTGGACAGGAAGGAATATTGGAGGAGATACTGGAGAAGGATACTGGAGGGGGTTCTGAAGAAGGTTGCTGGAGTAGGTTACTGGAGAAGCTTACTGATGGAGGTTATTGAAGGAGGTTACTGGAGGAGATACTGGAAAATGTTACTGGAGGGGGTTCTGAAGGAGGTTGCTGGAGTAGGTACTGGAGGAGGTTACTGGAAGAGGTTACTGGAGGATGTACTGGAGGGGGTTACTGGAGGAGATTACTGGAGGATGTACTGGAGGAGGCTACTGGAAGAGGTTACTAGAGGATGTATTGGAGCAGGTACTGGAAGAGGTTACTGGAGGAGGTTACTGGAGGAGGTACTGGAGGAGGTTACTGAATGAGGTTACTGGAGTAGGTTACTGAATGAGGTTACTGGAGTAGGTACTGGAGGAGGTTACTGGCGGAGGTTACTGGAAGAGGTTACTGGAGGAGGTACTGGAGGAGGTACTGAAGGTGGTTACTGGAGGAGGTTACTGGAGGAGGTTACTGGAGGAGGTACTGGAGGAGGTTACAGGAGGAGGTTACTTGAGGAGGTACTGGAGCAGGTTCTGGAGGAGGCACTGGAGGGGGTACTGGTGAGGGGGCACTGGAGGAGGCACTGGAGGAGGTACAGTACTCCCTCCAGTGCCTCTTCCAGTACCCCTCCAGTATCCCTTACCTTCTCCTGTACCTCCTCCAGTACCTCCTCCACCAGTATACTCCTCCAGTGCCTCCTTGAGTACCCCTTACAGTACCTCCTTCAGTACCCCCTCATGTACTACCTCCAGTACTTGCTCCAGTACCTGCTCCAGTCCCTCCTCTGGTTCCTCCAACAGTCCCTCCAACAGTCTCTATTCTAGTACCCCCTTCTCTACCTCCTCCAGTACCACCTCTTCCTGTGCCTTCTCCAGTACCTCCTCCAGTACCTGTCCTTGTACTACCCCTCCCCACCTCCTGTACCTCATCCAATACCAGCACCTGTGCCTACTCCTGTGCCTACTCCTGTGCCTGCTCCCCTACCTCCCCCTCTACCTCCTCCAGCACCTACTCCTGTGCCTCCCATAACCTATGTCTACAGCTATGACTAACGTCATGTAAAAAGGCAATGTACTAATTGTAATGGGATACACATACATATTCATAGATATATAATATGTATATTATATATATATGTATCGTGTACATGATATGTAGACTCACATACATGCATATATATGTACATACATAGACACACCTGTATACATGTGCACATAAACACATATGGTATATGTATATTGTAAACACATATAATTGAATAAATAATATATGTAATTGCTGCCAATCGTTCTACCGATTTCTTCAGCCTATCAAACAATGGCAACTCAGGCGAATTCGCTGCATCTTCCATAGCTCAAACTCTATTAAAATGTCCAAATAATTCCTCAATACTTAGTGAAAGAAATCGCTTCAGGCTGTGAGATTTTAGGATTCCGAGATAGAGCGGGTTGTCCACCAGTGTTAAGGTATGATGGAAGAATACAAACGAACGTGTGGTCTTCGTGAGCGAAGAGCGAAGCAACTAATAATTGATATAATAAATGAGGTTACACAATATTATGTAATGTTACATAACAACATGTATACATAATTTATTGATATCCGAATACATAATTAAGTGAGAATTCTCCTAAGTCTTATAATGTAACACATAAAATGGGGATATTCTTCGTGTTCATTGTATGTAAAGCTCTGAATTGTCTTAATACTACATACAAACGCTCAGATACGCTCAGATACGAGGGGATGCGATGTGTTGATTAATACAAGTTACGAAAATGCTGTGAGGGTTGTTATGCAAGTGATGTCTCGTATGTCTGTCATATCTCGTAAGTCCCTCGTAAGTCAAAAAGATGCGATAGGATACGAGGAGATACGAAGTACTTACGAGCGTTTTGTTATGCAATGGGCCCATTGTCGTGCAGATATTCTGCCGCTGAGGTACAGAAGAATAATTAGGATTCTGTCTCTTGTTCATAGAAGTAATGATTTCGAGGATAGGGTGCTGAATGTGAATATTAGTGGAAATATGGGAAGAAGAATGAGGGTCCATAGATGAAAACATCAAATGCCACACTAACAAAAGCTAGTCATTTATGGAACAACTGAAATGCAACCAATACAAAACATAAACATAAGCATATCGTATGATGTATCGTATATCATACGATTTCATCTTATTAGTATGAAACATCCCCACGCGAATCAGTAATAGTTTATTGCAATACAACCTGCTCACACAGTTGACGATACTGCCACTTTGAATATGTAAGTTATTTCAAGGAATCCCTGTTGCATTTTTCACCCTTTTTTAGAATTTAAATATATGATATTCATTTTATTTCTAGCATTATGGTTAAGATTACAGAATTGATCTGGAGGCACATACTACACTTGATCATTGCATTGCACTATATACGATTCTGTGTTAAACCACTCTTAGAGGTCTTGTAACTCCCTCTTAGCAAAATGTGCATTGCACTATATACGATTTTACTCTCAGAGTACTCTCAGAGCCCTCGTAAAGTTAAGAATTTATGAGCACCAAAACAGGTGTGGATAAACCCCTCGTAGCATATCTTAGCACATATTGATCAGACCTGACTGTTGAAAAAGCTGGCGGGACTGGGATTCGAACCCATGTACCCCAGATCAACTAAAATTGTATCATTTTTAACAATGATAGCTATGCAATTAATATTTATGATCCAACCCACTGTTCATAAATATAAGAGGGGCGTGGCATACATTTATGCTCTGTCATTTATCAGCCCCCAAACCCAATCGCCTCCCCTCCTCTCTCTCTGCTCTCTCTGTCTCTGTCACTCTCTCCCACTCTCCCTCTCTCTCCTCTCTTTCTCATCTTCCCCCCCCCTGTCTCTCTCCCTCCTCTCTCCCCCCTCTCTCTCTTTCTCTCTCCTTATGAATGTGATGTGTTTCGGAAAGATGAGTCACAAGAGCAAAATGGATATTTTTCAAAGTTATTTAGGATAACTTTGTTGCAATATTCTCATTTTGGGGGAGTTTAGCACATTAATTCATATCAATGCATTTGCCAAATCTCAAGACAGTGTATTAAATATATCCTTGCCTTACAAACCTTTAAGATAAAGTATACCACATTAAAATTTAAAGATTTATTTATGGTAGTATATGCATTTTAAGTGTGCCCGATTTCGTGATGTGGGTGAAATATTTCGATTCTATTATACTATTAGAGGGTGATGCAAAGTCACCCTCTACGCCGCTCTGGAAATCTAAGATATATATGCACGGACAATATGTGTTTTTTATGTTGTCCAATGATTATTGTAATTTATACTGGTTACTGTTTTCTTTACATACTTTGGAAATTAATTATCGCAAACATTTATATGCCCACACAGCCCAGTCCATCACCCCTATACCCCCACCTACACAAGCCCGCCACCTCCCTCCACAACAACCTGTTGTTATATTAATGCGGGACAGGGTGACTTGTTTACATCTATACATAACTGCAACATAGCCAAAACGATTGGGGGTGCTGACTTGATTGATATATGATTGCCACCATGCTGTGGGTAACTGAATTTCTATTGTTTACTAACCACAATTACCACTCATCCAAGACATGTACATTACGATGGTGCTATATTTAATATCCAGATGTAAGTTTTACACCAAAGGTGAAGTCTCATAATCTCTTCTAAACCTCACAAACAAAAAAAGAACAACTAGGGACGCTGTTTGCTTTGGGAAGTGTATCATGAAATGTTCTCCCCTCTAGACCCTCGTAAGTCTGTCTTAAGTCCCTCGTAAGGCCTTGGTAAGATATGACTAAGAGGCCTCTAAGATTCTATTCTGCAATACAGATTCCTCGTATCATAAAGCTGTCATAGTCGTACCTTTAAGAGCATGTTACGAGGCTTTTAAGATATAATCTTATCGTGTATAGTGCAATGCACCCTTAGTATGGTTTTAAAGTGGAAGTGACCAGTAGGGTTGTGGTCAACTCGTTCATCAATGCTATGTGATCTCTCCCATTGGGATGAGAACAGATTTGCATGTATATCCCATCACTCAGGGTCTCAGATCTCTCAGTAGGATGTCTCAATATTCATATTAGATGAAACCTCAACTAAAGACTGACATTGATGAGGGATCGATACAAAGATAGTAAAGGACTAACATTTGATGTACATATTCTCCCATACATCACCTGTATGAATGCTTGGCTAATGGAGCAGAGAAGTTGTCCCATCAATATATATATTTATATAATCATAATGTGAATCTATTCTACAAATGAATTTTCTTCCCGATGATTAGTAAGCTTGTTAAAATGATATAGATGTACTGACTTCCAGTGCATTGAAGAGCTCTCTTCTTACACACCCATCTATACATAAGTATTATATATTGTAACCGGAGGTGTGATCCATACACCCTCCCATGCACACTCTTATTGGTTATTATAAATCACTTTTCACCTGTTGATACACGGGAGTTGCGAGGCCTCTAAGAGTGGTTTACCACACAATCATACATAGGGTGCATTGCACTATACACGATACAATCGTATCTTAAAGGCCTTGTAACACCCTCTTAAACTTACGACTAAGAGGTCTTTAAGATACGACGAATGTGCATTGCAGAATAGAATCTTAGAGGCCTCTTAGTCGTGTCTTACCAAGACCTTACGAGGGACTTAAGACAGACTTACGAGGGTCTAGAGGGGAGAAAATTCAATGATACACCTTCCAAAGCCAACAGCGTCTCCTTGATGTACAAGTTACTCTTTTTGTTTTAGAGGTGGAGAGGGGGGGGGGGCAGGGGGCGGGGGTTGATAAATGACAGGGATAGAGAACGAGAGAGGGGAAAGAGAGAGAGAGAGAGAAGCGGGGCGGGAGGGAGAGGAGAGAGAGTATAATCATGAGACAAACTATTTTTTTTTAACAAATTTTATTGGATCCATTCTCATACAATGATAATTCCATGGTAGTCCAGAAAACATATAATGTTATCTCATAATAAATAAAATATTTTAATTATTTAAGTTGAGTCATTAATACATTAAGGGTTTCAAAATACCTTGTTGTTATAGGTTACAAGTTTCATTTGGTGAATACATCGGGTACCTCTACTGAGGAAAATACATACCTACAATAAACACATAGATTTTGTTGTTGTTTTTTCTCCTCAAAATTATAACATAGTCCGCCACATGACAGATAAAAGACACGTCACATGCAAGATATTATATACATTTGATTTGATTTGCTCAGGCAAATGATAGAGACATGTTTTAGAATCAACCATACCAATCATCAGTTGATTTAAGATGACTTTTTATGTTATCCCAGGATTTCAAACGAATAATAGACGGAAGACTATTCCATAAGGTTGGTCCAATATAGTGAGGGGATCGCACTACTTTCTCTAGTTTTGGTACCATGACCTTCATCACCGGTCCTTCGTTTAATCTAGTAATCACTGGTATATCACTTAGGTTTTTCTTATCCAGTCGTTTTCTATACATTATTTGCATAAGTGCAATCTTTGAACGTTTTTCTAGAGAATCGATCCGACATTCGTTACACAATTCAATTTTATCCCTAGGGTCATTGAAATATACAGTTTTTACTGCATTATATATGATTCGCTGAAGCGTTGTTCTTATGTCAACGCTAGCCATAGATGCGAAAAGATTACCGTACTCTAGTAAGGACAAGATATGGCTTTTTACTATTATCTTTGCCATTTTTACAGTGAGATACTTTCTTATACGCTGAAACTGTAGTAGCTTATACATGGCTGATGATTTCATTTTTATCAAAACTATAGGTGTGTGGTGGGGGTGGGAGAAAGGGGAGGGGAGGGGGAGGGGGCAGTAAAGTTGGAGGGGAGGGACGGGGCGAGGGAAAGAGGAGAAGTAAGGGAGAGGGAAAGAGGGGGAGAGGGGGAGAGGGAGAGAGGGAGAGAGAAGTTGGCGGACGATTCAAACCAAAAGAAAATTTAATATTTTAAAACATTGATAATTAATTATGTCGGTAGAATGGTCTGTAATATTTTTAGCCTATATGTATACAGGTCTATTAGATCACATGTAATGAACCATTAGCCGATGTCTCTCATGGTACTTAAACATGTGATCCGTTTTAGGAAAATAAGTCATAAGTCGCAAAATATGGATTTTGAGATACCATGATATTTGAAAAGAGGACATCAAGCCGATTCGAATGATAGTAAACACAAGGACATCTGATAAATATTCCTATATTTTAAGTTTGATATTTTTATTTTTGAAAAAAAGAATTTTCAATGATTCTTGGTGGGTAATAACCAATAAAGTAACTAAATGCACTGCATACGAAGGCCTTCAAAACGCAGGGATATATTTAATTCAATGTCCTGAAATTTGGTACATGGATTCAGATGACTATAGGTACTCAGCCTTCCAAAAATCAGAATATTCCAACAAAGAGATCTTATAACTAAAACCCTTTGAGAAATATCAATTCTGCGAATTGTGACTCATTTTCCTGGAACACATCACATAGGCCTATATGATTACAACTATTGTTTATTTGCTTTAAATATATAGTATAAAGTCAGGCTATTTTGCGAACATTTGTACTTTATCTATAAAAATGTCTTCGACTTGAATAAAATATTTTTCAAATCAAATAATAAGACATACTTTAGCACAATTTATACATTATAAATAAAAGAACTGTACAACAAATCGGTTTCCATGGGGACAGATATCTTGCTATATACCTGTTGAAATTAGATGGGGATTAAGCCCTTGTAAAGGCCTCGTAGCATATCTTAGGGCTTACAGTGTTACAAATGAAAAATGTGTGGTTGATGTGGGGGTCATGGGTTCGAACCCCAGTCCAGGCAGCTTTTTCAACAGTCAGGTGTGACCAATATGTCCTAAGATATGCTACGAGGCCACTAAGAGGGCTTTATCCACACCTGTTTTGGTGCTCATGAATTCTTAACTTTACGAGGGCTCTGAGAGTACTCTGAGAGTAAAATCGTATATAGTGCAATGCAACCTTTGCTAAGAGGGAGTTACGAGGCCTCTAAGAGTGGTTTAACACAGAATCGTGTATAGTGCAATGAAACCATAGTGCAATGCACTCCAAGTCAACAGTTTTGTAAAAGTTGAAAGGTTTGTAAAAGTCAAAGGTTTTGATGATTGGAGTTTCTATAGCTGTTTTCCAGCCATATATATGTCTTCCAGCCAGTTGGGAATATGCTGGTTTCAATGCAGGACAGGCATACATCCAAATGATTTTTAAACATACTCAATTACAATAGCATTTCGTGTTTCAATCTCTAGTTATTCTGTCGTATGAATCATATTATTTCGAGGTAAATGATATTGAATGAAATATCAGCAAGTGTTTTTACACATTAAATTCTGATTTTTGCCTATTCTCACAAACATAACAACATTATTAATTCTTCTACCACTTACACTTACCACTTATCGCTTTAAACAATGGGCTACAGTGATAATATGTTGTGAATTCAAATAAACGCCTTCTTCGAATAAATTTGGTCGAACAAGTTCCCATCCCAAGTTGGAACTTCATATCTTTTGAGCGTCAGTACCAGGACGAATAAGTCCTCGTTAAGTACATTTCTCGATTCATATCGGGATGTCTTAACAATAAATCCTCCGTTTATTTCCCAACGTCAGTCTATCTGTACACCATGATGCCCTGAAGCAGAAGGAAGCAGAGGAGTCTGGCGATTTCAGGCCGAGCACTCAGCGCAAGAGCCTTCTTTTCATGAATAGTCATGCCTTCATCAGGGGTATTCACTGCATTGGGAGGCATCTCAGACTCGTTATAAGTATTGATTCAGGCAATCATTTTAGATTCAATACCAACACATTATTTAATAGTGATATACATATACTCATACATTGTCCCAACAGATCTGGAATTATATCATCCACTTACTGTGTCATTACATATCTAGCTGAAGGATATACCAACTGCACATAATTTCGAAGTTCCTTCTATGTTAATCTTTATACGCAAGGCCTCCAATTAAAGGTTTATGTTGCTGTAATTGCCAACTAATATTGCCTTATCTTGATACTAGTAACCGTGATTCTGATATAATTGGGAAAAGAATTATTGCAATGTGTGTGGCCCCTCCCCCTCCCCCCTAGCAGGCATCCTTTAGAATACTATATTAGTTCCAAATGAGTTCCAAATAGACATGCAATGCAATGCTAAAAGCTATAAATTAACGGACCTCTTCAAACGGAGCATATCTAGGCATTGATTGATTGCCTTTGACATGGTTCCAATTAAATTAATCGATTAATGTATATTTATCGCTGATAATGTACTTAGTTTTGTTTGTTTCTTTTTTAAATAAGCCCGCGTACATTGGACGATTTTCTCAGCTTATATCTAGTAATGACATTTAACATAAAGTCGAACAAAAGATCTATTAAATTCCATAAGGCTTACCTCATGCTTGTATCCATCTCATAATCCCACTACTTGTGCAGGCTCCAAAATAGATATATACCTGTGGCAAGAGCACTGCCTTGTATTATGTATTATATAGTTGTCTTTGTTTTTGTATCAAACTTAATGTATCAAATAATGTACACTGGGATCGGATGAAAAACCATCTCAAAGGGATCTGTAACACCCCAGTTAGATTAAATCATTAATACAAAATTAATATACATGTACCAGTCCGTGTTAAGAGCTACACTACAATATAAGAATTTAGATAATGAGAATTAAGATTAATAAGAATACTTTTGTTTTTTTTATATAAAATAAAACAATTAAGGGATGGCAATCAATGATCAAAGGGCGAGTTTCAGTGAATAATTGGCGCCGTGTGTCTGTACATAGGGTCCCACATCCCCAAGAACATTGATGTTGGCGTTTTACCACTTTTAATTATCTCATTGTCAAAGTCACATCGGAAACAATTGGAAAAATTGTTACCTCTTTCTATGTGTATTCTTGGTCTAAAGATGTTTTCAATATCGTCTGTAATATAAAGTATCACCTTATGATTAACCATTGACTCAGGTCATACAACTCAATTTTTTCTTTCATCACCACCTGTTAAATGTGACATGAAATACATCTCCGAGTTATGATGATACAATAAAGATCACTCCCATTATCCCCGTTAGTGGGCTTGGCTCCTCCCAAAGTCTCACAATTCCTCCCCTGTCATTACAAATACAATCAAAATCAGGATCGTGGGCGTAACTGTCGTGTGAGTACTACAGGTTTAATTATATCCAACGGTGGTCCAATTTCGCATTGTGTCGTTGGTTAACCAATGGGCTAAGTGGCTAACAATGGATGTCCATCGCTTTTGGAACTGACGAATAATATTTGGGATGGAAAATATCGCCAATCGAAATAGTTTTCTCGGGAGGGGTTTTGTCCCTTGTAAATGAAGCTTGCAGTACTGCCTAAGGTGAGACGAATGTTTCATTCAATAGTAAAGTCTACCCATTAATATATGGAATAGCCGTGATAAGTATAATCATCACAAATGCAGTTCACCGGTAATAGCTTGTGAGTGGTTAACTTTATGTTTCGTTGAATAGGTCCTTTTGCATAGTTGTAGGCCTATACACATGTACAGTATGTACACTTGGATAGAAAATAAGATGGAAACTCCCAGTACGGTTAATAAATAACCTGACTTAAAGAACTGCCGTGTTCAAAAAGCACTTAATCCATAACATTCAACAAGATATAGCAGCTGGTATTCTAGACTTGGATTTATTCCTTCTTCCTCTTGCATAAAACATCCACCATTCTCTCGCTCACATCCATTTACACAGCGTGACAGCCAGGTCAACCATTTCCCCCAACCTGATGTATCAAAAAATGGTAGTTTCCAGTGAAAGACTAGCAGAAATGAATGTGCCAATGGTTGGTAAATGTGACTTGAAGTCATGCACTACGTTTCCGGAGAACAGCTGGAAGTGACACCGACCATTATCTATTAATGTATGGAAAATGACAGGGCACAACTCCATTCGGAAATCGTTTATGTCCAATGACCATTCACCAGGATGTCATCAATTGACTCTTACAGTATATCTTAATGTTATAAACACAAAAAGGTACTTCAGCTAAACGATGAAATATGGATGATACCAGTGGTGTTATTCTTCTAGTTACACAATGAATTTAGGTTCAATTCCACAACGAAAGGTGTAAATTTCCGCAAATTTAGAAACAAATTAGGAGAATCCCATGATCACATCTACGCGATGATCACTGTTAACATCTGTCTAAAAGTGGAATCAAAGAGCAGACCATCTAGGTGTAATTCAATTGAGAGAGCCCTGAATACCGCTTGCTATGAATTTTGTCTCATTTTCCCAATTCATTAATATACAATGTATTCCCAATGTTCATGAGAGTTTCATGCCAGCCGTATAGTGGCATTGGGTGAGTGGAGATGAGAGTTATTAAACTCAGACTCTGGATTAGGTTATTCTCTGTATCTACGAAGCTCCCCTTGGTCAGGAATATAAATTAAAGTCAGAATTCTGAAATCCAATGAGGGTGATTCAGCATTTTCTTCTCCAGCCAACTGCAAGGAAGATTTAATTCCCGCTCTAGAGGTCCAAGGTCAGGTTCTGTGTTCCATAGTCACACCCTATATGAGTCTTGACCAGCTTGGTGGTAACTTCCAAATTAAATTAAATAGTGCTCATAAGCATTCTACACTGTGGACTTTTTACATTATACGCATACAAGAGAATCTATTATATCATTTGGAGAAATATAATTCAATAAACGTCAACTAACTTTAAATTTAGTAAACGTGTACACATGTACACGTGCTGTATTTTCTCTGTAAAGCAGGTTCTATAATTGAGCTTATTTCAATGCCGAATTCGGGAAATTGGTATCATTGATATTCTATGTATACATACTTGATGGTGCTTCCACAAGGACCTTCCCCATTAGTGGGCCGGGATCCCCACGTTGATTAAAGTACATTGCCGAGCGTTCCAAATGGCCGTTTATACTGAGGCCAACTCATGTACACCCTAAACTGGGATAAAGAAGAGGATGGCCAAGGTTTCAGGCATTATTTAGCCCTACCTAAATATGCATGCATCCATATAACCCTCAATATTGTGAATATAGATTTTGAACATTGAATCTAAAATCTGAATATTTTTAACTGCGTTTTTTATCCTTCGAGAATATTATTTGAAAGAATAATTTGATGAGAGGTACTATTTTATGCTTGATAAAAACTGTTCAATAACTATATATTTTAGATATATATGTGACTGTAATCAAATACATGCTCATACCATATTTTCAATGTCCTCGTAATTGCTGTATTATCTCGCATAGATATAACAGCTTGTCATTTTCTTCAATATCCTGCCGCCTGGCCCATCGTAATTCTAAGTCAGGCTTATATTGGCAAAGTAAAAAGCATTGAGAATTAGAAGCATTTCCAGAAAAAATAGTGTTTTATTGCTTCTAATTTCAGAGATAGATAGATTCGAGTTATTCCTAAAGCCTATTTTACAGCTCTACAATTTGTATCTATGCATTCTAGAAACTTTTCATTGTCATTTTATCAGAAATGAACACAACCCCAGTTCACTCATTAAATGGGAATGCCTCCTCTGAGGTGCGTTGACATTTACATTCACCTGCACCCAGATTAAGCTTGATTACAAGGCAATCTTATTAGAATGACATAAAGAAGTAAACGGGAAACTTTATAAATGAAGAGTCTCTGGCAGTGTATGTCACCATCAACATATATATATATTCGGATTGTGACTAATACCTTCAAGCACACTTGATGGTTCTTGGCGCTTAAAAAGGCAGAATCATTCTAAGGCCTTTGATGGAGGGCATAGTCAGCGGTATTTAAGATAGTTTAGATTATTCCCTTGTTGTATAACCCATCGCAAAGATGCGAGATCCCTCTCATGACCCTCATAACTGTGCCTGCTTTTCAAAACACCAATGTTTCTATCTGCACCCACCTGCACTGAGAGCACCTTTTAACAATTACTAGTTTCAACAGTTCAACAGTTTCAACAGTTATCACAGCCGTCACAACTTTAGGCTTATTTCTATGCATTGTTCTTTTGCAATTTTATTTTTAATCCATATAAAATAAAAAAATTAATAAGTATAATCAATTCTGCTTAGCATAAGGCAACAACATTAAATATATGATTTTATTGAGATTTGTTTCCTCGGCTCTAAAACGATATGCATTTCTACTGTTGCTTTTGCCTAATTCACTAGCCATGCATATCTATATATGGCGCTTTAAGAATCCTTTTGTATTGCATTCCATGAACTTGTGGCAGCTACTCTTGATTAAATGTTAGATGACAAGGTTTCTGAAGGCCCGGGTGAATTGTGCTTTTTTCCAACTTGAGTAAAATTAAATGAAACTAGAAGGGATAAAATGAACTTAGAGTGAACAACAAAGTGAAAATATGAGGTACGGAATGTCTATCAAAAAATTTCCAACGGAATAGAATAAGGTTCCTAAGCATGAAATTAACTTTGTCTTGTCGCAAGTTATTTTGTTAGTACAAACTTCACTTCATTGAGAACAAAATGCATTCCTCAATTCACCAACAATGACATCAATATCCCTATTACGTATTCAAAGTTGGGGGTTGCAGAATTTCCAGGGTTGTAGGATTTCTCACAACAGGGCACCGGTCGATCCTGCATGTAGCTGAAATATATAGTACATGTAGAGGTAATATGCAAAATAATTGTAAAGGTACTTTGTTGTTACACACATATAGAGTACCAGGATATAAAATTAGGTTGGGCTTGGCGCCCATGCCAGTGTCTTGCCAAGTAGACATGTCAATCCGAAAATCCATTTAAAGTATATCTTCTCCATAGTATTATTCCTTATGTCCCATACATTTGGTATTGTTGTTTTTTGTAACGTTATTTCGTTCATAAAAAAAAACATTTGTCCCTTACAAACCCATAGTTCAATTTCCTTTGCCATTATTTCAACGATTTCATTTTTAGTTCATTCTTGATGGAATTGTGTGTTCGACTCCTAGCGCCCCATCCGTGGCTTTTAATAGTACCCCTTGAGCAACTTGGGACAGGAGAGTACCGTAGTACGACAAACAGCGACAATGAGGCCTGGGGCCCGTTGCTCCGTTTCTCGCTAACTATTTTCCCATACACTTTCAATGGGGAAATAGTTAGCGAGAAACGGAGCAACGGGCCCCTGAGCCAGTTAGAATTGCCAAAATAGTCAATTGTATCGCAGCCACTCGCTTGTTGGCTTTAGGCTTGTTGTGATCATCAAGAAACCAAACTGATGTTGGGACATTCCTTTTAGTATTTGTTCTGAATAGGGTAGTGAGAGCACCATTTTGGATTTTAAATGTAGGGTTGAGTGAGTATGCAATGAAAATATGCATTATTCATTTTGCATAGCATACGGCCACATAAATGTTAACAAACATTAATATTGATTTAAATGTATTTCCCCGACTCCAACTGCCCTGTAAGTGACTATAATTATGTGTGGAAAAGATGGAGGTAATCGAAAAGTGCATAAGATGGATATAGGACCAGATATGTATCAATAATTGACAGGTCATTGGCTCAATACCCACTTGAACATGCCAAACCAGTCAAAAAGGGTCAATACAACAATAGTCTGTGAAACCAAGCACACACATATATAGGATTACAATGGGCCTAAACGTTCAGGAGGGAAGTGCAGTATCCATATGAATGACCACGAACTGCAGTGATCCTTTCAGTCTCTTCTACCTCGGGTCACTGCAAGTCCGAAAAGAACAACAGCTGTTATTACCAGTCCATGGTATTTTGCTGGTTTAAAGTTTAATTGGGTGTGTTATGATACAGCCTGTTCCTATATAATACTAAAATTTACAGAGGATTCAAAAAAGGTTATTAGTGCGCAAATGAAAGCGGTTTAAAATGGACTAAAAAGTAATTTTAAGGAGTATTTATGCATTGACCAATCCTCCGATTAATGCGTCCACAAAATATAATTATGATTTCATTAAAAATCCATTATCTTGCAATTGCCTTCTGTCAAATGGTTCAATCTCTTTCTGATTGATCTTTTTAAGATTTTGCTCGTGGGTAGTAGACAGCGATATATTATATGTCATGGCCGAACCTAATCGTTAATCCGCAGATCTATTTGTAAAGTTCAATGTTATAGCTATGTTATAGAACAGTCACATATACAGGCAGTTTTAGTTAAACTAATATATCTGCAACAAAATAAACATTATCACATTTGACAATTATTATAGTATTCCGAACGGGAGATAACGTGTATGGTTTTAACAGGTATTGTCCCTTTACAACCTGGGTTAATCTTTTTAATAAAAGAATGTATTCAATGACGTTCTTCATCAGGGCCCGCGCACTTAAAAAACTAGTTTTTAGACAATGTCTAGGCGAAAATCTTCAATAAAATCCCCGGCTTCAAGGACAATCTTGAAATCTGATTTTGTTTTTGTCTCCGATATCTGAAAATTAGACAATGTAATTGTCTCTAAAATTTTTGTCCTTATTTGCGGTTGTTTTCTGGCGTTGTTTTCTGGCGACAATTTTAAGTTGTTCTAGACAATATATATATATATCATGTTCATAAAGCAGTTTGTCTATTGTCTCTGGGACAATTTTGCAGTCTCTGTGACAATTAGGAGGCCGAAAGACCAAAAACTAAGGACAGCTCCAATAGCAGTCCTTAGGTGGTTTTGTCTTGAAATGTTGGAGTTTCGTAACTAAATTCACAATTTGGAGACAATTTTGGTTGTTTTACATTGAATGCAGTTCATCTATTGTCTCTGGGACAATTCTACAATTGTCTCTGGGACAATTTTGAGGCTGAAAGAAAAAAGAATTAAGGACAACTCAGATAGCTGTCCTTAGGTGGTTTTGTCTCGAAATATTGAATTTGTCACTAAATTCACAATTTGGAGACAATTTTGGTTGCTTTACATTACAGGCTTACTTGACCACCAAACCATGCCAAAAACTACCGCCAGCCACCAGAAAACTACCACAAATTAGGACAAAAACTGGAGAGGCTATATAGTCTCATTTTCAGAGACAAAGACAAAATCAGGCTTCAAGGACAAGGACAATCTGACTTTATGTGCACACCTTTCGAGATTGTCCTTGAAGCCAGGGATTTTATTGAAGATTTTTGCCTAGACATTGTCTAAAGTCTTGAAAGTTTCAAAAAACCTTTATTCATCACTGATTACTTACTTGATTGCCTAGGGTAAATTCAAATCTAAGGCAAAATTGTCTCCAAATAATAAATTTAGAGACAAAACTTCAACATTTCGAGACAAAACTGCCTGAAAATAGCTATAAGAACAAAACAAATTATGAGCGCGGTTTTGTCTAGATTTGCTAAAAATTGTCTCATTTTAATTGTCTCTTCTTTATGTGCGCGCCTGCAGTTCTTCCACAACAGTGCCTCTAGTTGATCCGGGTGAAAGTAATTCGGCAGAATACTTTATCTGTATTTCAGTTTTCACACCTTTGCCGGGCAAGGAGTTCTCTGGTGCTGCTGGTCGTCGCGACGTTGCTTCTCTGTCCCGTCTTCTGCCAAGCCTCTGGTGAGGCCTATACAAACTGCGACGTGGCCTGCGCTAACGGCATATACTCAGAGCATTGTGCATGCTTTCGGCAGGTTTTCAGATGGGGTAAACGATCAAGGATTAACACTGACCCCGATAGGGAAGCTTTAAAGAGGTAAGTTAATACCATGATCGTATCATGATTGACTGAACTACCTATTGTATTTTACCATCTATGCAAATAAAGAATTCTTGAAATGAAATGAATACGAAACAAACATAAATGCCTCGGCGTTTCATACCAAAAACGTATCAGAGGCATAAGCTAATTTGAAATGGAGAGGACAAGACATATGGTTGACCTTTGTTTGACCTCATACACAGTAATAATACCAAATCAAGACATGCTGTATTTCCCAATTTTCAACAATATATTATTATAAGGCCAGAAAAAATGACAAAATTCATGATAATTAAGCAGAGCAATTTAAAAACTACTGTATTTCTTTTTTAAATATAAGAACTGTTTAGATGGGGTAGGTTTTTCTAGGTAGGCCTAGATTGTAGATTTCTGAAGTAGGTTTTGTGTCTTTCAATTTTTTACCAAGTTTACTGCTGCTCTTTTGTCTCGGTTTTACTGAACCTCCTCATACCATGGGCCACCTCTATATCGTTTTTCTAGAAGTGGGATATTTAATAGGTTGTGTCTGTCATATTAGCATTTGTTATTCACTTTTAGGCCTTTGACTGCGAACATCGTTTTCATCTATTTGCTTTACCTTTTTCAACAAAAAGTAAGGTAGAATAACAGTTTTTTTTATTTGTAGATACTAAATATTGGTTTGAGACATGGAAATGTATATATGGAATGAAAGAGCTCGTCGAGAGGAATTGCATAACACGGGAATAATGAGTATTCGACTCATGTTATTGGAAATAGTCCCGGAAATGTTGTCATGGTGCAAAACAGCACACTTGAAAAAACTGATCCAGCCTACGTATACACACAATACACAATGCATTTTGTTATTCCTACGGTAGGAATTTCCAACTGAAGTAGGGGGGGGGGGTGTAGTGATTCCCACACCACAAACAATTTTCTTTTACTTAGCTTATACAACAGGCCCCTGGACTGGAAAGCTTTCACGGGTTGCTGATAACATCTATAGCCATGTTATAAGAGTTATAAAATAATACTGTGACGTAAGGGACGAATGACGTATGGTAAAGGAAACGTGCATCCATTTTACCGACATGAAGGAATAAATTTAATTACCACACAAAATGTTTTATGCTGTCAAAGAAGCGAACATGTCAAGCGTCATTTCCGCGAGGATGACGGTGTCTGTGAAAGATAGTGGGAGTCATATTTGAGGAAACCTCGGACGCGGTGGCCTGGAGTGGTTTAGATTATATATTACAATGTACAGATTCGATGTTAGTGAGGTCACTAATTAACACATTTTTAAAAGCCGAGAAGGGTTGAGACCTAAGAAAGCCATACTCGTGAAATTTGGCATAGTTGAAAATGTATTTTGGTTTGCGTTGACTGATGATGACATGCCTTTTATTTTTGCGAACACAGATTCCAAATCTGTAAGAGGTAGAAAATTTCCCAGGTATATAATTATTCTGGAGACCTTTCAACACCTTTCTCTTTCAAATATAGCCCCAATGTATGTTTTTGTCCGGTACATATATAGTATAAGATTTTTTTCTGATATTATTTCATACATATCAATACAGTATACCAGAACAGGACTCACATCATCTGCAAACCAGGTCTTCCTGACCCCCCCCCCCCCCCTTCATATGAATTCAGATTTTTTTTAAGTTATGACATGACAAAATGTCATGGCAGCTGTCTTTCCAATTATTTAGATTCAATGGCAACGGCATAATACTACATATTAAAACTACTCCCATATATCATTGAATACATTACAATTCTGCCATCGAAATGCCATTTACTGCTCTCAAAAAGGGTATAAAAATAGTAAACCAGTTAATCTAAAGGGTGGTCTCCACTGACTGCGGTAAGCTCTGCGGTAAGCCTTGCGATGGTTTGTGCTGGTTTTGTAGGTGGAGTGGATGATGAGGTCCTATCTACAGGGTTCACTGGCCATGTAGGCAGGTCCTCGCCACTCCTCACCAACACAGCACCATCGCAAGTCGAAATATATCCCTCTCTTTTTCCAGCCCTCGACCTCTACAATCGATATATAAGATATACTCCTGCTACAAGTTCGGGCTTGTTATGTCTCGTAGATCATGCTTCGGGCTTCCAGTCACTTTGAAGCTATTTGCTTAAAGTGATTTTGGGGTATATGTAAAATAGTTAAAATGACACGTACAAATCGAAGCTTTATCAGTGCTATTCTCATAGATCTGTCCCTAAGATTCCCTACTAAACGCTGAACCAAAATACATTCCACTCGCTATGATAAGACACAGTATAGTCTCAGAGATAATTGGATCTTGGATAGCTGTGTTTCCATCTATAAAATCGACTGCATATCCCGCTGATTTCTAAGTAAGTGGTAATTGTGATTTCTGTATTGCATTATGGTACATAATTCAATAGAGAAGAAGAATCTGTTTTATGACGGTCTTCTTACCCAGAAATAGCCTTCAGTGGCCATGGGCGGTACAATGACAATGATTAGGAAGGCTTGTAATTTCATGAGTCCAACAATTTACAGTCCTGGTTCTTCACCATCAAGTCCCACACTTGTTCTACAAAACGACTTTGGCAACTCCTTCCGCCATATATATCCTTAATTGAGGTATAAATTAATCTTGAAAGCACAGACTTCACGGTGAGAATTATGGGAGGGTGTTGATAAGCATTGCATCTGCTGTAAGGCTAGAGAAGAGATAAGCATTAGGCACTTCATGCTATCACCTGTTCACCCAAACATCATGGTGGTTACTGATAACACGAGCCAAGTATAACCTGTGCCTGCATGATCTGATGAAACTCACAATAGCTGTGGCAATATTTGACATTATGCCCAATCAATTACATTGGCAGCATCAAGACACCAAACAAGCTATATAGAAGTACTGAAGTCGATATTAGGTCGTGCTATCACTTGAATTGATTATATCGTTATATGTGTCGCGTAGGGGGGTGCCCCAAGATATACCAGAGACCCTGTGTGATATAGTTTAGGGTCTCTGGATATGGCTTATCGCATGACTTGCCAATGTCGAAATCGCATTGTGTGGTTTAATCCCCTTCTTAATACTGGGATCTCAGATAATTATTTTTCATTTCGGGCACCTGTCTGTTGGGACAGCCTAACTGCCTGTAGTATATTGAAGATTATGCTGCTCCATCATTTAATGTAGATGTATCTATAGGCATCTGTGTATACATAATCAATTACCAATCCCACTTGCATGCATGGCTGCAGCAAATTATGATGTTCATGAACACACGTTGAGACAGAGATAGATACAGAAAGAATAAAAAAAAGAAAGAAAGAAAGAAAGAAGGGTGGAACGAAAGTTCTATGCAGAAGAAAGTTCCCACTCGTAGAAGTAAATGTTCGCCCATGTAAGTCCCCACCATAGTTTTGATCGAGTCGTTCAAATGTGTTTCTGTTTGTTTGGATACTATTATCAAATCATTATATCCGACACCTGGGCTGGGCTGTTATTCATCTTGTCTGAAAAGAACCCGTTACTTTTAATGTGCATTAAAACTACCATCCCAGATGGGTACATTGCTGCTAGCATATTCATAACATTTTAGCACAATCGAATAGACATGTTGGGATATTAATGCAATTTAAATCTTGTACGAAAATATAAAAGTACTTATTGGGTCACCCCACTAAAGTTACCATCGTTGGAACCCATCTAATCCCACCTTTTAAAATACGATGGTATCACAACATCTATTCCTTGCAACTTTTTTGTGATAATTACAAATGCATAATACCGTATATATGCACAGCAAGCGAGACTAATAGAGGACCGTCCAAGATGACAGCGCCCATGAAACAAGCAAATATAGTGAAAGCGCCTTTAATGGGTGAAACCTTCAAAAAGGCCCATTTATCCAAATAATTGAGTCTGGCCATTGAACAAATGTTTGTATGATGAGCACAAAGAAAATCATCTCTACTTTTTTGTTAAAATATCACCCGTGATTCAGATTCAGATTCAAAGCATTTTCAGCAATATATTTTCTGCAGTGTATGTACCAGAGGATGCTTATAATACTCATCGTCTTTTCTGAGCGACAATGCCACAAAGTTGAAAGCATTGCTAGGCTAGAAGAACTGTGGGCGGAGTGAGTTCGCAAACTAGTAGACCGGTCAATGGCCAACATCTGTTGGTGTTTCTCCATATTGTAATGATGGATAGGTGCTACCAAGGACGTCCCATACCTTTTATGTTTTTTTCCAGCAAGATCACTAACTGTACCGGCTTTGCTATGAGATGTTATAAGTGACAGATGGAAAGAACGCTTAGTGAACTGTTGCATAGAATTTCGTACTATTATGTCTTTCATTAAGTCTAGGTGTTAATGGGTTCAGGATATCATGAATACTGGACTCCTTGAAAGCTGAATATCTGCCCATTACATTTAAAAGCAAAATATGGAGACAATCAAAATATGGGGAAATACCAAATAGGCCTACCAAGCAAAACGATGCCCCATCTCTTAAACAAATTAGATCAGCCAGACATTTATATAGTTGAACATTTTAAATTACAAAGTCCTATTATGATGTACCGACCTCTTAAATCCACTCACCACTATAGACAACGTCAACATAGACATAGACAACATCGGAATTATCGAAACATTCTAACTACAGCCATTCTAACCCACATATTTCTGTTGGGACTAAACTAAAGGGAGGAATGGTTGCCCATAACTCTTCTTACATATGCCACTAGACGATCAAGGATATTAAGAGATAGTATGATCTGATAGCAAAAGGTGTCCAGTGAATCACTCCAATTGGATTTACCAATTTACCACCAACTAATATAAAAGTGGGAGCCATTGAGATATTTAGAGTGGTTTTGATGGCGCATAAACTATTTTAGCTGCCAATTTCCTTCCTAAATCCGTTAAATAAACCTTCTAGAATTGGCTCTAGAAGTACTGCTGCATACTTCTAAATTGTAACGATCTTCCTGGGAATATGAGACTGTGAACGTGAACAACGTATCCTTGGTGTTCCTCCATGAATACAAGTATGTCTGTTTCTCCCACAAATGATGCCCTTTTAACAGACCAGGAGCTCTGACATTTACATCTCTCTTATCTACCCATTCCCACGGCTGATGTTGTGCAAAACAATTAACCTAGTCTGTTGAAATGTGGTGAGGTTAAATGGAGTTAAGTAGATTTCATTAAGCACCAAAGAGGTAGACGCATACAACTTTGGTCAAAGAACCCATTAGGGATCCCTTTTCTTTCTCAGTTTCTCATACCCAAAAGGCTCCCTCAGAATTAGGATCTATAAGGATATTTCATGAGGATCTTATCAGCATGTTACTAGTACAGAGAGAAACGTGATCCAACTGAGGGGACTTCTCGAAGCGCCGGTTCCTAGCCGACCTTCGGATCATTACACTCTGTATAAGCTTTGCTGTGCCTGGGGATGCTGTCACAACATGTGTCTTTTCATCGCTAGACAGCTTCTGCCAGTCAATAATACTAATTTATAATGGAGGCTGAGCTGTCTCAAATGCATAGTTTCCTTATGAGTATACCCGGCACTCTTACATCGTCACTCTTACACTTAGATTTAAATAAACACATCGTTAAATGAATTTAAGACATGGCCAAATGAGATTTCGCGGCGATTCTTCTGATATTATGATTGAGTTGCTAGCAATAAGTATCTTCATCAAATTGACCATTCATGAATTCACTCGTTTTTGCTATTTTAATGTCGCCTTCTGTGTGTAATGACCCTATTATTCGTGAGAGGGAGAATAAACAACACCGACAAAGGTCTAGTACCATGACTCTGGTTTTTAATGAAACACAAGAGGGTCCTGACCATTCTGGCCAGTCACATAATAATTATTATATATATATAAGAGTGTGTGCAGAATTAATACAAATGCCATGGTAAGGGTTTAATATGGATTTGTGGTAAATATTAACTGCTGGTCCATAGTTCCAACTTGTGGAGAAACATCTCGCAAACTTGCGCAGGTCCTGTGCAGTCAAGGTATGTGTATATATGTCTATGTAAGTAGTATAGGGAAAGATGTATTTATCACTGGCACTACATAATTATGCATGTAAAAACGATTTCAGTGGGATTATACATAACCATACATACACCAGCAGCATTCCTTTTAGTCATTGCCTAATATCGTTAAATAGCCCCAGGACCGTTCAAGGCTGTGACTAAACGTAATCAATACATATTAGCCAAAACAAGAGTTGCGAACCATATAGGGCAAGACATAGTACATATTCACTAGGATACATAGCCAAGTACCACGATAAGTGGAGTCTAAGGAAAACGTGATAATACGTCAAGAAATTATTAGAAATACTAGACAAAATGATCCTAAGGTAGGCGGTGGGAAGACCGTCTTACGACGATGCCATGAAATATGTACACTGCCTAATGAATAATTAAATAGATAAATAAATAAAAAGAATAAAAAGACAAATGAATATAGTAGGTAGACGTGGCAGTATTCACCTAAACCCGTACGACCGTCGACATTTTTTTTAAACGGTTTAATAATTTTGAAATATAAAAAGACAAATGATGTCAAATATGTTCAACATATTGTATGCTTGAAGCAGAATATTTAAAACAATAATTCAATCTATATGCGTAGTCTGCACTGTAATATTGTCCGAATAGTTCAGTATAGATATTGAAGCCAATAAAACTGTTGAACTCTTTCTTTATGTTTCCCTATATATCTGCTAATCCATGAGAAATTCCTGGACTTTCACAGCTACTTACAAGTAATTTACGCAGGCCACCAACTTTAATTTCAAGACAATCTTCTTTGATCTTTTCTATACAAGCAGCCATTTCCTCTCATGTCGCTGAGAGAAGAGCGCAATACCTCATCCAGTATACAGCTTCTGGAGAGGTTTATTAAGACAAGAGTTTATTTATAATTTCACTTTGGTGTTGAGTCTCTGTTTTTAGTATTCCACGGGTGTGGTTTTATCTTAAGAGAAGAGGAGTCATTTGTTGCCTTACTGGATTTGATTAGGCCTGCTTCGGTTGCGTTTGACAGGATAATGGTGTGTTGTTTAATACATATTATAATATATTTATACTTCGCTCTCCCAATACCGTATGTTATGGGGGCGAAGTTTCCTTTGGCTTCACATCTGTATCAGAAAATGTGTTGTCACATTAAGATGCCTATGCACTTTGAAATGGTGCATTTTATGGGCATCATGTTTTAGCGTGATGAAATAGAAAACAAAGCATACAACATAAACATACACAAGTGGAACAAGGACTTACACTTGTTCTTAGATATGGCACGATCAGCCATCCCTACCAAGATCCCCTATTTCATGATCACGACTATGAGATTTGCGACAATTATAATATATGATCCTCTATATAAAACATAGTTGTATAAATGATCGATGAAATCCAAATGCAAATGCAAAAAATGTCTTATGATATCATGCCTAACACATATTTACATTGGAGCACTGTTAAATATTCCACTCTTTAGCTATTACTCTGACATACTATTCAATGTGAGAGAGTCTAGGTGGTACATATTCAAGTCCGCTATTGAGACAAATCGGTAAGTACGGTCCACTGTTGACTAAATGAAATTTAGACACTATTCCTGATGAAGGGCAAGTAAGCCCGAAAGCCTTGAGTTAAATAATAATATGATAGGACCGCACGAGTAGGCGGTCTGGCTGAAAGGATCACATTGACCCAAGACGTTTCTTTTCGTATGGCACACAAGCCAATAGGCGAGTGTGTTTTATTCCATGATTTGGCCGTGAGCGTACAATATAATCGATATACTTGCCGCTCACAAGGTGGACAATATAAATTCCCTGTATTGTACAGTGACGTCACGACCATTCGAAACTATGCAGACAACACAGTTTGATGAAATTAAAGCAAATAAAGTTCTTTTAAGTTAAGAATCATGGAATAAAAGCAAGAATAGCACAGTATCGCGTCTTTGGAGGCCTATATTCTCCTCGTATGGCCGAAAAACAACTCGGCCTACGGCCTCGTTGTTTTCGGCCATACTCGGAGAATATAGCCCCCCTCATACGCGATACTATGCTGTTCTTGCTATAATATCGAAAAGAATCGTCGAGGGTCAATGTGATCCTTTCGGCCAGACCACCTACGAGATGCGGTCCTATTTTTACTCCACGGTGGTGTTAATAACATCAGAAATTAAAACAAAAGTCCTTTATTTACTTACAAAGTTTCGACCATGCCATGCCGGCGACGACGCAATATAGTAAGAGTCATTGACAACGCATTTTCCCGCGTTGAAGGGAGCCAATCAAATGGGTTTATTTTGCGTTTATCATTAGGCCCCGCCCATGTGGTACAAAACAATGTACCACACGGTATGTACCACACGCCTCTACATACAAATGTTATGTGATACACACTTCACCGTGGAGTAAACAACATCAACTTTATTTAAAGAGCTTCTCTATTTCGTCATCCATTTCATCTTCGGTTCCCCCGATATAAAGCGATCTACCTTCCCCCTACAAAATGAAATTTAGACACTTTACTCCTTCCAGCCTTCCTTCTAACAAAGGATATGATATTTATAGTAATATAGTAAATTTAGTAGGATCTTTAATATTCACATGTACATTTAGTAGGCACACCATGTTGTTTTTCATTTGTATTTTAAATGTATAATTTGAAGAGATGGAGATCCATGATAAACAAGTTTTCGTCACAAACACAAACACATCAATCATCGAGAATAAAAAGATACTAAATAGCTGTCCCTAGGAAATAAGAAGTAATCATCCAAAGTAAATGGGGATGGACCCCATGGGTAGTAAACGCTGCAGCAATGGGATTAGACTGACTTCTACAAATAAAAAATGACAGGAGTATAAAGCATTATAGCAAGAGAGAATGTGTTGTATAATTGGGGTGGGAATACGCAATCTCGACGAGCAGAAATCGCATTCCAACTACTTCGAAGTCCAGACAGGTGCCACGCATTGCCATTTATCAATGCTATTAACCGAGGGGATTATTCGTTAACTGCAACCGGGAAAATGACACCACCGCCCGCAGTATAGCCCACCAAGAAGGTCTCCCATCTCGTGGCCAACAATATTAACCTTAGGCCACAGGATATCTATAATTCGCCCTTCGTATAAATACACCAATATGTATAGTCCTTTTCTCATAGCCTGGCCCAATGTAAGGTGGTGCTAATATTGGGTGATTTACCGAAAAGTATTGGGATCCATTTAAGGCGACTTTCGCAGTTCCGTCATCGTCCAAGTAATGATTAATTAACAGTTCAGCGCCGCGTTTCATATCTAACACAGCGCGCGTTAGTGGACCTAACAACAGTCGTAACCAAATAACGAACGTCATATTATTTAACACACTTAAATTGTCTCCTGTCATAGAGTTATTTTAATCGTCAAGGTTAGAAAATCTATGTCTGGGCATAAGAACGAGAGCGACCAACGACTTTTGGTGAGAAGCATTGTTTACATAACAGTTGGTAAAAGGATTTCTTGGAGTTACTCCATATTCGATTTATATTAGAATAAAGTCATGTTGGTTCGAAATTAGCTAATTCTATGTGAAGACACACGTAATTAAGAAGACCCAATTTTAGATGTGTATAAATTAAAGATACACTACCGTGGCTATCATACGATCATTCAAATGTTTTTTTACTCGTGCTATTATCGAGGATGTTATGGTGTTTGGTAATAAGCAATGCGAGTTTATTTCACTTTTCTCAAATCTGTCCCTTTTTGGAAGGTATATATGGAGACAAATATTTACCGCTGAAACTGAACACTTACTATTATCGATGAAGACCGCCCGACGTAAAATTAATAAAATCCAGAAAATGCGCCAGTTCTAACAGTCATGTCTGAGGATAAAGGGCTCCTAAACGTGAATAGAAGCTATCCTGTAATCACTGTCCTTGACGTCGTTAAGTCAATTATACTTGGTCTTTATTTCGTTACAAAGTTTCTCTAGGAAATTCATGGAATTACATTACATCATATCTATGTTGTCTGTCTATGAATAGGGGATCGCAATTATTCGCAATATTAATTTCCCCTCAAACGCTTACCTATAGAGTGTGGCAAGTTGTTTAAAATAGTTCATCTCAGTCTTGCTTTGAACTCAAATGAATTCAGCAAAGTTTTTCTCAAACTATCTTCATTGGCTCTAGTAATATTTGCGCCATTTATGAAAGGTTAATGCAAACGATTTTACTATAAGCTAAATCCAATAGTTGCTCAAATTGACATTTCGTATGACATTATGTCATCGCATCAAACGTTGTGCTGTTTCATAAACATGTATGTAACTCTTGGAGAATCTGTCTGAAATAAGCTTCTTAGCGAAATGAGTAACTCTAACTGCACACACATCAAAATGTCTAGTGCTTATTGAGAGGAAATTTAAATATTCATTCGCATCAAAATTAATTGTTCATTGCCATCAGAATGAAATGCTCATTCCTATGAGATTGTAAAAGTCAACATTGCTATATTTCCAGATATCATCAACTCTTCGCACAAATGCGAGCAGCAAGGAGGCCTTCAAGTAAATGATGCAGAGGACCACGACAGCTGAGTGGTACTGCCTTCCAGCAGTGAGAGTACACAATATATATGACTGACAGATAGTTGTTCGATTACAGGCAATTGTACTGCATGGTCGACTAATGGGCTTGTATGGTTAAGCAAGGCTTCGAAGTGTTTTTATTAGCAAGTCCAAGACATAGGACCCCAATGATTTCCAATAATTTCCCAATAGTTTCCCTTATAATCGTACTGAAGACTGTTCTTAATATTAAATTGTGTCTTCTAAAAATAATGGGACCATCGATTCTGGTGTGTAATCTATCTGTTTGTATGGCAATATAATTTCGATGCAATAAAGTTTTATGTTATTTTTTCATATCTGAAGATGCCTTAGTCCTTGAACTACAGATATGGTTCCAAAATGGGCGCAAAGGAATGGAATTAGAATCGATAATGATGTTCAAGCTGTTTGGATACGAAAATAGACGACAAAGGCTTCGATATAGTTCAACGCGCAAGCGACACCACAATTTAAGGTGCTATTGTCACAGTGCATGTGGTTTCCATTGACGTGATTTTTCAAAGGGATAATGCATGGAACCTAGTAGAAATGAGGCATTGGGGAAAAAACCGTTGCCACTACATATTTGAGTGTGTCCAATCATTCCATGCGTGCCTTTTATTAATTGTAAATAAAGCGATGGTTACAACTTTTCAGTATTAAATACTCGGAATCGAATATATGTGATCATTGCAAGAAAGAAAAGATTGTCGACGAATGGCCTTTATACTAGCAATTTCTCTGTTCTATGCATGAATGAATAAGACAATTAACCGCATTTGCCAAGTCAATACAAACATATTAGTAGGGCCTATTACAAATAAACGACACATAATAACCATATGATCGATTCTTAATCATTGAATTCTATGAGCGATCTTTTTAAACAGGTTCTGAATCTAGTCTCATCATATATATTTTATATATTTGTAAACGTCGTTCGATTCGTTTTCGGGCAAAAAGTAAATTTACGTACAATATCAATGAATCAAATTCAAAGATTCGTGATTCTAACACGCATTCAAATTGGTCAATGTGTTGTTTGTTACTGGATATTAAACATCGCTACTACCTTTTATCGCTGCCAAAGCTTACATTTCGTAACCTGTCCTTTACGTAAGTAAAATTCATCATCGAAATGCTGTTGTCCGTAAGTGTCACCGTCAAGGTCCGGCACAGATATATAGGAAAGTACTTCCGAAGTCCCATCAGAACAAAAACATTTTCCCCGAAGTAAGAAGCGTAACACATATACAGGTAAGTTTAGCTGTTTATAAATATATTTTACTGGATATAACGATGCATCATGACGACATCCTTATGATTCAGTTGCATTTTCGAATATTGTTTAACATTAACTAGGCATTTCGGGTGATAGCAAGTGTGCTGTCGTTCCATGGAAATGTATAGGACATCAGTTGCACAATATTCTTATTTCCCGCAATCTTTGATAACGAACAATCTAGACCACAATACTCCATTTTCAAGTTTAGCAATAGAGTGATAGCCTGTATCCATCCATAGGTCTCCGAATTTTGAATAGCAAATGCCTTTCAAAAGCAATATTCTTTTCTTCCACTGAAGCGACTCATCTGAATGGAACGACCCTTTGGTAAATGAACAACATAATCAGGTAGCCATTTAGATGCGTTGTATTCCCTTTAGCGTCGGCGGAGGACAGTTTTTTAATTCTTTTTTTGTTTAAGAAAAGAATAAATCGGCATGGCTCTTAATAACTCTTTGATAACTCTCGTGGCAAAGCTCCACGCAGACCTATAGAGAACACATGTGAACTTATAGCGGAACTTCACTAGAAGAAAAACAGCTGCACTATTTTTGTGCAACAAATCTCCACAGAGAAATAACAGTTCACAGAGAAAGTAGCAAGACATCTGATACTCCTCCATTTGCATTTTGGTTGCAAACATGAAATGAGCTGTTGTTAGTGAGCGACAACAAAATTTGTCGCCGCCGTTTTTCCTTTAGTGAAGTTCCGCTATTACGGTCTACATCTAGGTCCCGGTTCTAGAAGAGACAATTCAGTTGGCATTAGCTATTAATCTAGAAGTTGGGGAAATATATTCTATCAGATACTAAAATAACGAACCGATTAAACTGCAAATGTCGCTTCTATGTCGCTTCTCGTATCGTACGTTTGGAATGATGGGTGTTCTATCAGAAAATTTAATACTGTCCCTAGCAAAGGAGTATAGTTCATAGTTAGAAAGCAAACCCAGAATAAAGGACTGTGTTCAGACGAAGAACGAATGCGGAAGCAATTAATCATTGTTTCGGGAAAGGATGGAGCTATCAGGCAAACCACACCACGATCCACATCGACTGTCGCCTGCTGCGCCACCTGGATTGTCTTGTGATAATCATATTCTTCAACGCCATGGCCCAAACGGACGCTACAACGGTGCACTCTGGTAATAACATGATAAGGCTCATCATCACAGAACAACAAAGCTTCAAGCAACCGACTTGATATGGCAGATATTGAACAAATTCTGATAGTGATGGATGCTATGTTCTAGTCACAACTGGTTGTGGCCAAGATGACTCTATTTATGATAGTATAATGGAGGCCACGTTTATGAGAGTGTGTATCTGAAATATTAACAGGTGATTATAGCCTACAGTGTTAGTATTATATAAACAAATGCGTGGTTGAATTTCTATTCTCCATTTTTATGTATGTTTCTGAACACAGATGCCGTGGAGGCGCAAATACCGCAAATTACGTCGAATTATCATCAGATTCGTGGGCATTCTCAATATGGGGTACCATTTACATATATATACTCCAGGTATACATGACTGTAAGAATTCCTTAATGAATAATTGGTGCAACGTAAAACGTTGACCACCGTTTCACATATTATGCAGGATATCATCCTGTATGATAGTTTATACGGTTATTTTAATATAGTTCTTACCACTCCCACCACACATGATCCCTGGACATCATAATTATTACAATAGAGGTATCACGATATGATCACAATAATTGGAAATGACGATATTGTTATATATGTTATAACAATATCTAATTACAAGTGATATGTGTGAGTTAAGCAACATGGACCGTATTCAAACAATACAAATGTGGTTAACCTCTTCTATGAGACGGGCCTTCTACACCCCAGCATTTTAATAATACATTATTTACACCCTTTTATAGAATAAGGATGGCTTAAAGGAGAATGGTTACCCTAATTAACGAATACAAATACGTCATTGGCGTGGTTCAAAATGCATTCGGAATCTATGTCATCTGGTGCATTATTACCACATTATTGAACGTGTGTGTGTTGTACACGTATCCAAGATATATCTTCAAGTTTATCTCTGGGTAGTTTCGCTTTTGAAATAATGATTTACATGATGCTCGATGTAGGCATATCAGAACAATATAGATACGTTTGACTGGACCATGATGTGTTTTCTTTAAAAAGGTTTTTTTCAGTCTTTCTCTGCTCACCTGCTCTCCTCTTCTCTTACCCATTTTTCTCTTTCTCTCCCCCTCTTTCTTTCTTTCTTTCTCCTCTCTCTTTCTCCACTATTTCTCCTCTCCTTTCTCTCTCTTTCTCTCTTTCTCTCTCTCTTTCTTTCTCCTCGCGCACCCTTTCTCCGCTCGCCAGCTCTCCTCTCCCTTCTCCGCCTTCTCCCTTTTTAAAAAAAACGACAAAACAAATTCTTTATCAAATGCGAAGTTATATTGATAGCCTCAAACCAATATACAGCGATGTACTGACTGCAATGTTTTTAGTTCTGCGAGCAAAAGCGACAGCGATACATCGCAACATCCAAACGACACTGACAGCGATGCTTTTCTGGGCACCTCGCCGTATAGAAGATACAACATAGGCCTACCATCAGTCATGAAAATATACAAGAGAATAACCCTACATTTCTTTGACGAAGGAAATATTCTCCTACACAACTCACACCAACCCCTTCTTGACAAGCAACAGAAACTTAACTAAAACCAATACTTAATCTTCCTCATGAAGCACCGACCGACCTTCTACATAATACAGCAAAAGTACCTCTGTTAAACAATCATAGCATAGTCCATCTTAGAGTACTAGCATTTAAAAGAGCCAGAAACCCATTCTTTAATATTCCCAACAGGAATTCAAGAATAAACTAAGGCCCGATAATAAAATTACCCAGATTTAGGACAACAGTTCTGAAAATTCTGCATTTGTTAAACGTGCACATGCTTGAAAACAACTGTCAGCTAGACAAAGAAATTAAAAATTATATAGGGTCCATTGAAACATTTAAATCAAACCAGAAATATGGCTTGACACTTTATGTATGTCTCCTTAATCTATCATATTGTATTCAATATCACTTAAACTGCTGTAAAGATTAAAACCGCCAACACTCCATTGTGAATCCCACGATCATTATTTTTTTTTTAAATATTTTTATTGGCCACAAACATTTTAAATTATGACTTGTGTTGTTTGAGTGGCAAGCGGTAGAGTACCTTTTGTTACTTATTTCTACTTCTATTATCATTTTCATAACTTTGTATACTGTGTATATGACATGACGAGAACTGTACCATATCTCTGAATGTAATCTACTGTAGACGGTCAGACACAAACGTAGGGCATTGTTACATGTCAAAAAATCATAACTTTGTACATTTGAATTTGTGAACGGTTAATACTAGCTTTGACACTGGTGCAAGTGAATATCCCTCAAAAGGGGACTTGGACAACCCAGTTTGAATAAAATGATAAAAAGGTGAGCTTTTTGTAAGTTTTGTGACTGGTTCTCTGAGAAAAAAAACAGCAATAGGCGACTGGGCGTGACTGGTGTAACTCGTAAAAGAGCCGTATAGGAGGAGGAAAATGTTTCAAATGACACTGGGGCGCAAGCTCGGTCACGACTTGAATTATTGCTGTGATTACTATCATTTGGGAGAGAAGGAGGCAACTACGGATTTATTAAACCGTTGTAAGCATTTCCTGCATTGTCTTGGTTAAGGTGGATACGGATTGTTACTTAAAGCTTATCACCTTCTTTCCTTTAGGTTCCCTATACAAATTGTTGGAAACAGGTGTCTGTCATTGAACACTCGGAAGGATAAGATGGTATACCGTATGATATTTCAGTGGCAAACAACATTAACAGTTTTCTTATTTCTTTTTCAAATTTTAAGATTTAATCTATTAAATGTAAAAGCTGGTCATCGAAATGAGTCTTAACGGACATGCAAATCTCACGTTGGAGCTGTAATCACTGAAGACTGAATTTGTTTCCCCAAAATTAGTTATTGTATCCAAGACCAATCATCCCATTTTCACCAGTCTTTTAGTTGGCATAATTACGTATTTGTCTGGAATAAGGCTGTAGGTTTTCGGGCTTGCCCCTGAAGTCACTGGCATTATGACCTAACATCTTCAGCAACCAGTGACGTGGACCGTCGTTGACACTGGCGTCCTCTCCCTCATTCTGTTTCGAGGAGCAAGGTTTTCACCTCACCTTTTTTGGCTCTTTTTTCTATCTTTGGTCTCTCCCGGAGAGACATAAATTCAGATTACTTTCCCTTAGCACTCAGGATGCTGAGGGTAAAGGCTGGAATGAGGAAGGAACTCTATGCCACTCAGCCCAGACAACGAAGCCGAGCCCTCACTTTGTTGAGGATAATGAGCAAGATGGCGATGGCGACAACCCGACGGGCACTGAGTGCAATTGAGTGTGATAGCACTGTGATCATTTTGTGATTGACAGCAAACTAGTGAAGTGTGATACTTATTGCTTTGAATCACAGTGAAATGGACATGCCATTAGCAACCATTATGTGAAATCCATTGCGTCTATTTCCTCCTATGCTGTTGGTGATCTCACACTTGTGTTGGATCAAGTTCTCATTTATATTCATTTATGTTTGTATTAAACATGTGTTAATTAACCAATTATATCTGTGAATACATGTTTTTTTTCAAAAGTTAATAACATGGGTGTGATCTCAATTGCGCATATAATGCGCATTCAAAATTGCACCTAAATACTCATCATAATGAAGCCAGAACTGGACGCAATACCTGGCACTGTTCACTCACCTAGCATTCACACTTACTGTCGCGCTCTGACACTCCATTCTCTGACACTCATACTCACTCTACACACAAAGCTAAACTAGCAATTCCACCAATTGGTCGACATTTGGCTGAAAATCTTGGCAATGTTGACCCTCTGCCCATAATATACACATATAATCCAATATATTTATAATTAACTGAAATATATAACATTCTTCCCCTCGTTTTCCTGTTAATGATCATCATCATAGTATCGGTATTGTATAGGTTGTTAATGAAGGTAAAATATAAATTTGATTTAAGTATTTAGAGGCAAAATTATCAGGGAAATTTTTGATTAATTAAAAATTAAGTTGTTTTTTTTAAAAAAAAAGTTGGGTATTTGTTATGTATTTGGCGCATTTGTATTTGAATGTAGGCAAAAACAGAGAATGTATAATTGTTTGGCTCAAAATGGAAGGAAATCTGGATGTTTAGAAGAATTTATTTGCAATTATTAATAGTAAAGGAAACTGATCTGCATCATTCGGCATCACGTTTTATTTCAGGTATTGGCTTAGAATTATAGAGAATACTAGGAGAGAGAACTAATAGAGAAATACAAACTTTGTCAACGTTTCATGAGAAGTGCCCATATATGGCATGTGTTACAGGAAAATGAGTCACAAGTCTTTGGGAAATTTTAAATTTGAATCATTATTGGTCAGTAACTTCATGTAGGGCGGGATAATTCTTTTTTTTAGTCTCAGAGCCTAATCTATACCCAGAAAACAATTCTATTATATAGGTTCGAAATAATGGGAATAGGCCATTACCCTTAGTCAATAGCCCTTACCATTATGCGATTTGTTTTCACCAGGTGGCGGTATTGTTTTCACCAGGTGTCGCACAAGGGAACTGGGGTGCATTTACAAATTCTTTTACAATAAAGGTGCCGCTAATACACTTATTTGGCATTTATATCACTATAGATATTCCACATCATGTACATAGGGATGTTATATGTGATATACTCCTATAGTGTATGTGTGTTTATATTCCTGTTTGATACTGAATAATGCTGTGATCAAAGCACCCTAATGACTGTACATATGGATTGCCCCTAGTGGCTTGGGCAAGGCAGTGCAACCAAAAGACTGGAACACATCAAATGGAAGGCTGCTCTGCTTCATGCTCACAAAGAGATAGTAGAATTGATGAAAATAAAAGTATGGTTATGAAGAGAGGCATAACGATACCCTTCAAGAGTCTCATTTATTTCCGATGCTATTAATCTTAGGAATCGGTTGTATATATATATATATATATATCACGCTCAAAATGCCATAAGAATTTGCTAATTTTTGCAATAATATTGCGTTATACTCTTAGCGTGACCATCACGCTATCATTGCGCAATAATTATTGCGTGAAAAGCGTCCACTCTCATCACAGAAGTATGACGAAATGATAGCGCATTAAAAATCGCGCAGAATCACGTTCATTTGCCCGTCGGGAAGTCAACGGATCTGACTCTGAGCCAGAAAACCTAGAGCACCACAGAGCACCTAAGAAGCTGTGCAAGAAGCTTTCTAGGAAGACATTTGTTACCAAGGTGCAATTTCGAGGCATGAAATTTCTCAGCTCTGCAGAGAGGCAAAGCCAGGGTGGACCAAGCCAAAAGGCGAATCTAATAACTGAACCTTTTCCACCACTGCCATTCCACCCAAGTCGTCCGTGCAGCCTACTCTGGTGACGTCACAGCAGTAACAGCCCTTTGGTGCAGGCGCCAGCGTCCAGCCGCCACAGCACCCGACTTCCACCCAAGGCCTGCATCGGCTGAGTAGGCCAAGCTGCCTGTTATCCAGCCAATCTTTACTCCATCACTGGACGAAATGGTGCAGTGGCATTCCCTTGGAATCCTGATTCTCCCATAGGCACAAGAGCGCGCCACCAGCCACCTGGAGCGACGAAATTAGTCTAGCAAAGTTGGCTCGATGTCCCGATATCCTATGTTTTTGTCATCCAGATCACAAACTAATGCCAGATTTCACTTCCTCAACATTTTTAAGAAGCAAAACGTCGGGGTTCATAGTGTATATATTGTACTCGTACTGCACATACCCTGATCTGCCAACGCATGTCTAGCTTTCTCCAGTTCTTAAGCCTTCTTCCTCGCACTCGGCCGTACTCGGTAACACGCTCGTAGTGACGTCATAGCAGCCACCGTATGATGTGCAAAACATCGCCCGTCATCGGTGATCGTTTTGCACAGTTAATAACACAAAAACCAAACAATTTTAATGCGATTGTTGATGGGCGGGATGGTGGGCAATGTCAACGTACAAAAACATTCCATACTTATGAAAGTAAATAGCCCAAGACATCCCTTCATTCCCATCAAATTGTGACGATAGTTCTAATCTGGTGCCACACACCCCCTGGATTAACTACTGCTGCCTAATGACATTTCCTCCATGCATATGGATATGGATATGGCATTAGATGTGCTTGATCGCCAGTGGGTGCTCCTAGAGGTATGCTTAAATTTGTGTTACCCTTCTCAAAAAACCTGAATCCAGTCTACCTGCCAACATGTACACAGTCATTAGGAAAGACAAGAGAGAACTTTCATTGGCAGAATGTTTGTGGTTTCACCAGGATGGTTAGTAAGCTCATTACAACTCCATACCATACTACATGATAAAGCACCTAGAAAATCTAGCTCGGGATGCATTAGCCTTTGCCTGGGAAGGGATCAGGGCCTGGTCGCAAACAGGCATGGCCCAGATTAATGAGAAACAAGCAATGTGGGCAGACACAACCCACTTCCAATTTGTGCTCTCCTGCCTCTGTTGGGCCAAGACCCCGGGCAGAGGTGTGGCATCTGACTCTGTTACTCTCCATCCCCTGCTCGGCTTTCAACTTGAATGAGTGCAAGGAAACTGCCTCCCATGCCCTAGGGTCTGTTAAGCTTCTACACAGTTGTGGCTTTTGCTACTTCTTAGCAAAAGGAAAGGAGTACCCCCCCCCCTCCACACACACACACACACTGCAAAATCCTATAATAATAAGGCGCAAATGCCCAAAAAGAATGCCCCGGGGAAAAAATCGTCAAACAAGTGGTCTAATAAGCCACAACAGCCCCCGGCTAGCTCGGCTCCAAAAAACTAACTACATCTGCTTCTCGTGGTCATACTACACAAAGTCAAACCAGTGATAAACCTGTAAATGTGCCATCTTCCCTCGGATCTGTGCTTAATACACATACAACCATCATGTGTGCAAAGCCCTGTGTTTACACCAGCAGTAAACTCGGTCTCTCTACCTTTGGATAGGGAGACTTCCATTGTTGACATCGCTTCTCCACCTCGGCTTAAGGAGAGCTCTTACAAACATGGCACTGCTTTCACCCAGCTCCAGCAGTCACTAAAACAAGGTAATGAAACATCCTTATACCCCGAAAAGCTAACAGAAAGTGTATCATCAGTCCATCATGACTTGTCTGCTCACCCAAAGACTTGTGTGAGTGAATATATAAGCAGTCGAGAGGATTACAGTGTGTTTCAACAACCCATCGCTAGCCCCTCTTGTGCTGGGAGCTTGTGTTCAATGCAAAGTATACCAACCCGTCTCAGAGGTGATGAAGCTATGCTCCCCAGTTGGTCAGTTCATGACCTTAATTTGGTTAATGTATGTGACAATCTTCAATTAGATTTAGGTGACAGAGACCCCCTTTTCCTCCGGAGCCCTGTTAGTCTGGATTCTACTGTTCCCCACCACTTAGACTGGGCACAAGGTACTCGTTGGCCCTTCCTGGCTTTTGTTCCTAGGGATTTTGTTGACATTTACAAGAGAGTCTGGGCCTATGCTAAATCCAACATGTTTGGTGCCAAGTGTGTTCTACCGTCTAACCTAAATATTTCTGCATGACTTCGGGAGGTGGGTCAACATGAGTTTGACTCCACCATCATAGCTGGCCGGAAGTATGCCTTCCTGATTCAGTACTATGGCCCACCCATTCTGTTGGACGCTTGTCAGGAAAACCATGCCTCAGGTACTAACTTCCCACAGCATGTCTCAGAATATATTGTCAAGGAATCCTCACTAGGTGCTATCTGCAGGACGTTTAAATCACTGCCATTTACCCCATGGTTTCATATGAGCCCGATAATGACAAGACCAAAAAGTGATTCAGATAAGCGACGCCTAATCGTCGACTTGCCCTTCCGGAAGGGGAGGTTAATGCCTGTATACCTAAAAACGTTTTGAATGGAAAGTTGGTTTGTCATGGTCTGCCTACTATTACCCAGGCTGTCAGCCTCATACAGGAGAAAGGCCGGGATGTTTGCATGTCTGTTCTCGACTTGAAACGAGCCTACAGGCAATTCCCGGTCTGCCCTCTGGACTGGCCCCTTCTGGGTATATACGTTGATTAAGGGCCAGAGCAAGTAGCTTCATAATGCAGAGCATATCTGACTTTTGTGCATTGGGTAGAAAAGGTATCACCGCCTTAATGTACCGACGATGTCCTCATTATCTCTGAGGACCTCCCAACTTGCAAGACACCTGGATGTAACCCTAAAACTCATCCATGAACAAGGCTTATCCATAGCCCCACATAAGTTCCATCCCCCATCTTGCTCAGTCACATGGCTAGGAGTGAAGATTGACTTGTCTGAAAATATCCTCTCCATTCCTCCATCAAACGTTTAAGAGATTCTCTCTTGTTTGGCCTCTATGTCATCTTCAAAAAAAGTTCACCACAAAGCAGATGCAGAGTGGGGTGAGGAATAATAATCACCTGGCAAAAGTCATTCCCCCAGCTCGAGCATTTATAAACAGAATTCTTGTAGCCCTGAGATCTGCAAAAGGGGGGGACATTCATATCACATCCCATATCAGAGCCGACCTCAACTGGTTTAAATTGTTCATCCTTGACTTTAATGGAAAATCTGTCTACCCCTCAAGGGAAGTCTCAAAGACCCTATGGGTTGATTCTTCAGTGAAGGCCGGCGGAGGTACAGATGGCACATACTGGTTTGGACACAAATATGGCCACGAGTACATATGTAACAACATCAATGTCTTGGAGGCTAATAACTGCTTGGCTGCTGCAAGACTGCTATGTACTGACTCAGACAAAGGAAATGTAGTTCAGATTTGCTGCGACAACGCTGCCGCTGTCCACTCTCTTGCCGGGGGAAGGGCAAGGGACCTTCAGCTAGCCATGTGCATCAGAGCCTTCTGATTTCTCTCGGCTAAGATGAACATACAATTTATTTTCACTCATATCCCTGGAATCTTCCACAAAATACCAGATGCTTTATCTAGAGCTTTCTCTGAAGCTAAAAGTAGCTTCCCTCATTGCATCAAATATTTTGAAATCAATTGAAATTGATATATGACTGTGTCTATTATCCATCATATCTATGCTTGGGGATGGGGTGATGCCTCAAGGCATCATGTTTTAATTGGCGTGGTGATCGGGGTGATGCCTTAGAGCATCATTGCATCGGTAATCACAGAATATGCTATAACTCAGCTAAAACTTCTGCAACTGAGATTCAGTATTTATGTAGGAGCATTTTGTTATCATTTACGTCACTATTCGTTGGGAATATTCATGCTGACCATACTGACTATTAATGGGGGCTACTGCTGACGAGGGGTTACTTATGCAAATCAATAACCATATCCATATAATATATGGGTAGAACGATTTCTACGAAAAGAGGTAGAAAAGAGGGGTTTCTTTTTGTCACATGGTCTCAGAATCTGCGGTCTCCCCATCTCCTTTGTTGGTCTCTACAGGTCCGTTGACCCTGTCTGGAGGACATTATATGTGGTTTGTGAAGGTATCTGGGGTGAAAATGTGATTTCGAAGCCTTTTTTTAAATTGGGATCTCTTCACTCTATTTATAGCCTGGGAAAGCCCCTGTGACACTATGCCACTATGCCATTTCCCACAACCTTTCAGGGGGACCTAACTACATGCAGAGGAGTGGGAGAGTGAAAAAGAGGGGAGGGAGAGGGTGGGGGTATTGGAGAGAGGGAGGGGATTGAGAGGGTGTAGGAGGGGGAGAGTTAAGAAAAGGGAGGGTGAGGGAATAGGAGAGGGGGATCGAGGGGGAGGGAAAGAACAGGGGGAAAGAGGCGAGGGAGAGGATGTAGGGGAAGGGAGAGAGGGGAGGGGGAGCATGAGCAAGAAGGGAGGGAGACAGGGGGGGAATCAGAGATGGCTTTTGGAAGTGAAAAAACAGGTATGACAGACAGAGAAGAGGGGGAGGGAAAAGAGGGAGAGGGGAAGTGTGGGGAGAGAGGGTGACAGTCCAAGAAGTGAGGAAGAGGGGAGGAAAATGGGGGGGAGGGAATCGGAGATGGGCTTGGGAGAGAAAAACAGGTATGAAAGACAGAGAAGACGGGGAGGGAAAAGAGGGAAAGAGGGAAGTGTGGGGAGAGAGGGTGACCGTCCAAGAAGAGGGGGAAAGAGGCGAGGGAGAGAATGTAGGGGAAGGGAGAGAGGGGAGGGGGAGCATGAGGAAGAGGGGAGGGAGAGGGGAGGAATCAGAGATGGAACAAGAGAGAGGGGGAAATGTGGGGAGAGAGGGTGACCATCCGGAGGATGAGTACTTTCCTAGTTAGTTATAATTCTATAAACGAAAATAAAATTACTTTAATAAATAAAATTACACAAACACGGAGTGAGGATTGGATAGCCGGCAAGCCATAAGGCTTAATTAATTAATTGAATTCTTACATTATCAATCAATCAATTCTCCTTCAAGAAATTTTTTTTCAAAGACGTGTAGGCCAACATAACCACAAACAGAGTGCCGTCTGACCAGTGGTCCAGAAGTAATCCGCCCAGAATATATTTTTTCCTGTGATAAATGAGTTGCTTGCATGTGACTGACGTTTACCTTACAGATTGTTGAATGATCCCCGCCCTCCCCCCTCTCCTGCCCCCTCCTACCTAGTGACCCAGCACACACAACCGCCGTTGTGTGTACGGGACACTCCCTGCTACATTGCATCACGCTAGGCCTGGCATTATGGTGCCCCAAGGGCTCCAACGTGGTGGTGCCAATGGCGGTCGACAGGTCCCAACGCATCCCCATAGGAATAGTATAGGAATATTGATAATCTATTTTAAAGCCTAGATGGATTATTTCTTCGGACAAAACTTGGAGAGGACATAATATAAATGCGATTTTGGGGTAAGGATGTCGGCTATCGGTATGTTTAATAGGAGAACGGCATGATCTCTGTGAGTTCTCTATAGGTTGGGTTTTGACAAAATGATTTAAAATATGCCAGCTGCGCCTGCCTTTCTCAAGGCGGTTTTTGGTTGCCGATCGTCAACAGGTGAGGTCTGTAATCAATCCAGTAGATGACAGCGCAATCATATAGACCTATATAGTCCCAGGGCAATATATAGTATCACTTTATTCCACCCGCACTAAATACTTAAAACTGTTTCCTGATGAGAAATCCAAAGTTAGTCGATATATTATGCTATCTGCGACGATGATTGGGGAGGCAGCCATGATGGAAAAAATATGCACATTCACCGTATTGTATTGTATTGTATTGTAAACGTTTATTAATTGACTGGGTCACATCAAGGAGGCATTTCTCCAGCAAAGGGAGGTGTGCCAGCCCTCTTTAAGATCTTACAGTATGTCTAGCTGCGAACAGTTCCACTTTCGTCGTGGACGAAAGTGGTACGCAGCATACTAAGTTTAATACTTTACGGTTGTTGATAGGTAATTAATGATGGTAATGTCAGTTTACTGATAGAAAGTCAGGTTAAAGTACAATCAAATAATTATAGGGTAATGTAAGTCGTCCATATAAATTGAATATGACATGAGGTATCAAATATAAACTACAGAGCACAAAGTACAAGTATCACAAGTTTACAATCTTATTAGTATTAAATAATAATACCAACAGTGCTAACGATTTGTCCTATCGAATCAATCGATAAAATTTTGATCTTCCCAGATGGGATTGTTTCTAATATGTATCTTGAATGCTTTGGGGTCAAGCAGTTTGTGAGCCGTCGTCTGCAGTCTATTCTAAGAGAACGTAATTCTATTCAATACAGATTTTCGTAATTCTTCGTTTTTTTGGGTAATTTGTTTAAGAACTTTTCTTCCTTCAGCGAAGTTTCTTGTATTTAAAAGTTTTAAGTCAATATTTTTTGGGTGTTTTGCAAGTCGGTGTCCTGCTTGCAATAGGTGCAGACGGCGGCGGTGTTTCAAAGGCAACAGTCTATCATCAATATGAAGTTGATCAACATTGGCTCTGGGTGGGAGGCGGAATATGATTCGTAGTATTTTGTTTTGAATAATTTGAAGGCGGCTAGTGCCAGAGGTGGTATGGGAATCATGAAGTAAATCTGTTTGGTCGATAAGAGGCAGCACCATGACCTTATAGATAAGCATTAAAGTTTTTATGGGTAATTTATCCTTAAGTTTTGCTAGTTGCCAGCTTTTATAATTCATTTTGTTGACTAGATTTTGCACTAGTCCCTTAAATTTTAAAGCTTTGTCGATTGTGATTCCGAGATATTTGTACTCATCAACCTCCTCGAGGTCACTCCCATCCAGAGCCAGCACATTTTCAGGTTTCAAGTAAGTTCCTTATAGGGGAAATAATTATGTAGGGTTAGGGTTAGGGCCAGATGGCGACAAGAATGTTTTTATGGAAGAATTACTTGCTACTGTCTCAAAACCTATCTTTGACAACAATAATTGTGATGTTGTAATTGCCGGAGATTTCAATTTTAATATGTTTAATACCCAGGACCAAGCAGTCATAAATCTTACAGATATGGGTCATGAACTGGGGTTAACTCAGTTGATAAAAGACACAACCAGATTTGACATCAGGGAAGACAGAGAGCGTGTCCATGTATAGATTTGATTTTTAGCAAGGAGGATTATGTATATGCTAGTGGTGTACTCGATTTATGGGTAGCTGACCATCTGATGACCTTTGTAACCCTTAGAAGACAAAAGTTCAAATCTCGCAAACCAAAAGTAATTGAATACAGAAACTATAGAGACTATACGACTGCTGATTTTATTACTAGAATTAGAAATATCGACTGGAACTGTATCATTGATTTGAAAAACCCTGAAGAGGCTTGGAATCTTTTCATTGAAAAGTTATCTACAGCCCTGTCATGCATATGTCCAGGCGTAAAGAAAAAAATTACCCTACCTAGGGAAAAATGGATGACTGACGAGCTGCTTATACAAATAAGAGATAAGGACAAAGCACTGAAAAAAGCCAAAGAAACAAGAAAACACAATGACGGGGTGACAGCTAAGAAAAAAAGAAACAGAGTTACTAACTTATGCCACAAGGCCAGAAAAAGGTACCTGTCTAACCTAAGCATAGAAACTTTCAATGACAACAAAGAATTCTGGTCAATGGTTGGTCAGCTCATTCCCAAAAAGTCAAGAAATTCTAACAATGAAATAAATATTATTGATGACAACACTAAACTACCAGTACCCATTGAAAATGTAGCTACACACTTCAATAACTTTTTTGCCTCAATTGGAGAGAATTTAGCAGCACAAATTGATGCGCCATGGACTTTTATAGGGCAAGAGTGTGAACAAACCTTGAGTGATGTGTTTACAAATCCAGATGAGATTGTAGAAATTGCACAAGATATCAATATCAACAAGGGTAGCAATATTCCATTCATAAAGTCGTTTGTTTTCAAAGACATATTCAAAGAGATACCCTCTGTCTTGAGTCACATATTTAACCTCATATTTGCTTCAAATTTGATTCCAGATTCCTGGAAAAAAGGATGTGTCAGCCCGTTGTTCAAAGGTGGAGAAGCCTCAGTAATTTCTAACTATAGACCTATAACCCAGCTTCCTATTCAGTCGAATTTATTAGAAAAGGTTATTCACAGTAGACTACTAGATTTCTTTGAAAATCACAATGTCCTTTCCAATAGACAAAATGGTTACAGAAAATCAAGATTGACTGTGGACACGATCTCTGACTTAACAGACGACATACTAAAAGATAGAAACAATGCTAGCACCTCTTTCGCTGTATTTTTTGACATAAAAAAGGCATTTGATACGGTGAACCACAATGTACTTTTAGCTAAACTAGACAAATATGGTATTAAGGGCAACTTGCTTGCCTTGTCACGTAACTACCTCTCAGGGAGAACACAAACAACAGTTTGCAATGATACTGAATCTTTGAGTGCTAGTGTAAATTATGGAGTCCCCCAGGGATCTATCCTGGGGCCCCTGCTTTTTCTTATCTATGTAAATGATGTTGAACATTGTCTTGTTCATTGCAAAGTAAAGCTTTTTGCAGATGACACTGTCATATACTGTAGCCATAATAACACTGACACCCTGAATGTACTACTGCAAGAAGATACTAACAATTTTTTTCGTTGGTGTGAGTCTAATAAATTGACATTGAATGTGAGCAAAACTAAGACAATGCACCTCAGAGGTGTTCGAAGCAGAGTACATCATGTTAAACCAAATATCATCATTAGTGGTACTCAGCTTGATTGTGTAGAATCTTACAAATACTTGGGCATTACATTAGACGCCAATCTCAAATATGATATGCAAGTGCGATCTACCCATAAAATGTGAGTCATAAAATGTACCTCCTCAAGAGAATTTCTAAACTGGTGCCACCACAGGTTCTTTTAAGAATTTACAAGGTATTTATACTCCCATTGTTAGATTACGGTGATGTTATCTACAGCGGATGTGCAGCAAGGCACATTGATAAACTGCAAATTTTACAAAGCAAGTGCCTAAAAATTGCACTCAAACTCCCAAAGTTAACAAATACACTACTTATTCACAGAATAGCCAGAGTACCAATGTTAGTGGACAGAAGGAGGGCTCATATCCTAAACCTTGCCTTTAAACGAAGCAAAAAACCAGCCTTTATTGACCAAAATGTAAGACGAACCAGACAGTGGCAGGCACCAGTGCTGTTCTCCAATAGGCCAAACATTGTGTCTTATGACCAAAGTGTCCAAAGAAAAACTGCGTTATTATGGAACAATCTCGATGTTGACACAAGAAACATAAATGATTATAAGGTCTACACAGCCTTAACCAAGGCTGAATGTATGTTACCTATATTCTCTTAAAACCGTAAATATCCTCCTATCTCTCACCCCTCATCCTATCATTGTAGTTCTCTCCTAGTTTCTTCGCTTAGCGAGTCTCTTTCTATTTGTGTTGTTACAGGCATAAACAAGTCACAGTTTATCGAACCAAAAGGTAATAGCCACTCAACCAGATTTAACCATTCAAATGGTTAAAACTGAGGCTCATTTCCTACCAATTATACACATGTCACTGTACTCTGCAAGAATAGATTGTATATTGTCATATTATTTTGTGTATCGATTAAAAAACGTTTCTAAAAAAAAAAAAAAGTTTTATCTTTGTCCCACCTCGACCTCAGAACCCCCTGACCAAAGAAAGTCTGAACTTTTGTCTTCCCCTAGATTGAGCGAAATTTTGTTAATTTTACACCAGTGGTTTAATGCATCTAGATCTGATTGTAATTTTGTATTTATTTCATTAATTGAATTTCCTATTGTATAAATTATGGTATCGTCCGCGAACATTTGTATATTGGAGTGAAAGATAAATTTTGGTAAGTCATTAATATAGAGATTAAACAGGAGTGGACCGAGAATAGTACCCTGTGGTACACCACAAAGTACAGGTCGACTGTCTGATCGACATTTGTTCACCGTCACTGACTGGTATCTGTTCGCTAAGTAGTTTTTAAACCAGTCTAATTCCTTCCCTCTAATCCCTGATTTTGCTAATTTTGCAATTAAATTATCATGATTGACCGTACCAAAAGCTTTTCTGAGGTCGAGGTAGGCTGACCTAACCACAAGTCCACTATTAAGTGCTAGATATATTGTATTCAAGTAATTCAACAAAGCGTCCTGAGTTGAGTGGTTTGATCGAAAACCGAACTGTGAGTTGTATAAAATACTGTTGTTCTCTAAATAACTTGTAACTTGTTTATGGAATATTTTCTCCATTATCTTGGCCGGCAATAATATGGAAGAAATGGGCCTATAGTTACTAGGGTTTGTTGTGCAACCGGCTTTAAATAAAGGAGTTACAGCAGCGGTTTTCCAGCTGGTGGGGATAGTCCCACTAATATATGTCATGTTTATTATCTTTAAGAACTGAGGTGCTAATATCTTTAACGCAACCTTAAGCAACCAGGCCGGCAGATCTTTAATACCCGAAGATTTACTTGATGGTATACTGTCAATTATTTTTATACAGTCATTTGTTGAAATAGGTTCATAGATGAGCTGACTTTCAACATTTTCATTTGATTTAGTTACTGCGTCTTGATATTTTACATGTTCATTATCATCAGGAATTTGGATCTGATCGGCCAACCTGTTGCCTATAGAGGCGAAAAAGCCATTGAACGTATCAGGGACTGCTTCTTTTGCAATCTCTTCCTCTCCCTGCAGTAGAATTATATCTTGGTACTGCAAGCGGTTTTTTTCATTGATTAAAGGAGACAATTTAGACCAGAGTTTTCTAGGATTGTTTTTGTTTTCTTCAATTTCATTTTTTATGAAGTTGTTTTTTAGGTTCCTGGACAAATGATTTACTCTCCTCCTTAGTTGGTTAACTTTTTTCCAAGAGTCCAGTGTTTTTGAGTTTCCGCGAAGCTCTAAACAACTGGTCTCTGGATTTCATTAAATCTAGAAGTTCTGCAGTAATCCATGGCTTTTTTGCCCTCACGTTCGTTTTTTTCAAAACTAAGACACAGTTTGTTAACTGTTGACAAAATAACATTATGCATGTTGTCCCAAGATAACTCTGGATCATTGGACTCCATTGGACATTGGACTTATCCCAGTTTTCAGACTGTAGGTCTCTCGACAGGGTCACTTCACTATATCGCCTATAGGATCTACATTTAAAGCTAATTTTTGGATAAGTTTCCTTTTCTTTTTTAATAATAGCAAATATCGGTTTGTGGTCACTTATATTAGCATTGATTGTGCCACATTTTAATATAAATTTAGAGTTTGAGAAAAGTAGATCCAGGATTGTGTGGGTTGTAGCAGTAATCCTCGTATGGAGGGTTATAAATTGCTTCAGTGAGGTATTGTTTACGATAGAAAGTAATTGAGATTTTGCTCCTGAAGTCACCAACCATGATCAGAACATCCTTAGGGTCAACTTTATCTAGGATATTCATAATGATTTCAAGAGCATTAGACAGATTACCACTAGGGCTCCTTTATATATTTATTACTGTTAAAATTTTATTTTTGTTTTGTCTGATTCTGGTTGTTTGTAATTCTACATCCTCAGAACAATAGTGCATTTCATCGCCAACTGGTATCAGTTCCAAATGATCAGACACATACGTGATTAAACCTCCCCCAGTTTTTTTGACGGTTCGACGATCATTTCTGACCAGATTGTAACCTACAAGGTTAATCATACCATTATGAATTTTTTTATCAATACAAGCCAAGTTTCATTGATACATATCACTTGAGAACGAAATTGATCAAACAGGACTTCTACTTCATCAAACTTGTTCAGTAGACTTCTCACATTCAAACTAACTATTTTAAAACCTTTAGTTTCGTTAAAAACTATGCTATCACTTCCCGACGGACAAATAAATGCGATTCTACGCGATTTTTAATGCGCAATCATCTCGCCAGAGTTCTGTGATGAGCGTGGATGCTTTTCACGCAATAATTATTGCGCAATGATCGCGAGATGGTCACGCTAAAGGTATAACGCAATATTAATGCAAAAATTAGCAAATTCTTATGGCATTGTGAGCGGGATATTATATGCACAATTTTCACATGATTGCATTGGATTTTTTTTCAGAATAATACCATTCGAGATTACTCATAACTAATTCTCCATGGTAATACATCAATTATTTTATCATACTTACATTATTTTTATCATGTTAGAGACTTATAACACTTATAATAGTTTGACATCATTTTTGTCATCTGTTGCCAATCCACCATGACAGCCAGTTTGCCTACCTGTGGGTGACGTTATTGTGTGTGCAGTGGTACAACAGCTACAGAGCACTCATAACACCCATACCATTTCTGTATACAGTTATAGGGGGTGTTTTGATTATTACCCGTTTCAAAAAAAAATTAAAAAAATTACACTAATGAACTATTTGAAGATATTACTTGTAATGTTTCTATTCAAATAGTTAGGAACATATAGATGCCACATAAGTGTATTAGTAGCACTTTCATTGTAAAAGAAATTGATAATGCACCTCAGTTATCAGTTGCACTACCTGGTGTAAACAGTATCTCCACCTGGTGAGTACAAGTGGCATAATGGTAAGCCAATGGAGAGATGCAACCTGTATTTAAAATGACTTACTGTTAAAATTTTATTTTTGTTTTGTCTGATTCTGGTTGTTTGTAATTCTACATCCTCAGAACAATAGTGCATTTCATCGCCAACTGGTATCAGTTCCAAATGATCAGACACATACGTGATTAAACCTCCCCCAGTTTTTTTGACGGTTCGACGATCATTTCTGACCAGATTGTAACCTACAAGGTTAATCATACCATTATGAATTTTTTTATCAATACAAGCCAAGTTTCATTGATACATATCACTTGAGAACGAAATTGATCAAACAGGACTTCTACTTCATCAAACTTGTTCAGTAGACTTCTCACATTCAAACTAACTATTTTAAAACCTTTAGTTTCATTAAAACTATGCTATCACTTCCCGACGGACAAATAAATGCGATTCTACGCGATTTTTAATGCGCAATCATCTCGCCAGAGTTCTGTGATGAGCGTGGATGCTTTTCACGCAATAATTATTGCGCAATGATCGCGAGATGGTCACGCTAAAGGTATAACGCAATATTAATGCAAAAATTAGCAAATTCTTATGGCATTGTGAGCGGGATATTATATGCACAATTTTCACATGATTGCATTGGATTTTTTTTCAGAATAATACCATTCGAGATTACTCATAACTAATTCTCCATGGTAATACATCAATTATTTTATCATACTTACATTATTTTTATCATGTTAGAGACTTATAACACTTATAATAGTTTGACATCATTTTTGTCATCTGTTGCCAATCCACCATGACAGCCGGTTTGCCTACCTGTGGGTGACGTTATTGTGTGTGCAGTGGTACAACAGCTACAGAGCACTCATAACACCCATACCATTTCTGTATACAGTTATAGGGGGTGTTTTGATTATTACCCGTTTCAAAAAAAAATAAAAAAAATTACACTAATGAACTATTTGAAGATATTACTTGTAATGTTTCTATTCAAATAGTTAGGAACATATAGATGCCACATAAGTGTATTAGTAGCACTTTCATTGTAAAAGAAATTGATAATGCACCTCAGTTATCAGTTGCACTACCTGGTGTAAACAGTATCTCCACCTGGTGAGTACAAGTGGCATAATGGTAAGCCAATGGAGAGATGCAACCTGTATTTAAAATGACTGGTGGTAGTATTTTCTAGCATTCTGTGTGAGCACATATCATGCAATTGCTTTAATTTTTGTATCATTACGCAGGGGTCCCAAATCATGCACTCGCCCACAGGTAGAGGCTGGGGCAGGGAGGGTGGGGGGGGGGGGGGGCTACCTAATGTATCGAATAACATTTAAAATACCTCATAACTGATATAAAAAGAGAATCATTCTATTCATTCATGTTAAATATTATAGAAAACATCTAGCTATAAGATATTTATATAAGATTATTCTATCAGTTTAAATTTTGCTGTTGATTTTATCTCCTCCACGATGTCACAACTTTGGGCTGATAATAAAGGCAATTTTCTTAGGAAAATCAATTTTCTCTTTGATTCAACCTCATACCGCATATTCAACCAATATTTGTTATCGAATTTTATATCTACAAATAGTAACTCAAAACAAGTTAAAAGGTATTTGATTAATTGATTTCGCATAAAGCTGTGATTACAAAATCAAATCAGTCAGCCTCATTTGTACCAATTGGAAAGCGATGACGAAAATGATGTTAAAGTAATATAAGTATCTAATGGGATAAAAATAATGATTAAAAATGTACAAAGTTACATCATTTAGCTTTGTGTGTAGGGGTTTCTTTGACTTGGTATCATAGAGTGAGTATGTGTGTCAGAGAAGGGTGTGTCAGATGCGCGACATTAAGTGTGAATGCTAGGTGAGTGAGCAGTGCCAGGTATTGTCCTGTTGTGGCTGCATTATGATGAGTATTTAGATGCGATTTTGAATGCGCATTATATGCGTAATTGAGATCACACCAATGTTATTGACTTTTGAACAAAACATGTATTTGCAGATGCAATTGGTTGAGTAACACATGTTTAATACAAACATTAATGAATATGAATGAGAACTTGATCCAACACAAGTGTGAGATCACCAACAACATGGGAGGAAATAGACGCAATGGATTTTACATAATGATGGCTAATGCCATGTTCATTTCACTGTGATTCAAAGCCATAAGTATCACACTCCACTAGTTTCCGCTCAATCACAAAATGATCGCATGATTATCACATTCAATTGCGCTCAGTAGCTCTCAGTGCCCGTCGGGTTAGTGATAGTTCAACATTACCATCATTAAATGATGGTAATGTTAGCACCGACAGCCGCAAAAAGAAATTTTCTTTTTGCGGCTGTCGGTGCTAACATAACTAAGACTAGGATGACAGAAGGTCCCAGTTCCACCACATAGTCAAATTATTTGCTTCAGCAGAATTGTGAAGAAAATAAATTACTTGATTTATACATTGATAAATTGTTGTTTAGGATGTGACAATATAGAAGCTTCGGAGAAGCAACTATTTAGTACGTTAATAAGTGAAAAAAATTTTTACATACAGATAACGTGTGCGTGTAACTTTAAACCCAGTCGATAGAGATCGACAACATGACACACCAACTGATGTAGGGGACGGAGCAGTATGTAACTATCTCTGGTGTTTTCTTAAAACAACAAACTGCACCAGGATTTAATAAAGGCTTTCTACTCACGTCCCAAGGAATGATACTTAGAAGTTGTATAGTATGGTGCGCTCGTGCATTGCTATGTCTAGGCGGTCGACCATATTGGCGATCTGCTTAGACCGTAGGGTTTTGACATAATAAATATACAAATAATCCTTGATAATGAGTCATGTCTACTTCAAAAACTATCCCAAACTATAGTTTATGAAGATATTAAAGTCTGACGATATTCCTTTTGGTGGAAATATTGTGTAATATATCAATAATACTGAATAAAGATCCCCACGATCCCCGCGGAAGGACTTTTCTTTCCACCTTGCTCAAACGGGTCCCTTCTCTCCCGTCCTGTAGTTATGCTAGGGCTACACCAAATTTTTCATCCCTGCGGCTGATGCGACTCTCTTCCGACCATCTATTCCGGCTGTTTTTCCTACGTTTCTACGGCGGCCGCAAGGTAGGGTCTGAATGGTCGCATGGGGTGCAATCAGTAGCTTCACTGCTGCAACTTTTGGCCCAACATTGATGCGGCAGGAGTTATCCGTTCCGTGTGGCTAGTTTTTTATGGACAAAAAGAGAAGTCATGTGACATGAGCACACAATATCATTGGCTGTTCCAAATTCTCTAATCCGGCAATTTTTTCTCCGGTTTTGCGGCGGCCGTAAACTATGGTCATTTGGTCACATGAGCCGCAACTAATAGCTTCACTGCTGCAACTTGTATGTGACATAAGCACTGGCGGTACTGAAGCAGTTCAAATCAAGTGCCCCCTGCCCCTGTGTCGTTATTATATATAGACAAGACAATCACAAATTATATTAATAGATGAAAGTAGAATAGGGTATATTAATAGATGAAAGTAGAGTGTTGTTGGCCGGAGCCTTAGGGCTCTTGAGGCCTTAAATTGACAAATCAACATGGCCTATTCTTATGATCAACAAATCGACATGGGTATCAAGTGACAAACAACCAAAACACTTTCTTAGCCTGAAAAATCGATAAAGACCTTATTAGTCCTTACTGACAAAAAACGACCCATTTTTAAGGAAATTAGGGAACAAAAGAATTGTCTTAGTGACAAGTGACAATTGTAGTTTCTTGGTAGTGGCAAGATAAATAAGACACCCCCGTCAGGAGCCCTAACCTTCCGTAGGCAATATCAAAATGTTTTGATATTCTTATGGCAGGCCGGAAAGCATGATATGTGTTGCTGTTCTCCCTATGACTGTCCGATTTAATAGCTTAACTGCCGCAGAACTGTGATGGCTATGAGCTACTAGTAGTACAAGGCCAGCCATCTGTCCGACCCTCCCTTGAAAAACGGATAGGTCACAAGGAAAAATTGATTGGTGAAGCTACGTCACCACTCCCCATGCAAGAGTCGTTGGCCGGAACATTCCATGCGGTAATATCAAAACGTTCGGTTATTCTTGCGGCGGGCTGGAAGGAATAAAAAATGGTGCGGTGCTTCCTCCGACTATCCGGCCTAATGGCTTAACTGATACACAGTTCTGACGGCTAAGATATTTCAGCCGTACAAGACCAGCTGTCATGTGAAAACCGCAACGGCCGCAACGAAAAAATTCTTGGTGTAGTTACACCATAAGGCAATGACGTGCAGCGATAACCGTCCATGACATCATGCGCCGGGCGAGGGTTTCCCGCCGCAAATGGGTTAAGGAATTTCTTTACCCCTTGTGCCCTCAAATTATCTGATGCTCCCAGGGAATCAGCATATTCCTCATAATCATCTAGGAATTGCCTTGTCAACACTGCTGCTGTTACATTTCCAAATTTTTCGCAAGCCAAGGCAAAGGCTTTTGCTACTGAAGAATGTGTCTTCTCCTCACCTCTTCTTTTCCTAGACCTTATGCCTCTCATATGGCCATCTTTTGCGTCTTCCTTGCTAGAACTGGATGCAGTTGTTTCCCAGTCCAACTCATATTTATCGTCACTATCCCTTCCAGGCTTCCCCTTCGGACGTGATCTGCGTTGACGACGACAATATGAGTGTGACGGATCTTGACATGCTCTCGAATAGTGTCCCTATCCAGATGCAGTGTTGCAAATGACCTGAACCTGCCCGAAACTGATTGAGCATCAGATCCAGTCTCCACATTTTGTCTGTGTTGTTTCAATGGTGAACCCTTCTGTCTTTCGTCCAGTCCTGATGGGGAAATGACTTGGCCCGACGCCGCCTGGTTCAATCCTGACGGAAATTCACCCAGGCCTTGTTGGTCCATTCTACCTTCCCGCTCGTTTTGCTGCCACTGTCCTGGGACTGGGGCTCCCTTTTTCTCAGACATTCCTTTTAACAATGTTTAATCACCGGCACTGGCATGAACATCAATACTCGAGACATCTGATTGGTTTTGGTCCAAAGAACACTGAGCCCCAAATTGTCTAACAGCTTCTGGCTCCACAAAAGGGTCTCGTATGGGAGAATCCACTCCTCCTCTTAGGAGCAAATCACGCCTTGGTGTCAACACAGATGCATATTTAGAGTTAGACAGTGTGGACTTATCTGATGCTTCAGATTTATCATCTTCAAAGTCCTGCAATAGTCCAAGGCTCTGTCTGTATCTTGTGAAATCTCAAAAAAACCCTGCTATTGTATTGTCCCTCTGCCACTGCCAGATACTCTACCTTCCTCGGAGTCCCTTCTACATCTATTTCTGTCTTCTCTGGGTCTTAATCTTGCAACTTTGATACCCCAGCCTGAGCTGCCACTGGAACTGGAGTTGAGGTTGAAGGTTTCGGATTTCCAATCTCTGGGACTGCTACTTCAGTAAAATACTCTTTATCATTTCTCAACAATATTTCTCAAAGTTTACATTTCACATATGGAAGTTGATGTTAAACTTCCACCTTCCAATACTGAATGAAAGTCGATGGTAGTCCTTCATTCTTCAACACATGCTGTTATACATCCACAGTGTGTGGTGCCTCAGGCTGGGCTTCCACACACCCAGGCTAAGTTTAGCCCTGTTTGTAGATGCTGATGCCTTCTATTCCTCAAGATTGCCTGGAGTATGACTCCATTTACTCCGGATGCTTGACAACGGGGATAATTATTAATGAAATGATTACACCGAGCTCTTATATGGTTCCTCCACCAGTGATATATGACTGTGTCTGACTGTAATGATTGAGATGCAACAAGGTTGAGTACTGAAAGTGTAGTGGCCTTTCAGCCGCTCTGCCTTTTATTATATACTATGGAACTACTGTGGCACCCCCTTGCAGGTGTGACTCACATTACTTCCCTGGCTTGGCTACTGCCCTGCAATTTATAGCCCTGCAACTTACTAGTATAACAAAATGCACCGGAAGTTATATGATGTCTAGGCCCTCTTCAAGCCTCCCTGGCCACTGCAGTATTAAACCGCCAGAAGATGGCATACCGCCCAGGGACTGAGGCAAACCACAAGTCGGCTGACATACTATATAGAGGCTTCTGTGATCTACTCGCTTTGAAGTTCTTTGCCCCCATGGCCTCTGATGTATGCTGGTTTACCGAATATCTCACAAGCCATCACAGAATATCATCTCCAGCCTAAAGGCATACTGCCATGTATCTCTTATCAGTTATGCCGGGCTCGAGTCTCAGCTCATACTCACAGCACTTAGAGCTCTGGATCTCTCACACTGCCACATCCCTTCTCAGAAAGAAGCCGCTACCCCTGGAAGGGGTGGCTCATGCCATGGGCACTCTCATCTATGACCCTCACTATGTAGAACTACAGGCTGCATACAGCCTCATTTTCGTCAGCTTCTTGAGGCAGAGAAATCTCTGCCTGAAATCTTCTTGCCTCTTCGACCTGTCCAGACAGCTGGTGAGGGAGGATGTCTCTCTATCTCCCATTGGTATGGCGTCCAAGTTCGCATCAAGTGGTCAAAGACACTCCAAGTGGGCACCAATCTATCGACCATCTTCCTACCAGCCATTGTAGGGTCCATCCTCTGCTGCCTCTGTGTCTGCACTTCTAAGGATGATCAAGAATCATCCAATGGCCCCTCTCTTAACATTTGCGGACAATAGGTCCGTGCCTATCTTATTCCTTGCCCAAAAATGTTCGACAGCAGTTAACTTTATTGGACTAGACTCTTGCCTCCTCAAGGAGGGGCCTCCTTCTCCTTCTATAAAGAAGGAGCATCCCTCAGTGGTGTGAGGGCTCATGGGACATGGGCGTCAGATGCCGTCATGGCCTATCTTCAACCACAGCCAGGTCCGTCCAACAGTGTTCACAGAGCGTTTCAACAATTGTCTTCAGATATATAACATATGTTTACATCTTCTCCCGTATTCTCACTTGCTATGAATATATCAATACTATCATGTCATGTTCATCTTGTACGCTTCAAGATCATGTACAACTCAAGTCGTCATATGGAGGATGATCGTAATATGAGCCAACAATGAGTATTAAACATTGAAATTTTAAATATCTGTGTTGGGTTATAATGCATCAAAAGAGGCCATAAGTCGCCCATTTGATTTCAACAAAGATGTAAAAAAAAACACGTTAGAAGATTGAATTATGAATGTTATGTATGATAATAATAGTAATGAGTTATTCTACAAGGTGTTCTACCTTTGAAGACGATTTCATTGTACTGTGCGTGATCCAAGTTTTTTTTTCGTGAAATACGATCATCAAAAAACAAACTATTAATATCGCTTCAAGATGTTATATCCCCGCATGCATCCATATCATACTAATCATGAATATTGATCATGCGATTCAAACCAAGAAAGTGGGTAAAACTCAATGAAGATCACCACTCTCATTTGGAGAATTTTAGCAATATGATTTGGTATTTTCTATCTGTAACTGTTGTGGTAGATTTACAGCAACAATATAAATCTCTTCAGCCGAATAAACATCTTTGAAATCAAATCAAACAATCAGTAAGGAGTTGAGTATTAAGGAGTTGCAAACAGTAGTTTAAATAAGTTTTAAAAAGTATTAGTTATATATCGAAGTAGCCTACATGCTTTCAAAGAAAAATATAAACCCCTCCAGTCATAAATGCCCTGCGGGTGTAAGTCAAATTATTATTTTTACTGCATGGTTAAGGATTGGGTTTCACAGGTGACATTACACATTGACTTACTTAAGAAAGGAGTTTTGATCGTGTCTTTGGCCGAGTATCCATTTTTCAATGAAATTGAATGCGTTTTCTTCAAACTTGTCATTGGCTATCAATCATACTTAAACCTTATCTATTTAAAACATTGCAGAAAAACTTTCAATAAAAAGTGAAACAAATCCAATGGTAATTTCAGTTTATGAATTGTGCACTAGGATCGTATTTTTTTAGTCTTCAATACCACCAAGAAACATTTGTGATGTGTTACAGAGAAATGTGTCATAAGTCGCTAAAAATGTATTTTGAGATACCATCATAATTGAAAAGATGAGATCAGACGGATTCCAATGATGATAAACATTAACACATCTAATAAGTAGCCTACTTCTATATTTGTTTATGCCTGAAATAAACATTAATTATATACATGTACGCATGCTACTAACAGCACTAAACACTAAAAAAACATTCTGAGCCAGGATTCTTGTGGGAAAACATTTGAAATTATCATATATTTGTGACTTCTGACTCATTTTTCTCTAACACATCATATTTTCGGTCCGTGAGATATGCACTAGGTAAATGCAGTGTTGATCAAAATCTTACTAGAAGGTGGCGACACAAGCGCACCACCCGCTTACTACTCCCCTCTTAAACTACAGCCGCTCCACACGCGCTTCCAAATGCTGCTTTAAGTAGTATAAAAATGGGAGATATGCCCTGGTCGATTGATCAAGAAGGTTCACATTGTCTTCATCAACTTGAATCATTCAATCATGTCCCTGATTAATGGATTAGAGCGGAATCGATTGTTCCCCCTGGCGAATTGGAATGTCAGGATAGAAACAAATGTCATCATTATTAATTAAAATTTGATCGAAAAATAATAGTCTTCGGGCACATCCTCTATTCCAATTTCTGGTCATTCTGCATAAACGCTGGAGACTAAATAAATTATTGCTATCATTAAGTACTTTTTATGCATCGCTGAGTTGAAGAATATTCAAAATAATATAGATTTTCAATCTTAAAGGCATTGATCAAATCTAACAGGCTAATCATAATCATAATATATAGTTATACATGTGCCTTTATGAAACAATTACATTTTGAAGTTTTCATTGGTCATGGTATATTTGGATGTTTGGTGTTTTAATCATTCGGAGTTAAACAAGCAATAATCTGAGTACATGTAATATGAAATACATGATAAATGCACTTTCCAATAGTCATTTTAAGTCAAACAATTGATAACTGCGTTAAGTTAGCCCTATTGTAAGTGAATAATTAACTGAATATCTGGTCTAGTCAATTTAGCACTGGAAGAATAATGGAGCAGATCAGGCATAGGATTAATTATTTAATTAGATGTGGGCAGAATATCGTTATTACGAGGGAAGATAAACCTATGCCGGTATCGCGTTGCTCTTTCACTGCTAATGATTCATCTCTGGCGCAACATACTATTTCTCCTGTGTATACCTGGTCCCTATCTGGTGACAACTGATATAGGCAAAGCATAGTTCTCATTCCTCATTTGTCCCTGTCGCCCCTACCAGTAACACCACTGAGCGTCAACTTTTCCCGTGTACATTAATAATTATATCTATAGCAAGTCCGCCAAGTTTTTGTGAAAGGCAAAACTGATCTGCTACGTGTTCATTGATCTGACAAAGGGCGAGTCTACTATTAACCCTCCAACTAAGCTCCACCTTGTTTGTGGCATCGCTTCCCCACGCAAATGTCAACGGTGATTCATCCTTCGTTCATGCCTTCCTTGTCTGTCACCCCTCTAGGGTGGACGAGTCCATCGCGCTGGGCGCCATCTTGTAGGATGGTAGTGGCGGTGGCGCTGCATCTGCGGCGGCTGGTGCATCTGCGCTTGTAGCATCTGCTGCTACCGTTGCTGCTGCGTCTGCTGTTGCTGCCAGACGCAGAGGCAGCCATCAGAGTGAGGCTGGAGAGTGAGCATAGAGGAGGTTTGGATACCGCACTGTCTGATCTATCCGAGCAAATATCCCCGTCGTCTGTCCGGCAACATTGGCCACTAAAGCTGAGGTAGGATAACCACCATACTTCTTTATAATCTATTTCCAGCTTATTATTTGGGATCTGTGGATTTGCCAACCTCGTGGGAGTGATAGAATGCAAGCTTGTCGGTGGTGGGTGGGGCAAGCGACATTGCTGGCATTGTTGAAGCAGTCAGTGACTAGAGCTTTTCAGAGCTTGTCAATACCACTCCTTGCTGCCAGACTGCTCAGGAGACCCGTAGGAAGCTCCACATGCCCAAGGAGCTAGTTCATCCCAATTCCCAACCCAATTCCCAATCCCTATTCATTGATTAACAACACATACCCCCATGCAGTGCTAATTGATTGTTTCCAATGATCCAGTGATTGATCATATTTTTGCTGTGTATTGTTTGCAGGAACATGGGATCTAAAGGTGCCTTGGCGCTGCTGGTGGTGTTGGCTCTGTTGGCCGTTGCCTCAGCGAAGCCGTACCACAAGGTAAGCATTGCACGCTTCTCTCGCTTGGTAGGCATATTATTATTTCACCTCATTTTGAGGGGATCCTAGTATCCCTAGTAAATCCGGCTAATATATAGACTAGCTATCGACTAGAAATTAAACTCTTCAAGGTCTTGGCGCGAATAGTGGTGTGAAGCGTGAAATAGCCAATTACCCCATCTTTTGTTGAAAGGGGGAGCATCTCTCAAATTTATGGCACGATAAGACTCAACATCTCTGACGATTTTTTTTTTCGCGAAATGTCTCAAGGGCTCGCATTCAAAACAAAGTCATCTGCGGCTAGTATTACAATTCTTGAACATTCGTATCTATGGATGTCTTTTAGGCTTCGTTGTTGCTTAATACAGACAGCTATATGGAAATTGGGATGCGCTTTCATCAGACACTGTGGCTGAACCATGTGTAAACTTACGGCCACCTGTTTGAATCTCATTTCCCAAAGACTTATGGACATAATGCCCTTTGTATCGACCTACCGGCGTCTCCCTTCGAATGCGGGAAAACAGACATTGTATTTCCAATCCCTGTTTCTCACATCCATATTGGGAATTATTACTTTACGAATTTACGTTAGGGTTAAAAGTGGTAATCTCCTGAAAATTATATTAATTAATTTTCGGTAGTTCTAATTCAATTTTATTAAGATATGTCATTCATTAAGATAACTGTTCACCTATATTGCTACCACTTTCTTTAAACTGATTTGCTGTGAGATTCTGTCAATAATAAAAAGCTTGAAAAGAATTTTGTTTGAATAAATTGGTTTTGTTTTTGCCTGTTAGAAAAGTACACACTCTCACACAATGTTTGTATCAGTTTGTTGTTCAGTCGTCTAGGATATTATAGTTATAACAATTAGGACTTTAGGATTAGATTAGGACTAGATTGCTATTGTAAATGCAGGCTCTTTTGCTGTGCTGTCTACTAGTTGATTGCGTTGTAAACACTTTGGTCTGGCGGCCTGGTGACACATTCTACAAACCTCCTGCATGGACTCGTCCATGATGTTATTATACAGCTGTATTTCAGGATGTGACTTTGTACTGAACTAGAGAGGAAGCCCGACAATACATGTTGTCTGCTACATACACTTTGACACATCGAGATAGGCAATACTTACACTTGTAAACTTGTCAGCGTCAGTCCTGTGTAGGATTTGATTAACTGCCAAATATAATTACTGTTAATTTACCCACCAAGTATTGCATAGGTAAGCAGGCATAAACGTAGACACACATGTATATGTATTGTGCGCTGATTTGTAATGTTATGTAAAGGTGAACACCAAAATGAGACAATTTGGGACTTGTCTTATGTCTCAAAGTATATTGTAAAGGAGAACGCTTGTGCCACATTTTATACATCGATATATCATGGCACTCGATCATAAGTATCAACTAAGTATAATGTGGTTCCTAGTGCCCAGGAGAACGAGCAGAATGTTTGAGCTATCGATACGAATCACTCCTATATTATACATAGAAGGCCTTTACATACACCTTTCAAATTGGCCAGAAGGTTGGGTGCAGCTTTGATCAGTAGTTTCTGAAGAATCAAATATTCATCACATTGATGCAGTCTGCCTGCGGTGAGTTCATCTAGTGCTGTATCGTTCTTGTCCTTTCGACAATTACCTGAAGAGGCTGACTATCAAGCATAACAGTTAAAAGGCAACCTTGCATATAATTCAGGCTCTATTATATTTTATTCAAAACATTATTGATTTGGTTTTATTGATTAGTCATAAAGACATGAAGATCTAATAAATACATGGCCTATGATTCTGCATGCCAACAAGTATGTCTTAATCATAAGGAGATTGATGCACTTGAAAAACCAAGAAGATTGAGCATCTGTCCGCATCAACAGAAATAAGCATTACAATTTAGTTTATATAACACAGTATATATAGCGACAAATATCTGAATATACTAAAGCTAAATTACCTTGGTGTTTGATCGCATTTGGTGTTTAGACCAAGGGAAACTCAACATAGATTATTAGCAGTATATAAAATTGTTTTATATTTTACAAGGGTGTTTAGTTCAGCTCCATATCTGGCCTTCGACTAACCCGTAGATGGGGCTGTATACTACCGTCTATTGTTGAGCGGAAACACGCTAAGAAGTGTTATACCTTACTCTTTTCGAAACTAGCAATTTAATTTACCTTTAATAGGCATAATGCCAGAGACAGTCATGACATACACACGGTTGTATTGGCCTTGCAGTAGGTAGATATAATGGTATCCACAGCGGGGTTTGAACCCATAAAACCCTCATGCATCTGGGTCCAAAGCCAACATCTTGGATCAATATGCCAAGAGAGGTTTCCAGTAAAAGCCTCTAGTAATATAATTATCACATTATCTAAAATTGAAAGAGTCTGTGGGTTGGCCCAAAAAGGAATGACCAATCAAGGAGTCACGCGCTTCCCTTAGAATGAACCATTCGGGAACTCCGTGGAATTAATAATTAAATTCCTCCAATCACACAAGAAAGATTTTATTGTAGCAGTTATAAATCATATTATATGAAATAATTGTGATAGATGCTGATTATCGAGATTAAGTTTATTTCTTTGTTCGAGGGAAAGGAATGTGGAACGCTCACACATTCATTATATTACCACAGAATAATGAATTCACACTGGCGCCACAGCAACAAATCATTCCACATTACCGATCACGAAACATTAATTACACAATTTATATAGAATCAGAACACTATTTCTGGCTGAATGGTTTAATTAGAATGGTAAAGATAAGCTGCAAGTTTGTACGAATCATGCCGATTCCATGCCTTTGGCTAATAATATCCTCTAGTCCTAGAGGACAGAAATAGCAGTGTTTTGATAAGCTTATATATATTCTCTATGTGGAGTTATCAATTAAAGTAAAATGGGCTAAGCTGCAATATAACATACGGACTTCTACTGATGTTGGCATTATCCTTCAGTTGAAATGTTTTATACAGCACAGGATAGATAGAGAGGGGGAAAGAGTTGAGCATTGAGTGATGCTTGCAAAGCTCACAATGGGAGAAACGCATGCGATGGATGAATCATAGACATGCATTGACGTTTACAGGGGTGCAGTACTCCCTCACCTGATGGCTTGGGTGTCATACTGTTGGAATGGTAGGGAGTAGGTTTGGTACGCGGGTGAACAACCCCCTACGCCCCCCCCCCCCCCCCGCACACATACACCCTTCTCTCTACAGCTTTCCCCTTTCAACATGTTAACTCACTTGTTCACAACAACACAACTTCCACTGGTATATTTTGACTCAATAGTATTGTACTCGGCAGGGGGTGGGGAAGAATTCCCAACTCGTGAGTCCGATTTCCTATACTTGCTTAAATTCTGTATCTTAGAGTTCATTTCCTTTCATCTGTTCCCCTTCTATTTATTTATTTTTCAGTTGAAAACTTGACTTACATACCTCGCCATTAGTGTGAAGATTGATAGAGATCAATCATCCTCATTCTATATTTAAGATTGAAGACAATCTCTAAAACAAAATATATTCTTAGTTTGAATATTAAATCATTGAAATCTACTCTCTATCAAAAAGCATTTTACAGTTATCTTACATCTTACAGTTGGTGATTTGATATAAATGATTTCATTTAAAATGATATAATATTATATATTACATATATCATATAATATATTGATTGATTGATTGATAGACTGTTTTATTGTATCTATATATATAATCCTTTCAAAGAGGTCTTGGATCTCTTTGGATGGGACTCATTTGAAATCATATTATCTCTGATCAGCGAGATATTTGGCAACATGTTTCCCCCGATATTCTTTCCGTCTCCGCTTCCGGTTCACTCGATAAACTTGCAAATCAGTAATTCGACTCATTTTATACATACACTTCCGATAGCATGGACATATAATAATATTATTGTTAAAGATGTCCTTCTCGCTGAGAATAAGATGGTAACCACGTACTGTGTAGAATGTCGCAATGAGAAGTTTGGTTCGACTGAGATATATTTTTTTATTTCATTTACGGCCATATCATATTTAATACGGTTACAAAATACGCGTTATAACATGCATTCTAGATTTTCTCTGAGAGAGGGGTAGCATTATGTGTTTGTTCAATGAATATATACTGAATTATGATCCCTGTTTAGCTGAGCCGATAGCATGCCTAGCTCCTACTCCATTGCATCGAGATCGATTTCTGCGGAAAATTTCAGGAACCTATCCATTTTAATATTTTAGCGGTGGTGTTTACAACGCAGGCAAACCGATGCATCAGAATGATGATGAAATTGAGGGAAAATATAAGTCATGTATTGCTGTGAAGTTGCTTACTTTGGCCTATAGCTAGTCTTCTATTTCAGTAGGGGAAATGAAGGTAATTGAGGAATTTCTCGACTTTCCTTTTACTCATTATAAGCTCTTTTATAAGCAAGTCGACCTTCCCTCTACTAGATAGGCCCTGAACGTGAACTTTCTCTCTAAAAACCTTCAGCTAAGCCCTGTAAGTAGCATTTCATTGGTGGTACCATATGGTTCCTGCATGCGGAACCACTTAAATGCTCCCCCATTCCATCCTATGTGTTTTATCATTATCGGGGAATACTAGTGCTCTAGCCGAGGCAAATTTTGCCTCGGCTAGAGCACTAGTATTCCCCGACAATTAATGGATAAGTGATCATGTATAGAAGAATTATGATGGGCGCTTTTAATGTTTAGGAATGCATGCATTTCTAAACATTAAAAGCGTACATCATACTTCTTCCCTTACATACCTATCAATTCGCGTAGTGTATACCTGTTTCAAATTATCAATTAGTCTCAGGCAGTTGGGACATTGTGGGAAGATGTAGTGTAAAGGAGCCATGTATATATAGCTACTCACATTTAACAGACTGGTCCTCTGAAAAAAAACAACAATCCATGGAATACCATCCTGCCTGCTCATAAATTCCTTCAATGACCATTGTAATCTACATGATTAACGTAGAACATAACGTAATGTTTCCTGAAGATCATCTGATGATTCCCCTGGTGCGAGAATGTCATTTAAGGGATAAATAGTTCATGCAACTTTAGATCAATCGGTGAAATTCAAAGTGAATGTACGCCACCGACCGATCTCCTTGAAGATTCCCATATTAGATATCAAGGAGACCGAGCGATGAAATACCTCAGGGATATATTGGAAACCAATACTTCTATCGACAGTGCGGACAAAAACAATACCGATCAATGGAGTTTTGTTTTTAAAAAACTCCTTTCACAGAACAGAAGGATGGTATTATCAAGGGGTATTGAATTGATGATTATGGCACATTGTCTGTATGTGTGTTGTTCTGGTGATGTGTTGGAGCTGTCGAGAAGCGGTGGCTGCCATCCTATTTATTTTTAAAACTGTACCTGACTAGACAGGCTCGGGAATAGATCGATTATGGAGTTCCCAATCAATAGAAAAGCTGGATTGAAGGTGGCTAGATGGCCCTGCCTGATAAACAAAGACACCTTTGATGACAATAATAACCATCGAAGAGTGCGTAATAGTACGGTACATTGATATACTGCACCTTTCTGTGGCATCAAAAGCATCTATTTGATAACAATAACCGATGGACGTGTATCGACCAGAAAAGATGGTATACGCAGTATATAACTATTATGTTTTTTAACATGACGACATTTTACGTTTAAGATAACATATCAAAACACACTATTTATACCCTGAATGATGTGATGCCATGAATTCCAGTAGATTGAAAATTAATATCGATTTTGGGAAAACCTTGATGCGTAAATATGATATCATGTTTTTACGGTCGCCGTTATAAATTGATGGTGAGATACCGTACTTTGTTCCAGAGTAGCAACCCACTCTGTGTATTATCTTATGCAAAGCATGAATTCATATTGATCGTACCTAATCCCCGTCGCCTAAGCCGAGGCTTGCATAGAATTGGATCAACATTCGCGATTTTTCTTCCTCTTCCCTATAAAACCGATGGGAAAAGCCAGGCGTATAGTCCGAGACCGGGGGTCTATACTTGCCCGAGCCATTCCACGGCACTTGAGCTCTCACGAAGATCAAACCGCCTGCAGTGTACAGTGGGTTGTCATGCATACTAAATTAGCGATAATAGATAACACATGGAAGTATGATACCGGAAGATGTCCGAGTGAGATGAAGCGAAGTCTTACAATATTTTGATCAGCTGTGAGGAGGGAGAACTATAAGGTTTTGCTCATGGAAAACAATCCCAGCTCTTGTTTCTGACCGAGTATTTGTGTGAGGGAACCCACCTGGCCCGGGCGTCATTTTTTCTCTTCTGGGTTAAGTGATAAATCGTGTTTATTTTGACTTGCGCTTATACTCTGCAAACATGCTACCTTTTTATAGCCACACATCCATGCACCACCTTTTTCATGTGGTACACAAAACAAAATCTCAGAAGTTGTTGGTGTTTGGTAATAAACTTGTTCTCTCATTGAAAACAAGCCCATTCTATAGTGGAAATTATTCCGAAGAGCCAATCAAACCCGGATTAATGAATGGCAATAAGAAACTATGTATGCCTCTTATAAATTCTGTAAAAACAGCCTGTGTTTTCTATGGACAACGTTTAGGAAGGTTTTTACTGCCAATTATGCCTGGAGGGCCACTTACCAGTTGTGGCTTCCTGCATCGATCTCATTCAAATGCCTTGCTGCAGCTGAACTCTATCCCGAATTTCTTGGTGGGTCCCAATGTTGTTGTTAATGATTTAGAGAAGCTAATTGTGCATATTGGACCCTATCCATACTCAAATTCACAATAAAAAAGGGATTTAAGGATATTAATACATATTCATATGCTGATATCCATGTATATTGCGAATGTTATATATTCCTTTATTTTGAGTTCCCCTCATCATCCTGCTCGTCCGATAGAAAGGATCGGATACTAGAGGTTTTTTTCAGACATTCGAAGTGCGAATCCTCTGAGGATCCTCTGATGTGGGTGTTTATGCAAGTCAGGTAAAATCCTTTGAAGTTCTTAACAGCGCGGGATATGTGATGAAGGTGGTACAGCAACTCTTGTCTTTAAATACAAGGTGACATAAGTAAATCTACCGACTGGACATTCGTCATTTCTGTGAACTGGGTGAGACAACCTCTCTAGAAATCTATTTACGGGCAGTTGCCAAAGGGCATGCCCTGAAACTGGCTTCTAAACTGGCTACTGAACAGGCTTCTGAGCTGTACCTTAAATCGCTTTTTCTAATGGTGTCTATTGATCACAAGGAGCATAGTCTCGGAAGTATGGGCGACAATTAAACTGTCACTGCCTCACACACTAATGCTATTGTGCCAAATGCCATAGCTGTGATTATCATTCATTAAATATATGTATATAATACTAATTCTAGTGTGAGCTTTTCTTACACGTGTATACGGTACAGGCAATATAAATTTTGCTGTAAAAAACCAATACCTTTTAGATGCCCCAGGCATTGGCAAGCTATCTTAGTTGCCAATTCAAATGTTAGTATTTTGAGCAGTGAATGACTAATTTGGATGGGTTTCTACAACATGATGTGTAACCGATAACTGCATGGAGCTAAAATGAAGCCTCGAGCTTGTAAAAACATGCAGTCATAGACGCTCAGTCCCATGACCGGTGTTAATTAGGAATTTAACCAGCCGTTTGTAATACCCCCTACTAGAATACTTGTTGCACTGCAGCAAACGGAAGGAAACAGCACATCTAGACCGGTACGGAAGTGCTTTCTCTCATGACAGGCGGTGCGACTTTTAGATTGATTAAATCACGCGATCTTAAGCCATAAAATTACATTGTGAGTACGTCTAGCTAGCCTGATAAATGCATGCTTGCTTGTGCATTGAGCTCTTTGCTATTCGCTTGTAGTTCTTTTGATGCATTCAACCTGTATGGAAGGCCTCTAGAGGGCAGACCTGTATACAATCCCATGAACTTGCCTCTTTTCTCCAGTCCAACAATATGTTCACAGACCCTGCATCCCGCTGCATGAAAAACCTGATCTCACTCGGCATGCAAAAGGCTGATTCATCTACTCCCGACTCCCAAATAAGATCAATACTATACCTCAATATGCAAAATAAGCTCAAATACCAACTACAGTTTACAACAGGTCATGCGTTCATGTTAGCCACTTTATCCACCAATGGCCTCGGGACTGATTACTAAAATATCATACGAAATGCATGACAGGGAAAGCTATAAGCATCAGTGTGAGAAACATTCGCGTGCAATAATTAAATGGACATGTAATATGTAGTCTCTGTAGGTTTAGCCAGGTTGATAATGATGTTTAGCAATTGGTATTAGTATCTAAATACAGTTCGGATCATGCAGTAGAATTATTATTTCGGAATCAGTGACAGAGCTGAACACGACATAAGTGAGAATATGCTCACGAGAACTGACCTTTTCATTGCTGAGTGGAATTTGATGAGAAGACAATTAGTAGACTGCATATGCGGCTTTATTAACAATGCCGGACATTCACGAAAGCCCAAAGGGATCGGAATTGTTAACCACCTACGATATTGCACAACACAGCATGATTTGTTCTCCTGTATGCTTGCGTCATTTGAATAGCTGATGGCCTAAGTGACCATGCAGATGCGTGCAGTGGTAGGGTGACTACAAAGTTAGTTGTCAATCCTACCAAAGGATTTAAATTTGTGTACCATTCCCAATTTTTGAAAATCGATATCCAAGTACATAAGACCCCCCACCCTTTCTCACACGCGTGCATTTCGACACGAACATAGAAAGACAGCAACGACCAGGCTCACCCGAATCCAATTATTATTCAATGGCCAAAATACAGTTCCACAGGTCGACATGAACAGGTTGACAGATCGATATTGCTGAATATATATATTTGAACAACGTTGGCGACTCCTGGGTTCCCTCGTTAATTATTGGCTGCGTCATACAAGCATATATAGTGTCCGCCAACACAACTGCTTCAATTAACAAGGCTATTGACTCTTATGTCCACATGACCTCTCTACTCTATTACCACAACTGCCCTATAACCGTGTTCAGGTGATCGGGATGTCTATAAACGTCCATGCTGTGATGATGGGGAATAGTTTTGAGCCTGATAGCAACTCCAGCAAGTATAAATTTGACCACCTGGTCGTTTTTAACTCGGAACTTTTGATGAAAGATTTGTCAATGATAAGACCGATCAGTTATATATTAAATAAATGATGAGGGAACCTTCAATGACTCAAGGATCATCAGTATAGAGGGAAATAGCGGATTGGATTGGTGAGGCAAGATAATATGTATACAATATATATATATACAAACACCACACATAATTATTCATGGGTCTTTTCACCTCTGATATGCATCTAGCAATTATAGCTAATGGATAACCTTGCACGAGGAGGCAGTCTTTTGTTGAATAAAATGGGGGTAAATCATTTCGGATAAAAGTTCCCATGTCCGTCACGTCTAGAGGCTGCATCACAGCGCGCTATTTGTTTATTCCCCAATATGGAAGACGACCGGGCAGAGAGGAAAAATATATCAGCCGTGAAGACATGGTGGGAGCCGAGCCTGCAAACTAGGCGAATCCCACAGATTATTATACCCTTTCAATCACCATCAACATTTTATCCTGACCGTTCAGCCTATACGTACAATTAAGGGTTAGTACACAAGGTCTAACCCCGCCCACATGCGTAAATCTACACCGTATATATCGTGTATAGCCCTTCTAAATAAAATTGTTGATTATTTGCACCCAGATGAGGATTTGTTTTGTATGTGTTCTTTTATAGTCCTAGCTACCAGTGGGATGTAACTGGTCTGGCAAACCAAACACCATTTTTCTCAAGTCATATTACCAACAAGGTCACCCTACAAAAACGACATCATCTGACGCTCTTTTTGTGGAAACAATGACAAGGAAACGCTAAAAAGCCGCAACAATAAAAGGGACAATTCCAAACTAAAATTGGATTTGGACAGGGCGAATTTTAGGGCTCCCGTTGGGGTTTGTAGTATCGCGATCGTGGTCTCCGAGGAAGTTCTGTGGCCTCATAATGTAGCTGGGAGACTGGTGATGAATTTTGTTATCAAGACATTGCCCACGACCTCCAGGACAGTGATATCGATCGCATATGCCGTCATAAACAAAACATTTTCCTCTTAATTAGGCAGGTATAATTGGCAGCACAAAGAATCGTTAATTTCCTGGGAGCATCGTATTGTGGCTATGTTCTCAGTGTAAGCCCTCTAATACAGGCTCAAAGGACAGATCAATAACTGCTCTTGTTCATCTGCCATCGAATAAGGGAAGCCTATATTTACCACCGGACACTAAAATACCATTACAAGTGGAAGTAACATTTTCATCCCAAATCCTTCACATAGAGCAATTGTCCCGAACTAATGGAACATTCAGCCCTGCTTTCAAAGATAATTGTGGTGCTATGGTGCCCCTTCTTATTATGAACTATACATTGATGCTTATACATTAGATTTTAGTATCGGGATGAATATCATCTACAAGGTACTCAAGTGGTGTATTTCTCCCCCAACACTAATCTCGCATTACAGCATCCCGTTCTGTATTGTCTCCGGCATTGTATATAAGCATAAAAACTATTGATCCTACCTGTAGTAAATCCTGCATTGGATGATACTTAGGTAAGACAGGCGTGCATATATATGCTAATTTTGTTTTAGGCTAAACAGCCACTGATTACATACCTCTCGATCCACCCTACCAATGAAATAAATGTAGCTTTACGGGACCTATATCTTTTAAGTTAACTATCGATTCATGATCTATTATACTTACTTCCATGAGGTAATCCTTGATATCGACATTTAGACACCATATCTCGCCTCTAAAATCGACATAGGTTGGAGTAAAACAGTGTCCTCTATAAATATCACATGCTACATGCCAATGAGCTGTCTTGATTCCTTAGATCATGATCCAGGCTTTCTAATCAAAAGGAACCAGAAAGGCGTCAGAAGCGTTTGTAAATGCGACCTTTCACCCCAATCAGGTAATGGCGTTATATAACGACCATCCTCGATTCCTGCCTTCTTTGAAATAGTGCTAACTGCCTGCTCATCGTATCGACTATAGAGCAATTTGCCGAGCGCCGACCTACTATAAGAATGAGACAAGTTTCTTTCCTTCATTATTCGCGGACGCCCAAAATGGTCGATATCTTTTCTTTTAGACGTGCTACGAGCGTGTTTCAGTCTCATGCATACAAATGCCAGCAGACTAATAATAGGCTTCAAGTTTCTAAATAATAGAGTAAAGTTAGCGGACGCTAGAGATGAGAGAATATGGCTAGCTTGATTCGTCACTCGAAATCTCAGTTAATATGTTTTTTTACTACAGATTGTCATTGTACTGAGTAGCCTTATTTCAGGTTTTCTTTTGTTGTCCTCATTTCCATATTAATCATTTCTATAGTACATAACAATCGCAGTATTAATTTTTAAAATTACAAATAATCCAATTTGTAACCCTATGAACATTTTGAAGGAAACTCTTTGTTTACCTTTTTAAAAATGGAAATACATATTTATTTTGTTGAATTCAGAATAGTAAAATAATTCCATTTCTTTTCAAAATTTAATTTTGGGGAAATTTAATCTAAACTTTGATAGTTTATATTTTTTTTTATTTCAAGCTTCTCCAATTTTCGTAATTTCAGTTTTTAATTTGCCAATAATTTTGGTCAAGAAATCTTCAAGAAAATAACATGGAATATGCATGCATAGCATGCATAGCATCCTTTTTGCATGGCGGATCATAGATACCGACTGCATATCAGTATTAGAGATTAGGGCACTCTCCCTGATGTGGGGAACATGCATGAGCGGTAAGAGTAAAATGTGAGAGTAAAATTGTATATAGTGCAAGAGTGTGTGTGGGGGGGGGGGGGGGGTCCGACACCTCTATATGAGTGTTTTACCACATAATCGTATAATGCAATATACCCTTATAGTTCTGTATGTTTCTGTCTATAGGCTTACCAATCTCCGTTATTACGAGCATTTATTATTTTATATTGCGGCAAAGTACAATCAAAAAGCATTTATATGCAGTATGCTTCGAGAAAATTTTGAATGCAAAGCACAAAGTGAAATAATATTCCAAAAGGGATCCAATTATTGAGTTATTGACTGCATTAGCGTACACACTTGATTTTAATCCTTTCAATTCCTTCCACTTGTCAAAGGCAATCTGACAAAGTTGGTTACAGGTCAGTTGATAGCTTGGGCGCTGAGAGAAAAGCTCTGACAGCAAATCCCACCCTTAAACTTTACGACCCTTCACGCATATTAATCAAAACCTCAATCTTCAGTCTCAAAGGTGGCTAAGGAAATACGTGAGGGGAATCCTATAGCTTGAGACTCGAGACACATTATTGCTATCTGCTTCTGTTTGGAACAGGTGCTAAGGGACAATTATGGGGTTTTGTATCGATTAGGTGCTCTTTAATAATGGACATTAATATTAAAATAATGTCCATTCCAACATAATATGATTCATAAATAGTATTTATTAATCATTATCTATTGGAATGTGAATTCAAGCAATTCAATAACCTCTAACATATATATAATTATATATATACCTCTGTAACTATAATATCTAACTTTTTTATTTCATAATAAACATGCTACTTAAAATACAGAATAGTTCATTGTTTCTTCCATCAAATAATGTATAAATTGGCTACATGATTGAAAAGAATGATTGCGATGACTAAGATTGGCAGACGTGCTTTTAAATGGAAGGCCCTTATATATGTAAAAGCACTGAAAGCTAATGAATATGCAGACATGGTCCGAACTGCACTTTCTTCCCCGTTCTATACATAATAGGCATGCTTATGGTAATGCGCTGTCAGTAATTTAGGAGAAGAGGATTATCGATGAAGTATGGAACTAATACTGAGCATTCTATTCAACACCTGAGAGACGAGAATGCTATTTTAACCAGCTTAAATGCTTCCTCCAATTTCACATGTTATATAAGGGCGGCTTCATCCATAATCTGCATGATCCGCATTGTCTCCTTCCTCAGTGCGGACAGGATCATTGTTACTTTATTAATGGGTATCATTTGTTTCATCCCCTCGGACATATTTCTTTATTGTCTTGCAGGGAGGTAGAGATGATTTGACCGAAATGCCCTTGGAAAAGCAGCGCTTGTGCTAATTAAATTCTGGGTCCAAAGTATATAATATACCTGTATTCGTACCTCTCCAAATTATAGACTATTTATCAAATGCAATTGACAGCTAAATAACCGTTTCTTTTATGTAATATTCGGGGCATCATTAGCAGCTGTCGTGCTTACAAATATATATATGCATGATATATATGGCGCACCGTTATAATCAAATAATGTGTCTCTGAATCTTAAGGTTGGCCTGTTGACCACATTATAAATTGTTCGGATTGTTTTTGGAGTTTGGGTAGGTGTCTTTTACATTTACTAGCTATCTTAGTTTTATTTCCATTTAGTTTAGTTGTCTATTTTGACCCCCGAGTAAGTTTATATGGGTGTATATTATATAGTTCGAATACCAACAGTCCTCAGCAGTGGCGAAACATGTAGAAGTCTCCTCTCTCCACCTACATTTAAATAAATGTAAACCATGAATGGTCGAAATATGCCTGTCTCCTTTTCAAGAGGGTTCAGGAAACATGACAGAATAAGTTATTCCTTATTTCCCGAACGAGCTCCAGTTCGGGACGATTCTTCTAACTACTATAGCAAAGATCACAAATGAGTACGTTCTCTATAATCGTGAAGCCTGAATTCCCAGCGCTAATGATATTAAATAATCTTACGCTCCAAAACCTAGTCAAGGATTCGGGGCTTTGGGATTACATTTCGGGTATTATATTTTTTGCATTATTTTATATTAGTTCTGTTGGACTTTAGTTCATCCCTTGAAAAAAGAAGATGGAGACTGTATAGGAGCAAAAATAGATTTACTTGTTCTAAACGACAGTACGAAGTATTGCTCCGCGCTCAAGAGAATGACTTTGCTTCGCTTGCGATAAGAATCGAATTTCGTCGGAATTTATGTAGGCCTAATCTGCTGTGATCTTATCCAGCCGATACTAGTTACTTTGGCAAGAACACCAGATGAAAGTCATCTCCCACGATCCGTCAGGGGAGGGGAGTGTGATGTTTTAATACACAGGAAAATCAATTAGAATTATGTTTTATGTGCGGATCTGCCCAGATCAGTGAAGTCCTACAGAAGAATCTCTTTACTAGGCAAAGACTGCTTTCACGCGTCATCGTTGAAGTTCAGTCAGTACGCTTCTGCGTGACAGCCTAATTGAGTGAATTCGTGGGAAAGCGAAGTATAAATTGTATTTGAACACTTGACTGAAACCATGTGCCTAAGGTCAGATAAAGATATTTCTGAACGAGAGAAGAGCTATTTTCTTACATGGTTATTCCGTTTGTTGATCCCTAGCTGGATTAAAATGACAAAATTAACCTTCATTTTCAGCTAGTCCAGAAAAGCACTTATTTCCTTCCTCTGACACGTGCACCCGTCATGTATTTTCCCCGGGCGGACTGTAAAAAGCCGAGGAATTAGGGACAGGGTTGACACTTGGGCCCCAAGCTCCTTTGAAAAATATAATCAATATTGGCCACAGACTCCTGCCCACATCCGCGGAGACGAGGTGCCAAGGGCAGCGTTCGGGCAAAATGAGTGGGGAAGTTGAAGATAGAATTGGGAGGAAGCTTGGGGGAGAAGAGAGAAAGGTGTTGGTCGACGTGGGGTTTGATGCACGGTCGAGAGAGTGATTCATTGAGGTATAGTAATTCTGGGAGTGTCACAATATCCTCCCACGGGTTCATGGTCTGAGATTTGATTAGGTCAAGTGAGCGTCCTGTTGATACTCCCATATGGTCATAACTGGAAATGGAAACATTGGTTAGATTCATAGCTTAAAGTTAAAGATAAATATTTGGTATACGCGGGATACAACTTTACCTATAGTACAAAAGCGGTGCAATTTGATTAAGGCACAATGCTCCTCAAAGGCCAGCCAATTTTCATGCAGTGACTGTCATAATAGAAATTAGCACTGACGGGAATTTAAGCGTTGAATCTTCACCAGGGGGCTTTGTGGTGATCTGGGTTTTTATTCAGCATGGTCCAGGGAGAATTTCACAAAGGGCCAATCTAATTATTCACAGACACGTGTGCTTCAGAGCCAAAGGCACTTCCACACCGGTGGCAGAGCATCGCTGCGAGTTGGTCATAAAAAAGGGATGGGATCTTCATTCCTCCATATTGCGCTTATACTCCCCACATTTCCATTCCCATCTTAATGCTCAGTGTATACCCCATACCCACCCCCTCCAGGAGATGCTCCATGTGATCCCACCAAGTGAGAAGCACAGCAGATATAGGATGAATGGCATGCAGAAGCCGATCTTAGCCGGTTGAGAATTTCCATTTCGGTCTAATCGCACCAACCTCTAGAATGCCCCCTTGTGCACTTACTGAGGTGCGTGCAAGTGCAATAGCTACCACTGCCGTGGAGAACTATCATCGCGCAGTGACAGCAATACATGTCGCATGTTCATCTCAACTAGATATGTATAATAATGATCCAAGGCCGCCATATGGCGCTCCTCTCTACCACTAGAAATGAGGAACGGAACATGCATTGGCAGCATTTAGGGACACTGGGACACAACATGGCCATAGCGCGAAGTTTAATGATATACTTATGACACACCTATAGTAGTACTATGGATTCATACCTTCCCGAGGAAACCTTCTTAACATAAGGACTTTTCTCATGCCTATAATGTTATACCGGTATTACTTTGGAGAGCCATAATTATGTGCCATGATATAAATATGAAATTCTAAAATATGCACGATACAGAAATATTCGATGATCGGATGGTATACACGAGGTTATAAGCTATAATATTTTATCGTCGCTCCTGTATTCTGTTAGTCACAGACTCCTGTCCACATCCAAGCAACATGTACGTATACACACTGCCGCATCGCACAGTGCTCATGGATGCAGTATGATTCGCAAAAGCTAAGCAGTAATATCAGATACAGAATACTTTGGCGAAAAAAAGTTCTTAGAGATGTTCCCAGACAAAATTAATCTACTGGTAGAGAACGTTCGGCATATTAACATCTATAAACACTAACATGCATTGTTCCGGAGAGCTCAAGTCCCTCGAGGCAGGAGAATGAATGTCAGAGAAATTCGTAACAGTAGCAATTGTAGAAAGAACCAAAGGAAGTGAGCCTTTACTGGGGACATAATGCATAATACTAAAGGGGGATATTAATTCTCCACTATTCGGTTCTGTTTGAGGACAACCTCCAGGATTTATGTTAGAACCTCCGTTGGATAGCCCCTCCAGACAGCACCCTGATTATTTAAAAAAGATTCTTCGTGCTTACAAGTTTGAAACCCAGTTTATACTCTACGTTCGACAAGGGCAATGGGTATGTTATCATCTCATCGCTACAATAGATGATGTGCGCCACATAATAATTCTCCAGTAAATGCCTTAATTCTACTAGACTTTAGGTCATTTTATAAGTTCAAGCTCCAGCAACACTTCCACATGGCACAATGCCACAACAACCACGGGATTTGGTCGGGATGGGTAGCTGTTCGCCTCTCCCTCTCTTGGGAATACGGAACTAACTAAAAGGCCCCAAGCCAAGTGCAGAGCTCCAGGATAATTGACATCTAACTGACCACAGCCTCGTGGACGCGGAAAGGTCGGTCATCATCCTTGATTCGGTTAGGACCCAATAGGAGGAGCCCCATTCACATGAGCACATGAGCAAAGTGGGTCCTAATGCATTCGGTGCAATCACCATGGCAGGAGCAACCAACAAAAAAGATCCATCAGTAACTCTCCCCGGAGAGTTGTTTTGTATTTTAGCGCCAAAATTCATATATCATTTGAACCCATGGGATTTAATAAGCGCATAGTTTCATTATACAAATGAATCCACGCATGCAATGTGGCGACGGGTGACTCCTATGTTATAAGACTAGGAGTGAATAAGCACTGTAGGTTAAGGTATTGTTTAATCTATTTGGCGTGTCATACCGTTCAGTCTTTGCAGATGTCCTTAATGTGTGGTCTTTGAAGTCACTGTACATCAACAATACAGTACCTTAAGTTTGTATCTAAGGAATCCCTATGTATACATTCATTTTATAATTAATCGCAAGACAAATGTCACCATATAAAGATCTAAGCCATTTTATTGGATGGCAAAAAGGATATTACGTTGAAGACTGTGGCATTAACATCATCGACGTTTCTCCAAAGAATAAAGTACTTAGAAGCATCACTCCCTCGGCAAATATACCGCTCGGATCGAACACCCACCTATACTCCATATATAGATGAATAAGATAAATACAAATTAGTGTGCAGGTTATTGAGTTCATTTGTTGATTGAGGTAACAAAATATTGCCATTTTGGTGAAGGATTAGATTTGAGATCCTCAAAGTCAACAGCATTGGAATTCGAATTTTAGATGCCATACCGGACATTCTGGTATCTGTGTTTTTAAGGCAATACATCTTTTATGACATCCGCTGATAGAAAACATGTGCGATTGGTTCAATAAATTCTGGATGAAAGGAGCATTCCAAGAGGCCATGGAAACAGAGAAAATGCATTATATAATGTAAGACCTGGCTGACTCCCAATGATGTAGCGGAACAGCATGTCGGAACCAATTGCATTTCTGATACCAGGCACGCGTTCACACACACAGATGAACATTCCATCCTCCTCACCCATCTCCTATATATTATTATCCAGACCTCTTGGCTTTCCTGCGTCCCTATGAGTCAACACTGAGGTCACAATCGTTGACCCGAAGCTCTTCTCTTACCACACAGATATTTATTCATAAAAATGTGCGCCGGTAGTGTACAAGTGGATGGACCGACCAACGACTGCCCAGTCCACTGGAACAATGTTCTGTGTGAAATATTACCATGTGGCAACCAGCTTTTAGTGCCTATACTCTGACCATTGATCCGCCGGAGAGATAGAAACAAAACAGACAGAGGAGTCATTCCGACAGCCTCCATAGCATTACATATCCTCTTCCAATAATATACCTGTGATCTATAGTATATCCCAAGTGATGCCTGCAATAAAATACAAAACATTGCCCTCGATCGATAGTTACATTTCCGAATGTCTTTCTACGCCTTCATCATCGGTATGCAGAGAACCCTGCAAACCTATAGCCTTGCATGATTTATACTGCAGAGAATGCATAAAAAAAAAACGTCAAGTGTACTATTACGGGAGGAGGCTTGGGAAGCGGTCGTTGCTTAGGCATAATCAGATTTAATGTTGCCATATCGATCTGATTTCAAAAGTGATAGCTCATATCCGATGACCCAAGGTACAATCTGTATGATTAGCCATGATCGGTATGAAGACAAATGGTCATACTGCGATAGATCAGCAGTTATAAATGCACCTTGCACCTTTCCATGAAAAGGCAACAAAATCGCATTACGGCACGGTTGGTTCAAAAGTGATATATAATAATGGGGAGGAGGAAATATTCTCCAACTACCTAGGATTTTAGATGGCGAATTCATGGGCACATTCTAGAGAGAGGAACTGTATAGGTTGACAACAGCTGGAAATGCTATTATTAATTATTTATAGTATATCGCCTGATGTGATCGTTGTACCAATACATGAATACAAAGATATGTACAGGATGACGACGTTGCATTTATTCCTCATAAATTACAAATTAGGGTCCAAATTAGTACAAAGCCATTGGCGGCATTTCAATTTGAAAACGGTAATGAACGAATCTTCATAAATAAGATTACGACAAAGAATGAGCCAGACTAAGCATAACTAACTTAACATTTAGCGCGGTCAATATTGCAGGCGGATTGATGGAATAAAGTATTGTCGCCAGTGCAGTTCCTAGAAAGTCCACTAATCATATCCCGAATTGTCCTGAAGGAACATTGTATTGTAACAAAAGGATAAAAGCCACTGTAAGCATCGGCCGCGTTGTCATTCTTTCATGATCAAACGACAAGGATTAAAAAGTACACGATACTGAGCTTATTATTTGTATCGGATGAAAAGAAGTTTTTTTATACATCTTCGAGTCTTCTTAAAGGGTTGGATTTATAGAAGAAATGGGATGTTGACTCTTGGTTTTTGTTGTGTTTAGCTCTCCGATTCACTAACATTGCTTAACAGATTGCTTTCTTCGAAGCAGTAGTAAAATGATAACTGCAGGTTATATTTACTTTTTAATTAGTACTGAGAGAGTACTTAACACTGAGTTCCAAAAATACTGGTGAACCAGATAGAATAGGACATATGAGGGCAATCCTCAAGTTTTAGTATAAATTTAGTATCTCGTATTAAAATGCTTTTAGAATGAAGATATTTTTCAAAATATACACAATGCAGTACAATATATAATAGGGTCTACTTCTCTTCAGCATTTTCGATGTGGACTAATTGAGTCAGATTTAGGCAAACATGTCCATTGCCTTCATGTATTTCAGGTTAGTTAAATGATATACAAATCGACATAGCGACCCACTAATTTACCTGCTGATGTAATCGGAGATTACAGATCATATATACATGTATGTATTTCATATTTATTCGTGCATTTAACACAAAGGCTCGCTTCGTATATTGTATCATAGATATCTCCCCACTAACAATCGAGTCATGCACCAACAGCTGAAGGATCACATGTTCCCCTCATTAGGTTGGTTGTGAGATTCCGCCTGAGTGTAAGTAGTAGTCAGAAAGGGGTTTTTCGACGGCATCCACGGATGCAGCTTAGCTAAGGAATGTCCTATAGGGTATGCCATGGAATCTCAGGAGCACAACAAACTGTTAGTTTGGTGAAACCAATCCATGAGAACCACAGTTAATTCTACTTAAGATGCATAACACGAATTCCAGAATACAAATCCCATAAATGAAGCGCCTAAAGGTCGGTCTAATTGTCCCCTTTGCGAGAAGAATCATGATTAGGACGAAAGCGCTTTTATTTCTGGTAACAATTGGTTAGACATATAAAACCTAACACAGTCCTGGTTTTCCTACGTCTTTACTAGGCACATTCCTGATTACCACTTTCCATGCCATACAAGACTGTGTTGCCATGACGATATAGCACGCTATCATTTCCTCAGATGCTATCAAGTTGCAGCCACCCTCTGAGAATGTGAGCCGGCGTTTTCCGGTGTATGGTCCAGGGCAATCAATACTTTCTTCTGAGGAGATCGTCAACAAAGCCTTCACCGGCTACACTTTAAACAAGCCGTAATAATGACAGTTCTAGTGTTTACTAAAAGCTGCAACGTTCGAATTCTATACGGCAAGTGCACATTCTTTTTGAATCACTCAAAACCAACACATCTGTATTCGTTCACATGGTCCTTCCTTACCCGTACATTAAATATGGAACAGTGGTGGTTTTGAACTAATTGGAAGGTTATTCATTTTAATGGTATGTACTCTAGTCAAAGCTCCCATATATTCATTTACATAAAATGTTTTGCACGCGAAGCACATACGTCATCGGACAGAACAATCAAGAGTTAGTTAGAAAAACGAATATCAAAAGAAAATACAAAAGGTTCCAAAAGAGTTCTCTTTTGAATTTGAATTTTTGAATTTTATTTTAAGGTTAGGCGTGCGCGATTGCGTTAGCATTGTATTGACCGATATTGCAGGTGTCTTGAATAAAGTTTAATGTTCCACAACAACAAAACCCAGCAAAATTGTCAACATCTCCATGTGTATCCATGTACATTACGATGTCAAATTTCAAATTTCCAAAGTTTAAACGACACGAAAGAATTAGATACCATGAATAGATCTACCTAAAAATTACAGAACCGCTTATTCACGCCTCTGTTGCATTTCTACCCCATGTTGAGTCTTTATTCTTCAGTTTCAATTAAAGCAAATCGGTTGACAATCATTTTGTTCCAAACAAGTGTTCCTCTTCAACAGAATCCATGCAGGATTCGGTGTAATGCCATTGCAGGTGTCCATAGGCTCACTAATTCATGTATTGGTCGCAGTGGTTTGATTTATTTATTCTATATCCTACAGATTATTTTGATACTTGTTTCCCCAATAGAAGGTTGTAAAGGATGGCCAACACACCCTATACATTGGCCCATTATGCATTCGGGTTGCGGCTATTTGATGGACGATGAGGTTTACTCAGTAAATCGGAACCGTTCCCGCTTCTCTTAGATGCTGCTCGGTATTGATTTTCTATACGCATCTAATGTGCCATTTCTCCCAATGGAGGTTACGCTATCCAGTGTATAATCTTAATTTCTCTTGCGTCTTATGACCAGGGATGCCTCGGTCCAGTGTGAGCTCTGTGAGATAGTGTGGCGATACAGGAACATGGCATAAATGGCAATGTCCTTCCATCAGAGGGGCCTTTTTTTGCAGATGACAGACCCAGTCGTACTGTTCAACTGCGGTACTGGGATGATAAAAAGTGGAATAAAAATGGGTTAATGTGAATGGAGACAGTGCCTCCCTTCCGCAACATTAATGAAAACCCTTTATGGAGGCAATTTGACAGAATATTTGCAATTTGTCCTCTCTTCACCAATTGCAAGACACTGCTTTCATTTCCCTCGGTGATTGCGTCAAATCGAGTTTGTTCGTCTTCTAAACCAAGCTTGTAGTCTCTGTATTTGTCATCTATATTTGTTGCTTAAGGTGTAACTTCACCAAGAGAAAACCTTGGTGTAGCCCTAGCACAATCATTGAAAAGACATGCAATTGAGCATGTACGGTACTGGGGGAATAATAGAAATAGCTTTTCTAGATCGGTCCACATGGGAATGATAATCGCAGAAAAGTTTCCATTTTGTTGCTTATTTGTCTATCTTAATTGCTTTAAGTTATTGGAAGAAAAGCAAACTATGAAGTAAAAAAGAGGTGCAATTGAGCGCTGAAAATTAAAACCGCAGCTAGCTCGAAGCACATATTGATTAAAATGTCTTTATTAAAAATAAACTAAAGTAAAATGATAGAGCGGCGGGTCGACCACTCGTTTAGAATCGTCAATGTTAGCTACTGATCTTTGTCGATATTTCAATTGGTTGTAAGGTGGGCTGATTACCTTAAGGGCAGACGTGGAAGTTTCCATTTCTTTGGAACTCGATGTGTCCTTCTAGCTTATTAACCTCTTTGACACTTTTGTTATAAATAACGTTCCTTCCTAGTAGCCATTTTGATAGGATTGACCATCAATTGTCAAATGAGGTCTGAAATATTACCCTAGTGTTATTACACAAATGTGGAACGGGTAAGTTTGGTCTTTCTTCATGCATTTATGGAATTGGACACGGCGATTTCAGCGATTATATTAACGAATGTATATTAAAATAATCACACAGATTAATTATATGGCTATAACTTTAGGGATCGCTTCGAAATATTACCCTAAATATTTTAAACACCATATTGAAACCTTTGCACTTGACCTTTAAATAGTTTGATAGACAAAATTGCCCGACGGCGATCCCGACGCTCCATATTACATGTGGGTGTAGCAATTACGATAAGTGAGCTTAGCAAATGAACAAAATCCTGTAGCTCAAGTGTAATATTGTACTTGGAGATCGCCCGAGGGTAATTTTATTTTTTACACTTCTCCCGATATTTATGGCGAAAAAATAGTGCCAATTCGATGGAGATTAATGGCTAGTGTAGCGGGTAATACACAGGCTTTATTGCCCGCTGTTTTATAGTTGTGGTATGAACACCAATGCTGTAGACTATGACGTTCCATATTACCCGCTAGAAAGGTATATTACCAGCTAGAAATGTAAATTATTACCCACATTCAATTAAGCCCTGCTGGTTATAAGGAAACATCAGACGGTGGGCTTGTATCTGGGAAACCAAAAGGATGTTGATTAGAGGAGATGAGCTCACACGGCAAATCCCACCATAGAGAACAGCACACCAAAGTGTCCTGTCACCAAGATAGCCAGGGACGCAGCCTCATTCCCGGGAAAGCGACACTTTATGACAAGTAACGAAAACGAATTGAGTCAGGCAAGGCAGTAGGGAGGGAGAAGGCAGAGGCACGGCTAATGAATGATGTATGGCTACCATAATGGCCGTGAGCAGCAGTAGTATGAAGGAAAACCTAGAGCCAAGCATACCGGATAGATGATCATGATGATTATTGATTGGTTTCCAATGGCCTATTAATCACATTATAATATTGGCAAGAGATGAAAAACCTATTCAACAAATAAGCTTGATTATGATATAATACTCTTTAAGCATAAAAGAAGTACCATTCTAATGTTAGAATCACTCAATGTCTTTATTAAAAATGTAGAAGGCCCCAATCGAATAAACACCACCTGATGAGAGGGGTGCTGGGACTTTCCACATAAAGTTACCCTCGATTATTGATAATCACAATATGGACGCATGGCAATAATACCTGCCAACCGCGTTGATGGGAGGTCCATGATGTATTCCTCGAGAGAGGGGTTTCTAATGAGATAAACAAACCAGGCTCTGCAACCACTCCCCCTGGAGACCGTCCCAAATAATCAATGTAGATGTCTGTCACGTCCGCGTGGCAAGTATAGTGGTCAGTATTAAACTATGTCCACACCCACTGGTCACCAGAGAGCTACACTATGTGGTCGGATGCCCATATAATGGTCCTGCAACCATGTGGCTGTGGACAAACTCCTGCATTGCCTATTCTTTGGGAAGCAGTCCCGTGAAGAAAAAAATGACAATACATGACTATTCCAGTTCAATTGTATTGGGAGCGCTATTGCGTATTGCCAATCATTTTTGTTTATATCATCAAGCTGGAGAACATGTTTGGTTATGTCCTCTATATGGCCCAATTTCTATCCGAATTATTTTGAGAATAGCAGACATAATGCATCTTTTCCTGGGTAAAAATCTATTAAAACGTAAAAGTAATGGTATCAGCCATTCTCGTTGATACCAACCCATGCATGGAAGTAGAATGGGCAGCAGAAGTCAGTAGGACAGCTTCTCTCAATAGCGCGTGGATTCAAAGTGCATGCAGTGGTCACTCGTCAGTCATCTTCATGGATATTCTAAAGTTGCAAATGGTTAATATCTTGCGGGCAGAAAAGCTTCCCCCATGACACAGACTGATCGTGACCTTGTATGGCAAATTTTATCAATTCGCTTGAGGAACACATAATTGATGCGTTAATTACGTATCTAGGTGACATCCATTATGGTAGAGAGAAGAGCAGATAGCAAGAGGGAGCATCAATTATCTCTCTGTGAAACCCTCCACATGCTGTGCTAAAATAATGTGGCAATCTTTTACCCAGTATACCCTTAATCGTCTGCGGATCCCAACTCAATCATCATCAATTAAGAATGACATATATGTGCTTCTCATATAGGTAAAGCTTATTCTGTTTGGAGTTATATTAAGAAGTAATTTGGAATGTCCAATATATATGGTCTCCGAAGTCAGTTCTGCAAATAGGTATTGATAAATAAAGTGAGTAGTAAAGTTGCAATTTTGCATGGATGAATATACGCAGCCATCTTTTGTTCTGATGCTCCAATGGAAAATCTTAAATTATTCTCCTATCTACGGAGGTTTGGGATACTATTTGTTATATTAGGAAATGCATAAGCCTGTCCCAAAGTGGTAACTAGTGTTCTCCCTGGTGGGTCTCCACCACAAAAAGTATACTTGACAGCTGAAAACAAAATATATAATGTCGAACATTGAATCACCATTCTTCCAATCATGACATTCATTAATTTATTTTGAATGAAGATAAAAAGGGAGAGATATGCATGCGAAGGGACCCATCCAGTGAGGTGGGAGCAGAAAAGAAAATCTCATTCGATGTTCATCCATTCCCACGTTACATTGAATAACAAGCTCAGCGCCTTAAACAATAATGGATTCCAATATTAGGTTGCCGCTATTAAATAATCCTCCGATGCCAATAACATGCTTGAAAGAGCCCCTTATGATTTTACACTGACAATTTGAATAACTGTAATCTTTCACAAGTAAATATGTCCAACATTGTTGGTGATGTAACTAATGTATATATATATATATGTATATACAAGACAAAGAAAACTAGAATGTCCACAAAACTTTGAACATGACTTTCTACAACTCTTTCATGTCAACTGGCATCGTTGGATCCGACACACTCACAAGAATGGAGTGTTGTTTCTTGTTTCTTTCCCTTCTTCTGGGGAAAGGAGCTTGGAGGGAGAAGTTACTTGACGTTCTTAAGAATTTACGGATGAACGTTCTGATAATAATTATTTTGAAGAATGTAAAACACCCGAACATACTTATGTTAGGCCTACGTAATAATGACGTAACAGTGTGTAACCACTTTATGACCAGTAATTATCATTAATTATTATTATATTTAATATTCTAATTCAGTAACATGTTCATATTTCATAAGGTAACATTAACCAGTAATTACGGTAGCATGTGAAAGCTCAGGTAGCTCCCTCACCTACTTTAATCTTCCTCCCATGATCAATAGCCACATGGACCAAGCACATACCTTTATACCTATTCATTCTACGATAAACATTGATTCTAGATCTTAGGATCACAGCTTTTAGACTTCCTTATATTTCTTATTTCCTACAATAATTCTACGACTATTCAATATCCAAAGATAGACAAATCTTCATATAACACTTATGGGAGGATTACTGGGCTGACATATATAGTTATAGCTACCATGTAGGGATATCAATCATATCACATCCAAAAATTAATCAACGTTTTCCTTTTCATCTTGAGTCTGGGCGAAAGTGTAATTAAGTGTAACACATTTAGCTTTTCCAGTTGCTTTCTAAAAGCTACTAGAAGGAACGGAAGTACCACTGCACGACCGGCGCAAAGCGGCGCGCACAAGTCGGAAGCGCTTTATTCTGCCCGCTGTAATGGCTTCCGTTGAGCACATAGCTTCGACTGTTGTGGGTCATAGAATGTCGTCCTTACAAGGGACAGCCGTGTAAACCCTCATATTCGCCAAGCGTGTGAACATCTTCCTCGCGTTCTACTTGTTGAGGTGGGGGTGCTTTCGGCAGTCGCCTTGTAATTTTACTGACCTCTCTTCCATTTGCCTGTCAAGCAATTCCAGCCTAGTCACTCGGATGCTTCACAAGGCGCGAAAGCAAAAATTATCACCCTGCCTAGCTGTAAATGGTATTTTGTCTACATTGCTCCAACCAGCAGAACTCCTGCCCGACTCCTGCAGCAACCACTCGCTGCTCTCTGTACAATTTTAGCGACAGAAACCTCAGCTGCAAATGGTTGTGTGATATTTACCAGTCGTGACTGAGGATGATGAGGGTTAGATTTGTAAGTCAGACGACATTGCTGCCTATACAACAGCTTGCCTTAGCCAGCCGATCTGCTCTGCTGCGGGGTCACAAAGGTCAGCTGAGCGCCGAGTGGCGCTTGGCGCCCTCTCGCATCTCTGTCTATCACGTGACCTGCATTCCCACACTCAACAAGTCCCCCTTCCTCCGTGTGGGTGGAAGGACTCAGGACTATGATGCTTGAAGAACCACGCCATCTTTAAATAAGACTGACGGCAATCCCTTGTTTCATTTACTGAGACAGCGAAGAGCTTATCAATGCCGTCATGGTATTTTGATATGAGGCCAAATTACGTAGATGTTAGCATGGATTCTACTTATCACACTCCGACATTTACAATATTATATCTGAGACAGTTCATGCCACTTTGATGGCTCCTACATGTGCAAAGGTCACTTATATTCACCTTATTACTTCTAGTTTGCATATACCATAATCACGTTTCTGCAAAAAAAGAACATATTATTCGTCAAAAAGAAACAAAACTATACAGTGTGCCATATCTATATAGACACGACTATGATGAAATCTCCGCGGTCCATATAAGTGTGTTCTACGAAGTAAAACGCAGACTTAGATTATAGATATTAATTGGCATTAATTAAAAGCGTTTAATCAAGCAGAAGCCCCGACCACTTGTGTAAGCACCTCCTTCTTCTATTTTCTGCGGTTGGATATTTGGCCTGCGTCAGTCTTTGGCATATGGCTGCATATCGGAGTCGATACAGTATTGAGTACAGGCGTTCAAAACACATTTGTTTCCATGGAGATCATACAGAACGGCAAAACTTGTACCGTGACCGTTTTGCGCTCCTTGCCTACGTACGTGTTACGCAGCTTTGCATTAAAGTCCGTTCATCTATTTTTTTGTGGTCGGTCGAGATAAATTTAGTCGACGAATATTCCAACTGCCAACTTTGGGTGTTTATGCTCGTTATGACTATTTTGCGTCAAAACAAGTTGGGGATTGAATCATGCAATCATTTCCATAATTTGAGGCTGAATTGGAATCTTGCGTGTAAACTTTATTTACGCTCTTGGAAAGGTGATAGCATTACCTTGGTGAACAGCAGTTAGATTCACATCTAAAACGGGGGGACATAAATTTGTGTCCGTGGTTTTAACAGATATTCTATACGGTTCCATCATTTTACTATCGTGACCAGTGGCGGACAATTTTATGAAAGACATAACATATAGGCTGTTGACAATATCCGCTGCATAAAACACTTATTTGCATGTAGCATTTTTCCAATAAGCACTTCCACTCAATTCAGCCCAACTTGGACAGTATCAACCAATTGCGTTGTTCACTTTTTTTGTGATTCGGATTTTGTATACAAACTAATTCACCAACCTCATAACTAGTATCGAAACATCATTTATCCAAATGATGGATGAATATACATCATACAAGATGGTTTTTTATGTTCGCTTATACTCGGAGGACCTATAGCTGTAGTTTTGTTTAGATAAAGATAGAATTTAAAATACAACCTGAAAGCCTATTTTTGTACATATTTTTGTATAAACGTGCCTCTGTGCATTGTCCGTCTTTAATCGGAATAGAATATTTACATGTCAGAATACCTCAAACGATTTTACCAGCAAGCTTGCATATAATTATATAGCAGGGAAATAGTTTAAACCTCAAAATTCGTCTAATCATTAAGTCCTCTTGACGTTATAGTATTGGATAGTTTTCGTTGAAGTTTTGATAGAATTTTATTAGCCGTTCTAGTGCGAGCTCGTTTGAGAGTTCCTTTGAAATCGCAGTGGCTGTCCCATTCATTGAATTAGATTACCTGGTGGAAGTGGTCCCTAAGTACTGGAGTATTCTGCCTCAGACTCTAAGCAGGGCATATATGCAGTGCACCCCGAGGCCCACTGACAGGGGGAAAACAAAGCCCTGACTATGTAGGCTGAGGCTAAACGAATTTCCCATCACGTTTGTACATACGGTGTCTGCGATTTTTTTATGGAATTTAAAAGCACTCTCTTTGTCTGTGACCAGTCGACTATTTAGAAATCAATGTTACAAATGTATCGGCAGAGAAACAGGCAGCCCTCCTTTAATTCTTTTGGACATTTATTCAGGATATATCATAAAGCACTCTCACCCGTTAAATTATGGATGGTTTTCGTCGCGCCCCGAGTTACATTCTTTGGAGCATTGTGAGGTAATAAATCATCCTGCTATCAGTTAGGTTGCTTTATTCTAAATAAGTTACAAATGAATTTAAAGCGTTGTGAGAGTTAGAACATGGGGATACGGATAAAGAAAGATGAATGGGAGAATGGTAAAACCATTTTACATGGTAGAAACACTTTGGGTTTTATAATGGTAATAGTCCCTCTTTGGTTCTCTACAATTTCAATTTCAATAATTCACCTATATGGTAAGAGTACTGCTTTTGGATGCAAAAAGGCTGTTTTGTTAAAGATTTGGGAAATATTTTCTATGGGCAGTACGTTTACCAGTGTCTTCCAATATTGTACATATAATACTCGCCCACAGAAATCGTAAACATCTTTATGAAATGGGGCTGGCAACAAGATGCGATTCGCCCAATCTGATTGGAATAATCTGTGGGACATCCAAATCTTTTCCGCCCGTGCCTTTTCAATTCAAAAGCTGGGCTTTCCATCAAGGTGTTCCCCATTGCGCAGAGACGCACTAAGTGCAGAGAGACCACTGCAGACTGGAAACCTTGTGGTCGTACATGACCTGCATATTCATTCAATGAAGGCCAAAGACTCAGATGCACATGCACTTTCAGTCGCCCTCGAGAGGCTGTAAAAATCGGTCCAAGAATTTATATTTTTTCCATTTTTCTTAGTAACTTAAGAAGAGCATTCATGAGGCCAATTTCAATAAGCCTGACTAGAATTCAGATTATGCATGAATACAAGTATCGTTGGAATATAAGTGGATAGCCTTGTGGCGGCTCATTTCAATATTGCATTTCTAACAATGTACATGCACGCACTGTGTAGAGGCTTGCATTAATCAATGACGGAAAGATTTAAAATTAGAAAACCAATTATTACTTATGTCTTAGGCAAAATATGATCTTTTCACATGGGTAATAGATTAACTGTAGATCTATATATTCGGATAAGTCATGAACGAATCAACGATGAATCACGTCATTTTGTAATACACGAATATAATTAGTATACGCGAATCACTTCAACTAGCCCTACCTTCAACATGAGGTACTTGATACGTACTCACTAGTACTTGAGTTGTAGTGATTCGCGTATCCTATTGATATATTTCAAAATGTTTGCATGCTACAATCTCCTTTTTACTCCCCAGCTGTTGCATACTTGTATCACAATTTTATTACGTCTTAAATGTCGATAAAGTAGTACAAGGCTAACAACAACATTAAATATTATAGACACAACGAGATACACCCGGGAAGTCAATGTGAACTGTTTGGGCTATATAATCCGGGACGTTTACCTGCTGTTACCGGCTTTAACTCTTGTTCTGCTGATTACTAGTATCTGTCAGATATTCACCGAGCAGCTTCTATTCGACTGGGCAGAATGTAAACCCACACAACCATAGCAGTATCTCGTGTATATATTTCCCCATATTTATAAGAACTATCTATTCGGATGTACGTTACTTCCAGCTGAGTTCTGCATGAATTTTGTCGGAATAGGACGTGGTACATGTTATTTTCCCAATCACTATTTATTTTAGTACCAGCTCAAACATATAATTTTCCCATGTCGGCCCATATCGTTAGATTAATTTATTACATATTTTCACTGGCATATTGGTAGGTTATTGAGTGGAATATCAGGAAATTGACCTAACGTTGACTGTTGATTTTGCAATAGTATAAATAACAATTTGCAGCCCTTTAATTTAGTTCATCCAGGCAGCATCTCGATTGTTTGGATCCAAACACATTGATTCTCACAACACTCCTCCTATATATATCTCGCCGATCCGTGGAAAATGTTGGCTGATCACGGTGATATATTATTCGATAAGGAACGGGGGAGGATACATCATGGTGCGGTAGAACGTTGGCATCTCACCAAATACCCTATAACATTTGATGCAAACCTCGCCAAGAATCGCAGAACCACGAGTGAAGTCATCGAGATGGAAAACCATGCCTGTATAGTGGCAAAACTGCTGGTGTTTCAGCTGGAGTGGAACTATTATAACAAATAAATAGAAATACAAGACTTGCCTTGTATATACAACAGTTGCCAGCTGCTAGCCTCGCATAGTTCCGTATCAGAAATTGATATTCCCGTTTCCTGTATTATCAGTTGGTGTCAAATTGCCCGCGGGAACTCAAGCGTCGTATTTTTAAACGGTACATCAGGAAACAAGGCAAACCTCGAGTGGATTCTAAATTCGAAAAACATAGTGTTCCCTGTTCCATTGCTAGACGACTGAGACATTGATATAAATGTAATCAAACATATATTTGATGCTCCACGAAATTCTACACCAAATGCCGAAAATATCCACATAAAAACAAATAAGCTTGAACTACAAGTACCTCCTGTATCTTTATTCAGATGTATAACACGGCAATACATCGGGTGTGTCTGTCTTTGTAGTGAGTAAGGCAAAGTGTCTATAAATGGTTAAGGAACGCATCAGTTGCACAATAAAAGAGTACAGCTTTCCCTCCTGATATCAACAGCTGTCCAAATGCGTGTGTCTCCCCATGATAGGCTTTAATAAATCCAGGATTTAGCACCAACGTAACTCTGGGTCTTCTTCATCAAAGGTTTGCCCGACGCACCGCCCACTTTCCGTATACTACTGACAGATCTTGAGACCGCATCGATCGCTACATGCAGAAAAACATGTAGCTATCGTATTACTTTACCTCATAAAGAGCTACGGCAGCATTGACCTGGTTATATAGAATTGAAATTAATACAATAATATATTTTTAAAGTTCATCAATAGGCTTTTATTTTTTCTAAATGCAAAGGTCCACAAGATATTAGTCACTGCCTTGAAGAGTCCAGGTGATATAACAACCATTGCTAGGCAGAGACTAAAAAGATTAACAACCTCCATTTCGGGTCTGCTGGTGCACCGTTTGGTCATTAATCGGTCATTAATCCTGTGGCACCATACATGTGAAACATCCATCGCTAATATTCGAAAAAAGTACTATGATATATCATCCGCACCAGAATGTGTTCCCACAGCAATAAGAGTTGATGTAGGACCAGCTATAGGAGCTGAACTAAACCGCCTGCATGGTAAACCATACAACATAGAAAAACAACTCTAATAAACAACAACTAATAGCCAAACAGACAGGATTGTCAAATTGGAAAAGAAAATCCTCAACATGTAGAAAGAACTTTTCCAGTGTAGCAGTGCACCATACAAATATTATCATAAATGGAAAAATATTATATCATTAATTTTGTTGGACGCAGTGTCTGCAATTATAATGGCATTTGTGCCAAAAATTAATATTGGAAATCTCGCTCCATGACATATTATTTATGTACAGCAATGAAACAACAAAAAGAATAGATAAGGTTATAAGGCACACATTGTTAGTGTAGGATGGAACATTTTTACACATGACTGGGATACTCACACGTATAGATGTGGACAGACGTCCATGTATTATAAACATGTGTATTATAAACATGTATGATATATAGAAGACGAAAAGAAGGAGAAAATAATAGCCGAAAGCATACGCATACATATATTATATGTATCCTTCCCAAATCATTAAACATTGAGAAATATCTCTACTTCAAGGACGTCTTCAGTTTATATGATATTGACGTACTGGAACTATCAATCGGAAATATAAAACGGCTCCTCTAATGTAATCCCGGTTTGGACTCTGCACTATAATGTAACGTGGGGACCCTTGCATTTGAAACCTCTGAGGTCCCCCATGACATAGCCATAAGATAGGGATATTGCGTGATTCGCCCGTGATATTAACAAATGTCATAAATGTACAGTCGATAGTTGTTCTCTTCGTGAGCCTAGATGTTCTAGTGGCCTCTACTTGAGATGAAAATGAGTCATGATTTGTGCCATACTCTGTTTTATGTTAGATGTGGGGATTTACATATAAGAGCCGTTTATGCTTAATTGATTATTGATCTGTTCTTTATTTAAAAAAAGAAAGGCGTCCATAATCTCAAGAGGGCACACGTATACACTAATTATAGGGGTTACTCACTGCACTGAAGCAGTTCTTCGCCCGGGAATTGATAATGAAAGAGAGGGAGTCAGCCATTTACAGGATGTGAATGGCCGCAAACCCTGCAGAATTATCTCTGTTGAATTGTTTTCTATATATATACTCACGTAGAAAAATATATATCGAGTTTAAATATGACCCGAGAGGAAAATTCCAAGCGCTCTGGAAAAGTTACGTTTTATTAAGAGAATCTGCCTTGATTTGCAGCCCGTCCCTACATCCCGAGCAATCCCAAGACATTCTCTCATAATCCAATCCAATGCGATAGGCTGCAAAATTGTACAGTAGAAGATGACACACTGAGGCAAAGATCCCATTTCTTTCGGATCAGCGCTTGTTTGATTTAGTTTAATCGCGGGGAGGTGTCCCCCGGTGCAGGCATAATCATTTGTGTAAACTCTCGGTCATAGTTGCCAATCGGATAAGCCCAATCATTCCTCACTCGGCGATGTTAAACACAATCTGATTGGAGAACCGGAGATCTCCTTGTGACGGACATCTAGAGTCCCGGTTTAAAATATATTATATGGCGGTGTGCACATACAGACCCAATTATCAACTGAATCCATAGTTTCCATTACGATTCTAGTCAAATAAACCACTGCACTAAATCAAGATGACACAGACGTGTTTGGATCCTTAGTCGAGACAGGTATATTTGTTCTCTGTCTTTGATGTAACGAAAATTCATATCAAGACAGTTTAAGTGGCTACTGACTATGGAACTTTGCAAAGTAATATGGAAAATATTTCCATCCTTCAATTGAAATCTCCATATACAATACAAGAACTTTTACATAGAATGTTGTATCTGTACGAATAAAATACATTGATACTGTCAAACCGGGGTCTCGAATTTTGAATTTTTTTTAACCATATCCCATTGGAGAATGGTGGATTAAAAGATTTCCTTAAATTGTCATCATGTTGAAGTCCTTCACTAACCGGCAGGTTGCCTTCTGTCTGAGGCACTCACCACTCACTGAGCACACCTATCCCTGTTATCAGAGAGTGGCTCATGCTCCTGCGACAAATCCAACCCCTGTTCTACGCGTCTCTGGCTGCTCAGACTTCAGGGCTATAGCCACCAGAGTCCCTTCTGGCCCTGGCCATCGTTTCTCTGCATTGTTTGTAGGCGTTTTGCTAAGCGAATTCGCCAAAGACTGTGCCATTCTAATAGTCCCTCGTGGCAGAGACGGCATATAGCCAATGAAAACATGACGGTGTCTGGCAGCATATATATATAGTTTCAAGTGAGGTTGGCTATCAAATAGGCAAATGATGAAGGTTTTCCTGTGATATGCATTATACAAATACGTGTCAGGACTCGGTTTGGAATGCTTGTTCATATCTCAATTTCTCCTCCACATATGTACAGTATACCTTTTGAAGACATTTCTGAATGGCTAAAGGAGGTGGCTATCGTTTCTGAGAATCCTATATAATATTCATAGCATCTTTATTGCACATTTTATTACCAAAACATTGAACTCCACTTGAGGAAGGAATCCAAGATGGCGGCGCCCATAGGCGTAAGTGATCTCGTCTCGTTTGAGTCTCGTTTATACACTTTCTTCTTGTTCACACATTTTCGATTTTTTTCCCTTTAATATAATACATTTTTTCATATTGCTTTTATATTATTTCTTTAAAAACTAGGTGAGCATTCTGGACTTCCGTCACATAGTGATTAAATTTTCCTCAAAAGTAATTAAAATACCTTAAGATACTTACAGATAACCCGCTCGACTTATGGTTTCTTTTTAGCGGAACATTTATCTACCACATCAAAAAGATGTAATTAGCGATGTGGCACAGTAATCCCTCCGTTTCCTGTTGAGAGATCCTTCAACTATCATTTTCAATTTGAAGGATTTCCCTACATGCAGGCTGGCATTCTTCAGTATTCTGTATCATATGCTCATATTATCCCATCTCAAATTGGAAGTGACTTCTCATGTAGCATAATTTACTGGATTCTTTATTTTCATTTCCATTAATCGGAATTAATATCGGGAAATCGCCTTTTATCCCCGTGGCAGTGCGTGACTGAAGTCAATGAACGGCGATGATGACCAAGTTTAGTTCTCGGCCTAATGCAAATATCGAATATGGGATACAAAGATCAATGTCATAAAGGATCTAGCCTCTAATTACCCCATCGTAGGCCCCAGAAGGCAGTATTTCTCCGACCAAAGGGAAACATCAATTAAAGTCCTCGCAGCACTTTTTTCTGCAATTAGCTCCTGTTTTCTACTATGAGTAACTTACAGAGCTCTATATAATGTAGTTCTTATAATAAGGATAGAGTTTTTTTAGCCTTGTGCTGCATACATACATGTATATGATAGCCGGACGTACATAAAAGTATACACATGAATCATTGGTTCATTAACAATAAACAGGACTAATTTGGTTTCATCCGACAATTATTTAGTTATGAGCAAGATGGAGGAGTATACATATATGGTAATCTAACTAGGGCTGGATCTTTTCTCGATATAAATACTCATTTATTCATCGACATTAATCTTTTGGGACGAAGCCTGACAATATACATTTTATCGACCTCTACTTTCTCCCATAGTATTGATGTATCTTGATTATTTCCTTTATCTTGCTTAAGTTTTGCTTTTTTTTATTATAAAAAGAACAATGATGACTTGGAGGTCAATATATATAACTATGTAATTAAATATACATAACGACACTGGTGAATACATAATAGGCTCGAAAAACAGTGTCCTATATTGATCGCCGTCAATAATATTAGGGAAGGATTATGCAACGAGGTGCATAAATTACCGTAATGTGATATGCTCTGATGTGAATGTGTAATTCTCCGTCACGTCCTGATGTGAAGGTTAACGCTCCAAATGTGGTTTGCAACAACGCCATGTCGGTTGGTTCATTACAAATGTGATATCGGACACTTAGGTTCTGGACACGATCCAAACGTACGTTCCCCTGCATGGTCAGCTCCATCAACTTTCCATTCGTCTCGAAGTTGAGTTATCCTAATCTTGAGAGAGTGAAAGAGGCAAGCATGGACTTGTCGTTTTCCATGCTACTGATTAAGGAAATTTACCATTTAGGAGACTGATATTTCGCGTAATCAAGTTTCTTTTACAGTGATTAGGTGCAAGATACAATTCTGAGTTAATCCTGATCTCCTCCCCTGGAAGGGAATCGATTACACCATATGTTAAGCATGCAATAAATCCTTCTTTTCAATCAAGCTTTCCACAAAGTTTATGTGCATTGATCGTAGATTATATTTAGCTCTATTTATAGTGTATTGCTAGAGAATTATGTCATGTCTTATTTAACTTTTTTTATTTCATAGCTGATTTCTTTGGTTATTACGGTATTATAAATAATATTATTGTTCTTTCAATGACGCTTATAACCACTATATTTGATATTGTATTCAGACAGAGGAGTCGGGGAGTAAAAAGAAGCGTCTAAGTGATCCCTTCACAGAACCCTTATATTCGCCTATTCGGGTACGTTAAAAGACCTATTAGGGCACACACGTATCTATATGCCTCTAGAAAGTGTCACTAAAAGTGATACTCACCATGCAAAGACTTGCTGTGGCATTATTATCTAGAAAACACCAAATGGTTAGTCTAAGCACTTATAATTAAAACCTTATGTAGATGGTAACCTGCTTTCACGCCGTCTTATTCTCACGATATTTCTGTGTGTACTTCTAGGCCTATCTTTATTAGTTTGCCGCGCTGATTTCCTCAGATAAACTGCCTTCAAAGCGTACAATCCTGTTCCACCCTTGTATATCTATGATAGTCTTGTAGACAAATGCAATGTTACATTATAGACGGATAGGTGATTAGTCCAGAAGTAGCAATCAGGAGAATGAGTAAATGAAAGTTTAACCCACTTACAGTAATGAAAGCTCCCCTAAACCCCCATCCCCACCCCCTGCTTGTTAGCAGATTAGACGATGATCCGCCACGTGTGAAATAGACAGAAAGCACAGAGCAGAATCACACAACGAATTCGGAATAACACAGCTATAAAACCTTGCCGCAGTCAATCATTAGATTTTTATCCTCTTAGTTCACCATGACCAACTAGAAATGACCAATTTGAAACCTCAAACTAAGGTATTCATTAAAATTTCGATAATTTCAAACACAAGCGTCTACTCTAAACTTCTTGTGCATTTTCGTTTTAGTAATTTTAGCGACGGTAATCTTAAGTGAACAGTAATGCAAAGGCAGGTTAATCGAAAGGAAATTTTACTTGTGGAATTCACCCATCGCAGGTACAATAGGTGGTGAGTCATTATGTACTCGCCAATCGCAGTGCGTGGAGAGCAACACATGGGAAGGTAGGACATCAGAGCGAGCACTGAGCCATTCCCGATGATGTTTCACCCTTGTATTGATTTCTTCTTGGCAAGTAATCAATATAGAACATGTTTCCTACTGCCTTGCCTGTCCCCCACATACACCAACACTCTTAGTTGATCACACATGAACACATCGCCCATGCACTGTTTATTCAAATACCACTTTGAGTGTTAGAAATCTATAAGGGCTTGATCTCTTGCTTCCATTGTAACCATCTGGACAATAGTCTATCTGCCTTTGCCTATTAACCCATCGGAATACCTCTTAAATTTTCATTTCACCAAGGTGTTAGACAGGTGGCCTCGAGAGTATTATTACAGGGGGACTTATAAGGAATCATCTGTGAAAATGACATTGTCCTTTGAATCAGGGTTCATATAGCTTCAGAAACTGTACAAAAAGGAAAACAGAATGAACGATATCCTTAAATGTCATTCTTAGTGACCTGGACTGCAGCCGAGGAGCAATATATCCCAACAACGACGAAAAGAATCAATTGCGAGCGTGGGAGTTCTGTAAAAAAAATGCAACGAGAGATTTTTCATTGATTTAGTTAAAACACAATTTGGGAAACCAATACTAGTTCATGTCCAGGAGCCCTCATGCTATTACCATCTTGCTATGCTTGTTGGCTATATACAACAAGTCCAATTGCCATCGCATTTTCAGATTAATTAAAAATGAGAAAGAAATCAACTTGGTGCGATGATTTGATCTTTGGAGGGTAAAAAGAGGGACTTGGAATGAATTTAAATTAAAACAGCAGCATAACACATGCTATATTCGTTTGGAGAATTGTTATCATCAAAAGTAGATGAGGAAACTTCCCACTGTTTCCACGCAACGAAAGCTTCAATTGATGTACCTATTCCTCTTATCCTTTCCCTATTTATTTCCATATCATTATTATTTATCTGCAATGTGTACGCCATACATTCTGAGGGGCAAATATATCAGACCATATTCCCAGGACATGTTAATAATATCAGCGATCAGAGCTAAATTTGTATGGTAACAAATAGAATTCAGACTTGGCTGTAGATCTCTGATATACCTAGAGCTTTCAAGTTGTGGTACTAAAATAAGGAAAAATGTATATTCATATGTTAGCAATACATATCAGTTTAAAACTGACCTTAGTAATTCCCTTTTCGAGTATGTAACAACTATTACCATGAACGCTTGTCATGATTGCATAATTGAGGCTTTATATGAACAGATGCCCTTGGTCGGCTTATTGTTATTCATGTACTTGATAGTATTGCCCTCCATTAATACCAAAGTAAGCTTAAGAGGATGCCTTATAAATATTTATTGGCAACCTCGACATCAGCGAAATAAATCAGCTCAGAATTATATCAGATATGGTAAAATTGTTCCCATTTCTGTGAGGGTGATTCCTTACTCAATTTAACTACACCTTTTTTTCGCGCCGTAAAGCATTACATTAACCATATAAAAAGAGATGAAAGGGAAGCGCGGAACACTTTGTGAATCCTATTTTATCAGATCATTTCTTTCTTTGTATTTGCAGAGGGGCCACTCTCACTTCCAAGCCAAGGTGTTCCACCAAGAGCTCTCTGACACAGCACCTTTGGACGAACCTCAAGGTCGGCTAGGGGATAGCGAACGCTGGATGTCATGGGAGCCCAAGGCACCTCTTGCCCTTCCCGACCATATCGGGGATTCAACTGAGGACGATGACGAATCAGAAGAAACAGCAGAGATATCCGAAGAGGAAAATACCGAAGTAGCGAATATAAAGAAGCAGTGGCACGAAGAGAATTCTGAAGAGGGTGATGAGGATGACTTGCCAAAGGAAACAAAGCCCGATAGCCAAGGTAAACCATTTTTCGTATACCTGTCTTGTTTGTGCGAGACTCTCATCTGGACGGAGAATAATTCCTGCTAATAATATTCCTCATTATTATATTTCTGTATCAATATCCGTCATAGTTATATGACGAGTGGTTGCTATGAAATCAGGAAAATGTCAATGGTTAAAAGTTTCTGATTATAACATGTGGGTGAATTGTCTTCCGAAAATTCATTTCTCCTTCATTTTCTACGAAATTATTGTATAATGCTGGAAATGCCTTGCTGGAAATAAAAACGGAGCTTGTGTCCTCATTATAATGCAGACCACTATATGGGTCTGGTGATCTAAAACCTAAGATTACATTATGATCACAACAATTCACAAACCTCTAGCAAAATGTATTGAGCCTGTTGTAAATTATATTCAGGTCCTGACTATGCAGGTACTTAAAGTCATACACAATCATATAGCCTTTTATTTTGAGAGACAACAGCTTGACAGCTTGTGAAATGTTACGATCATAAAGTAATGACAATAAAGGTTTGATAATATAAGTGGTGAATATAACGTATTTGCTCCAATGAGGGCACAAAAGTCTAGTAGATCATGGGGGGTTATGACCTTGGAGAATGACTAGTTTCTTCACTTATAGTTTCTGACGCTTTGATCCGTTGTCTGAAAACATGCATGCATGCCATACTAAATCCTAAATAAGTATTCAGTATAAAATGCGTGGTGCTTGTAACTGTGCTGTTGTGTTTGCCAAGCTCGCAGAAAGCATTAAATAAACTACCGTGTATAAAATCGTACCAGTTTGCATCGTTATTAAATGATGACATAAAAACAAAGATATTAATAACATAATATTGATACAAGCCAGACTGCTGCATGACACTGCATCACACCTCTACAACATACATATTAATGACACAAATATTAATACCAATGCGTTAAATGTGATATTACAGATCACTAGATACCAATTTTCTTTCTTGGAATGATTCATTGGATAATAAGCATTCTTTCAATCTTTGGCTTCTGATGTGGCTTCTGTCGTGAGCACCTGTATGTCTCTGTATATTGAATTGATTGCCATTTGCCATTTCACTAATTGACATTATTGGGGAGAAGATGGCCTTATAACTTTGATAACCTGCATAGGTCTTCGATATACTTTAACTTAGGCTACATCTAAATATGAATGAAATGGTATTTAAGATGCCCCAAAGTTTATTTCCATGGGCGAAGTCTGACTCCGCAGGGGGAAATAAACTTTGGTTGCAATCCCATTTTTCATTTGGGTTAAATATGCTGGATCCGCATAGATCGATATATATGCAGTGCGGGTCTGATTGCAGAGGACAATAACATCAATAATATCAATTCGTGTATACATAGTGTTGAAATAAATGTGATGTTGTTGCTTTAGTGAGACCACTGTTCTCAGCACTTGGTAACATATTGAAAACTTTTCCTCTCTTCTCTCAAACTTCTGTTCCTATGAAAGAATGGCTTTTTGTCTTGTGCTCCACCTTTCTCACGGAGTGAGGTAGACCTTCTATATTTGATACTTGATATGCAAGTAGATATAAACAACATTGACTGTCTCACTAGAATGCCGCTAGCATTTCACTTTCTGCATTGCCCTGAGACCAGTCATAAATCATATATATGCGCCTCTTCCAAGTAGACTCTCAGGCGGCTCATATGGCATGGCCCATTATGAATGAATGCCTTTCGGTTTCACTTATTATCATTTACACAAGATGGGACAGGCCATGCATATTGGTATCGTTTCGTTTTTATTCTCAAGCCTCCTTCGCAGACGTTGCTGTCAGTTGATTTGTACACCAAAAGTCTTGGCTGATTCCCCCGCTAGCAGAATTCCTCTCCTCTGAATCGCGACTGTCTACATATATACAAAGCTCTGGTTGTCATTTGAAGTAGGAAATTTCTGACAAGGTTACCCTCAGAAATTAGCCTACATTGGGAAGCTTTTTCTACCCTTCTCTTCTTCACAGAACTCCCAATTCCGAGTGGAACTGTGAGAAGTATCGAACTCAGCCGTGCACAAAAGGGGAGCGTTGAGAAGAAAGGGAGAAGCTCTCACGAATCGGACGAAAAAAGTAGTCCGGAGAGCAAGGAACTTGAAAAGGCGAGTGGAATTGAGGACAGGACACCAGAAGCTCCTCGCCAGGAGCTTGCTGAGTTTGGTGATGAAAGAAATGTGAGCACCACTACAGCAAGCACATCAACAACATCAACGACAAAGACAGACCTCCCCGCTTTTCCTAAGATCCTTCTAAATGCTGATAACACGGACTTGTTTATGAAAACAAGCTCCGTCTCGGATTTGAGCCAAGAAACAGGTAGGGATTTGTCGTTGGCTCAATATCATTTTTATTTAATTTTTCGTCCGGATGGGTGTTGGAATAATGCCACTCATGATTTATTCATGGGCTTTGGGATCGAAAGTACAATCCCAAACAATCGGCTTCGTGATTTTTGCATGACATTTTTGGCAAGGGTGATCTTTCTTTATTTCAGGCTTTAACGATGCACGAAAAATATTATATCATCCAGGTTTCCCAGATTGGTTCTTAAGTACCAGTATTCTCCCTACCAACATTTGATATCACTAACCACTAAGGAGAATCTCCCAAACCTACTCACACTCACACATTGCAGGTCTGATGTAGATACTGCATTCCAATTAATTCCTTCTGCGACATCGCGATAACCCCTCCTGCCACTTGACTAAAAGCTATTGTTTGCCCATTGATTGGGCATGGGCATTTCCAATTTTCATCGCATTATGACTAGGGCCTGAGTCTATTATTTTTTTTACTAATGTAAGACATGGTTTCCCTTTACGTAGAATGATGATCACCTGTCCAGGATTCATTAATTATTAACTTTATACATAGCGGAAATAAATTAAATGCATGCCACCAGACTTTTTCATGAACTAATGAATATCATGTTATGAACAGGTATGGTGCCATTACTGGAGTGTCTAGCCGATGATATGCAATGCGTTTTGATATCATCCTTCAGTATACAATCATTCTATTAATGTATCTCTTCTAATCAATTTAATCATTTTGTATGACTATGATTGACATTAAATTGGAAACTCACTAGGCAAACATATCAAATTAGTAGACTGCCATGAATATGAAACCGATGGATAGAGAAATAAATACTTTAAAACTTGTTGTTTATGATAAACACTTTGAAATGTTAGGACCTGAAATGAGGAAATGCAAATCCATCCATAGGTTTATCTATTTTGTGACATTATTTACTGGCCAAGTTCACCTTCACTCACTAAAAAAGACTGAAACACGGTGCCCGGTTTGAAGCCCTTGGGGTCCTAACATCTTTTTCTCCAAGAGGCTTTTTATTGATCATTCCAAACCTTTGTGGCTAAAGGGAGGGGGCTCGGGCTCCGTACGGTTAGGGTGGGTTAAGAAAGAAGTCGCAAGGAAAAAATGAACGGCCCAACCTAATTGGTTTGCTGCGCACTCAGAGGACGGCAGATCGATCAAATGCTGCTATAACAAAGTGTTGCTGCCCGAACTACGCTTCCAGCCCTTTTCCAGGCTAGAACCAACACGTTAGAGTCGGCGTTTCATCACATGGTTCAATACAGATTCAATCGAATACTGCTCTGACATCATGCAGATAAAGATGAGCCACCGTTTTATTTTATCTTTTTAACCAAGGCATTTTTACACGGGTCTTTCATAGACCACATATATTTTTAACGAAAGAGGCAATGGGATTTTCCGTGAAAAAGACACTTGGGAATCATACTATTTCCTTTACTACGTGTCTTCGTGGTCTAGTCTATGTTGGTGGTAGGCCATTGTCCGTGTTATGGCATTACAACGACATTATAGGTTAATAATTCATCCAATCCCAATAGTTGTCAATTTCCTGTTGATTCCACTTTCACATTATTCTGTACAAATAATACAGGGAGACGGGGAGGGTGCAATGTACTTTATAAGTCATACGTAGGCCTATACATATTTACAAATGGCTGTTGGACCAAAGCGGTGCATAAAGCACTTACCTTTGTGTTTATTATCGATCCAAGTCGAATGAGATGGTGCAAATCCATCCACTGGTTTGTCTATTTTGTGGCATTATTTACTGGCCAAGTTTACCTTCACTCCCAGGAATGCTGAAAATTTAACAATTTGTATATTACTCCCCAAATGCAGGATCTAACACTATTTATCGCAATTTTAATGGCAGGGCCACATGGGCAGCCAAATTGCCGCCCTTTCTATCCCTTCGCTGACTACTATAAAAGACTCAACACTTCGCCGTTTTATTCGTTTATTGCAGTTCACTTTGAATACTTATTACAAACATTCAATCAATTTCCCCCTTTTGGATACTTTCCAACATAATATATTTAAGGGGTTACGTGGAATCTTTCTCAAAAAAGGAATGTCAGCACATATGGAACTCTATGATAGCAATGCATTTACGTATAATAATAGCTATTATGCAATACTTTGGAATACTATCTTACAAGGATCTAAACTAACGGCTAAAGTACGCTTTGCCTCAATTCCGTACATCAAATGATGTGGACGTTGTCCTAGCAAAATACTTACAATTGTGGTTGTCACTAGCCAATTGTGCAAACGTAAACCTCAACGCTTCAATGTATATGTCACCGAGATTTATTTTTAAAATCAGTTTATCTTCTGACATGACTCTCTTTTAGGGCATACACCCCTATCCATCATGTTCAGAAGGACATTTCAATACGTGCGAATCCATAGAAATGAATGGCTTAATGATAAAACGTGTGGAAATACTTTCCAATGGTGATCTGCCGATTTTATTTAGCAATGCCACCGGAAACATTTGCATGGCAATTAGTCCAATCATTACACCCAGAAGTTCCCCTTGTTTATTACCACCTGCAGGCTACCTCGCTCCATCAGAACTATTGGACCACGCGCGTGATGTATATTTATATGACTGTTACTCGAGGGCTGAACAAGATTGTTTCATGCACCATACTATGTACAGACCACTGGCTATAGAGTGGATAGACATGTTTTAAGAGCTCCCTATACGTTTTGTCAGATACCACTGTCAGACCCCTCCCGCAATTTTGTGGAAAGATGAACAACTCTCTATATAGTTGTGTCTGGCCAGTTTTTAGAACCAGTATGTGATGCTTCACAATATGTTCAATTATCTTCTATAGGTTAGTTGGCGGAAAGAAACTAATATCGGTTTTCTAGTATTAAGCATATTCTGGTAAAAGATCAGTCAATGTAAATCTATAGATTTATAACCCTTGATTTCATTAGTTTATCATTTTAACCACCGCACATCACCTACTAACCAATCATACTTATCACACACATGAGCTAATGAGCATGGCACTTAAACAGATTAATGGTATTATTTTATTGTTTAACCTCCGTTTTAGGAAAAAAACCTGATACATACATATATTTCTGTCGACATACCCAAGATACCACAATGATATTAAACTAGTATCTTGCTTCGGCAATATGACCAATGTAACAGGACACATGTACACTGTTCCCTCAAGCGAAGTGGTTGTCTCATCAGATATCCTTTGTCAGGTGTGGTCAGGACATTCTATTGGTTATAATATTTCTTAATACAATTGTATCATTTTACCTTTGGTCAAGTAACCTAATTTCATTGAATGATATCAGGTAGTTAGACCCCATTGAAGGGTATCAAATGAATATTCATCAAATAATCATATACATATCCTACACGGTAAAAGTGTGTCTAATCCGATAACGGGCCTGTGCCCTCAACAAATACATGTACCAGTATACTAACACACCTTCACATCAATATAATTTTTTAACTATGAATTCATGCATTGGCCAGTTGCCTGAAATCATATCATTTCATTATAGAACATTTTTCTCTGCCTTTTCACAGAGACTCTTTCTGCCTGACAGCAAGTTTCCCACAGCAGACATCCAATACAATTGTAAGTGACAAGAACATTCAATAAAAAGAGTGGGGAAAGCAAATCTTTCAGGACGTATTTGAAATCCAGACTATTCAGTATAATATACCCCTTTCAACAAAAAGAGTGTTGAAAGAAATTACTTGAAATTCTAGATTGGTTGAGTAGGGGGAAGATAGCCCTGCGGTTCCCCATCTACATCCCAGCACCCTTGAATTCCCTGATGGCCCGTTTTCGCGCAGCGATCCGTCAGTGACTCACAGTCGAAAGCTGTGGCTTGTGGCTTCCTCATATTGGCTTCATTCCACATTGTTAAAATGTGGTCCCTCTCATCTCTGGTATGTGTATGATGTCCCAGGTGGTACATTGCCTGCCTACGCGGCTTCTTTTATTTACGAGTCATTTTATTACACATATTCGCTTTGCCAGCAGAGCCCCATGAATAAAAGAAGCAGTTTTCCTCTTCCAGGTGGGCTTGTTTCAATTTTCATTCCCCCACAGATTGATTTTTAGAGTATGTCGTTATAACATCCCGAGAGAATATTTGATTTAAATAGCTTTTTTGTCTCCATTTGTAACCTTTTACAAGTGGAGGGCAATCTCTTCACAATTTCAGTAAAGCCCGGGAAAGGCAGTTTGGATTGTTAAAGCTAGAGAGTAGCAGGAAAAAAACATGAAACGCATCAATCCATTTCTTTTATCAGTGTATACTAAGATAGAGATTTTGCCTCCTAAACTGCCAGTTGCACAGTGACATTACTAGAAATTGTCCCATATACATAGAGGGCTAAATACATCATCTATAAGTCATCAACAGCTGTTGTTCGACTAATGTGATCCCGGAGGAGAGAAACAAAAATGAAAGTCTCATTACATTGCTCCACCAAGTCTGAGAGGGGAGTAATTGCGGCAAAAAATCTCATCGCTTCTGATGGAAGAGGAAAACAAGTATGCCGGTGTTCCAAATACATTAGGCGAACTACATAGATAGCCAGGGAAAGGTATCAGGTAGCTGATATTTGTGATTTTAATCAGTTTTCTGAGAACTGGATAACATCACTTTATTCCTCAAATGGTGGACAAATAAAAGGTTCACCACACAGGTCCTTTACAAGACAACTGGACACGATCTTTTATATCCGGCACATGAAGATAGAAAAAGTGTTGTATTCTTCTCTATGAAGAATATACCGCAATCATTATTGGACATGTATGACGAAGATCAAATTTCTGAACTAACGATTCATAAGTCATACTTCTATATGAAACTGTTCTATTTCCAGGGTTCACGAAACATGGTCGCCCGCTCGCCCCAGGCGACCAGAATTGGGTAAGGACTAGTAGATCCTACCTGGCCACTCATCCTGTGGGCGAGTGAAAATTTTGGGGGAATCTAGACCCTTTTTACCTACTCTAAAGCCTGCCGCAATATTGCATTTATAAGGTTTGAAATTAATGTTCTGATCATGCATTTTTGCGCGGAAAATTCCTTGTTGTGGCCAATGATAGAGGAAATGAATTTAAAGTTACATGAATAAATATATATCTATTCTTTACTTTCTATCAATTATGAGGTATCTTAATTGTTATTCAATACATTGTCAGGCCCCTGTCCCTGCCTCAACTTTGCAACAAAAGATGCTGAAAAAGCCGAGGATATTGTAAGGACTACCAGATTTCTATGAGGACTAGTGGTTTTATAATCTACTAGTCCTGTGGGCGAGTGCATGATGACCATGTTTCGTGAACCCTGATTTCTGTTAGGAGCAATAAATTGCTCATGAAGGCTTTAAGGTTCAATACATATACCTTCAAATGGACATCTCTAAAATGAGTAGGCGTCTTATACATATATATAGTAATGGTAATTAACAATTAAATGGGATGGTAAATCTAGCCTTTATGTTCGCTATTGATCTGAAAAAGCTTGATACATAAGGCACTACAGGGCGAGAGTGAATATATATATATGTGCTATGTCTGGGTGACCAGGTAAATTGCTATCTCTCTGTTCTAGTTCAGAACCAAATTGCCAGGCCCGGGTGCCGCTGACAAGGTGGCTAGCACAGAGTTGATGTAGCGTAATGTTTAGCCCATACAAAAGGCCTCCAGCATTGATGACTCTGCCTATTGCAAAAGACATACCGTATTAGGCACGGTCCTTGTGAAGTGATTTATAATTAGGTTACTCAGACAAAGGACCCCTGAGGAAAGGAGGCATTGATTAATTATCTCTTTGCTACATGGCGTCCTTTCTGACAAACTTGAGCACATTCGATCGTCAATTAATGCCCTTCTTGCAAAGGTTTGCTTCTGATTCCTCATTTCGCGAGAGAGAATCGCCCCTTCTAAAATTGCTAGCACATTGAAGCTCATTGAACTTGGATGTTCAGGATCTGTTCAAATAAGCAGTTTTCACTTGTTATAGTTTAAACAACCAAATGGTTGACCAGCTCAGTCGAAGTTTGCTTATATTGACTCTAATTCCGCCTTGGTTTATTTATAAAAGAATGTATACATTCAACAGTTAGAAAAACGGTTCCTTTAAAAAAGCTGCAATTGACTTGACTCTTTACTGCTTACAACGTATACCCATCAAAATACCAAGATACGGCCAGAACTGAACAGTCCCCCTTTGGTGTATCCAATGTTAAATAAGGGTCTCATTCTTTCCTAAATGTATAATAAATCATATATTCCAGATTAATACTTAATAATATATAATCCATATAATTATACGAATGAAGCAGATGGAGACATTTGTCCAGCCCAATGTAAATTGCTTAATATTAGTGTCAGAGTATCAAAATGATATTCAGCCAATGTCGACTCCCTAGAAAGAACTTCCTCACATTTCGATGCTAGAAACTCATTGGCAGAAGATATTCTATTATTCAGGGCCTAGAGACATTGATGGATGGACAACTGCCAATTCCTATAGTTGAGAAAAAAACCATCGGAGTATATATATGTGAGGGAGAGTATGTGCAGCTATGCTGAATGCAAGTAGGGGAGGTGAAGGGTATTATATAGAGGCTCGCCTTCGCTCTACTTGCTCGTTATCATCAGATATTGGCTACATCGACTCCAAAAGATGGTGCCGGCTCGGCTTCACTTATTCTAGGTCCCCGCTGAAAGGCCTTGGTCCATTTATTCACTACATGTCCATCAGGAAAAGATAGCACTAATGAATTTAATTCCCACTAGCGTTGTTGTAAAATATTCACGGACGCTATTACCATTAGTGACCTAGGCTATAAATTGTAAAGGTGTTTGGGCACATGGATAAATATCTTACTCTAAAGCCCACCTACAGGTACCACCTCCATAGCATTTATGGGTAATTTTATTGTATCGTAGATGTCCTTTGCATGTATAGGTTCTATACTATATTTCAACCAACCTTTTGATGGAAAACCTGGTTTCGAATTAATTCGTGATCTTTACAATAGGAAGCAGTGTGCACAATCATCATTGATCAGTTGCACCTGACCAATCATTTCCTCACCTCGCTTTTCGTTGCATGCAGCGATTAATGAGCCCCATTATAAACTTCAATATCCCCAGGCTACAAAAGAAATAGCCAATGCATAGCAGCGTAGATACACCCTCATGAGTGTTCATAGGCTATTGTTATTCCCCAGGGTAATAAGGCATTAATTTTCTATACTGCAACCACATCATTAGAGCCTCTGGCATCAGCAAGAAGACCTGAACCAACACCTTTATCCATTAGTCAACACCAGGAGATGCCAAGCCCACCTGTTGCCTCTGCACGACTCTGCTATATCCAGCCTTATCACGCCTAGTAATGTCAGCCCATCAGTGGCCCTATGCACGATGGGCCTCAGCCTAATGTGCTAGGTTTGAAAGCTTTATTATCCATGATAAAATGCCACACTGCAGCCTTGAGTCAAATAATGGACTGGTGGGAGGCCAGCCGTATTATATCTCTAGGGAGGGACATGCTGAGGTGCCATTTTCTCAATGGACGGTGTGAGGGGTTGTTATTAAGCCAATGAAGAACGTTCACTAAATTCTTAAGCATTTCACATTCCACCCATCAAATGGAACCCACACCCACACTATACACCCTATATTTGTTTAGTGCTCTGTTCTTGGCGCTATCTACAAAATCTTTCTCTTGAAGGTAGCCATATAGGGTATGGGTGAGTTGGAAATCCTTCGTCATAGAATCTGCCTTACTCAGGCAAGAGCTAGAAAATACCAGAAATAAACAAATATCAATGAACCATTTCGCCAATAAACCATCTGATGACTATAAGAAGTCAGATTTAAGTTGGGAAGCTATGTTTTTTCATGCCATAATCTTGCTCTACTAACTTCTATTTCTTGAGTTCCCCCTATTACTCCCAGAAGCTATTTAGAAATGGGGTCGTATTGCAAACTGAATTCAAAAAGCTTCTGATAAATCATGTTAGTCTCAGTTAGCGTTGCTTTGAGACTAGGGCAGAGGCTAAATACATGCCCACAACAAGGGCTTGGCTTACAGTGCTCTCACGGCAAGGCGAACAGTTCATGATTAGTTGCTGGAGGGAATCGCCGTCTGGCAGACCATTAGCCTATATGTTTGATATCCTGATCAAACCTTGGTTTAGTAGGATTAACAACCAGAAAGAGTTGTATTTCATTTCAGGTTAACTTGAGAAAAGATAAGGTCATTTCATTATGAAGGATCAACCCTTGCTGTACCGATAGTATTCAGCACAGTGGGGTGATTTAAAGGTATATATATATGTGTGTACAGGGCTGGTAGTGGTCATCTCCTCCTGCCAATGGTCACTTAGCCGTCTGGCTGTTTTATGTGGGACTTCATCTATATAAAGTCTCCCTTTTATGTCTCCTTCATCAAAGGGGCCAAACTGATCAAGTAAATACGAGTTTAAATGCATTGCATCTAGAGCACATTATCATTGACGCAACAATTCATGGTACTACGGGTCAATTGTACTATATACGATCGTGTCTTAAATGCCTCATGGCACCATCGTAAATGTATGACTACTATATATATTATAGATTGATGTATACACTCCTGCATTTGAGAAAGGTAAGAGGTCTCTCAGAGGTCTCCCAGACCTTACAGTGCTCAAACTAGTCCGGTAAAATAATCGTATATATTATAGTGCAATTCATGTTACGATAAGAGAGAGTTATGATGCCTATATGAGTGGTTTACCATACAATCGTATATAGTGCAACGCACCCTGAATATAATTAAACTGCTGTTGCCTGTATATTAAAATTCCGATTAAAACCCTGTTTTGATGAAGATGATGGTTAAAGCTATGACCAGATGTAAACATTAATAAGTATTCGAGTCACTAAAGTCGATGTCGCCCATGCAAGAAAGGGGCCTCACATACGGAAATTGTCTCAGATGGTCCTATATCGCCATGACTGTCTCCCAAGAATAATAGGAAGGCACGTCCGTATGCACATAAATACCAGCTTACGGCTGGAAGAGTAATTATTACTCTGATAATGACAGACAGTTCAGTTCTTTTACTATATCAGGTATTGCCAGCAAATAGATACTCAGGCTAGAGCACCCGCACTGTTTTATGAGTCAATTTTCTGGTTTGTCTTGTTGCTTGATGGGACTGTCAGGAATGGCAACTGGACGTTTGCGTTTATTGATCATGTATTTGGGGTAGAATCTCCAGGAACCATTCAGCGCTTGTGCCCATGGAAATAAGACTAATGGACATTCTATTAATCTAACACCGAAGGTTTTACCTTCCTTTTATTATTGCACATATAAAGGACAGTCACATTCCTCATTCCTCAGGCGGAGAATCTGCTTCAAAATAAAATAGTTATTTTAGCTAAGAAGTTCAACTTTGATTATGACGGGTATGAGGAAGATACTTTCTAGTGTTGAACACGTTTTACTTTAACATAGAAAAGATGATGATTAAATCCATTAGGTATGATTGAATGATGTAGTAGGGATTGAATAAATTTAGTATGTTATGACCATATACCACATATAACAAAATGTATAAAACTGTATTATGATCCTCTTCTTAAAACGTATGATTGAAATACGGCTTCATGAGAAGAAGGTATAAGAGGAAACGAATTCAATGCCATCCAGAAATACAAAATTAGTAGACCCTTTTACAACTCAGCAAAGCCTTTCCTCTTGAAGCTACTAAATAAATTAACTGTCCTTCCGAGAATACTGACTAGGTCGACCCGTTCGTATCCTGCGCAAATGAGTCATCCTAAGATCTATACATCGATGCCTGTTCTCCCAGTGTGACTTGCTGCATCCACTCGGGGTGAATCATCTCCCACATTACGCATAACAATTACTCTTAAATGTCAGAACAGAGACCTCACTAAAATGTTTATTTGTAATAAATTCAGAAAAGCCCTGCTGCATTGCAATTGCACTTTGTGCTATTCTCAACATAATAAATTCTTTAACCAATACAACACTTATTCTTATCCAGGTTGTTTCATATAACAGTGGGTTTCTTAAACATTTTAACGTTTTGGGATAGCTTCCGAATACCTGGCGATGTGTGCACAGTCTTCCAATGATCCTCTTTTAATGAGTAAATTAGTTATATCAAATTCGTTCAATAATCCTATGTTCATAGATGAAACGCTAACCGCAAATCCCATGCAAGGCAAAAGAATAATCTTTTAGAGATGCGAGACACACAATATTCCGGGATAATAAATTCATAATCTTATCCTAGGAAAAAGACTACAATTCCTCCGATGATATAACGAATACAATACAGCGATTGATACTGTAGCTATTTACCCCAGGCCCTGAGCCCGTTGCTCCGTTTTTAACTAAAGAAATACGAGCGCTTGATCTTTAAATTTAACGAGTAACGCTCAGGTCGATCAACACGTTGATATGATATAAACTTGTCCATAACCATCATTGAACTCTATAACTTTAAACATATAACATAATATATAGTGTAAACTTTCAGTGGAGCAATAGTTACAGAGAAAATTCGTTGAGCTATCACCTCGTAAATCTTTTTAGCGAAAAACGGAGCAACGGGGCCCGTCAAGCTAATGTACACGAGATTTATCTGTACATTCGTGACAAATTATTAAGTCATGTAATACCTCCTATTTCAGGCACAGTGCATACAACATCGGTCCGTTTATTTGCTCTTTTTATTCTCAGTAGTGGGTAACCAACGAGTACACAAGGAAGATCCATATCACCATATTTGTATCGATATTAAATAGAAGATGGTATGTGACACGTAATATTCAATCTTGGTACCAGGTTATATTTGATGGATGGAAGCGCATTGTCATTTTTCTACACCAATTTGCTTATACTGATATCTGCAAAAAAAATATTCATGATTTGATACAGCACTTTGGAATGATTGTTCTGAAAAATGCATGCTTGTATTTAAAGTATATTTGCGTTAGAACGTCCTCTTTTCTACTGTTCACTATGTTATGTTAACTTGGCTAAATTGGAATTGAGAAGCTTTGGATGGCTATCGGACCACATCATGAAACCACTCTGGGGTAAAGGTTGTTTTTTGTTACGTTTACTTGTCCTGCACCTATCATCAAGGCATCTTTCTTGGGCCTTGAAACAAGCCGATGGGCAAACAATTGTGCCTTTACCATGGTAACCGATCACTTGACAGCTGTCCCCTGATAACAAGGTGCAGGAACTGTGATAACGGGCAGGAATATTGACGTCTCTTGTCATGAATGGGCATTTTCCACATAAAACATGGGAAAGGGTGGGGAAACCATGCCTCAAAATTACACAAATCCTCTTGAGTGGTCATCATGGCGCCCAAACCGGAAGTCGCTCACAAATATTTACTTGAGGAAAATATATGATTATTATATGATTTGGGGCGATCTTAAGAAATCATCACCAACAAGCGGGCATGATTAAAAGTACGAGCAATCAAAGTGAGGCCGCCTTTTGTTTGCCTACAATATGCCTACAGTCACCTGAAGGGATCGATAACTCATCTGAGACTGCTCTCCTAAGAGAAGGGGGAT